>JAQFVV010006308.1:0-1200000 GCA_028023455.1 Epiperipatus broadwayi | reverse complement strand
GAAATAATTACAGTACTATGCAGCAACAAATGTCCCTAATCATCGATTATTAAAACACCATAAATCATATTCAATATTTAGTTTGTCCAAATTAAAAGGTGACTAATGACTTGTTCTTTCTCAGAAGTGCCTACAGCTCCATCTCTGAATTAAACACGTGTTGTGCAGCAATATTGCATGCCTATTCATCATAAAAATTTTAAGGTTTCTGGATCATATAACACTTAATTCACAATGGAATAATACGCTAATAAGTTTTGTTTTAAATTGGGCAAAACTTTTACCAAAACATTTAAAACGATTCAAACCAGGCATGATTGGAAAGCCATGAATAACATTTTCAAGTGGTTTGCAAATTTTCATCACAGCATGGAGATCATTGATGAAAATATGAAAAAGACAATCACATTTCATGCCATAACATATGATCCAGACATGACATGCTAGTGCTTCAGCTATTTAAGTAGCAGAGCATGGAAACATAAATGTCTGGAATATATATTATTAAAAAAAAAAAGTTGTTTAAACTGACTCCCAACAGTTTTTAAAAGACACTTGTAAAATGATGATTGATCAAAATTATTTGCAATTACCAATTTTAGAGAAGCATAAAAAGAGGGCTATTAAAACAAAACCAATGTCATAAAGATTGTGTATAATAATAGATGAAATGTGCAATTTATTAACAATATTATGGTCAGCTTTAGCAATGCTAATGAGACATACTTGAAATAAAAGAATTCTCTATATTGATTTTAAAATTGTTTCTCCAAGCACTGTAATAAATTTCTTTTTATTTTTTTAAAAAAAATCTAAATAAACAGTAATTATGTTGCTAAGACCTTTTTGAAACTTACAATGTAATGCTATGAAAGACATGATTTATTCTCACAGATATTTTGACTATTGATTACTTATTTCAATCTAAGTGCAACACTGTTAATATAACCCTTCTTTATCAAGTTTTCTGGATTATGAATAATTCAACAGCACACCTCTTATTTTGTTTTTATTATAAACATTGTGATTTTTCAATATAGATACGCTACTGAAAAGTTAAAATAAATAATAAAGACATCACATGATTACCATTTCATATGCTTACACATGTTGGTAATATGAGTACCAAATTCTCCTTATAAAAGTGCAAAGCTCTGCACTGATGAAAACCACATGCTAGGAATTAGTCTGTGGATGTTGGATGAGTAGGCACTAGATAGGGATTTATGCACAAACCTTTTTGCATCCATTAATTATGAAGGCTTGCACTTGGTGGCAATGGGATGGAGCAGAATATGAGAAAATTTAGAGTGGAGAATCGAAAATAAAGTGGCTAACAGGTTTATCTGCGCATAATTGCTGAGATATTCTTGACTTCCTTTAAGGAGAAGCCACAATACATCACATCACATTACTTTTATTAAATAATAAAGACACTAATTTACATTGTATAAACATACATTTTATATAGATATCAACAAAAATGGAACTTAATGAAGTCCATTATGCATTTTTTTTTAATATAAATTATAAAAAATAAAAATATTATATATAACAATATACATGTATTAATAATAATTATACACAACAAACCTTTTTTGGCACATGGTTTTATGCCTTATCAAGTGTTGAACATCCATTTTAACATTTAATATCTGACATAGGCATAAAACCATGTAAGGAAAAAGGCTTTTTATGTATAAGTTGGTTGGTTTTTGAAATGAATAATGGGAAGATTATTTTATTTTGTATATATATGTTGTATGTTTAGTTGAATTTCTCTTGAAAAGGTCTATTTGTTAATACATGAAACCATGGTTGTGGAAGAATTTTAGTAAAATTTTGTTGTTTTGGCTAGTATTGCGATGATATATGAATTACTATTTTAATTATTAATATACACATATATTTATATAGCTGTTATATATGATATTTTTTACATTTCTCTATATAGGACTTATTTTTATATTTTATATAAAAAACAAATATAAAAATTTATTAATTAATTCACACTTTTTTAATTTAATAGATATGTATTTTTAAAAACTATTGCACACTCTGAACCCCCCCCCCCCCCAAAAAAAAAAAATATAACTTTTTCTTATTTAGCTAAGAAAAAAAAAAGATTTTTCATTAAAACTATCAATATTAGTGTGAGCATATAATAATAAAATGAATAAGGGAAAACAATTCAGATTAAGGAACTTAAATAAATATTTAAATTAAAATGCATGATATATAACTTACCTTGCCTTTACTATAATCCCATAATTTCAAAGTACTGATCAGGCAAAAAAAAAAAAAAAAATTTCAAACTTTTGACATTGCATTTTATAAAAGTATAGACATTAAATTAGATTAATTAAACAAATAAATATAAAAATTTGAAATAAATGTTAACAAATCAGTCAGTTTTCAAATCTTTCATTTTATAGTCATATATATATATGTATCTTAAGATACTGCATCATATATATTGTAATAAAAAATAAATAACATCTAATGACGAGCAGATTTTTATTCTTCAGCCATATGTGCACAGTTCCAATTTTGAGTAACAATGTGAATAATATGTGGAAACCAAAATGTAATAAAATGTTTCGTACTAAAAATAAAGAGCAAAATCATTTAACTGAAATATAAAATAATACAAAAATGAGTCTTTAATTTTACTATAAATGAAATGTTTATAAGACTGAAGAATATTAATTATCCCATGGGACACCTCAATCTAAACTTCTGGATTGACTGATTTTATATCAATATTTAACTTCTCCAAACCCATTCCTTCATTTTCATTTTTCCTAATGCATTAATCTTAGTTTTGGAATAAGAGCTTGTAATGATCACATTTATATATATGTACTATATGTATAGAAAAAGAGTAGACTAAAGAAAAAATATATTTAGATAATGCAAAAATAATTAAAGTAAATATTAATTTAATAGTTAAATAAATAGATAAATGAATGTAAAAAAAGATAGAAATTTTCAAGATAATATAAAAAATGTAATCAATATGTGCTTCCAAGCATATTATTTCATCTATTCTTAAAACAAAATTTATTATTAATGATCTACTTTTAATAAGACCATTATTCAGCACAGACTAACCAGACACATTACAGAAATTAATAAAATGAATGTAAATAAAAACATTAAATACATTCACATAAAAATTCATATGACTTGGGTCATAATTTTTCAAGAGAACTCTTTTGATATCAATAGTTTATAAATAAAAAGCTTTTTAAAGCGTAGCAAAGTTTTATAGTGCATCGTACAGCCATATATGTATGAATGCTTGTTTGAAATGTGTGTATAATGTACATTTCTTAAAATTGCTCATTTGCAGCAGAATGACCTACTGAATTTACTTTTTATAAACTTGACAATTTTATGATGAGATAGGTTTTAATTTCCTTTAAGTTCTTTTGGTAATTCTTTATATGGGAATATTTCTTTTCAGATGATGGTTCTTATTCCATATAAACAGTTTTTTGCGGCTTCTTAAAGTTGTGCTAGATATAACATATTTATCTATTGATTGCAGGAAAAATGGAGACAAATGACCCAAGAGAAGCTTGCCTATCAAGCCATGTTATTTGATGTGATGGCAATAATAACAAACACCATTTTGTTTAAGCTTATAGGAAGAGTATAATGATACTTTTTCCCTTGCAGTTATTCCTTGTATTTTCTGCTTATTATTAAAGAATTGGCATTTCTTTATCATGGTATTTTCAGTTCCAATTAATCCAATGAACTTCTTTGGCTACTTAACTTTCAATTAGTTTCTTTAAAAAACTGATTAAACTTGTATAAACTTTATTTATATACCAGCCTATCTATGTTTTGCATCGACGTTATGATTTTAAAACCAATCTGCATCAGATATAGTTGTTTTCTAAAAAATCATTATGGCTGTTCTCCTGGTTATATTGTTTGCCAAACAATAAAATCATTTTTAGAGTTTGGTTATAGACTAAAAAAAACACTCATTTATTTATCACTTTATTTTAACTGTAATGAAAGTAAAAAATTAAATGCACATTTATTCATAAAATTTTTTCACATTTTATTGATTTTTACAAACAATCTAATTACCTAGTTTATATAATTTATATTTTTTAAAAAAAAAAACATTATCTTTTAAAATCACAATTTGGCATTTTAAACAGATAAGATAAATTTTCAAAATTGCACGAATTTTGAATAGCAGCAGCAAGCTTGTAAAACAAATTTGACTTGGTTTTTTGTCTTTGCATATACTACGTTCATTTTTTGGGTTTACTCTATTTAAATCTTCATAAGCCATATTCTCTCGCATTTTATAGATTAGGGGAATAAAATTAAACTTGAAATTTTTACTCTAAAATTATTATTCTTTTATATATTTCAAATTACTTATTTTATTGATTTAAGAATAAAATGCATTATCATCTTTCAGGATGTTATCAATTTAACTTTATCATATTTAACTTTTGGGAAAAAATTAAAAAAGTAAAACTTAAAATATGATAACTATACTTATTCTAAAAATGTTTTCATTCAGGCAGATAATTCAAAAAACAATCTTGGAATTATGATTAAATCAAAAAATAATATATTTAATTACATTAAGATCACATGAACAAAAAGCAAACACAGTATAGCCGCATAACAGGTAATATGATACTTCAAGACTGATACATAATTAATCTATCAAGTTTTTTTTTTAAAGTAGTTATTGGTATTTGTTGTTATAAACCAATACATAAAAATTTGACTACTGCATTCAAGTTAATTAATTTTTATCTTTTCTCATAGTATTTAAATAAATGAAGTCATTTAAAATTACTTAACAGTTATCTTATTTCCATATGCACTTCAAAAATAATATATTACTTCGGCATTATATAGCAATACTCAAAAGCAGCATTTATTTACTATGCTAATGCCACCTAGTCTATGATTAAGTAGTTACTGATCATTAGATGGTAATACAATTTATCAATCTTCACCCCCCCAGTCCAATTTCAGGCTTTTTGCACGTCCAAATTAAAATTAATGCAATTATGCTTTCACCACCACCTTTAACTTGTTTTACTTAAAAGAGTTAATATTCCGAATTTCAAAATCCCTAGCCTACCAACTTGTACAGACATCAGACCAATAATATATTCAATTTTATTCGAATTGTAGGCAATTTTTATTTTTGTCTAAGAATGTTACTATCAACAAAATACCAAATGAGCAGTTTTTATCATTTTTATTACTTTAGTGACATCTATTATAAATATGAAAATTATGGGTGAAAATATAAATGTCTTAATCCTAGAATAACTTCTACAACAAATTTAGGGTGAACTGAAAGTTTATGCTCTTTAAAGCTTTATAGAAGGCAGCATTAAACATTCCAAGAATCTCTACGAAATTTCTTTGAAAATGAACAAAATTTCTAATTAGAATAAATTTACTACTGTGATTTTGGGGGAAAAAAAAAAACAAAAACAAATCTTAAAAGAACTCAAAAACTGAAAACAATACTTTAAAAAAAAAATAACTATTTTACATTGCCAATGAGATCAACATTTCATAGACAAGTTTTCTCACTGAAAATGTTGCAGTGACCATATCTCTCTGCATGTCAATTAAAGGCAACAATTGCATTTTCAAAAAGAAAAACCAACATTCTTTCCCATAGTCTTCTATTCTGAATCCAGGTCAAACCCAGAAAAATTATCAAACAAGCAAAAATTTTCTTCAAAAGTAATGATTTTACAAAAGAGCTTATTTATAGTGATGTACATCACACAATTTATTTAAAAATGAAATTTCTATATGAGAAGAGGCTGCTATACAAACCAATCTGTGAAACATAAATACACACACTTATATCAGATGGTGATTTTTTAAAATCAGTTGATTTGATAAGATAATGCTGCCATTTAATTTCTTCAGGTGAGGATTATTTTTTGAAATACTTCAAACATTTTGCCTAATTGCAGGTTTTTCTTATATTATATCCTGTCATATTTCCCCAATAAAAATATTCAATGCCACACATCTTTAGAAAGTCTATGAGATAATCTTTCTAATGTTAACAGGGTTGTCCCTTTCATGAAAATCATGGGTCATGATCAAGCTAACCTGCATAGTTAGCTCAGTAAGAGACTGAAGTTCAAGATCTACGGTGAATAAGTCTTCATTTAAAGAAGTTTTCTATATGATAATGCTGTTGTAGACTGTTCCTATTACTACAATACATGCTAAACAATCATTTCTTAAAACAAAAATAGTAAAAAAATTACTTTATAAGTTCTATGACCCAAATATAGAATATTATCTAATGAAAGTAAAACTGTTAAATCTCTAGATGAAAAAATATTATAAATTTATTTCTAATACCAAAATTTTGTATTAATAATTTTTTAAGTGAAGGTCATATTTACAGGAAAATGCAAAAAAAAATTGACATGGGTCAAAAAGTTACACAGTATGTCCCAATGAAAGAATAATGTTTGAGCTCCAAAGTTGTATATAGTGTCATCCCGGAATCAACATGTATTATAAAGTAACATAGTTTATCTATTCAACACAAAAATTTTAAAGGCATTAATGTGTCTAGAACACGAGTTAAGAGACGAAATGTGACTGTGTTACATATCTTCGGAGATTATCTTCAACACTTTCCCTACCATCACAAAATCTTACAAGCTACTTGAAAATACTTTTGTGATTCATATCTTCATTATCATACATAGAATCATTCCAAATATTTTAGTAGCAATTTTGCCCAATTTAAAATCAAATAATTTATTATTCCATTGTAACAGTCACACTTCATGTCAGAACTCATGATTTAACACATTAGTGATTTAGAATTTTTATGATGAATACTTCAATATATGTATATAGATTCAGAGATGGCGCAGTAAACAGCTCAAAAAGAGAACTGGTTACTAATTATCTTTTCACTGTGACTCACAGTGTAGAAAAACATTTCAACAGACAAGTAGCATATAGTTTTATATAAACTGGGTAGCAAAAATATAATGTCAATTATTTTAATAATTATAATCTAGATTATCTTCAAGATACAATTTTAAAGAATAAAATGTAAAATATATATAAAAAAGGAGTTAAATGTTTTACACTTGAATCTTAAGTGATGAAAAGAATTAATATACATATTGTAACGGGATTTGATGTTTTGAGAAGTTTGTAAAATATGAAGTAAAGTATGAAACTGGATTTACAAGTTTGAGAGTGGCTTTATCAGTTTATTATTACTATTTTTTATATATATATTTTAAGTTATTAGGTCCTAATTAATCTTAATTACTTGATTTTACGATCCCGTTACTCAAGCAGAGAAGTAAATATGATCAATACTTATGTATTACTCATACCCCCAGTCAGACCGGGTTTTAATAAAAATATTAAAACAAAGGTCACTTTTCCAGACCAAAATAACTCTCTCTGGCTGCAAGAAATGTGAAACATCTGATGGGAATATTTATAACGAGTTTAAACCTTATGGGCACCATCCAGTCAACTAAACTGGACCCAAGAGATGACCTTAACACGCTTCAAGCGCTTGTTCCATGACTAGCTATAAAAAAAAAAACCCATGAGATTGTCATCACAGAATAATTAAATAAATTTGTCTATTTACTCATAGGTTAAATTGAGAAAAAGAAACATTAATGACTCTAATAATTTACAACACATTTATTAAATGATACAACATAAATAATAAGGAATACTCAAAAACATAAGACAAAATATGAATACTTATATGAATTACTATAATTTATAGCAATTCTATGCTTATTTAAATGTAGTTATAATTTACACTTATGAATGATATCTAAAGTTCTATTTAAAGATAAAATTGAAAAGTTCAATACTTGAAATAAAGTTTTATTAATGCCGCTAATGTATATATTTATCTAGGTTTAAACACAGTCTCTGGGTTTTTATATGGGTGATCATCCCTGTCTTCTGATCCAGTCAGATTCATGATAGGCATATATTTTTAGTATCTGGATGCTTGTTCCTTGCTCTGCATACTACTGCGCGGGCTGTTTCCATGAGGAAGGTTAAAACATCGGCAAAAGGCAAGTTGAGTAATACTACCGCATCTGAACTATTTGCATCCAGGAGACGAGCGGAGGAAAAATGAACGAACCCCACCACAATAGTCTAGCAATGCATTTCTCTCTCAACACGACCGTAGAAGATTGCTTCATCGTGTTGGATTTAGTTGTTTTAGTTGCTTGTAAATTTTCTTTCAGTACTGCTAGCTGACGACTTTGGTTAATTCTCTGGATAATAATTACAATAAGTGATTTCAGCTTTTCATACTCTCTTCTATACAATTCTCTGGATAATAAATATAATAGATGATTTCCGTTTTTTATACTCTCTGCTATAAAATTCTCTGGATAATAATAAAAATAGGTGATTTCAGCTTTTCATACTCCCTGACTCCATCCCTGCTCGAGTTTTGACCCACACTATCAATTCATTTGATCTTTATTTTTAATTAGTAATATTTTTCATTCCCTTATTTTTCATTTTTGATTACACTGAAATTAGTTATATATTGTTTATTTAATCAGTCTGGAATTTTGATCTCCAGAACCTGATTACGTATCGCACAAAATTTTTTTCAATTAATTATAAACTTTTAATTAAAAGTGCTTCCAATTAAAAGTATTTTTGAAAAAGTTGTATGTTAAAATAAAATACAGAAAAGAAAAGAAAGATAAGTTATAATTAATATTTTAACCATTTCCCATTATTTGTACTTTTTCTTTTAACTCTTTTTTCTTCTTCTTCAAACTATTAAATAAAATATTGAAATATAATTTTCCTATTTTATTTTAAAAAAAATCATGTAACTCGTATATATACGTACCCTTATGCAATATGTATATATCCACATTGTTAAAATATATATTAAGTAGTTCACAACAGTCAGTTGATTGGAAATCTATTCCTGAGTTAGTTTATAAGATTCCTTGCAGTTGTCATAAAATTTATATATATCAAAGTAAATTAAGTCTTAATTAAAGAGTTAAAGTTTATAAGAGTAGAGTTAAAAATAGATATCATAACACATCTTTGTAAATATTCACAAACTGAATACAGATCATAAAATATAATTTGACAAAGCAGAGGTAATACTTTATGAAAAAAGTGAACTGAAAAGAAAATAAACTTTGATGATAAATTTTTATGAATCTGAAACCATTAATTTCATGAAGACACCCTTTGATGTTAAAGGTACTTGGTTTTACAAGTGAATAAAAGGAAGGTTATGATGTTTTGTATATATATGTTGTATGTTTTTTGTCGAATTTCATTTGAAAAGGTCTCCATTTGTTAATAGATAAAACCATGGTTGTGGAAGAATTTTAGTAAAAAAATTTTTTTTTGCCTAGTATTGTAATGTTATATGAATTTCTATTTTATTCACAATTATTAATATAGCATTAGGCAGTCTTTAATATATATATATTCAACAACTAAATCCTGCAGTTTTAAAAATTTCAATAATGGCATTTTATTTGCAGATATATTTTTGACTATTTCCATCATTACTTGAATTGTATGATGTGTATTTTTAGATAAATTCAAAATTTATTTATGCCTTTCCAAATAACACTTGTGTTATAAATAATACATAATTAATGTAGACACAATATTTTGAGCAGTATTTTTCTCTCCTTTCAAATGATGCTAATCTGAACTAGTAGTAAATAATCTGTTGTAGGAATTGAACGGGTGATTCTTAGATTCAAGAATTTAAAACAATTATCTACAAAATTAGGTTAACTGATCCTCTTTACATTCATAAGTACCAGATTTAAGATGGTATTCTAACAAATTAGGCTACTCTGCAATCTAATTAATTAACTTTAAATTCACTAATGATTTTAAAGAGGGTCAGTCAAATCAGTCCAATTTGGTCGAGTGTTACCTTAATTTCAATACTTATGAATCTAAAAATCAATTCATATCCAGAGATTTGGTCGGCCACAAACATATTCTATAGCAGTCTAGATATAAACCCAATCTCTCAATATTTTGACACAACAACAAAAAACCTATCTTTTGCAAAATAGATCATGAAACAATGTTGTTATATATTTATATTTCATGTATACTTACTGGTCTAAAGTTGCAGCTAATATATATTTGCCATTAGGAGAAAATTTTACAAATGACACTGGTGGATTATCATCATCTAAAAAAAAGATTATAAAATAAATTAAAATTCCAAAAGTACTCTAACACAATAATTATTACAACTTTATCTGTAAGCATACAACTTTAGTAATAATTTATTATTTTCTGGAAAAACATCAATTTTATTAATAACTATTTATTATATTTAGAGATTGTATATTAATATTGGTCGAGATATAAATTTTAACACAATTAAAAATCAAAATAACAATTATTTTAATATAATCATGGAAGACAGCATTTTAACTTCTTTTTCAAATCGACATAGTATTAAATAAATTCTAATAATTTTAATAAGCCCATAAATAAATTATGGCTTATTAAATACATAGCTGATAATATAAGCCCATTCACGAAACAACTAAATCTGAAAACTTTACGATGATAATTCACAAGTCAGAATTCCAAAAAGACATTTGGATAAACTTACAAATAAGGCCCACTTTCTTGTATCAATGCCAATGCGTTTAGTCAAACAAAAAATGAATAACCATTTTTATCTGAATCTCAACTTTATTAAATAGTAATAAATCAAGTATTTTTTTTAGCCAATGAATAGACTGGTGAAGATATAAAAAAGTGGGCAATATTGCAAATTTATTTAAATGATTCTTTGGAAAAATAACTTGTGAATTATCTAGTAACATTATTGAACTTAAACGGTCAAAGAATATATTTATTAAATAGATATATTTGTGAATTTACTGAATACATGTTAAATTCTCTGCATGAGTCAAAAAGTTTGTAAGCACTACAGTATTATTTACAGTAGATAACAATTGACATGTAGTGATAATAGATTGCTTGCTCCTTAATGCAATTTATTCCAATGTCTCAATTTCTTAGATACATCATTAATGGTGAGGAACCCTATATCAATATTTTAATGCAAAAAGGATTTAGTCTAAAATATGATGTGCTATAAACTATTTTTCAGAATTCTAATATTTAATTTTTATGCAAGCATAACTTTTTAGCATTTTAAATTATTTAGTCCCAGACATATATATATATGAAAAAATTCCATGCTCTCACAAAAATATTCAATATAAACAAAAGTGAGTTCATCAATATTGGATATCTGTCAGTGACTCTCTCAGAGACTTTCTATTGTTCATGCATTCAAAACTACTTCCCTTTTATTTAGCTCATTAATCAAGTTTCTTTTCCTACATCTTTAACTTTTCTCTCTATTGACACTTTCAACATATTCTTCATAATGAAACTATCTTTAGGTTAAATATATGCCCAATGTTTCTTTCACTTCATAATTCCTCAAAAGATAATGACCTTCCACTTATTCTCTTCTATTTTATCGTTCCAATTCTTTTTTTAAATCTACAACTCAAAAGCCTTTGATACTTTCATAAGTCTTTCTCTAATCATTCAAATCTCTATTCACATGATGCCACGATCTAAAGAAAATGTTTAATGAGTTTTTTGATTAAGTACAAAGCATTAAATAATCTCTTACTTTTATTAAGTCTATTTAAATCTTGCAAATATCATTCCAATATTTTAGTTATTATTTCTGTCATCTGATAACTACTTTTTAATATTTACAAGCAAAAACTAACTCAAAAAATTTCTGCCCAACTTTCTTCTTAATGTTTAATCATTTTCATTTATGATAAAGTTTTAAAAAAAATGTAAAATAATTATTGTTTTCAAAAATTGTTAGCTTGTAAAAATTAAGAGATCTGATCTGAAGAAGACTGCTAGACAATCTAAACTGTTACAAGTCCAAGAAGTATAGTTTTTTTAAAAAAAGATTTAAAATAAGCAACACAAGAAGAGTGGAAAAAGGTGTTGAATATCTTTGTATTATTCCTTGTATTTTATAAATCTGAAAGAAAGTTGTAAAACTGTTAAAAGAGATGTTTTCAAAAAATGGATTTAAAAAATAATTTATTTTTGTACTAAAATTGAAGAGAAGAAGTTAAAACTCTTCCATAAATAAAATCCAGATTTATTTAATTTAAAAAAAAAAAAAAAGATTAGTGAAATAAAATTTTTAATATCCTTTGATTATTAAATAAAAAAAAAAAAAATCTAATATATTTACCGATTAATGTCTTTAAACATTGTCCAGAAGCAGTATCCCATATCCGGCTAAAAATAAGAAAATAAATAAATATTAATCACTTTTGTTTTTTTAGCAAAAACAATTTTATGATCATAAATTTATTTATCTAATACAAAAAAAAAAGAAAGAAGTAAAACTATAAACAGAAGAGTCCTGATTATGTGACCACATTTCAATCTGAATTTATATTTATGCCAAGGGGCGTCACTAATTTATTTGTCTTTTATAGTAACTTGCATATTTTTTAAAACAATATAATTATAAAAATTAGCATGTCTGATAAAGCATTTACTTTTTTTCTGTCTTTATTGGCATGAGAATAATCCATTCGTTTTTTTTATTTTTTATTTGCGATAACTTTTTCCTATAAAGTGCCAACTGGAAAAGAAAAAAAAAATACTTTTTCAATTGAACTGCTTCTAAAATATTACCTCCACCCTCACAAAATAATGGCAAAATGTAACAAATATGTTGTTTTTATTTACTTTGATATTGCACAAATTATAATTTATATACACATTAATTTAGCATGCTTAAATTGAAAATAACATCAAATTATGCATAAAATCTACTTTTGTAATTACATGGATATATTTTGAAAAGGTGATTATCCAATTATGTTTTACAAAGAAATATATTTCTTTAAAAAATATTCAAGCTGGATGGCACTAATAAAATATTTCAAATTAAAACTCCATCAAATTTGCTTCAATAGTTGCTAAATCTATACAAACTGACATTTTTATTGATCCAATGATTTGTGTTGTATATTCAAGACAGCACTGTCATTTTTTTTTTTAAATTAAAAAACACTCTTTAACCCTCTATATACTCATTAATAAAATAAAAAAAAATTACCATAAACCATCATAACTACTTGATACTATGAGAGAACCATCTCTATTTAAATGAACCTACAAAAAAAAAAAAAAAACAACTGTGAACATCATATTAATGACAAAGCGTATGAGACAAGCGCTGAAAGTTTTGTATGATGACTGTTAAAATTTTAATAAACAAAAGTATTGCTACTTCAAAATAATAATTATCTAAGGCTAGCGAAAGAACAGTTTTCTATTACAGTCAGCATTGTTGCCATTAAATTTCAACAGCCATCAAAATGGATATTGTTTGACCAGCTTATGAGAACACATGCAATGACAAGACCTTTCTAGCATTCCTGCACAGAGAGGAATAAAAAAAAACCCCTAGAATGCTTGGAAATCTTACTTTAAAATTTCATAGCTTCACTTGAATTTGAACTGAGATTAGAAGCACAATAAGTTAGCAAGATCTTACTGCACATGACTATATAAATAATAGGCTTAGCTTAATATACAAAATACAAACAGAAATAAACTAACTTCCCTATAAACAGTGAATAAATAACATTGATATATTATCAAATGATAAAGAATAGAGTGAATTCATTCTACGCTCTATCAGTACTAGTTTTGTCTATCAACAGCTTATGAGGAAATTAGTTTACTTTAAATATCATTTATTATATATATAGTATAATAGTAACTTACAGTTGTTATTATTAGTCTAGCATGTTTTATCTCTTGTGAAATTATTTATAAATATAAATTTTTATTTGACTATTTTATTATGTAACATATATGTACTATTTATATATACATTTAAGTTTTAAATAATATATACCTTAAGCTTTTGAGTAAAATGCCAGATTTGAAGTTAAGAATAAATACTTATATATTTTTTTATTTTATTATTAAATCTTAATGTCAGTGGAACAATTGATAGTTGAATTAAACATGAACTTATATAACACACGAGCAGATTCGTTCGTGCTCTGAAAAAAAAAAAAAAAGAAAAAGAAAATCTTTTCTCTTTAAAAATAGCATTTTTCTTCTATCAATACTACTATTTAGCGATTGGAATTTAAATATTAACTTTTTCAAATTAAAATAATTTGTGGATTCAAAGTCTGCAAGGAAAATATATTTAATTTTCTACTTAATCTTAAAGGAATAGCAATATAAAGGAAAAGAACGTCTGTTTAAGTTTTGAAACTACGTTGTTTTAACTCTTCCATTATTCTTCGGATATATATAAATTTAAGATAATTATATATATTAAGGAAAAAACAATGTGCACTGAGTAGTACACTCATTATATCGTAAAAGGTTTCGAAACCAACCTTGCATGCTATTTTAAAATATTTTGAAATATTGAATATATAGAACGTCTAGTGATAATAGAGAAATGAAGATTAAGAACATCTACATTCGAAGAATATTTATTTTATTTCACATTAATCCGGTCATTGGATGTTATTAACAGTTTATCGTTTAAGGATAAATGGAATCATCATTGTACAAATGGATTGGTGATATGCTTCGTAAGAGATCTTCATTGGGATGATGAACTATAGACTTCAATATCTACTCTCAACTCTCTTATAACTAAGTTTCCTTTATTATTTATTTACATATATTATAATAATGCTTATATTATTTTAATATGTTTATTATTATTATTATTATCTTTATTTCAAATTTGGCATCGCATCATATATATCTTAAAAGGAAAATTATATTTATTATTAAATATAATTAATTGAAAGCTTAACATAATTCATTAAATTAGATGAGGGATATAAAAAATAGTTATTATTTGACAGATATCTTAAACAGGATTGTATTGTGTTTACTACGTAATATTGTAAACGTTTAATGTATTTTTATTTATTAAAATACATATAATATATAAGTTATACAATGGCAAATAATACTTATATATGGGTAATTGTGAAGCATATAAATAAGAACGGTAAATAAATTAATAAGTTACATAAATTATTAATTTTTGAACCCAGATATTGTTTTTATATATCTGTTAATTTAAGCTATTTTCTTTAATTTTTGAAAGTTTATTATAGTATTGAGTTTTATCATAGGGTATTAAATAAAAAAATATCATTTATTAATATTCTTTTAAAATGATAAAATTCATCCGTATTTATTTATTAATATTTTATTATCTATTCTATTATATTTTTTATTGTTTATTAAATATTGATTTGTTAACGTGATCTCTTTGTCTAATCATTATTGAATTATATTATATATATGCTAGTATTATAAATGTCATATGAATAATAGTTATAATTAATGCTTATATAGAGGCATATGAAATAACTTGTTTTTGAAATTATTCCTGAAAAGAGCTGATTGCAAATTCTCCGTGAGTTTAAATATCGTGGCATAATGGTGACTGAAAGAGGGATGAAAGATGGATGTCCTGGTCTAAATTGTATTTAAACTTATTTAAAGATTAATGAGCTAGCATAATAGAGGTATATATAATCATGGACTTGGTATTTCATCGATTCATTTCTAGCATTCTACTTGAAGACCCAAAGTCCGATTGTAGTGAAATGCGTATCCTCTTTCTAAGGAATTTAATCATCTCTTTATATTTAACAAGACCAACTTAGATTTTAAATATAATCCATTCTGTTATATTTGGCGAACCTAACTATGAAGCATTAAGTTAATGATTTCTAAACATTAAATATAATTGATTATATTACAATTAATACATCAACTGGGATGATTAAATGCCGTTCCGTTATATTTGATGCCTCAACTAAGGCTATCAAATAGGCTGTCCCGTTATATCTGGCGACCCAAACGTTAAGGGCTTCGATTAATTAAATCTCATACCCTGTAGACTGCGTTTTATCTGGTGTCCCGTTATATCTGGCGACCCAAACGTTAAGGGCTTCGATTAATTAAATCTCATACCCTGTAGACTGCGTTTTATCTGGTGTCCCGTTATATCTGGCGACCCAAACGTTAAGGGCTTCGATTAATTAAATCTCATACCCTGTAGACTGCGTTTTATCTGGTGTCCCGTTATATCTGGCGACCCAAACGTTAAGGGCTTCGATTAATTAAATCTCATACCCTGTAGACTGCGTTTTATCTGGTGTGCGACGTTTTAGGCATTGAATCTATAATTTCGATTCATTATATATGGTATTTATAATTGCAAGATTAATATAAAAAAAAAAAAATGGTAATATATATAATATGATTTAGACAGATCAATATTTGAATAACTAATTATTAAATTATGTTTTAAACAAGAGTTGAGTGGGATAAAGTTTTATATAGACATAGACGTTTAAAAATATACACATATATTATTAGAACATCATAAGTATATATAAATAGCATGGGGTGGTAGAGAACTTTACGATATAATATTTTGGTTATAAAAATATATATACACTTAAGTAATATTTGAATTAAGTTAAAATTTGTTATGCTGCGAAGTGGGAAAATGTATTCAAACAAAGATATTAAATGCTCTAGTCAAATGCAAGATGATTTGCAAAGTGAACTAAATGATGATAATATTATTATTGAACAATCATCATTAGTACAAGCACCTGGGGGTTCTACAACCATAATTGAATACCCTCAACAAACACCGAGTTTAGATCAAGTGTTACCTCAAACACAAAATATAGTTGATGAAGGTTTAAATCAATCATCTACAATTGAGATTAATCAATCATCTAATGTTGGTACAATTCAGCAAATGTTACAAATGTTTATGAATAAATTAGATGATTTAAAAAATAATTTGAATCAAAAATTGGATGATAATATTAATAGTTTAAAAAGTGATTTGAATCAAAAATTGGATGATAATATTAATAGTTTAAAAAGTGATTTGAATCAAAAATTGGATAATAATAGTAAAAAATTAGATAGTTTAAAAAATGATTTGAAGGTTGAAATAACAGGAATTGAAAATAAACTATCTACAAAAATCCAACAATTAAATTTAAATGTGGATAATGTTAAAAAAGATAACATAGAAATTAAACAAGCATTAAATGATTTAAAGAATGAAATTGATGAAAATAATTCAAAATGTCAACAACGGTTTAGTGAGTTCCAAGGTGACATAATAGATAGATTAAATGTTAAATGTGATGAAATGTATAAAAATCAAGGAATTTTTAGGGATCAAGTAAAAGAAGAACAAAATAAAATACGGAATGAAATCCAAGTAGATAGACAACAAACACAAGCAAGAATAGATCAACTATCTACTAAACATAATAATGAGGTAGAATCTCAGAATAATGTATTGGAGACTATTGATCATCAACTTAAAACTTTAGAAAATAAAATGAATTCAATAGAAATTAATACAAATATAGACAAAAATGTATTGGAAAAATTAAGGAAAGATACTACTGAAACTTGGAATAGAGTAAATAAAATAAAGGAATCAACTGATAGTAGATTTTTGGTTATTGAAACACAGATATGTAAAAGAACACCAACTATAGAAATGCATCAGGTTGAAAATAATGTAAATACTTATGGTCATAATCAAGAACAAAATCATGGTGAAAATCATTTCGAGGTCATTCAAAAAGATCCACAACAAGTAATTGACTCTGGTGATAGATCAAATTTTCAGTATCATATAATGCCTGAAGTTGAAAATTATCCTAGTAATTTTGAATTAGAAGGGTTAAACTTAAATACTTATAGGATTAATCATGAAAATCAAACATCAACTTCTCAGTTGAATGTTTTAGAAAAACAAAAGGTATACAACCATTCAATACCAAGTAGTACAATTAACCAATTTGTTAGGTTAAAAATATTCAAAGGATCTCATAATGAATCTCCGATAGAACATATTAGAAGCCTTAATCTTTATTTTTCTGTTAACCATAGTTTATCAGAAGGAGAAAAAGTGATCGTTGCATATAGTCACTTACAAGGAGATGCATTGATATGGTGGGAGTCTTTATCACAAACTCCATCTACTTATATGGAATATCAAGAGCTATTAATTAAAAATTTTTGGAATAGAGATAAACAAGAGGCTTTATTGTACCAAATATTCCAAGATAAGTATAAACAGACACCTGGAGAAACCTTGACCAAATTCTTTCGCCATCAAATAACAAAATTAAGAACACTTAATACTTATCATTTAAGTGAAGGCGAAATGATTAGAATAATAAAAAGAAATTTACCACTTAAAATAGAACAATCATTATTGTGTACCAATATAACAAAAATAGAACAAATAGTAGAACTTTTAAATAGTATTGATATGAATCAAACCAATTTATCAATTAGATTACCTGATAAAAAAAAGGAGGAAGCTTCAATCAATACAATATTTTATAATAGAAGGAAAAATAATAGAAATACCAATTATTGGAAGGGAAAAACATCTCAAAGGAATATACCTTATGACCCCTCTCCCAAAATAAATCGTGATAATTTAAATAAAGTAAAAATAACTTCTTCTAATAATCCAAGAAATTTCCCAAAACCGGGATGTAGTAAAGATATATCTATAGATTCACATAAAACAAACTAAAAGGGTACTTGAGGAAATGTTCCTCACCTCAAGAAACCAAATACCCAATGAGGAACTTGAATCAATCTTTTACACGAGAAATCACTAACATGATGTGTTCATGGGAAGATAAAACACCAAATTTTGTTTTACAAAGTTGCCCTATGATAGAAGTTTTGTTTGAGAGCTTGCTGGTTAAGGCATTATTAGATTCTGGTAGCCAAATTTCTGTGATATCAGAGACATTTTACCAAAAGATTTTAGCAATAAATCCTAATATCAAAATTTTACCACTGAAATCTATGCAGGTTACCATGGCTAACAGTAGAAAAGCTAAGTTAATCCAAAAACAAATTTGGGTTGAGATTAAAATCAGCCAAACAACTCTCTATCATGTATTTTTAATTTTGAATGGTTTGATTCATAATGTTATTTTAGGGGCAGACTTCCTACATTTGAACACTTGTGTAATTGATTTCTGTAATAAAACAGTTAAAATTAATGATGAAGTCTTAGAGATGACATTGCTTCCAAGATATGATCAAATTGAAGTTGACTCTATAACATCTAGCATTCCAGAAACACTTTTAGAGAGTAAACTCGCAGAATCCAACTTGCTTGGAAGTGATGATATATTAAAATTACGATTTGTTATAAGAGAATTTAATTCTATTTTCTCAGACATACCAGGAGTGATAAAGGGATTCCAACAGAGAATTAGATTAATTCATGATCAACCATTTCAATCTAAATCATATCCTATTCCATACCAATATCGGGAAGATATATCTAAGCAAATTAATAAAATGCTGGATTGGGAAATCATTTCCAAATGCTCTTCACCTTACTGTAATCCAGTAGTAACTGTGAAGAAGAAAGATGGGTCGATGAGATTTTGTTTGGATGCTAGACAACTAAACAAAATTACTGTCCCAGACAGAAATATACCACCGCCCATACATGACTTATTCATGAAATTTGGAAATAAGAAGGTATTTTCTACTTTCGATTTAACCTCCAGCTATTGGCAGATTGAACTTCATCCAGAAGATCGCCAATATACTGCTTTCCGTTATGAGGGTTTTACATACCAATTTAATAGGATGCCATTTGGATTGATAAATAGTGGTGCAGGTCTAATCAGATGTTTAGATAAGACTTTATCTCCTGAGGTAAAACAAATCATAATTATTTATGTGGATGATGTAATTATTGCATCCACCACAGTTGAAGAACACCTTCAACATTTATCTATATTTTTTAAAGAGTGTTTTCTGAAAGGTATAAAAATTAACTTCAAGAAGAGTACTTTAGTTTCCAACCAAGTAGTCTTCTTAGGTCATATTGTTGGTTGCAATGGGATAAGACCTCATCCAGAGAAGATCTCTGCCATTCAAAACTTTCCTAAACCATCTACCCGAAAACAAATTAGATCATTTTTAGGTCTATGTAATTTTTACAACCGTTTCTATCAGAAGTTCTCAGACCACATGGAACCGTTGCTAAAATTGATTAGAAAAGATGAACGTTGGAAATGGACTGAAGAACAAGACCGTGCATTTGAGAATATTAAAACAGGGTTTTTAAAGTTAACTATGTTAGCTTTCCCTGATTTTAATAAACCATTCATTGTTCAAACAGATAGTAGTGGTTTTGGATTAGGGGTAACACTGTCCCAAATCCAAGAGGATGGCCAACCAGGTGTCCTCTACTTTATAAGCCGGCTCTTGAAAGGTCCAGAAATAAATTACACGGTTACAGAGAAGGAAGCACTAGCAATAGTCTGGGCTTTCCAAAAATTTCGACAAATGCTACTCGGATCAGAGGTGATAGTGATCACTGATCACAAAAGCCTTGAATTCCTGAATCATAGTTATCTGACTAATAGTCGTCTAGTTAGATGGAGTTTACTACTACAGGAATTTAATTACACTGTGCATTATTGCAAAGGATCCGAGAATATCGTGGCTGATGTGCTTAGTCGAAATCCATGTAGGTCAGAACAAAATCATTTGATGGTAGACAACGCCTACATTACAAATGTCAATGTGATGGCTGATAGTAACGTAGAGAACGAGTTGGAAAACTTACAAGAAATACAATTTAATGACCCAGAATTAAACCCAATTATAAAAGTTTTATTAGGGGAGGAAGTTTTGGATGCACCTAAAGATCTTAACCATTTTAAATTAGAACAACAGGTCTTACTATATAAAGTGAATGATAACGTTGATGAGTGGAGGACAATAATACCAAAGTCTTTACGTGACCCACTCATAAAATACGTACACTGTCTATACGGGCATTATGGTGCTCATAAGACAGAACACACCCTAAAGAATTGGTTTTACTGGCCAAAAATGTATAAAGACATCTTGAAATCACTCCAAGATTGTCTAATTTGCTTAAGAGCTAAATCAGTAAACCAAAATTATATTAATTCAATTAATTCTATCATTCCAGAAAGACCAAATGAGATCTTAGCAATTGACTATTATGGGCCTTTGCCTCCATTTAACAAACAAAAATATTTATTAGTCACTTATGATCTCTTTTCCAAATATGTTGCTGCTTACCCGATACCCCAAGCCAATACTAAACATACAATCAAAGTATTGAGTACTCTCCAATTTCCAATGATAGGAAAACCAAAAACCATACTAACTGATCATGGTACACCTTTTCTATCTAGGGAATGGAAGAAATGGGTAGACATATCAAAAATAAAACATGTGCTAATCTCTATTAGGAATCCACAATCAAATCCATGCGAACGTATTATGCGGGAGCTTGGACGTTTGTTTAGGACCTATTTAGAAGAGGAGCACAAGGGTTGGGTAAAGCAGACAAAACGTGTAGTAGACTATATCAATTGGAGTTTAAATGAATCTACAGGATTCTCACCCATCCGACTACACTTTCATCAAATTATACCTATATTATTTAAAAAATATAAACCTATTATTAATAAACCCAAAATAAATGGAGAAAATGATATTTTACAAGCTCATAAACAACTTGTTAAAATGGCAAATAATAGAAGTCAAAATAAAAAAAAATGTATTTATGAATTTAAAATCGGAGATAAAGTTTTGATAAAGACTTTCCATCCCAGCAAACCATTGGAGAATAAATACCATAAATTCTTCAATACATATGAAGGACCTTATACTATCGTTAAAAGGGCTGGTCCAAATGCATTTTGGATTAACCAAGAAGGAGAGATTCGTGGTACATACAATTCACGAATTTTAAAACCATATTTTGGCTGCTTATAATGTTTTATAAAGAAATGAGGTGAAGACCAAGATAAGAATTGGGCAGTGTAAACCATACGGTTGTATAAAAAAATAATAATAATAGTGATCAATGTAAAGAGAAGTATAGTTAAAAACATTAACTTTGGTGAGGGTATTCTTGAATGCCTTAAAATAATTAAAACCATAGAGTCAATTCATATTTATAGATGGATACTCTAGTATTTATTTAGTCCTTTTCAAATGCATAAGTCTTAAAGAAGCAGGAATAAGGCTAGTAAATATATTTGTGGTCCAAGAAGGAAACACATTATTTTTTTTTTATTTTTTTTTTTTAAAAAAAAAATATATATATATATTAACCCATCAAAGTCCTTAATTTTTTTTTTTATTTTTGATCATTATCACAAAAATAAAATAGCCCAAGTATTAGGAAGATATAACAGTTAAAAAAAAAAATGCAACCCTTCATAAAATCCAACTATAAATGCAATTAAACTATAAGAATATACTAAAATAGTTGTAAGTGTTTAAAATTTTAACTTAAATTAAAATTTTAAATTTCCCAAGGGAAGGGGAAATATAATAGTAACTTACAGTTGTTATTATTAGTCTAGCATGTTTTATCTCTTGTGAAATTATTTATAAATATAAATTTTTATTTGACTATTTTATTATGTAACATATATGTACTATTTATATATACATTTAAGTTTTAAATAATATATACCTTAAGCTTTTGAGTAAAATGCCAGATTTGAAGTTAAGAATAAATACTTATATATTTTTTTATTTTATTATTAAATCTTAATGTCAGTGGAACAATTGATAGTTGAATTAAACATGAACTTATATAACACACGAGCAGATTCGTTCGTGCTCTGAAAAATAAAAAAAAAAAAGAAAAAGAAAATCTTTTCTCTTTAAAAATAGCATTTTTCTTCTATCAATACTACTATTTAGCGATTGGAATTTAAATATTAACTTTTTCAAATTAAAATAATTTGTGGATTCAAAGTCTGCAAGGAAAATATATTTAATTTTCTACTTAATCTTAAAGGAATAGCAATATAAAGGAAAAGAACGTCTGTTTAAGTTTTGAAACTACGTTGTTTTAACTCTTCCATTATTCTTCGGATATATATAAATTTAAGATAATTATATATATTAAGGAAAAAACAATGTGCACTGAGTAGTACACTCATTATATCGTAAAAGGTTTCGAAACCAACCTTGCATGCTATTTTAAAATATTTTGAAATATTGAATATATAGAACGTCTAGTGATAATAGAGAAATGAAGATTAAGAACATCTACATTCGAAGAATATTTATTTTATTTCACATTAATCCGGTCATTGGATGTTATTAACAGTTTATCGTTTAAGGATAAATGGAATCATCATTGTACAAATGGATTGGTGATATGCTTCGTAAGAGATCTTCATTGGGATGATGAACTATAGACTTCAATATCTACTCTCAACTCTCTTATAACTAAGTTTCCTTTATTATTTATTTACATATATTATAATAATGCTTATATTATTTTAATATGTTTATTATTATTATTATTATCTTTATTTCAAATTTGGCATCGCATCATATATATCTTAAAAGGAAAATTATATTATTATTAAATATAATTAATTGAAAGCTTAACATAATTCATTAAATTAGATGAGGGATATAAAAAATAGTTATTATTTGACAGATATCTTAAACAGGATTGTATTGTGTTTACTACGTAATATTGTAAACGTTTAATGTATTTTTATTTATTAAAATACATATAATATATAAGTTATACAATGGCAAATAATACTTATATATGGGTAATTGTGAAGCATATAAATAAGAACGGTAAATAAATTAATAAGTTACATAAATTATTAATTTTTGAACCCAGATATTGTTTTTATATATCTGTTAATTTAAGCTATTTTCTTTAATTTTTGAAAGTTTATTATAGTATTGAGTTTTATCGTAGGGTATTAAATAAAAAAATATCATTTATTAATATTCTTTTAAAATGATAAAATTCATCCGTATTTATTTATTAATATTTTATTATCTATTCTATTATATTTTTTATTGTTTATTAAATATTGATTTGTTAACGTGATCTCTTTGTCTAATCATTATTGAATTATATTATATATATGCTAGTATTATAAATGTCATATGAATAATAGTTATAATTAATGCTTATATAGAGGCATATGAAATAACTTGTTTTTGAAATTATTCCTGAAAAGAGCTGATTGCAAATTCTCCGTGAGTTTAAATATCGTGGCATAATGGTGACTGAAAGAGGGATGAAAGATGGATGTCCTGGTCTAAATTGTATTTAAACTTATTTAAAGATTAATGAGCTAGCATAATAGAGGTATATATAATCATGGACTTGGTATTTCATCGATTCATTTCTAGCATTCTACTTGAAGACCCAAAGTCCGATTGTAGTGAAATGCGTATCCTCTTTCTAAGGAATTTAATCATCTCTTTATATTTAACAAGACCAACTTAGATTTTAAATATAATCCATTCTGTTATATTTGGCGAACCTAACTATGAAGCATTAAGTTAATGATTTCTAAACATTAAATATAATTGATTATATTACAATTAATACATCAACTGGGATGATTAAATGCCATTCCGTTATATTTGATGCCTCAACTAAGGCTATCAAATAGGCTGTCCCGTTATAATAGATTGCAATGAAAACTTTAAATTCTGACATAGCTCAATGTGTATGTAAACAAAGGGAAGAAATCACACGACAGTAATGCTGAAACAATACAGGAATGTTTTACTTTCAAAAAATCTAGTGTTTTATCTAATTTTATTTTCCTTCAAACAATCAAGATCATGACAAACATTTGATACAACTTTAAATATCAATTTTATTATTAAATATAATTTTTTTGCTATTCTACATTTAAAAAACATTATAGGAATTTTGTGATACATGAGAATCCTAGAGACAGATCGAATCCACTGCTGTGGACGTTTATTATTTAGAAATCCTAACAGATAAGTGCTTCACTAAATAATCAAGTGGTTTACTGATCAGGAGATCCTAAGAAGTCTGAACAATTGACAAGATTAGAACTGAGATTCATGAACTTTGATCTTCCGAGTCTGCCAACTGCACGCAACCTGGATAGAGCAAAAAATAATCAATTGGCTTATTGAGTGGTATTTCATAAAGAAGTTCAAGTATTTGAAGTGACAAAGCTGCAGCTGCAATCCATGGACCTGAGTAAGCTCAGCTGTCCAGCACTCTACCCCTATATTAAACTGTGCATGACTATATGGTAATTAACATGTATTAAAAAAAAAATCAGAAGACAATTCTACAAATATATAACTCATGCATAATCTTATGGTGATTTACTATTTTTACAATAAATATATCAATGTTAAGAGTAAACCATACTGTAATAGAGATAACTAGTTTCATAAATAGTTATTTGTAATATTTATTTATCTAAAAAAATGATAAATTGTCATTAAGATTGTGGGTTTTCATACTTGTAAATTAAATATATGTTTAAAGAATAAAGAATGACATCCAGGTTAAAGATCTTGTAGTCAATTGTCTTTTTCTGATGTCTTTATTCATTTATTTAAAAAGGTGCAATATTTAATAGAAAATTTTCAAATATATATATATATATTTAAAACTGTAAGTGTTGTTAAAAACAATTCAATGTACTTTTACTTTTGCATTGTAGAATTTATCATTAACACACAGACAAATATATAATAATGCTATTTTCAAGCAAGCAACATTTTGTTCTGAATTTTTAAAATTTTCGTACATTTTCTGAGTGAAGTATTTTCTAGTCTAGCATGTATGCAAGTGCAAAAGATTTTAATATTATGATGGATTTTAAAATGACAAAACATAACCAACATTATTAGATGTGATATGTTGGACTATTTCCATCATCTATGAGTGAATGTTGAATGTATAGAAAATTTTAACCTTTCCAAATATGAACAACTTGTTAGTAATAACACACAAATAGACAACACAGGTTAGTAATTTCACAATGTTTTGAGCAGTATTATTCTCTACTCTTTTTCAGGTGTTGCTGGCCTACATGCACAGTGACAATATTCGCTTCAAAGTAGAACTCACACTTTTAGATTCTTGAATAATGAATTTAAGACAAATGCTCTAACCAACTGAGCTATTCTATCAAAGGCAACATATAAAAATTTAATATTTATTTATGAGGTTTGGTTCAAATCCTCATGAGTCCTTTAGTTTTTTTTTATATGAGCAAGGCTAATTAGTTTCTTTATTATTATTGTTTAATATTTTCCCTAAGAGCAAAGTATTAATTAGAGGCTTCCATACATTGTGTATTGCCACACTAAGGATTATTTACCACTGTCATATGAGCAGCTTCCTTGAATATTCTTCTATGTATTTTTTCCTCTTTATCCAATATTTTTGTATTTTCTCAATTAAACACATGGTCATTAGTACATACATGATCTGCTATGGTAGATACATCTGTTTTTTCTCTTTTAAGCATTAGTTTGTGTTCTTTCAATCACTGTTCAACAGGGTGATAGGTCTCACCAACGTATTTCCTTCCACATTCACATGGTATTTCATAGATGCAGTTTTTGTTATTCAGCATTTCCAATTTAGGCTTCGTAGAAGTAAGAATTCCTCGAAGTGTGGTATGGCTT
This sequence comes from Epiperipatus broadwayi, assembly GCA_028023455.1. NCBI lineage: Eukaryota > Metazoa > Onychophora > Udeonychophora > Euonychophora > Peripatidae > Epiperipatus > Epiperipatus broadwayi. The sequence goes on along the minus strand of JAQFVV010006308.1, from coordinate 1,173,327 downwards.
TGGAAAACTGTTCTAATGTTATATTGACTTGCAGATTTTCTTTAATTTGTCTGCCATTCCTAGTATGTATAAATACCATACCAATAATTGTTTTTAGTTTTGGTGTTTCTTTGCATTGTCTATTGAAGGTTTTTTTGATGACTGCTAATGGATAACCATTCTTCATAAGCATTTGTTATATGTGAATCTTTTCTTTCAAATCACTGGTTTCTGAACAAATGTCCTTTGCTCTGTTCCATAGTGATAGTACAATTCCATGTTTAGTGCTTCTTGTATGATTGAATGTATATGCCAAGTACTTGCCAGTGTGTGTTCGTTTTTTATACACTGTTGTTTTTACTTTGCCCTGAGGGAGTCTTGTCACAAGAACACCCAAGAATGCCAATTTTTGCTCTTGTTCTGATTCCATTGTGAATTTAATTGTAGGAGATATGCTGTTAATGTGAATCCAGAATGACTGTAATTGTACCTCACCATATGGTCTTAAATTTGATATTCAAGAATTTAAGGTGCGAGTTCAACCTCTAAACGAATATTGTCACTGTAAATATATGCCAGCAATATTTGAAGAAGAGTGGAGAATAATACTACTCAAAATGTGTAATTACTAACCTGTATTGTCTATTTGTGTGTTATTACTAAGAAGTTGTTTGTATTTGGAAAGTTTAAATTTTTCTATACATTCAACATTCACTCATCATAGGTGATGGAAATAGTCCAACATATCGATCTAAAAATATACTATCATCACAAACCTTCAGACAAATAATAATCAACATTACAATCATATTTTAAAAAATTGGGTACTTATGTCTATTATGAGCAGAAAAATGTTAATCCAAATTCCTAAAATTGGGTAAATTGTATTCTTTCAGCCAACTCAGCTAATCATCAAACAATAGTCAAACAAGTCTATTCGTAGCTAAAGAGAGAGAAACAAGAATTGAAAACTGTTCAAATCTCCCATCAGCCAGCAAGTCTGATGGATAACATTTCCCATTCCTCTTTGAGAGGTTGAAGAAGAAAACTTGCAATGGGATAATCCACCTAAACACACTTTAAAAAATAATAAGCAGCACAGTATATTAAATTAATTAATATATACATTATTGTGTGTATAGACTTGCTAAATTTATATGTTAATAACATAAGAAATAAAACTGCTAGATATATAAATGATTTGCAAATGAAAAAAATAACAATCAATTAAGAACTATTAATAAAACTAATTAATGAAAAACTTTATAATAAAGTTAAGTCCGCTATTTACTGATGAGATAGAACTATTAATAAAACTAATTAATGAAAAACTTTATAATAAAGTTAAGTCCGCTATTTACTGATGAGATTAAATGATTATCTTTCTAATGATTCAAAGAGCAATTAAAGCCTGCAATATATATAAAAAAGTTAACTCATGAGAGTGAGGAAAAGCATTCATCAAAAATGATATTAAGTATAACCAATAACAGACATAGAAAAGTAACACATCAGAATGAGCACGCCACTGGAACTGTCTATTTGTTGACTGATTTTTAATGATATATATATATAACAATAAAAAAAATAATAAATATAACGGTAATAAACTATTATAAAATTTTTCAATCTGCAGAAGTAGATTGAAAGACTGCTTATAATAGTTTATTAGCATTATATTTATTTATTTTGTTATTGTTATTATAAGTTTTTTAGTTAACGAAAAGCAAAATTTGAATTTATAAGTAGTTAAAGAATTTTAAATAAAAACACTGCGGAATTATTTATCAAGAAATGATTGAAGTAAAAATTTTATTGAAAGAATAATTAAGAGCTTAAAAAATAAAAATATAATTTAGAAGAGTTTAAGAAAGAGAAGTTTGATTTAGAAAGTTAAAGAGGTTTTTTTTTTTATGAGCACAGATGGTCAAAGGGCAAAATGCCACAATTTATTAGAATAAGTTTTACTAGTTTAAAAGGCAATTAGAGGGAAAGAAGTTGAACTATATTAAAAAAAATAATTAAAAAACCTAGTTCTCTCTTTTCATTTACTTAAAGTAAGAAAATGTGTGCGTGTAAAGAAATGAAAGTTGAATTAAAATAAGTAAAAGGAAGCGTATAATATAAACTTAAATTTACTTAAAGATTGCTCGGCTGATAAACCAAAGAAAGAAATAATAGCCATAATTTGCAACAAGGAAAGCATAATGGAAAGTAATTTGAAATATCTTATCGAAGAGCTAGATTAATCTAAGCAGGTATGCTGACTAAGAGAACAATGGAAATTTAATTAATAAAATTTACAAATTAATTAGGAGTGATAAGAGACAATGGAAGGAAATCTTATAAAAGGACTAAAAAACCCATTCATAGTCATTCTGAGTCTAATTTCTCTTTGATCCGTGATTCTTGGTTCATGATGAGTATGCAGTGTTATAGCAACTACCAATATTAAAACTGTGCTAGTATCAACACTGAAGAATTCCAGAGAAGAAACATAACCATGGCAGAGTGTCCTTAAAATGTGATCGCCGTCAAAAATCATGCAGTGCAAGAAAGCCACCGAAGTATGCGGCTTGTCTCCAGCTTTGGTCCTCCTGCACATCATAAGTCCTCTGCATAGAAATCATGCCCATAGAATAGCCTAAACAGCCAACAAATATCTCTCTCTTAAGGAAGCCTGCCCAAAGCCAAATCGTGAATATAGTGAGAAAGAGAAAATCCAACCAGTTGGTGATCAAATACAGTTGAAAAACAAGGAATCATATCTTTAGGAGCATAAAGTATAAATCCTAGGTAATCATGAACTTTTATTCCCATGCATGAACTAATTATGACTTTTCTAATAGCTGTAATAATCTTTGAGTGTCTTCCATATTTATCATATAAGTGAACCCTAGTATGTGCATGTAAACGTAATTTTTCATCATATATTTTAATTAATATGTATAAAGCTTACCTTAAGTAATTTTAAAGGTCATAGTATGTGTGCATCAGTATATCTATAGTATTTTAAACTATTATCCTTTATTGTCATATATTTAGTAAAAGCGTGATTAATGATTTATAATTTTCTTTATTATAGTATTTTTTTGTGTGCTGTTTAATTAAGAGTGTTTTAAATAAAATATTTGTTTGCTAGAAATAGCTTGGTTGTTTCTCTTAATAAGTATATCACTTCCAAAAATCATTTAGTTAAGTACAATCATTAAGCGGTCTATTATAGTTTGCCGTCTTGTAAATAAATAAAAGCTAGAAAAGGGTTAAAGCAAGCACTAAATGTGTATACCTGATATCCAGGTATGCTAATTATATATAGTTTATGGTTAGTTGACGCCCGAGGTCTTACCTCAAAATAATTAAAAATGCTTAAGTTGGCAGGAGGGTTAAAATTTAGCAGCCGAGAAGTTCTATACCCTGGAAATGTGGTCAGGTTATATTTCTTATAGCTGTGGTTTGGTTATAGGCACCATTGGTGAAATCACTTTCTGTATTTGACTTCTCCGTTTATAGGGCCAGTATGTTGTAATATTAAAAGTGCAGCTGGAGAGATAGATTAATTTTTTTTAATTTATATAATCAGTGATTGTTCTCCCTGTCATAAGTGACAAGCAATTATAAATGTAATTAAATGCAGAATTAAAAGTTTAAAAATAAGATTATGAAGAAACGCTAAATCGCATTATTATAAATACAGAAGTAGCGTAGTGGAAAAAAAGAAAAGACCAAAGCAAACAAACTATAATAAATTTCAACAAAAAGAGTCTAAAGAGATAGATATTTAGGCAAATTAGGGTCTTGAGGATAAGGTGGAGACAGAAAGGACTAAGGGGTTTGGAGGCGGCCGCATGCTTCGTTTAAAAAAAGTATAAATTTGAAATAAAAACAGAGTAAAATGGTGGCACTGAAAGAAAAAATAAGACAGTGGAGATGGAAACTATGAAAGCACAACCAGAAGATAAGGAAAGGCAGAGTAAGGTAAGAAGAAATGTGAAAAAACTAATAAAGAGAATGGACGAATTAGAAAGTGAACAAGAAGGTGTAAGAACATGTGCACATATAGAGGATTAATGCAGAAAATCAGTTGCTAAAAGTAAAGATGTTTTCGGGGCACAGAAGGGAGGCTCCAAATTAACACCTTGATAGTTTGAAATGCTATTTTTTTTGCTGAATAAATTAAAGAAGTAGCCAGGGTCGCTATAGCCTGCGATCATATACAGGGTGATGCTCAATATTGGTAGGACTCGCTATTCTCAAAGCCAGTAACATTTGAAGAATACGAACAACTATTGCTGGTAAATTATTGGGGGATGAATATCAGGAAAACATCAAGAACCAGGTGTCACAGGACAAATGGCGGCATGTGGGACTATTTACCACATTCTTCCACTGACAAATGTCAAAATTAAGACCACTAACAGCAAGCCCATTATCTGAGTGGAAATTATCCTAATAGTTAGATATAGCTTTCCAAGAGATACAGAAGAAAGGATTGGAACAAGGTGAGAAATGGTAGAGCAGATGGCCAAAATACTTAGGGCATTGGACAGCATTAGGCAGATTAGGAGAAATAGGGACAAGGAATACAAAGGTTTGGAAATAAAAAAATGAAAGTGCTGCGCAAATTATTATAGTATCAAAAGAAATCAGGATAAGATAGCAAAAGAGAGATTGAGGGGAAGGACAAAGCAAGTGGGAAAATTCAGGAAAAAAATATAGTCGTATGCAAGTAGTAAACTTAGTGTGTAGCTGGGAGAAGAGGGAGCCAATAATGGCACCTCAGGGGTGTCCAAAAGTAAACATGCTAATAGAAGGGGTGATAACCAGTGCTTTGCTTGATTCAGGAAGCCAGGCATCAGTAATGTCTCAGGAAGTATTTAATAAAATGAGCCATATTAAACTGGCATCAAAAACAAATACGGGTGAACATGCATATAGCAGGGAGGGAATATAATCACATATTGCTTATATTGAAAGGTCGGATCCATGAAGTTATACTAGGATCAGACTTGATGCATAAGACTGGCTGTATGCTGGATTACGAACGAAGCAAAGTAAAACTGAACAATAAAACAATTATGTTCACAGAAGACCAAGCGGATCGATATACTAGGGATTACTATGCACAAAGCACAGGGATAAAAAATAGAAATAGGGGAAAAGGCGAAGGAATCAAAGTTTATAAACGAAGATCAGAAGGAGCAACTGAAATAAGTGTTAAATAAATCGAATATTATTTCTGAAGTTCCCAGAGTTATTGAAGGGTATGAACATAGAATAAAACTAATGAGATCAACCATATCAGGCATGTGCGTACCCTATTTCTGATCAATATAGGGGTGAGGTGGAGGAACAAATAGAGAAAATGCTTCAGTGAGGAATCATCTCTAAATGTTCATCATCTTTCAACAACCCTATTGTAATGCTAAAAAAAAAAAGATGGGTCCATTATTCAGCTGCATTTGGACACTCGTCAATTAAACAAGATAACTACCCCCGATACAAACGCTCCTCCATCTATTGAATAAGTTATTGGAAAAATTCCACAATAAAAAGATATTTTTAACATTTGATTTGACTGCCAGTTACTGGCAAATCAAGCTGCATCCTAACAATCGGAAATACACCACATTTCGGTATAATGGGTGGGTATACAACTTTAATAGGATTCCCTTTGGTCTAAAAAATAGCAGGAAATGCTAATATAATGTCTAGATCACATATTATCAGACAGTATCAAAAGTTTAATTGCAATGTATGTGGATGATATTGTATTGGTGTCAGGAATTATACAAGAGCACTTCACGCATTTAGAGCTGCTGTTACAAGAGTGCTGTTAAGATTGTGTCGTTTCTCTTAATCACTTCCAAAAAATCATTTGGTTAAGTACAATCATTAAGTGGTCTATTATAGTTTGTCTTACAAATAAATAAAAGAGGTAGGGGTTAAAACAAGTGCTAAATGTGTTTACCTGTCATCCAAGTATGCTAATTATTTATTGTTAGCTGGCACCTAAGGTCTTACCTCAAAAGAAATAAAATGCTTTGGATGGCAGGGGGTTTAAAATTTAGCAGCCGAGAAGTTCTATAGCCTGGAAATGTGGCACAGGTTATATTTCTTGTAGCTGTGGCTTGGTTATAGGTGCTATTGGTGATCTTTGCCATCAGTATTTGACTTCTCCGCTTGTTGAACCGGTGTACTGTAATATTAAAAATACAGCTGAAAAGATCGAGATTAGTTTTTTTTAAAATTTATATAATCAGAGTGATCGTTCTCCCATGCAGTTCAATAGTTTATAATGAAACTAATTAGTTATAGTCAATTAAAAATATATTAAATGTTAGTATTATAATCAATAGTCCAAGATGTATATTATTTATTTGTGTATAGAATATTTGAGCCATGGTGATTAAAATAAAAATAATTATTTCCTTCATCAACTTAATACCTTCCAATTAAGTGGTGCAACTTAATAGGCCAAGATTAAAATAAGTAACACAGTACACCAAAACTAAAATAAATAGCATGATGAGTCAAGACTAAAATAAGTAGTGATGTTTGATAGTTAGGATTAAATTTAGTGACAGTTTGACTTGCAAAATTACAATATGTTGGCGAATCACATCAGGCCAAGATTATAACTCTGTGTAAAGTTAGCAAATTGGTAAAATCCAAATACAATAGCATTTTCAGAATGGATACCAAATCAACAGAAAAAGTTCTGGAATTGTATGATTTAATGCTTAGAGATTTGGCTAAACTTCATTTGTGATAATTTACTGGAGAAAGCCCTCCTGAAACAATTATCACAAGTATATATGACGATTAAATGAGAAAATAATTATCTATAGCCATTGTTTTAAATTAAAGTAAGGTATTCAAACATGCAATGGTGCACAAAATAGTAATGGAATAGGTTAAGGAGGTATAAGCAAAAACTTCAAAAGTTGAAACTTTACAGTTGTGGATATAGAAATTATCAGGCTTATAAGTCCAAAAGAAAAATGGAATTTATAAAAATTGCAGAACTAGAGTAATCTTTAAAAAAAAATTATACAGTTGTAAATGATGAAAAAAACCATTCTCTCCCTTATAGTATAAGAATAAACTAAGCAGGCAAAACTCTCCATACATTAGTGCTACCCTGTGCCAACCCTGTCTATTTAATAACAGTTATGTGCTAGCATAAGAGTTGGTGATCATGTGATGTAATAATAAACTATATAGAAAAAAGATAAAGTGTTGTAACTAAAACCCTAGAACAAATCATGCCCACCATCAAAATTTATAAAAATCAGATAACAATGAAGACCAATGATGAAAGAATATTGCTCATAATAGCAAAAGACAGGAAATCATTAACAAAGTATAGTAAAGTTACTCTATGATTAAAATGTCTCTTAAAATAATAAAACTAAAAAGTCTAGTAAGAGTTCAAATAAAATAATACAAAGCATTCTTAAGTCTTTAATAGTTAAGGAATTGTTTGAGTTAGTGAAAATTCAAATTTATATGGAAACCAGATTAAAATGGAAGGCAAAATAAAAAAAAAGTTTCCAAATTTATTTAAAGTAAATCGGAGCCGAGTGCAAGCTTCATAAGGTATCTTTCAGCCAGCAGATGGCAATACAATTGTGAAACATGGACATTGAATAATAAAATTAGGAACAGATTGGAAGTCTTTGAGATGTGAACATGGAGAAGAATAGAAAAAATCAACTGGATGAATAAAATAACATATGAAGAAGTTTTGAAAAGAGTAAATGAAATAAAAAGATAGGTTGAGGAAATCAAAGAGAAAGAGAAACTGGATTGGGCATATATTAAAAAAAATTTATAGTTTAATGAAAGATATTTTGGAGGGAATGGTGAGTGGAATTAAAGACAGGATGGAAGAGATTAACATTACTGGATGATATAAGAGATGAGAAAAGTTATGTGGAAATGAAGAGCTAGGCAATGAAAAGAATGGAATGGAAAAAATGAATAAATTGATGATGGGACTACTCTATGGACTTGTCCATTTGGCAGAATACTGTTGATGATAATGGGCTTGCTTACAATTTCTTATTGTTATTAGCACAGGCCCAAGTATTTTTTTTTTTCCAAAATAGAAACATTAGTACAGAAAACAAAAGGTATGATTCCATTCTCTGACAACTTTCTGATATAAAAAACCCACATTTCAAAACCAGATTAAACTTTTTAAAATGAATAAGGGAAATATGAGTGCTGAAGTTTCTGAATCATATTGCTAAACAGAGACCTAACTCCATTCCTAAAATATTAAAAGCTGATAAAAATGTTCTGAGGCCTCATAGCATGAAGGGACAACAAGCTTATCAGATTCTAATAAACTACTTTGAACATTTCTTAAAAAAGGAAAGCAACATTGCTCATCCCTTTATTGATTTTTTAAAGAAAAATCAAAAATAAATTTAGAAAGTTATTCATTAACAGACTTTTAATCCGACTAAATCTCTCTCGATTACAAAGTTATATTATTATAACAGCAAACTCAAAGTAAGCATTACTAAAGACATATCAGAATATATCTTGGGATTTGATTATTTGTCACCTTGTTTATAACTAACAGTTTTTGCATCCAGGGCTTTTATCAAGCACCAAATAAAATTACAACCAACTGGATAAGGATGTGCTAGCAGTAGTATTTGGAAAATTTCCCTACTAATATATATATATGGCCAATTATTCAGAATAATCACTGGTCATAAACTATTGTTTAGAATCCCATCAAATAAAAAAAATAATATCAAAATCTTGGTCCAAAAATGCTCAGTTGATTAAATTTACTAGTTGTATGAGTAGAAATTAAATATTTCAAAAATATCAAAATCAAACATGTGGACACACTTTTCAGAGTACCAGATAGGGAGGAACTAAAAATGTCACAAGAATTCATAAATCATATCAATAACTTAAAATCTAGGATCATGAATAGTAGGTCTGGACTAAGAACAATCAAGGCTACCAGACTTTGGTAAAATATATTAGAAAAGGTTAATCTTAAAAGAACTTTAATTCACTCTAAATAACTTAGGAAAGTCTAAGAATGCCTGTTAGTAAATAAAAACTGGATAATGCACGGGTAATAAGATTTAATTTCAAATGAAGAATAAAAGTAAATCTTAGAATTATTTCAGGAAGATGTGTGCCAGGGATTAATATAAAAATAGAACCATTTATAAAAAGATCCCAACAAATGTCAACCCATATCAAATCATCTCCCAAAGAAATATACATCATGACTTATTTGAAACAGGTTCATGAAAAATCATACAAATTGCTTGCACAGGACTGTTCAGGGGACACATATTTCTGGTTATTATAGATATATATGTAAAATAGCATAATATATAACATGAACATGGGGGAGAAAATTTTGAGTTTGAGAGAGATGTTTGCAAAACACAATTTCCCTAAATTCTTAGTATCTGGTAATAAAAATAGTTTCCCATTCAAAAATTATAAGGACTGCATAAATGAAAGGGGCATAAAATATGACTGCATGCCACCTATCTTTCTGAATAATAAAGACTGCCCAAAAAATATACAAGCTGAAATATTTTGGGGCATAAATCTGTGAGTAATCAGACACACTTTTGTCAGCGAATGAAAGCAGAAATAGCAGATGAAAATAATAAATATGAAAGAAGATATATGTGGATTAGAGATAATCTAATGAATAGATAGATAAAAGGGACGATCTAAAATATTATGCCAAAATAGACAATTGCAATTCAAACAATTTCAGATATTATACATAAAAAACATTTAAATCATATTTGTTGTCAGCTTAAGTCGAAATGTAATTAGAAATCATATCTGAAGAATTGAAACGGAAGTAACAAAAAAAATGCAATAACAGAGATGTAAAAAATGTCAAAATAACAGATCAACATATTTCAACTATTATATTAGATAGTAATTAAATAAAACCCCAAATCACTGGAATAGGGGGAAATTATAGTGTGTATAGGGGGAAATTATAGTGTGTATGCAGTGTATATCAATAATCTTATGATAATACTGTAAAAAATAATGTTTCTAGATATATATATATCATAAACCATTTACAAATTAAAAACAACAATGAATTAAAAACTATTAATAGAACCTATGAATGATATTGACCTACACAATTAATCACTTTCTATCATAGAATGATATTGCAAGCCAGATGAATTCCAGAGAATAATTGATGTATACATAAAAAAATAATTCTCCTTTAATACATTTATCAGAGATAATAATAAATATGGTTACGATAGATTAAGAGAAGCAACTCATCCAAAATAGTATGTTAATGAATTGTACCTTCCCAATTCATTTCAATATTGTAGATAAAAAGTAGATATAGGGTCTATAATAGACTATTCAGATCTTTATTACAATTATTTATTTACACCTTAGGGTTTTAAAAAAATTATAAGCAGCTTTATATTTAAACATCATAATGACATTTATTTTATTTCAGTGCCACGGTCCAATGTCTATACAGACAGATAATGTATACCCAATAGCAATAATGGGCCAATGGGTTATGTTACTCAATCCGATCTAGATAAGATGGAATCGGGTCTAGTTCATTAGTTGAAGGCAAGGTGAGATATGACAGTATATTTCACAATATAATTAGTTATAGTTTACTGTAGATACATAGAATTTTAACATTGTAGTCAATGGGTATAAATTGTGTCCTCAATCTGTGAGCATTAGTAAAAGCAAACTAATTATTTTCTTAATCATTTCATTGAAATTATTTTTAAATGTGTATACTGTTATTAAACAGTATACACATTTAAAAATAATTAAAAAAAAAAAAATGCATTTAAATAAATCTCTGTAATAAGTCAATAGATAAATGTCACACTTCTCTTATTTAAATCATTATATTTTTTGTTTATCTTAATAAAAAAATCCAAATAATATTTCACTGCTGTTAAAAAGTAAAAAGAAAATTGGACAAAGAGAGAAAAAAAAATCTATCTCTAAATTAGTTTGAGCAAAAAAAAACAAACTTATTTTACTACAGAATGTAGGTGGAAAATTATCTCTATATCAGCTTACACTACTTTTTAAAAATAAATTCCTATTAAATTGAAAATAAAGAGCATGTCAAATAAGCAGTAAATTTGATTTTTTTTTTTATTACCATTATATGAAAATTAACTGTGATAAAACACAGTTGATGAAGCTTTAAACATAAAATTATAACAATAAAGCTGAGCGCTTTCGGGGGACTTAAGCCTCCATAATCATAGCTCAATACAAAATAAATACAAAATATAAACACTTATTCACAAGCAAAATGCGTACCTCAAATAAAATGTAAACTAAATCTAAAAAAATAAATAAAATACAATATAAATAAATATTATAACGTCCATATTTTAGAAATATTAAAACAAGAATCCTTTCTATTAATAGCATTGGGATTACCAGCTATAAAACAAGCTTCTTTAATCTTACGCTTTACGTCATTCTTCTCCGTACACACTAATTTTGCCTCTATTGGTTGACATAAGTGTCCATCCTTATTTTCATGTTCTACAAAAACTGAATTTTCCAAAAATTTAGTTTTAGTATGATGATATAAATATTTATGCTGTGAAACTCTATTTAAAATATTGGTTTTAGTTTCACCATAATAAATAGAACAACAATCTTTATGAGGACAAGAAACACTATAAACCACATGCTGAGTTAAATTAGATTCAATTTTAAATTGTTTTTTCCATCTATGCGTATTTGGTAATCCCAATGCTATTAATACAAAGGATTCTTGTTTTAATATTTCTAAAATATGGACGTTATATTTATTTATTTATATTGTATTTTATTTATTTATTTAGATTTAGTTTACATTTTATTTGAGGTACGCATTTTGCTTGTGAATAAGTGTTTATATTTTGTATTTATTTTGTATTGAGCTATGATTATGAAGGCTTAAGTCCCCCGAAAGCACTCAGCTTTATTGTTATAATTTTATGTTTAAAGCTTCAGCAATTGTGTTTTATCACAGTTAATTTTTAATTTATTGATTTTTGTTGAAGTATATACATACATTCTTTTCATCATATGAAAATGTATATCTATAAATTTTATAATAAAATTTATTTATATAAATTATTTCTGATGTTTAATTCTTCACTTTTCAGACACAGTCGCTCATGGGATGGCATTAGTAATATCGCTTATCTTTAATGGATCACCTCCATGAAAACTGCACTTTTACCTCCCAATATTTAGCCTGAATCTTGAAGTTGTTGAGATCTATTTTTTAATCTGTATATAACACTTTATTTCAGTATTTTTTCAGTAATCAGAAAGCAATCTCAATTTCCACATCTTTTCTAAATAGCATGTGCACCTCTTTTTTCTTCGAAGCTACAGAAGAGTGAAGACTTATGCAAAAATATTTTCCTGCACTTCAAATTTTTACTTTATTTACTATAATAGGGAAGTAATAAATGTTTTTAGTTTATTTTGCAATATACTTTATTAAGTAAAATAATGTGAATATTTTACAATTTTGATCTATAATTTTGGTCAAATATTTTACCGATTTTCTTTTTTTTTTATTATATATTTTGAAATATTACAATAAGTAGATGTGTATTTCACAAATATAAAAATATTACTTTAAATAACAATTATTTATTTCAAAGTATTTCAAAATATGATAATTTCAATTATATATATATATTGAGATATTTCAAACCACTGGAATTTTAATGTATATGTACACCCCATCTTAAAAATAAAATGGGAAACTTTAGTGTGCATAATTTTAAATTTTATAAAATAAAATTCACTTATTAAACTAAGAAAAATAAGTCATTTTAGTTACTCTAGGATTTGAACTTGGACTTAATTAATTTAAACTAGTATAAAGGTTAAATTTTGTTAAGATATTTATTTTTAAAGGTATATAAATGATAAAATAACAAACTATAAGTTAATAATATTTCATAATAAATAATCATTTGATAATAATTAAAATAATAAGGGAGTTCAAGCCTAATTTGAGAAATGAAAATATGCGTTATATAAATGAATAATTAGGTCTGTGCGCATTTGGGATTATTTATTAACAACTGTTTCTGGTGAAATCTTAAGTTAATTTCTACAATAAATGATTAACATTCATTTTTGGAATTTTGTGATTAAAAGTTCATAGGATTAATCTCAAATTTAATCTGTATGAAATGAAAATGATTTAAACTGAAGTTTTATTAAATTCATTAAAGGTATTGTTTTTGTTATTAGTAATAAATATTTTAAAAATAGTTCAGCTACAAGCAAGTCATTAAATATTCAGAATAAAAGAAGTGGGAAAATTAACCAATGAGAATGCACAATTTGAAATACATGAGCAAGCTGACAATATTTGTTGAAAAGTTTTTTTTTGGAAAAAAAAAATACAGATCGGGGATATAAACTAAGTAACTGAGTTTTGTTTTGTTGGAAAAAGTTTACTGAAGTTTTTCAACCTCATTATTAGTTCCTTTTTAAAAAAACAAGTAATTAAGGATGATCAATTTAAGGACTTCAAATTATATATTATCCAGTTTTCAGTAAGATGAACAGCTAAGACAAAGAAACTCTCTGCTGGCTAATTTGACCATCAATAAATTTACTAAGGTATCCTAGAATCGTTACATTAAGAAAATATTAAACTGATGAAAAGAAAAAATTGTATTTAATCAATCCTTTCTTATAAAATCTTTAATTTTTTGTACAATGCTTAACATTCATCAACATCGACAGTTTCGATTGCCCCTGCAATCTTCTTCAGAACTATAAATATATACACATATATATAAATATAAATTACACAACTATATATAAATTATATACAAATTATATAAATCCTATAAAATCCATATATATATATATATTCATAAAAATATACAAAATATTTATCACCTGTATATCCCCTCAAATACATGAACATTAATAAAATAATTGAAATCTTTTAACACCTTAATTTTAATCTTTTTTTATTATATATATATTTAATATACTTTCATGCTATTATTTTATATTTTTCAAATATATTTATTTCAATTATTTTTATATTAACTTATCTTTATAACTTTATCTTCTATTTCCATAATTTATATTTAATTATTACTTTTATATGTTAACATTATCATATTTATTTATATACCTATTCTTACTTACTCCATTTTTTATCTTATATCCTCTTAAATTTTTTATTTTTACTTTGTATATCCCTATATATATCTCATATTTCTAAAACTTAACCTTTAAACTTTTTATCATATTTTATAATTTAAAATCTATTACATAAACTATTCTGAAATTATTATAAACAGAAAAACATGTTTAATTCCTATTTATTTTATTTTTTATTATATTAATAATCTTAATTAATTCTAACATTTAATTCTTAATTTTACCTTTTAAACTTCTTTATCTTTTACGTTTCTGCTCTATTTCAGTTAAACCGTTTTTTATTTTTTTATATTTTTCATACATTAGCTCCCTCTATTGCATTTTTTACCTATTAATTTTTTATCTTTATTTTAATTTTATTCTTTTATTTTTATTATATTAACTTTTATAAAAGAAGTACAATATATTCTAGAATTTATAGAGCAATAAATATGTTCAGAGAAGATGAATATAATAAACAAAAAAGTAATTGAGAATTAAATATGATTATCCAGAAAAGTTTGTGGATAATAATATTAAAAAGATAGAAAAAAGATGAAGGATAAATATAAAGAAAGAGATAGAGATAAAGAGATAACTAAAAAAGAAACAGCTTATATAGGTTTAAAAACAGGAAATAATTATATAGTTAAGAATTTGAATAGAATTATAAACAAAATTAATAAAAAGTTTAATGAAGTATTAAAACTAAAAATAGTTAATAAAAAAAGAAAAAATATAATAGGAATATTAGAGAATAAATATGAGTGTTTAAATAAAACAGAATATAATAAAGTTAATGGAGTTTATGAAATTAATTGTAGAGATTGTAAAATTAAAAATAAAGAGGTAATGAATTATGTTGGAGAAACTAAGAACTCAATTTATAGGAGATTGATACAGCATAAATATGATAAAAATTCACCAATATATATGCACAGATTGGAGACAGGACATGAGTTTAATAAAGAATGTATTAGAATGTTACATTTTACAGAAAGTAGGAGGAAAGAAAGATTAAAGAAGCTATTTATATAAATAGTATTAAACCAAAAATGAACAATGATTTGGATTGAGGAGAATTTTAATATAAAAGTTAATATAATAAAAATAAAAGAATAAAATTAAAATAAAGATAAAAAATTAATAGGTAAAAAATGCAATAGAGGGAGCTAATGTATGAAAAATATAAAAAAATAAAAAACGTTTAACTGAAATAGAGCAGAAACGTAAAAGATAAAGAAGTTTAAAAGGTAAAATTAAGAATTAAATGTTAGAATTAATTAAGATTATTAATATAATAAAAAATAAAATAAATAGGAATTAAACATGTTTTTCTGTTTATAATAATTTCAGAATAGTTTATGTAATAGATTTTAAATTATAAAATATGATAAAAAGTTTAAAGGTAAAGTTTTAGAAATATGAGATATATATAGGGATATACAAAGTAAAAATAAAAAATTTAAGAGGATATAAGATAAAAAAATGGAGTAAGTAAGAATAGGTATATAAATAAATATGATAATGTTAACATATAAAAGTAATAATTAAATATAAATTATGGAAATAGAAGATAAAGTTATAAAGATAAGTTAATATAAAAATAATTGAAATAAATATATTTGAAAAATATAAAATAATAGCATGAAAGTATATTAAATATATATAATAAAAAAAGATTAAAATTAAGGTGTTAAAAGATTTCAATTATTTTATTAATGTTCATGTATTTGAGGGGATATACAGGTGATAAATATTTTTGTATATTTTTATGAATATATATATATATATATGGATTTTATAGGATTTATATAATTTGTATATAATTTATATATAGTTGTGTAATTTATATTTATATATATGTGTATATATTTATAGTTCTGAAGAAGATTGCAGGGGCAATCGAAACTGTCGATGTTGATGAATGTTAAGCATTGTACAAAAAATTAAAGATTTTATAAGAAAGGATTGATTAATTAATTAAGGCAATGCAATAAAGAAACAAATTAAAATTAAATAATTCATTGAAAAAAATTGTATATTTGTACCAATATTTTATCAAGAAATACCAGAACAGGAGGAAGTAATATATTGATATATAATTGTAGGAGTAAGCAAGATCAAATATGCAGGACCTTTAAATATCATAATATTTATGAAAGATTAAAATGGAATAAATATATGAATAACAGAAAAATCATTTGTGACAAAGCGAAAGGTATAGTTACCAAGATAATTGAAACTAAGTTAAAAATAAACCAGAATGAAAATATTGGTGTATTGAAAAATGTGATTAATATTAAAATGCAAGTTATGAATGTTTCTCTGAATGAAAATTTTATAAGTAGAAAAGATTTAAACAAATTCTCATCAGTGAGTATAACTTTCATATATAATAAAACTTTTATGATAAACTATAGACAGGATTAATGGAAAAGAAGAATTCTGACTAAGGATTATATTTATAGAGAAAAAAATCATAGTGGTCTACTGATAGAATGAAAGATTTAATTATTAGTAGTCAATGAAAAAAAAATACATATATAAGCTAAGTAAAATGAATTCAATAATTACTAGACAACTAACAAAGAATCAATATTTAAGGGAGGAAAGGAGTGAAATAAATCTAATCTATGTTGAAGATAATATCATTTTCATTATGTCTAACAAGAAGGTGTAAAATGTGATCTATTAAATGTGAATATTAACAAGGATTACATAGAGACTAATATGAAAACCAGTATTATTAATGTTGGAAGGAACTAAATAGAATGTATCACATGAGTGAAAAATAACCTTCGATCTTGAAAAAAAAAGAAAATGTAAACCATGTGGATAACATGAGAGCGTTGGAATTCCATAGTTTTACTAATTTTCGTACAAATATAAAAGAAAAAGTGATAAGAAGATTGGTGTGTGATAAGTAGGAAGCATGAAAAGGAAAAAAAAACAATTGAGATACTATTAATAAAAAATTATTTTTTTATATGATGAACTTGTATGTTCAAAAGAAAAAACGAATAACATAATGTTTGTATATATATTGTAGTTAAGTTCACATTTTAAAATAATAATTATTATTAATATGGGGGGATAAATCAAGAGATAGGGAAATCAATAATTAATATAATTTGTTTATCTATACTATTAATTGTGTAAAGTTTTTCATTTGATTGAATATTACTAAACTATTAAAATAAATGTATACAAGTTATGAGCTAGTAAAGTATGCACAAAATAATAAAAGAAATATATTAGAAGGGAGATGTATTCGTGTTCCAGTATAATATTAAATGACAAATGGTGATATTTAAAGTTTGATCTGATATTTAACTATTAATTCTGTAACATCATTGTAATATAGTTATAGCTAATTTTAATTTATAAGTCTTCAAGAGCATTATTTATAATACAGGTATAAGACAAATATAAACTTCAAATAGGAAAGTACAACTTAAGTTATTAGATAAGATGAAGATAAATATTTTTTATTTGATGCAGTATGCACCAGTGGTTTATTCACATTCAGCTTAATATTCTGAATGGTAAATGAAAATTAGTGCAGGAAGAGATAAATATTCATATTGGATAGGACAAAAGATACAAGTTATTTGCTGTATTTTTATGACATCGTTGAGTAATAAACCCATAAGAAAATTAAGTGTAAGGCAAAGAGTGAGATCAAATGGCGAATATCATAAAATAAACACAGATAAAATGTAATATGTCTAATATTATAATAAAATTATTTTAGTTGAGAATAAAATATCAATCCATATATTTTTAATTTTCTTGTTTTCATCACAATCTATGAAGGGAAATTAATGAAAAAAGGGATTAATATACACATTATTTGATCGTACAAGTAACAAAATTAAATATCACATAACATTTGATTGCATTATCAAGAAATTTTATTTTGAATAACTCATTGAAAATAAGATGAATATAAATGTTTAATTCTTTTACATATATTATTATATTATATTGTTGTAGAAATTTTTCCGTGGTTTTATGTTAATTCATATATTAATTCTATTGCATTATTGAAAATTTGTACACAGGATGTTATTAAAATTAATGTTTTAAAAGTTAAACTAAGTGACTAGTGTTGCATTTCTTTCATGGGGATCATCATCATTACACCATCATCAAAGAGTGTGAATTATAATATACACATTAACCAAAAACATGATTTGAAATTTTGAAGAGAAATTGATCCAGTACAAGATATTGTATCACAATTATCTGGGTAAATATTTTTTAAATTGAATCTTAAATTATTGCAAACTGCCTTTATCACATCAGTCATTGCCGAAATACACTGCAAATGCAGTAAAGTATGTTTATTGTTAGGAAATCATATTAGGAATTAGTTCTTATTTAAAGTTCTAAATAATGATTACAATTTAAATAAGAATAGTGATTTATTTATTCAATAGTAGAGAACATAAAAATAAAGTAGTAATATAGTTTTTAATTATAGACAAATGTTATAAGTCATCTCTGAAATGACCTACTACCTATAAAAAAAAATTCCTCTGGATAGTTTATAGGTGGCATAAATAGCTAATTAAAATTAATGATAATCCTGAGATCTCCTTAGTATAATATTGTTATTATGGTTATTCTTAATGATAATTTTATAAAAGTAATAATAATATGGGGGGATTTGAACCCAGACTTTCATACAACCTCAATTATCCACACTATCTCATACGGCTGACCCACTTAATCACACACGTCAAAAAGATAATCACCAATACATGTATTTTGTGCTAAACCAGCACTTATCAATTGGTCCAGATTATCATCTCCACACATATATACAATCAATGCTCAACTTATATTAAGATAGCCAATCCTCATACTTTAATGGACAGACTTCAATCCACTCCACCCCACAGTTCTACAGCCGTCCATTTCATTGAAAATCTGATGGTGGAATACTCAAAGCCCACATTTATATATTAAAATATAGTGAAGGTCTGCCCATTCCTCGTATAAGTATGTAAATAGATTATGTCCTGTACATGAGGGGTCAGTGACTTATGGTCAACATGGGTATGATGAGAAGGTTGGCACCAATGTGGGCTTTGAGTGTTCCATCATCAGATTTTCAATGAAATGGATGGCTGATGAGCTGTGGGGTGGAGTGAAGCCTGTCCATTAAAGTATGAAGATTGGCTATCTTAATATAAGCTGAGCATTGATTATATATATGTGTGGACATGATAATCTGGACCAATTGATGAGTGGTGATTTAGCACGAAATATGCATATTGGTGATTATTTGTCTTTTTGACATGTGTGTCAGCAGTATGAGATAGCGGGGATAGTTGAGGGTTGCATAAAAGTCAACCCCTCTATATATTATATATTGAAGTGCCGGTATGAAAAAGCCTGTACTGTAGAAAAATTCATATATTAAAAGTAATAATAATAAAAAATTAATATACAATAAAATGATAATAAAACTTATTGATTAGGTTAACATAAATTTAATAATTATAAATGCTTTATTCTATTTATTTAAGTATTATTGTTAGTCATGGGAATATTTAGATACTGAATAAGGAGTGTCTAGGTATTCTTATGTCATTGGATGAATACTTCAGTATTTATTTAATGTTAAAGGGTATGTAATGTTGTTAATAGAATAAGTGGGTCTCACAATTACTAATATTAACTGAATATTAAGAGTATTAAATGATAACTACATAAAAGTCATAGTATAGCCCAATATAGGGACTTGTCACATCTTCTAGGAGTCATCCTCTTATTGGCAGGATACAATATATGTATCAAGATATTTCAAGACAGTAGAATTTCAATTATACATAATTTAGTATGTTGAGATATTTCACTAATTTATAATTTAGTTTTGCTCTTTATTTAATATATTGAAATATTTTAAAATGTTCATATTTCGTTTGTATATTAATCTATTCAGTTGCTAAATTTAGATTTTATATAAATATATTTCTCAAAATATTCATATTTTCATTATATATATGTATAAATCCAGTTTTTATATATGTTAAGCATAAGAATTGCATGAGCATGTCTGGTCCAAGTCCAACCTCAGTAATTCTGATATAGAAATCTGATTAAGATAGTTGGTATGAAAAGAATGGAGAACTCAGATGATCTAGAGTTTCCAAGTCAATGATGAGAATGTTTTGAGAATGAAGATATAGGATTGAGTTATGGGAGAAAATAGATATGAAAAAATCCTTCCATCACTCTTAAGGTTTCCCTTCAGTGAAACACCAGGAATAACTGCGAGTATAAGTCCAGATACTCAAGTTTTACAATTCTTCAAAATTTTTTTGATTACGTATTGCTCCAAAAGATTGTCATGCATACAAACCAAGTGTTTAAACAATCAAAAGTCTCAACCAAACAGATGAAAACCCAGGCAGTGAGGCTGTTTTTTGATTAATAATGCTATGAGGCATCATGGTCTTGATCAACAATTTAGAATTGTCAAAAAAATTATTATAAAAACATATTTAGACATTTTATAGGCCAATCCATATAGAATGTATGCATTTTATATAACAAACATGGTAGTATGGTTCGAACTACAAGATATATAGAGAGAGAAGAAATACTTTCCCTTCTCATTTTTGATTCACTAATAGATATTTTCTCAGTCTTATTTCACCTAACCCTCAAAAAAAAAAAAAAAAGAGACATCTGATAAATGTGCTACGTATGTTACTTAATAAAATTAAGCCAATGGAGCAAAAATCAGAAAAGAATCAATGCATTGGTAATGACACTGTAAAGTTGGCCGTTGCATAGATACTTGCTTTGAACTCTACCACACTAAAAATAACTTTTGAAAGTTATTACTGCTTTTATTTTATAAATTTAGTAAAATTGTTATTTATATCTATATATTTACTGCTTCTTCTAATTGCTGAATTTCAGCTACTGAATGCAGATCCCAAATAGTAATACTATATTTTATTCTAAATGAATCTTGAATATACACATCATCATCAAAAATGGATAATTATGGCAAAACATTGTCTGCTTCCAAGCATTGAGAACATACCAGAAAAGTAAATAATCGCATATCAAGATTTTCTTTATATCACATTTAGATTTTGTGCGTTTTATAAATAAAAGTATTATTTGTATTCCTCTTTCTCTCTCCCCCATATTAACTAATTTTGTTTTGAAATATTAAAAGAAGAAAAATGTTAAAAACAAATATACAATACCTAAATCAAACTTTTAAATGTCCATGATTTCTGATATTGAGAAATAATTGATTACAATTTTTGTGTTAAATTGAATATTTAGTTAAAATGGATAGACTATTCTGTATTAACTTCATATTTTTCAACACTGTAAAATTAATAAGAACATAAAGTTTTATTCTTTCACTTACAAATTAAGGATTTAAAAATTCAAATCAAAATTTAAAAGTTGAATAAGTCAGCAACTTGTTTTGACTGATAAAAGGAAAATAGTGTTTTGTTACAATAAGTTGAGCCTATTACATTGGCCCCATACACCGTGTCATTAAGAATAATTCAATACTAAATTTCATATTCTCATTATAAACCTTATGCATCTTTTGAATATTCATATAGCTGATGGAAACTTAACACTAAGAACCCTGCAATTGAAAGGTAAACAAATACAATCATTGACAAAAAAATACTGAACTAATGTACATACTGCTTGGACTTACAGCTGAAACAGGGTCTGAATGTGCTGGTAGAGTTTTTAAACATTTGCCAGTCTTGACATCCCATATTCTCACACTTTCATCAAACTGAAAAACAACATTTATCACTATATGCATGCAAAACTATTCACAGATATACATGTATAAAGTTTCAATATTATTTCATTAACTATTACACACAAATACATAAAATAAATGATAAGCAAACTGCAATAAGATTACATGTAAATAAACAATACCAAAATTTTTAGCACACTCTATTATATGTATAGACTTTATATATAATGCAAACCATTAGCCATAAAAAAATAGACTAGTCTTTTTACAATATGCATGTATATAGACTCATTAGCTCCATGAAATATGCTAATCATTCTAAAATACTGAATCATGTTTTATATACAAGTATCTTCAAGCAATCTTTCTTACTTTCAAAGTGGGAAGACATTATCATCCATTTGCATGTGTGAATGTACCAAACTTACTGCACACATACCCGTGATATTATCCACTCCAGATAAAAATATTTTACATTATCATTTCCTGTACTTATACAAGCTGTTAATATAGTATGCAATGCAATGTGTCCAGAGAAACTTGTTAGCAACTTTACCTTCCCATCCCATTCCCTGCCCTAAGGTTTCCCCATATTCTTTTCTATCCTGCTCCATCTCATTTCCACAACATAATCTTTGTCAACACCTTAGCCTTATATCTAAATTCCCCTTATCTTTTCCCAAACCCAGCATAAAAACCAAAAACTTACTTTCTGCATGATCACTTTGTTTATATTTATTCTTCCACAACTTCATTATTTGTATCCTTTGTGTTTGCAGATATTTACATTCAATTAACAGATGCCTAATATTTTTTACGCCTTCCTTACAGAAATTGCAGACTAAATCACCCACATTTTCCCACTTATGTGTATATTCCCTTGTTGCTCAAGCCTTAAACAGTAAACTATTTTCCTTGCTATTATCATAAATTAACTAGCACCCATATATATTTAAACTCTTTTTATTCTCCATACCAGTTCTCCATCTTTCCAACTCCCAATACTTTATTAACACATCTATTATTCTATCACATTTATTGCCACTATAACACTCAATAATTCTCCTAACACAATCATCCCACATTTTGTATAAGTATACTGACATAAATACTTTATTATCAAATCTTCTGCATAACTTTATTACCTTGCTCACCCATCTTGTTGCCTGCCCTATACTCATAACCCAATTAAATACTATTTTGGCTATTCCCTTATTATGCATAAATTGCAATCTACTGAACCTTTTCATTTTGCTTTTACATTCCACACAGTAGTGTCATCCATTGCAAGCCTTAGTAATCAATGGATGCAAGAACATTTGTGCATAAGTGCCTACTCATTCAATATCCCCACACTAGTTTCTAGCTTGTGGCTTTCATCAGTGAGAAGCCTTGGATCATCGTATGGGCAGGATTGGTATAAAATCACTAAAACATCATCATCACATGATCACCATTCCCTATATGACTATATAAGTGAATTAGCTTAGATTGAAAACATTACTGTGTTTTCAACTTGGGCTCAAAGCTTTATAGTTAGCAAAAAAGGTAAAAGGTGGCTGCTGGAGGGTTGTGCTAGATTCTAAGATTGAGGTGCAGTACTCTCAGAACCAAGACTCCTCTCACTGATGAAAATTAAATGCTACAAATGAGTCTGGAGATATTGGATGAATAGGCCCTAGATAGAGTTTTTATGCATAAACCTTCTTGTATCTGTGATTAGTAAGGTTTGCACTAGTGGTACTATTGTATGCAGATATTCCTGGTTAGGAAGACAAGAATGGAGGGGGGCTATAGTGTATATAGCCACTGTATATAATCAAACTATAATGAAGTGGAACTGTAGCATATATGAATGCCTAGTTAAGGATATTCAGAGTTTCAAAAAAAAAAAGGGAGAAAGGAATAATGGTTATAACTGATATTAATGGGCCAAATTGGATAAATTGATGATATAAATAACAAGAATGGACAGCTTTTGAAGAATATTTGTCAGAAAATGAATTTCAGCTTTGAAAATTTATTAAATATTTATGAGGAACAATACACATGGTGTAGAAATAATATATTTCACACAATAGATTATATATTAGTAGAGAAAGAATGAATGAATAAAATACAGAAAATTAAAATGTTTGATAATGAAAAGAGAATAAGTATGTAATAGTGGTCATAATTTCTTAATAATAGAAATGGTTAATAATGTGATAGAAAATAGTAATAAAAGTAAAAAAGATAGTGAAAATGATAAGAAAAATATAAAATAAAAGTTGAAGAAACCATGAAAGAGTTGGTTGGGGATGAATATAAAAATTGGTGGTGAAGTAGAAAGGGTGGCAAATAGGGTTTTAGGCAAGAATATTCAGAAGAATAAAAGTAATAGAAAAGTGAAAGTAAAAGTGTAAAAGTGAGGGAAAAAAACATGCAGAGAATCTCTGCGTTATTAAGAACAAAAAAAATGAAAAATATATCATTGTTAAATGGGAAAAGTATTTTTTAAAAAAAGAAGTTGGCTAAAATAGATATTTATAGAAAGAAAATGAAAACTAAATAGTAAATTGTTGGAGGATATTAATAAAAGTAGAAGAGATGGGAGTAAAAAAAAATTGGAAATACATTTAAAGAAGGAATGTAGAAGAGAAAGAATTCGTATTACTAGATGATGAGGGAGTAGAATATAGTTCTAGATAGCTCTAGAGTAGAATTAAAGACAATCTTAAATAAGTATGTAATGGATATAGAGATGTGAAGAACTGCGTGATAACAAGCATAAAGGCATATGGTAATGGAAATATTAGGTTTACAAAAAATGAGCTAATAAGTCAGGGAAGAAATTGAAGAGTGGAAAAGCAAGAGGTTTAGATAGATGGGCAGCGGAGATGGTAATGAAGGACATAAGGCAAAATTAAATCTATTATCATGTTTTAATAAGATGTCACAGAAGAGAGACTTTCCAGATAGTTAGAGTAAGGCTACTATTTAAAGGAAAGGGTAAGGATCATAGAAAGTTAAGCAATTACAGGCCAATAGGGGTAATGTCAGTGTCATATAAAGTTTGCGAATATATGGTGGCTGGAAGGGTCATAAAATGGATGCAAGAAAAAAATATAGTGGGAGTAATGAAAGGAAGTTTTTGATTGAATAGGCATAGAGGAGATAGTTTATTTATAGTTAACAACTTATAGATATGAGTAGAAATACAGGTAGACAGTTATACAGTATATGGTTTTTATAGATATAGTTAGTTATGGATATGTTTAACAAATTTGGGAATGGATAGATGTTTAGTGGTTCTTATTAAGAGATTATATGAACATAATTACTATATGTACCAATAAGGGAATATAGAATCAGTTAAAGTTAAAAATGGAATGGGACTAAGGCAAGGATGTCTTATATCACCTATTTTGTTTTTGTTGTATTTGAGAGAAATGGAGAACAACAGAAACACTAGAAAGAGGGATAGAGATACCATTAATAGGTAGCAAGGGGTATATCCATTATCGGGTCTCTTATTTGCAGATGATGACTTCTTGTGCATAGAAAGAATGGAAGATGTGGAAGTTATGCCGAGGACATGTGCTAGGATGAGTAAAGAGATGGAGATTTAACTTAGTAAAGAAAAATCAAAAGTAAGGACGATTAATACTGGGGAAAAAAAAGACAGAATTTTTATTTGGGGATATAAAGTTAAGTATAGTGAATAAGTATAACTATTTGGGAATGTCTTAAGTAATCAGAGAAATTGCTTGGATGAATATGAGAAAAACTGATAAATGAAGCAAAGAAAAGAAAAGGACTGTTAACGAAATTAACAGTTTTCATATAATAAATATGATGTAGCTAGAATTCTATGAAATGAAGTGGTAGTAGCAGGTTTAACACATGGTAACAATCCGTTATGTGTTAGTAAAAGGGAGTTAAATTACTTAGAAAAAGTAAAAAGACAAGTAGGAAGCATACATTAGATGCATATGTGTGGATGGCAAATGAGGCAATTCAAGAAGAAATGGGATGGCCAAGTTTTTATATGAGAGATGCAAAATGAAAATGTTTGGTATATTGCAGTTTATGAATAATAAAAAAATAACCAAAATAGTATTTAATTGGGTTATGAATAAAAGCAGGCAACAAAATAGGTGAGAAAGGTAGTACAATATGCAGAAGATTTGGATAAGAATTTATGTTAGAATACTTACTCAAAAGGTGGGATGATTGTGTTAGAAGAATTGCCGAGTATTATAGTGGCAAGGAATGGAATAGAAGAAAAGATGTATTAATAAAAAATAGGGAGTTTGAGAGATGAAGAACTAGAATGGAAAGTAAAAAGAGTTTAAATATAGATAGAAGTAAACAGAGTATTGGATGCGAGTTAATTTATGATAATAGTAAGAAAAATAGTTTACTGTTTAAGGCTTAAACAGGATCATTAGCAACAAAGGGAATATATGCATAAATGAATAAATGTGGGTGTTTTAGTCTGAAAGTTATGTAAAGGAAGCATGGAGAATATTAGGTATTGCTACATTTTTATTTACCATTGTCAAACTCTCTCCACTCACAACTTTGACACCATCCAACTCAGATAAATACAATAATTTAATGTAAATGCTTACAAGCAGAAATGGTAGAAATAATGAAGTTGTGGGGAATAAATAAAAACAAAGTGATTATACAGAAAGTGAGTTCTTAGTTTTTATGCTGGGTTTGGGAAAAGATAAGGGAGATTTAGGTATACAGGCCATAGAGTGGACAAAGATCATGATGTGGAAATGGGATGAGCAAGATAATGATGAATATGAAAAAAACTTAGGTAGGGAATGGAAAGGTGACTAACAGGTTTCTCTGGGTATAGTGGCCAAGAGATTCCTGACTTTGAAAAAAGAGATGCCACATTGCATCACATCACATCCTGTTTCAACAAATACTTTAGTTATTATTATTAATCATTTTTTAGATCATTTTTTTGCTCACATAACCTAAAAAATGTTTAATAATAATCACTAAAGTATTTAGATTGATATTGTAGTTGGGTGTGCAGTTAAGTTTGGCACTTCTAGAATAACTTGTACTTACGTAACATTAATAAATACTAACTTAGGATATTAGAGTAATGTGAGAGGTTGGGTCAGATGAATTGATGAGTAGTGATTCAACATATATATATCTTGGTGCTCACTGACCATTTTCTGATATTTATTTATGTGAGTACAGTGTGAATATCAAAATAAAAGTTATAAGTGAATTTATATGTGTTTACATCAATAATACAGCATTACATGCAGACCATTCATGCGCTGTTATATTGGTGTTTAATACCCACTGCACATGAGCCAAAATATAAGTATAGAATAAGAAGACTGTTCTGTTATTACAAACAGGATGATTATTTTCAAAACTAAAACTTTTATGTGAAAAAAAAAAATGCCAAAAATCCACATATCATTTAGTCAAAGAAATATATGGAGACATTATCATTTCATCTAAAAGCATAAAAAAAAAAAAATCCCTAATAAAATCCCATTTAGAATTAAAATGATTTTAAAAACAATATCCATAAATAGATCTCTGACTAGTTTTAAAAATGTTTTCATTTATTAAATGAGTTGAAATTTCTGCTCCAACATTCTGAAACAGACTTAAAGAATTGTTGAGAATTAGTTTAGGTGAACTGGTATTGATAAGTGATTATGTTTGTTATTTTCTTCAACAATAAATAGGTTAGTATATTCTCATAAAACACACTGTATATCTTCTTTTACTTTTTTAAACTCACAATGGATTTCAGTCAATTGATATGCATTTTTATTCTTTAAAATGTTTGAGAACATTTAACTATTTCCAAAGCACTACAAATTTTGAAAGTCAATTTATTCTTTAGTTATGTACACATAGTATTAAGACTATTATCACTTAATGCCATATCAGGAAAAAAAAGTGATATTAACTATTTTGAGGCAAAAAATGTGGTACTTTCACAAACAGCTCTGAAATTGGTGAAACTTACCAAAGTAATCATAGACTGAATTGATGTGGAGGATAGATGACAATTCATGTTATAAATAAATTAATTTTAATTCATTTTCCTCCTGAAATTTCATTTAATCATTGAAATATAATTTACAAACAAACAAACAAACATATTTTTAAAATTCTTAAAAAAAGCTTCATTATTTCTTCCCTTATTTATTTAACAACAAATTTAAAGGGGTTTATAGCTATGACAATTATTCTCTATTTTTAAAGCAAAGTAATGCAAATGTAAGATATTTTAAAATCTTGAATAAAATAGTGATGTTACAGTAGTTTTCATAAGGTACACATTAAAAAACAACAATATAGAATTAACTTTCACTTCATTAAAACAGCTTATTTACTAAATATTTTGTTGATAAAATAACCTTATTAAAAAAACTGTTATTGTTTTCATTTATCATTTCTGTAAATATTCAAGATGAACAAATTAAGTTTCCTTTTAAAATGCTTTTATTGAAGTTGAAAAATCAGTTTATTTGTTACCTCATGAGAAGGCAGTATAAAGATTTTTTTTTTTTTTTTGCAATTTAATAACATTTTCTCAACACTTAAAAAATATTTAATATATTCAAGTTCTATATGACTTGTTGAAATCTTATACATTTGTCTAAAATGTCTATGAAAGTTATAGGACACATATACATGACTCAGTTTCTTAGCTAGGAAGAGGGGGGGGGGATGTTTTAAATAATGCTCACAATTGATTTTATTTGTTAAGATTTAAGTAATAATATAAATAAATTATCAATCAAAGTAACATTGAAATAAACAACTATTAATAACTATACTGTAATACTTATCGAATAAATATTATAATATAGTTATTAATAGTTGTTTATACTTTGATGGATTATTTATTTATGTATTTGTGACAACATTATGGACAAATAAATTGTATTCAATATTTGATTATTATAATAAATAATAATATAGTTCTGTTAAGCTTTTTTTTAAAAAAAAAATTTTTTTTTCAGATAAAAAATCAATAATTTTAAACAAAAGTTATTTACTGATTTTTTTATACATATATAATTATGTGTCCATACTTTAAAATGATATATACAAAAAGAGTATACATATTAATTTACTGCAAAAATATCTAGTGATATATATTCACTATATGATATATTCATAAGGGGTATACATTATAACTTATAGCACATATATTGTATTGCTATTGAACAGCGTTACATGTTCATAAATTTTATAAAAAAAATAAAATTCTAATATAAAAAGAATTTATAAGTAGTTAAAGAGTTTTAAACAAAAGTGCTGCGGAATTATTTATCAAAAAATGATTGAAGTAAAAATTTCCTTGAAAAAAATAATTAAGAGTTTAAGAAGTAAAAATATAATTTAGAAGAGTTTAAGAAAGAGAAATTTAATTTAGAAAGTTAGAGTTTTTTTTTATAAGTGTAGACTGCCAAAGGGCAAAACACCATGTCATTTATTAGTATAAGTTTTACTAGTTTAAAAAAGTAATTAGAGAGGAGAGAAATTTGACTAAATTAAAAAGATTTAAAAACTTAGTTCTCTCTTTTCATATAGCCTTAATATATATTACTTTAAAAAAATAAGAAAATGTATGTGTAAAAAAAGAAAACTTGAATTAAAATAAGTAAAATGAAAGGGTATAATATAAATTTATTTAAAGATTACTTGGCTGATAAATGGAAGGGAATAATAAGTATAAATTGCAATAAATAAAAACACAATGGGAAGTAATTACTAAAACATATCTTATCCAGAGGCTAAATTAATCTAAGCAGGTATGCAGATTAAAAAACCGAATGGAAATTTAATTAATAAAATGTACAAATTAATTGGGAGTGATAAAAGAGACAATGAAAGGAAATCATATAAAAGGACTAAAAATTCCATTCAGTCATCCTGAGTCTAATTTCTCTGATCTGTGAGTCTTGGTGTGCAATGAGTATGCAGCGTCATAGCAACTGCCAATATTAAAACCATGCTAGTATCAACACTGAAGAAGTTCCAGAAAAGAAAGATGAGCATGGCCATGAGCATTCTTAGAATGCGATTGGATGTCTTCATAGCTAATGAAGAGCCATCTAAAGCCACCGAAGTATGTGGCTTGTCTCCAGCTCCGGTTCTCCTGAACATCACAAGCCTTTCACATACAAATCATGCTCATGGAATAGCCTGAACAGTCAACAAATATCTGCGTCTAAAAACTAAGGAAGCTTGCCCAAAGTCAAATCATGAATATAGTGAAAAAAAAAAAATCCAACCGGTTGGTGATCAAATATGGTCGAGAAACAAGGAACCGTATCTTTAGAAGCATAAAGTATAAATCCTAGGTAATTATGAACTTTTATTCCCATGCACGAACTAATTATGATTTTGCTGACAGCCGTAGCAATCTATAAGTGACCATATTTATCATATAAGTAAACTCTAGTACGTGCATGTACACATAATTTTTCATCATATATTTTAATTAATATGTATACAGCTTTCCTTAAGTAATTTTAAATGTCATGGTAGTGCATCAGTATATCTATAGTATTTTAACTGTATTACCCTTTATTGTCAAATAATTAGTAAAAGTGTGTTTAATGATTTATAATTTTCTTTATTATAGTATTTTTTTTTTAGTGTTGTTTAATTAAGAGTGTTTTAAATAAAATATTAGTTTGCTAGTAACAGCTTGGTCATTTCTCTTAATAAGTATATCACTTCCAAAAATCATTGATTTAAGTACAATCATTAAGCGGTCTATTATAGTTTGCAATCTTATAAATAAACAAAAGAGCTAGTAAAGGGTTAAAACAAGCACTAAATATGTATACTTGATATCCAGGCATGCTCATTATAGTTTATGGTAAGCTGGCACCCGAGGTCCTATTTCTAAATAAATAAAATGCTTAGGTTGGCAGGGGGGTTAAAATTTAGCAGCCGAGAAATTCTATAGCCTGGAAATGTGGCTGCAAGTTATATTTCTTATAGCTGTGGTTTGGTTATAGGTACATTGGTGATCTTCGCCTTCTATATTTGATTTCTCTGCTTGTCAGGCCGGTGTGCTCCAACTTAAAAGTGTAGCTGGAGTGGATTAAGATTTAATAATAAGATTTGTTTTTTTTTATTGTAAATTTATATAATCAGAACGATTCTTCTCCCACCCGGTTCAATATACATATATCAACCATGTGTCCAGTCAATTTAAAGTATGATATAGTTTTATATTTTAATTTACTGTGCCAATACTAAAAACTTAAAATAATAGAGATAAACATTTTTTTATACATTAAATGTTTTTATTGACTGAGCACTAAAAAAACAACAAAAAAAATTGTTGTTTCTTCAACCACAATTGGGGTTTTTAGATTTAACTTGAAATAAAAATATGAGGGCTCCATAAATTAATTAAGTTAAACTTTATTTCTTAAACAAAGGATTGACTTAATTAATTTGTGGACTTCCCATGCTTTTATTTCAAGTTAAATCTAAAAACCCCAATTGTGATTAAAGAAATAATTATTTTTTTAGCTTTTATTGCATGGTCAATAAAAGCATTTAATATAAAAAAAATTTTTTTTTTCCTATTATTTATTAATAGAGCTTTATTGCATGGTCAATAAAAGCATTTAATATAAAAAAATTTTTTTTTTTCCTATTATTTATTAATAGAGCTACAAGACAAATATTACAATTTTTATTTAAAAAAAGAAAAATTTAAATATATGAAATTGTAATATTTTGATGATTCAAACTAACATCTATGAAAATTATTATTTCACTTTTTTCATATATTAAATAATATTGAGGCTTATTGTTTCAGTAATGCAAAAAAGTTGTCATTTTCTTTTTCACTCAAATTTATAAATAAGTCAAACTTGTAAATTTTCTAAAAAACAACAACTTTGTAATAAAATTCATAGAATATATTAAAAGTGAATCAAAAACAAAACACATAATCAGATGGCTTACAGCTTCAAAGTTCATAAGTTTGAGCATAAGAAATCACAGAGATGGATGCTGTGGACTTTAAGTAACAAAATCCATCACTCTACTACTCAACCAAACCATTGTATCTAATTTTATCTCTTATAATGAATTTGCCAATAGCTTTTAATCTTTTCAGAACATTCCTATCCTCAGACCGGTTTCTAGCTTTGGCTTCCATCAATGAGGCGCAAGGATATTATTGCAGCTAATTTTATCTTCTTTTCCAAAAAGATCTTATTGTCTTATGTTTTTCTCATATATTTTTGTCTGATTTTATATTGATTTGGATGAGTAGTTTTGTGATATGTTAATCTTATTATTTTTTTATTTCATTTTTCTGATTTGGTATGTGTTTTTTTCATATTATAATATTTTCCATTTCTTATATTCTACAACTTACAAAATTACAATAATTATCATTATCCAATTTTGAGGGGGGGGGAGGGAGAAATTATATAAAAAAGTGTTAATTTATATATCAGGACAGTTATATAAGATATATTAAATATTTTCATGCATTAATTATCATGTAAACAAAGGAAATAGTGGGAATATTTCCAGGTAATAACTAAGGATAGGTTTAGAAGCAGTCTTGCTAGATTCTATCAATTAGTATTGACAGATCTAAGCTAAACTGTTTTGCTTTTTGATAAATACCTAGCAACATCACTGTTAAATATATCTCTGGTTATTACAAACAAAATAATCTCACATTTTATATTGTTTATATATATATATATATATATTGAAATAGATATTTCATAGCTATTTAATAATCATCTATACAGTACCAAATGCATGAGAGGGTTGATTTTGAATAGTTGTGAAGTAGTTAAAAAAACAAAAGCAGCCTTAAAATAATGGGATTAGCAAAAATAATACTTCAGCCGAAAAAAGAAATACTGAAATAAGTTAATTTGTTATGAGTAGCTGAAAGATTTAAAATCATAAAAAAAAAAAATGTATTTAGTTGCATAATTATAGGAGTAAATATTTAGATGCATAACTATAATGTTGTATTACTCAAAAAACAACAACAACAACAACAACAACATAAGTAAATTAGGCAGATTAATTAGAAATAACTTTAAAAAATATATATTAAAAGTTTCATATTTTTAATATAATAATAATAAATATTACAAAAAATTAAGATTATGCTATATATCCTTATACAATTGCATTTTCAGTAAAAAACAATAATTTTTTTAATGAATAGATAAATTATAATCTAATTAATATTATAAAAAAAGGATTTAATTAAAAAGTTAATTACAAGAAACTTTTTTAAATTAAATGTAATTATGAATTTATCCAAAAGTTTGATAAAAGAAAAAACCGAGACTAGTCACACGTTTATTGTTAAAAGGAGGTTGTGTTGTTGATTGTTATAGATATTGTAATTATCTAAGGGTTGACTGATTTTAATGACTACAAGTGGGTCTCTTTTTGTGCGGATTTTTTAAAAGCGATTTTGAAGTTATGCCATATAGAACTTCATATTTGACTTAAAATAGGGATTTCCCCATTTTATATACATGTATTAAATTTTATATACTTTAAATACCTGTTGGAAAAAGGTTTGGCAATAAATTTAGATACAGTAGAAGATTTAGAAAAAGATAATGAAACAGAAGTGGAACCCGTTCGTTTCACAGCAAAAATGATTCGAGAAAGTCTTCAACCTTCTAATCAATTGGAAAATCATTTTCTTGTTAATGACGCAAATTATGAATGAGCTCTTAAATTCCAACGAGAGCTAAATAGTTGTATGTCTGTGTTATGTATGTGTATATTTTATTTTATATACATAAATACATGGAAAAACTTTTAGACAGAAAAAAGTTAAAAGTAAAAATATTTAAGAACTTTTAATATCTACTTTAAAAAAAAATTATCTTTAAAAGTTTTTAAATATTTTTACTTGTAATTTTTTTCCATCTAAAAGTTTCTCCATGTATATATATAAATAAAAGAAAATTTAACCGTTAGTCATTATTAATACAATCGTGGAAGTGCATTCTTTAACAGCTAGACATCATCTCAAAGTTTAATTACCGATTACATTGTTGACAGAAAACCATTAACACAGCACGAGACTGAAGTTGGCGCTAATTGTATTTTTTCTTGTGACGAATCTGATTTCTTACCAGTTCAGAAACGAACCAGCATATTGTCAAATAGTGATAATGATTAAAATATGTATAAAAAAATGTAAAATGAATTACACATAAAAACATATTGGTTTGAATAAAATTAAATAGTTAATAAAAAAGTTTGTCTTGTATCAATTTTTTCAAATATTTGAAATTTTTTATTAGTCATACTTTATTTCCCTTTTTTTTTTTTTATGCGAATTTTAAAGCAATTTTACATTGTTGCTTTGGTTTTATGCGATTATTGAAAATTACGGAACGTATCCCACATTTTTCAAGGGAAGTTAAGTCTTTTTGTGTGATTTTTTAAATACAGGTTTTTTGTGGAAACTATCTACCACATAAAAAGAGACCCAGGTTTATATATAAGGTATGCAGCTAACATGATATCTAGCAGTTAGCAGATCCACCAACTGTTTGAAATCTATTCAGAGCTTATTATGAGCTATTTGAATAGGTCACCCCAAAAGGAACAGCTATTGGCAACTAGCAATTCAGTTAAGGAATTGATAAATACACATACCACAAGATTTAATAAGCAAAATTCTGAGGCAAAAAAAGAAAATTAAAACTATTATGGAAATTTTTATTAATGAATATGTGTCCATATAAATCAATGAAGGAAATCCTACAATATAAAGGAGTTGTCTCATATTGTGTAAATTTGTAAAAAGCTACACTATGTAAGTTATTGATATTATTTTTAAAAACCACTAAAACATTTTACTCTGACCTCATAAATTTATATAACTATATGGTACTCATCTTATAGCTAAAGGCACCACTCTATGGCGCGCTTTTTTGCGCCAAAACACATAAAAATGCTGTTTCCGCGGCCGACACGTTCGAACCCGCGTTTTCTATAATACAACTTTTTTGTTGTGCTACAGAATGCAGGCCGCTATGTCGTGTCGCAGTACAGTATGTATATTGCATAGCAGCAAATACATTTTCCGAATTTGCACAATTTATAAAATAATTACGGCTTGATGAGAAAGTTTGTATTTGAATTGTATTGAAATGTTTTTTTCATTGGATTTTTTTTTATTTAAAACTATTGAAATGTTCAGATTTTTTAAAACAATAATTATAAGACTTTTTAAAACGTACTGTATTGAACTTTTATTTGCGAAAATGTTAAATATCTATGTTTTTATTGAGTTGCAATTAGGTAACATGTCAAGTAACGTACTGTTAGTAACGTTCCACGAGACAAAGAAGATTCTTGCCGTCTGTATATTTTTGAAATAAAAGAGCGGTACGAAAAAAATATCCAGTAAGAAAAGTCCAAATATACAGTTTTTTTTGTAAATTTAATAAAAAGCAAATATTATAAACATGTTTAATAAATAAAAAAGACATTTGTATGTGTTTGTCGTTGTTTAAAAAAGTTTGAGTTTCTTTCTTCTGTCCGAGTACGGTTACGATTTTGAATTTTTTTATTTTAGCATTACAAACAAACAGAACACTAACCCTAAAACTAAACCTAACTCTAAAACTAACCCTAAACCTAACCCTAAAACTAACCGTAACAACTTTTACTTTTATACGATTATTATTTTTTAGTTAAACAACAACAAAAAAAACCGTAACACAAGTAAAAAAATATCCGATAGAAAATTGATAAAAAAAAAAGCCGTAACACAAGTAAAAAAATATCCGAAAAAAAAAAGCCGTAACACAATTTAAAGAGTATACGATATAAAAAACACGAATCAAATTGTAATTTGTTGATTTTATTTTACATTTATTATTATCATTGAAATTGTATACGTTAATAAAAAATAATATTTAAAAAAGACGATTTTGTTTTGTTTTTATTTTCGCATTACAAAAAAGCACAGAAAAATTATTAAAATCAATGGCCCGTGAATGTTCATATTTTATAGTTTTAGCGTGAAAACGGCGCCATCCAATGGCATTTTTATCTATAATACAAGCACCAACTATATAAATGTGAAAGTTTGCTTGTTTGTGATTTTACAATTCAACAAATATTTCATCAATCTTGAAAAATCTTACATGATTTTCTTTCATTTTTTGTAAATTTTTGTTTTGTTTTAAAAAAATTGTAATTAGCAATATAAAAATGCTTGGAAAATCTATATTGCAATTGTTTTTAAATGTTGTCATAAAAATAACCAAACAGAAGGCAATAACTGATTAAAAGATTAGAGAGTTGGAAACTTTTTTCAACAAAAAAAATAGTTTTTGGTAAAGCAAGGTAAAATTTGATTTTGAAAATACATTTTAAAATTAATTAAATTGTGTTTGTATCATGTATTTAATTACACTTAGATCAATTATAAGTGATGAGTGCTGGTGATTATTTTTTCTACATGTGTGTGGTCATGGGCTTGAAAGGCTGAATTCAAATCCCCTATATTTACAATTGGGCTCCAGGTATATAAAGAATACCTGTATTTCAAATAGTGAATTTAATAAATATTTAGGATTTTAATTTAAATATATATTTAACACATGTTAAAGTAAAATTCAAAATGGCACAGGTATAGCCAGAGAAATACTATTGAATTTAT
This sequence comes from Epiperipatus broadwayi, assembly GCA_028023455.1. Lineage (NCBI taxonomy): Eukaryota > Metazoa > Onychophora > Udeonychophora > Euonychophora > Peripatidae > Epiperipatus > Epiperipatus broadwayi. The sequence goes on along the minus strand of JAQFVV010006308.1, from coordinate 1,136,674 downwards.
ACAATTTTACTATTAAATTGATAAACTTTTAGGGATGTCAGTTTAAATATATTTAGCACATGAAAAAATAAATTTTAAAATGCTACAGATACAGTAAGAGAATTACTACTGAATTTGATAAACGTTTACCATTTCCCTTTAAGTATATTTTAATGTGATAAAGTAAGTTTTAAATATACTTAAAACTTACTTTATTTAATTAATATGGGAAACTTTTTTTTAAAAAAATAATATGGGTATTGCCTAACTTTAAAGATATTAATCTCCCATTAATTAATTAAAATACTAATATAGATATGATAATAAAGATAGGCTAAATAGTAAACATGAAAAGAATAAAAGTTTGCAAATAAAACTTCCTTTTTAAGAATTAGAAATTAAAATTCTATACTAAACTCGTATCTATATAATCGCACAGATGAAAAAAATTATTAAAATAAAACTTTATTAAAAAAAAAAAGAAAAAGTGTTTTAAAACTAAATTGTCAGTAAAGATTTAAAGATAAAAATATATCTTTAAGTTGGAAAACATATTAAGTAATCAGAAAATGGAAATGATTGTTTTAATTAGTTAATGTAAACTAGCCTTGGGCATTTAAATGTATAAGCATCGGTCAGATAGGAAAACAATAGAAACTAATAGCCAATGAATGAAAAATAATGGAATCGGACCTCAGCGAAAGGACCATCACATCATCGTGACGTAATGTCCACTGGATCTGAAAGGCTACTATAAAAGGAAAAGTTTGGAAATTATTAGTGAGTTATTATGATATGACTCTACATGTGTTAGTGCGGAGTTGAAGGAGAAGGGATTGAAAAGACGCACTCTTCAATCCCTTCAGTTTTGTTTAAAAAAAAAAAAGAGATGATATCATTTTTTTCTACATTAAGGACCAGCTAAACTAAAAGACCTCCAGATAAAAAAAAAACAACGGATAACTCAACCAATCTCTTTAGGACGGCGTGGGAATTCATGTTCAAACAGCAAGCAACGGATAAAAATGAACTGTTTAAAACCGTAAGAACTTTATAATTAATGAACATTAAATTAAAAACTTTCTGTATTTAAAATAATTGCAATAGAATCCTATCTGACAAAACTAAATTATTTATTACTTAGTTATAATTTTATTTGATGTATTTTTTTTTTGTAAAATCATTTCCATTTTTTTTTTTTTTTTGTTCTTTAAGTTTATTTATGATTTTTGTTGTGCGATAAATTAAATTATATAAATGTTAAACTTAAGTCGGGTGTGAACGGCTATATAGATTTGTAAAGTTATATTATGGGAGGGTAATCTTAGGTTATTTGTTTCGTAGTTAAATTGGGTCAATGGATTGGATATATTGGTGTAATTAGTAGATGTAGTATGAGATCCGCTACGGGCAGGATTGCATATATACGCCACACACCTTCTGTTTGCCTATGGATGGGTTTGTACGTCGGCAAAGGACCGCAGTCCATTCCTATAGAGTTTTTTGTTTATTGTTCTACTCGCCAACAGATGTAGCATTCCTGTTGGTAGAGAGACAATGTCTTCTCTAACTCTACTTACTGTTCAGATGTACATTCCTGACAGTATAGTATTTTGTGTTGTCGTATTTTCATGCTACATTGAATACATAAATGTATCAAATGGATTGGAACCGGTTTGACTGCGAACGTTTGGCCTAAGGTTAAATAAGGATCGAATATTTTCTTTCAAATGCAAATCTATGTAGTCTATTCATACTTGACACTCTAAATAAAGATGCATTAAATTTAAGTTGGGTATAGACGCTTGCATGGGTTCGTTACCGGTTGATTATGTTTTTGATTTGATCAAAATATATAGACATTTGGTAAATACTGATATCTTACGGTGAGTATCTAAGATGTATTTATGTCGGTTGTCTTTTAAGTTATTGGTGTCAATGCAATGTCTTATGATGAACACCATTGGGTTTCTTGTATTCCCTATGCAATTGACGTTATCAATGATTTTGTATTTTGATTGTTTATGTTTATTTTGAAATGTTTTTTGACCATGTAATTTATGTAATCGATCTATACTCAACATTAAAAACCCATTCTATAAACCCATCTGTGCGAACTTATAAAAAATTAAAATGTAAACTTATAATATTATAAAAATTAAAATGTAAATTTAAATTCTAAAATCAAGTTAAAATCCAAAGTAAAAGTTATTCTAAAATAATGCTAAATTTTATATATGTGCGTAAATAAATGCTTGTGTGTTAATTACTGGCAGTGGCTTCTTTTATTATTTTTTATATATTCTTAGATAAGAATTTATTATAAATATAAATCTCGGCTACTCCCTGAGATAGTGACAATGGGCTAATGACCGGAATGAAAATATATTAAATCAAAAACAAAAATTTTTTTTTTTTGACTTACGTATCTGCCTACTTTATAAATTTTTCTAGGTTCAAATGCCTAGATGGGGCCCTGTAGTGCAGATGACATTAAGTCAAACTCTCCGGATCGTTACAATAAGAAATAAAAAAAATAAGCATGCAAGATAGATTCACATTATTTATCATCTAAAAAATATCAATGTATAATAAAGAAATAATAAGATAATTTTTCTACAGTATTTAAATTTTTTTTTCTTTCTATCCTTTATTATCTATCGATCCTTTATAGATATATAAATAGGCTATGGATTTTTGCTTTATGGAACTTAGTTCAATTTAAGCAATAATTCAATAAATTTAAAATGAGCAGTAACCTTATATTATTTATATTCAAAAAAAATGTTGACTTACAATAATCAAAAAAAAGTTGACTTTTCTACAGCACTTTATACATTTTTTGAAACAGTGTTAAAAATTATCAAATACAATAAATTATTATCTTTTAAAAATAATGGCAATGTGTGTATAAATTAATAAGTTTTTATTAGGGGCTTTATAAATTATATACTTTAAACAATATTAAGAATTAATTATTCATACAATATTTTAAAAAATTCTTAAAATATATTTTTAATTATTCTGTGTATATACAATACATGCATTGATTTAGAGATGGCACTTCAGGCAGCTTGGAGAGAATACCAGTCATTTTTTTACTTGGGCACACATATTACAATTATTGCCATCATCAATAACAATAAATGTTAATCGAGTTTATTAATCAAACCATACATAAGCATGAAAATGAATAAATAGTTAGTTATTTGTTAAAGCATAAAGAAAGTCAACCAACTCACAAATTTACAGTATTTTAGACAGAAACATCATCATGTGACTAGAGATTAAATCAATCTTATCTCCCTTTCTCATATGTCAAGACAATGATTTAGTTAACTTTAAAATGCACAATTCTATTCAAGAAATATATATTGTGCATGCAGAAAATGGCTGTTGCAGAGAATTCAGCACAGCTAATCGTTAAGAGATTAGAATTTAATATAAAGTCGATGAAATAGATCGTAATTAAAGCACGTGTATAAATGTTTATATATGTGAAGTAAATAACTGGGTTTGGTCTATACTATATTCCCATTTCACCCACAGTACAAGTGTATGTGTTGTATTATTAACGAATTTATCTTATAAAAAAAAAAAAAAACTACATAAAGAATAGTTTTAAGTTTATAATGACTTCTGTTTAAATTGGGAACATTTTTGTGTTATTTGTAATGTTCCGATATACGTATCCAGAAATTTTTTTTTTTTGATATTTTTAAATAAATGTTTTTCCTTTTTTTTTTTTTAAAAAAAAAAGAAATATAATATCAAATTTTATATTTTCATTATAATGGATTTTGTTTTTGGTAATTATAAAGAAAAAGTTTTGGTAAATTGAAATTTACTTTTTTTATATAAAAAGAACAAAAGATGGAAAGGAATGTTTTGTGGTAAAAGAAATTTTGTTCTTTTGATCTGTTTTAAAGATAAAAAATTAAAAGTTGGTTTTATCTAATGAATGAAGCATAATGGGTGCTCTAATTAATTAAGATGGAAACTGTATAATTTCCATGATTAAAAAAGTATACTTTGTAACAAATAAAATTAAGAAATGTATAAAGTATATTTTAAATTATTATAGGCTGATGCAATATCTCGTAGGGAGTTAGTTTAATTGGCTGAAAAGGGACCATATGTGCTATCTATTAGGTGGAGAGAGTCAGTCGCTCCTGAGCAGTCCAAGCAGGCAGACCATAGATTTTGGAGAAAATAAAAGTTGCTTCTGAGCAGTCCAAAGAAGCAGTAAAATCCAATATTATATCACCGTGAAGAAATGCCTAGTAATCAAAATGAATTTTGAAACTCAACCATATCTGATATTATATTATTGTAAAGAAATTTAAAGAAAGCTGAATTAAAAAGAAGAAAGGCGTGAAAGTGGTAATAAAAAAGCAGTCGTGTTAAAACCCATCTACCGACAAGAAGTACAACTGTAAATCTTCAAACAAGTACCTAATAGAGATGGCCATCATAATTGTTCCAGTATACAAAAAACCCATGGAATAGGTCACCAGCAGCAGTACACCGCCAGTTCATTCCCGAAGCCCTACGATGTCTTAAAAAAAGCCACCCAAAACCTGATAACAAGGACTTTTTGATATGTGTAATGGAGAAGGAAGCCTTGTCCGCCCTATGGAGTAGTCCGTGTGATCTGCTCGAAGTCGAACTTTATAACAGTTGTAAATACAGATGAGTTTAGATCTCTTGATATTTATTTATTTATTTTATTATTGTTTAATGTGTTTTTCTTATATACTCGTAACTATAATCTTTTATGTAATCTTCACATCATTTATATTATATAATAGTTGCACGCATGTCTCATTTAGATTCACTACGTGGAGAATCTCTACCTCATAATCCTTTATTACGGTGATACCTTACATAGAGTATCCTCCAGCCGTATTATTTCTTATTAGGCATCATTTTATATGTTTAAAATAAATAAACGTAGATGCGTATCACGTATAAATATTTAAGCACCAAAACATAAATATATGTAAAATATTAATCATTTATTGATCCTAGGGGTAATCAGTAGACATGCATGTAAACTAGTGGATTTTTTTTTTTTGTAAATGAATTTAATACCTATATGAATTATGTTTCTTCATAGAGAAATTTATTACATACATTTGTTTCTTAAACTATTATTTTTCAAGTGGGGAAAGGGGGTACAGACCACACCCATTATGCAATTATTTTAAAATGACATTTTCTTTGTATAAATCTTTTTTGTAAATAGATGCTTAACTTAAGTACTATTTTTCTTTTTCCAATTATATGAAATCTTTAACCTGACAAAAATATTTAAAAGTAATAATAAAGAATAAATTTTTTTTTATTAAAAAAAAATGGTTTGCTGCTCTTATTTGCTTAATTCAAATTACTTATTCAATCATTAGCATTAACCGGAGTTATTTCAAGTAAACTTATCGAACCAGTCATTAACCTGAGATAGGGAAAATAAATTATAAGCTAGATAGGGATAACTTACCGGGGGGTTATATTGTCTCACATTTATGTCCGAACATATTTAATTTTTTTTCTTATGATATATAACTGTGATCATTTTATTTGCACACTCTCTCAGGAAGAAAAAGAGAGGGTCAACAATACATTTCTTTGCTGGGGGTGGCACGAAAGGCTAAATAAAAATATTTTAGTACTTTTAAAGATGTGTAAATTAAAAGAGTGACCACCGTTTAGTTAATCGGACTGGTGTGGGATGATGTAACAGGGAAGGTTCCGATTGACTTCATTTTTTAGGTTGTATCTCCTTCCTCTAATAATTTTTTTGGGATATTTGCTTTTCATATTTAACCATCGATATCGCACAGGAATTATTATTGTTATTTCACTTCATCACATACATCACTTTCATGCTCGGTGCGTATGTGGGTCGAAAGATTTATAAGACTGTAAAGGGTGGAATGGACAGACCTGTACAATATAATGAAACACTCACACACACACATATATATATATATATTACAAATAGAATACCAGAAACTGTATCTCTTGAAATTTAATTACCATATATAAATGAATATTATATGCAATTACTCAAATTAGCAATACATCATTCTGATGAATAGAATACAATTTAATTATAAAACTCTTGGAAAAAAAATGCATATTTGAATATGTAATAACATCTAAATAGCATGCCAGGAACAAATTCCATGATCTAATTATTATTTACAAATGATTATTATTTGTAATTAACCAACTTTGTTACACGTTTTAATGTTTTGACATGTCTTATATGTAGGTATGTATGTGTATATATATATATCAGTGTGTGCTTAATAATTAATAATACTGTTTAGTTTATCATATGAAAAATATATTTAAAAGACTAAAAGTTGATTATTCAATAGTATAACTGACCATAAAAAATCATTTCTTTTGTAATATAACTGTTGATAACTCATGTATTATTATTTCACTTAAATAGTATATAAATATAGAAGCCATGGAAACTGCTGCATGTGCTATTTTATTCAATTAATGTTAGCTAAGCTGCAGATACAGCTAGTATATTAAAATGAATAGTCATTCATTTCACTGTTAGCCATGTGACCTGTCACATAGTTATGGTTGTTTCAGAGTTATAAGGATTGCTAAATATAACAGTTCAAAACTAAAAAAAAAAAATGTATTTAATGTAATAACACATATGTGAAAGTTAAAATTAATTATATGTTCTCTTATCAAAAAATGTATTGCAAAACAACTCAGTTAAGAAACAGATTTTAAATAATTAAATTAAAAAAAAAAAGACAAAATCCAGCTTGGGGGGGGGGGGGATGAAATCTCATAAAAACTCTTTTTTTAATAACATAATTCTTTGTTTATAGATTCCTGTAAAATATCTGGAAAGGGTATTTTGATTTAGAATATCTTAGATGGCAAAACTACATCAAATAATAGCATATAAAGTCTTAAAAGGCAGATGATTGGGGGGGGGGGGATGAAGATGACACCAATAAGACAGACGAATTCTGTTTTTGATATTAATAAATGTGTTTACGAACAATCTGAAAAAAAAAATACATAATAGATATTTTTGGGAAAATGCCATTCATATGACTCAAGGGGATGATATCATTTTGAGAGCACATAATAATAAAAACTTTTTTCTATTCTAAATATAAGATATAATCAATGCTACTTACCGATCCTGAAACTATTAAATTAGACTGGGGATTGAAATTGCAGCAGAAGACATAATTACTATGGCCTTTTAATGTTTTTAAACATTTACTCTAAATAGAGGAGAAAATATATATATATGCATTAAAGGTGAAATAATTTTTTAAAATTTAAAAAAAAATCAAATAATAATAATAATAAAAGATTCAAGTTTTTTAAAAATAACTTTACTAATAATGTTGTTACCATTAGTTATTTGCCATTTGCTATCATGCTTGTGATTTATGTTCGAATCCAGCCCAAATAAAACACTGTTTTAACAGGTCTAAAGATTTTTGTTCAAATTATTTAAACCCCTTAATCAGTTTTTTCCGATAACATTTTTATTGTAATATAATTTATTGGAGAAAGCATATGAAAATGATGAAATAATAAAATATACAAAGCAATAAAAAAGGTGTGAAATAGGGATTTTTCTGTACTAAGCTAGCAAATAGCTGATTCAGCAAATCAACCAATATTGATTGGGAAATGGATATCTGACTATTCTTAGCTAGACACTAAATTAAGAAAATTACTCAAATCCTTACCTCCAACAATTAGAAAGTCTGGTGAGTGTGCCATCTCATTCACAATTCATCTACAAGGGATTGCCAGAGTGGTCTATGCCCAGCAATCGGCTATTTAAATTGTTCTATCTTTTATTTGTATGTAAATATTGTCAATTTAGCAGGAATTTTCAGAGTATATTTTTTATAGACAAACTCCAGCTATGATATTTGATATTATATACCAGGAGTGTCCAACAAGTCGATCGTGAGCCAACGGTCAATCACAAAAGTTATTTTTGGCCGATCACGAGGCCAATCTGGCAAGAGCTATTGGGTAACAAGTGAAACAAATTAAGTCAAGATTTTCAAGTTTTGTTGTTATTTTTGTTTTTGTTCTAATTTTTTTTCCAATTCTAGATAGGTAAAGTCCACTAAAACGTATCATTATTGAAAATAATATTTTTAATCTTGATTTAATGTAGCTAATTTGAATTAATAAATAATGTTAATAATTACTCATGTTGCTTTAATTCGTCTGGACATGAGTTTTTTGGCCCGTTAATTAATTGTTATTTTTTACTAGATAGATATATAAAAATAGTATATATTTCAAACCTCCCTCCACTTAGACTATGCCTATGACTAACAAGTTGATCGCCTATGACAAGTGGATCGCAACACATATTAAAAATAAAAAGTAGATCTTATGAACACAAAAGTTGGCCACCCCTGTATATACACCTTTCTCAATTTCATTTATTTATGCCCAAAAAAATTTACATCAAAAACAAAGTTTATTTGATAATCAATTAAAACAAAAAAAAATATATTACATTAATCAAGTAGTTTATTGCTCGAGAGTTCATAAGAAGTTTGAATACTGGAAGTAACAGCTGGAGTCATAATTCATGAACCCAGAGGTTCAGATTCCGCTCTTCTATTTCTGCACTAAACCATGTACAATAGTGATATACCCTTGATACCTTTTAGGCCAGTCAGCCTTTTCAGGTAAATGTTTCATGAGCAACACCACTAGTGCTGCCTCTATTATTCCAATGCAATGCATCCCATCCCCTCAAAAATAAAAAAATATTATTACCGAAGAGTGGTAATATAAAAAATATATAGCAAATTCAGACATTTTTAGGTAGACATCAGCTATGCAATAAATCTGTTTTTTTTTTAAAACTTACTTCATGATCAATTACTATTATAAATGAGACATGATTCTAAAGTTTTAAATACAACTTCCCTTAATATTTATGCCTTGAATATTTTTACTCGATTTTTACACTGAAGAGAGCTCACGGATTTTAAGTCTACAAAGAATACAATGCTATAGGGGTCGTACTCTCTAATATGTTTCATGTTTTATTGCTTGCACACATATTAATTTTAATAAATTTATTTTTTACCAAAGATAGTAAAACTTGAATGGTTAATAAATTTATTTAGATCTTATATTACAAATAATAGATGTATGTGTATACATAAATTGTATTGAAAACTTCCTTTAAATTTGAACTGCATAGATATTTTAATATATTTAAAGGAGAGTTTGATTTGCTTTTTCTCCAGTAATTTAAAAATATTTATTTTTCCATGCGTAGCGTGGACAAACAGTGCCAACTAGTGGGCTAGATTGCTGTTAGTTGCAGATAGCAGACGACGTAAGCTAGATGTGTTTGCGGCAATCAGCGCCACCTAGGTTCTTGGTGGTAGCAGACGATGTAAGCTGCCACCTAACTTGTGGAAGGTTCCTGTGCGTACGCATGGTGAACAGCGCCACCTAGAGGCTGAAAGAAGCATTTTTGTTTTCGAGGCCCCTACCCTGTATGTTCTGTGTGCTAACACAGAAATAGCGCCTCTAGCGGCCTATGTACGTCAGGTTAGACTACCCTTTATAAATGAAAATAACTTATTTCTAAATAAGTCAATTAAACAATTACACAATTCTTCTCCCCAGTCTAAACTATCAGAAAAAAAAAAAAAAAACCCAAAGCAATATAAAGCTAAAATAAATTTTGATTGCAAATGAATCATTTAAAAAATAAAATAAAATTTTCATTCTTGTTTTGCATTTAACTTTTAAAATAAAAAAAATACAGACGTTATACTGCAATAAAAAAATGACTTATTTCTTAATAAGTTATTTCAGTGCTTGGAAAATTTTTATTCTAAGTGGTAAAATTGGGGCGAAACTTCTAACAAAGTGAAAGGACCACAAGTAAGGCCACAGCTCCTACAATAAGTATATACAATTATTAATAAACACATCTCTTAATTCTTTACTTTATGCAATATACTATAAAGTAAGAGCAATTCTTTACTCTAATGCCATCTATAAAACAACTGCATAATCAGCGATTATCAGATGATAATGGATTAAAATACTCATGGCCTAATTGGTTTCTGGCTTTGTCTTTATCAATGAGGCTTGAATTTGTATGCTTTTAGTATGAATATTAAAAAAAAGAGTTAAACGTAATTACTATATGCACAACTGCATTGTTTCTAGCTTTGAATCAGGGGCCTTACTTACTGATAAAGAGGAAAGCCAAAAATTAAATCTGCTGATGAGATTTAAAAAGATTTTCATCCAAGATCACTGACTACTTGACCTTACTACAGATGACATTCTTATTTTATTATATATAAAATTATTATTGTAATATTTTACATATATGATTCTACTTAAAGCTGTTTTGTTTAATGCTCCCAAATTAATATAGGCTCAATTATTTTTTAAATGGCACCTTGTTATTATATTACGAGAAGTACACTTTAATCCTCTTTATTGCACAATTAAACTTTAATAATGTTAATTGCTATTCCTAAGCATCATATTTTTCAGCTACAACCCAACCTCATCAGACATATTAAGTGTCTAAACACTTCTTTTCTCAACTCAAATTAGCAGCTGAAACTTTTTATATTACTAGATTTATGTCAAAATAAGCTTTTCATTTATTACGTTTATTCTCAATGCATTTACTGATATTATATACTATATATGTAAAAGTTAAAATTAAAAAAAAAAAAAAAAGGGCTAAGAATTTTACTTACTGCACTTGCATCCCAAATTTTTAATGTTTTGTCATCAGACGCGCTAACCAGTAGCCTGCTATCAGTGGACCATGCGACATCTGATATACCCTGAAATTGTAATAAAAATCAAAACTATAATTATCTATCTCTATACAATCACATATATTTAAATTAATAACTGTGCCACATATGCAAGTACATAACACATGTATGAAATAAAACAATTCATTGCAAAACATTATTGCACAATGTTAATAAAAAAACAAAAATATTATACAATTTTCAATTTTCTAAAACAAACAGCAGACATAAGATATCTGCTAACTGCCATGGTACTGACAGCAATGGCTGAGTGAACAGATGGCGAACACCAAAGATTGCTACACATAGATATATTTTAATGGACAATTGAAGTGTATTTAATTCATGGGATCCTAATCAGGGGTGGGATTTTTTTTCCAATCATAAACAGGCTAAAGATACTTCTTTTAAGTAATCAAATCAGCAAGCCATACAAAGTTGGTTGAAAAATGAATAATAGTCAGCCTGCTCCCGGTGATGTTAGTTAATTAATTTTGCACTATGATTCTGGCAAGAATTCACTGAAAGTTAACTCAGTGCTATTAAGTTGGAATATATTTATATGGTTATACCTTTTCATAGTAGCTTGACTCAGCTCAAGTCTCCAAGATATTTTATTATTACCCAAAGAATAAAAGTAATAACTTAAGCCATATTAGATGAATGTAATTGTACTGATATTTGAAGCAATATGATCATAATATGTTGCAAGATTCATCATCAATGTAAGTTTTATATTCCTAAGAAGATCAAGCCTGTGATTTATTTTTTTATAGCTTTTATTATTTCTTTTCAATCATTTACATTTTCTATCATAAAACATGAACACATATTATCATCCACATTGTTTTTAATGAGAGTTAAGTTCAAAATCTGTCACATCTTTAAAAGTGAATCATTTTACATTAATGCCAGTATTCCAAATATGATATCATATCTATTTAAGACAATTACAAGGTGCAAATAAACATATCAAATCCTCTCCCAAACAAAAAAAAAAAAAAAAGCTTTGTGAGTATGAAATTATGTAGAAGGCTGAAAAGAAATAATATATTTGACAAATATCAATTCCTGTGAAACTAATTGGAATACAAAAGCACAGATTAATTATATTCTTTTAACCAACATAAAAGGATATGTTAGCTAACAAGAGTCAGATTTAGATCATTCAAAAGACTGTGATTGAAATCGCTGAAATAAGAGAAACAAATTTAGCATATCAAATTAGAATCCAGTGCAAGCTTTAAAATAAATATTTGTAAAAAATTATATTTAAGGATGTCAATATTGATAAAAGAGATAAACAGTTTAAGATGGATTAATCCGCTTCAAAGACAGGCATTGGCTATTTTATGAATTTTTTTAGGTAGTGAATGAAGTATAATATTTCAACTGTAAAGATATAAGGCACTAAAAGAATAATTAAAAATGGAATTAATGATCATAATTTTGATTTTGTCAAAAAAGGGGGAAAGAATTTTATTTTGCATTGGAGTTTATCAATAAGTCAGTAAAATGATCACTTAAAATTTTAGTCATATAAGAGGAATTTATTAGAAAAGAACTTAAAGCAATTTAAAAAGGAGGACAAAATATTACTCTCCAAAAGTGACCTAGGAGTTATTGTCATGAGGGATTTATTCATTATTAGCTTGAAGATAATCAAATGTAGATGTTCACAGAGATAAATAAGCGAACAATTTCAACAAAGACTAAATAGCATTTAAAAAAACCGAAGGTAGAAACAATCTATTAAAGCAGAGCCACTCAAACTTTTATAATTGTGAATCAGTTTTTTTAAGTAGTATAACTTGTGAGTTATTCATATAATGTGGGAAAAATACAATATTAGAATCTGAGATTTATGAAACACATATATAACAAGATAGAAAGCTGTGTGTATTTGATATAATGGTAGAATGGCAGTATTTTAGAACTTAAGGTCTATAAATCCAGCCTAGCCTTTTATCTTAGACATTTTTAGAATATGGACTTCTTATGAACTCCTGCCCAAAACTATTTTATTAACTTGCCCTGTATAGTTTGCAGTGTTGTGAATTCTGGACTTCAAGATCCATGAATCATGGCCCAGCTATTAGTTCTGGTTTTCAAACACCAAGTGATAAATTATTCAATTACTTATTTATTTAAAAGATAATTATGAAATTTTTAACATAGTGCTGATTGTAGTTCAAAGTTTAACCCCCCCCCCATTAAATGTTAAACAGTCCAAAGACAACAGAAGATAGAGAAAACAGTGCTGTCAGACTGACTTTTAATGTGTTTTATTTTTCAAAATGGTTCTTGAGCATCTATGAAATTATGATATTTTGAATAAAATCGTTCCACATGGAAATATAATAGCACATAATTAAAAAAAAAAATTTAATCATTCAATAATGCTCTGAATTTTACAAGGTTAGCTACAAACTTGGGCTGGTTGCTGAAGCACAGATATTAGGTGAGTATAACCCCCGTGTAAAAAAAAAAATACTATGAGCATATTTAATAAAGATTTCTGCAAAAAATTAAAATTATCTCTCTTTCGGATATTACTATCTCAGTACATATTTACAATCTTGTTGACATCAGAAAAATAAGAATCTGTTTTTCACTAGTGTTTCTTGATGTCTATTCATTATAGCTAGATGAGTCCATTGATATACCACATTCTGCTTGATTTTGATAAAAACAATTTTGATAAAAATACTGAAGACAATTTAGTAATGTAAGCAAATTAATAATCTACAGAAAAATATTTTTAATTGTATTGTTTTAAAAAAACGGAATATCGGAATAAGTGCAATAAATATGTACAGTAATGGGCAAAAACAGTGCTGGAAGTAGGAGAATCACTATATTCTTGGACAACATACTACAGATCATTAACTTCAACCATATCAATCTTAAATATTTAAATATTGTGTCAAAATACAAATAACCATATACTGGTTTTCTTTTGCCACCCAAAATTAGATGGATTTTGTGAGATAAACTTTGTATTGTAAAAAATAACTTAATAATTTTCTCGATCACAAATATCGATTACCTGATACTTTAAACATTTTTTCACAGTTCTCCAAAATTACATATCTTTCTGATATACTGACAAAATAAAATGATAAACCATATCACTGCACAAAATAGATGTGAATATTTTTTTATGGATAATGCAAAATGTCAACATTGTTGCGTAAATTGCAATATTATAAACAACTTTAGAGCTAAATATTGTAATTATGATCATTTTTCTATTACTAAAAGGAATTCATTGAAGAATCTGACCAAAAAAAAAAAGTGCAATATTATAAACCACTTTTATATTTTTGGTACAAAATTCATTCAACATAATAAAAAAACCAATTGTAGTATTATGGGTACTTGATTATGAAAATTAATTAAAATTTCTTCAGATAGTTAAGACAAATTCAAAAAAATTTACATATCTTTAGAACTTATATAAAAGTATTCCAATTAAGACTTTCTCAGTAAACTTCAAAAAAAATATATTCTTCATCAGATCAACAAAAATATTTAAATATGCATGATTTAATAGTTCTGACAAAGACTGGTAGACTCTCAAAAATGTAAAGAAAAATAAAATTAAAGGTAGAAAGAATATGTCGCACTAAATAAAATGTAAATGAAAGGAGTTATTAAATATAATCTTTATATATTTAATCACACAGTCAAACATATTCATTACAAACTTAATTTATTATTATTTCTATATTTCTGAATTTTATTTTTTTATATTAAATAAAATTATTTTTTATTAATCTTATTAAACTTTTACATTTTTTTTTTCTGACAACAAAACCAATTATAATTGGTTATAATTGGCTATTAAAATTTATTCTTTGCTTTTAGCAGTTTAATCACAAGGATTCCTAACTAAAATTAATTTGGAAAATGCTAATGTAATATAGTTTAAAAATTATTGACAATCACTTATTTGGAAATTTAAAGCAATATATCTCAATCACAAACAGCAAAAACAAAGGGGTTTATAACTTTGCAATTGATGAATAAATATAATATTGCCCCATCTTTTGTTGGAATTTTATATTAAATATATAATTTCACTTTTTAAATTGACAACTTCAGCAATTCATTCAGTTTTTGTTGCAGCAAAGTCACAATGTGTGGATCATCCAGCTATATAATTGGCCCATTGATTATTCAAGCATACAGTAAATAACTTTAAAGGATAAAAATACAAGAAATCAACAATTGTTATAGAAATAAGATCTCAGAAATATATACAAAATAACCTGATATCAGATCTATATAGCTATGTAAATGAGTTAGTTGGGTTTAAAATCTTAGGTTACTAGCTTGAATATTTTATATATATTCCTTTAATATATACGCTTTTAGTTTGGATACTACTACCAACAAGAATGCATGGTTTTTATAGTACTTATTTGTTAAAGAATATCCAAAGTTTCACACATTTTGCTAGTTCATCTCTACAAAGAGTGGATTGAATTTTCTGGTGACCTACATTTTTGATAACAATAAAAATATAGAATACCAAATAAATATTTGCTGAAAACTCCATTTAGAAAGTATTTACTTTAAAAAAAATTCCATCATCTGAATTTCTTTTATAACTGTGGAACTTTATCATCCAAATAGACAAATTTGGCTCGAACTTCCGATGGTGATATGCATTTTGTTGATGGCACAGCAACCAAAATTACAACAATGGTTAAGTATTAATAGCAATCGTCAACAATTCAGCAGTATCTGAAAATTCGAGTTGAAAAACAATTTATAGATAACAGGAAAGCCAGGACTATATAAAATATCTTCCTAATGGGTATATCAATATGATTTGCTAAAATTAATATTTTTTTTTTATGTTTCTCTTACACTTTGATGGTTTAATAAAATTAGAATCCTTATGTGATTTAATTTCATTTTAATCAGTTACTTTTCCTGGTTTCTTATTTGAATTTTTTATTAGTTTTCACTTTAAAATTGAATTTGTCCACAATATTTTCAGTGGTTGAAATTTATTTACATTATTATTTCCATGTTATTTTCTATTACATTAATTTATACTTTAAGCATTTTCATTACAAACTTGCCAATGTAAACCAATAGTTAAAAATCACAATATAATTTACTTATTAACACTGCTGTTAAATCATTTTTTAACAATGGCACATATCTCCTTTTTTTCTTTCAAATATATATGACTTATAAAATATAATATTTTTTCCCCACTAAATCTAACCAAAAAATATACATTCTCATTTTTTCTTTCCAAAAACTTTATTTTTCCATCACCATATATACATATATATATTTACTTGTTTAAACATTCAACGTTTCGACCACTTTATTTGTAATAATTTTCAATGATCAACAAACTACATATTTACATCTTTATAATTATCAATACAATTAAAAATAAAATAAAAAATATAAAAATGCATCTATCCTTATCATAAAAAACAATAACATTTTCCTTTCATTTATCAATACATCTTTTTTACATATACTACATTATATATACACTACGCTTACCTATTTCTTTATTCCCCAAACTTTTTCTTTTTTTTACCTATACATCTCTTTTTTTTAAAAAAAAAACACATATTTTTTCCTTTCCTTTTTGTACCTTCTAAGTAATTACTTTAAAACCAATACTCTTACCTTCAAATTTATTCTTTACCTAAAATATATCATTTACATAATTTATTCTATTCAGAACAGGTTTATTTCTTTTTATATATAACCTCTCCTCTACCATTCTCTATATAATCTTACTTTTTGGTGAAAAAAGGAGTGTATATATTTTGGTTGGATTTAGTGAAAAAGAACATTATATATCACAATATATATATGGGGAAAAAAAGTATACACTTAAATTAGAAAGCAAAAATAATTTTAAAAATCTTACCACATGCAAATTTGGAAATATATTTTAAACGGTAATTGAAACAAAGAATATTTTAAACCAATATTTAAGCAATGTCATTATAGACAAAACAAAAACAAAAACGTATCTTTTTAACTAAATACATTTAATTAATCTACTCATTCAGTATACTGAATGTTTACTATAATAATTAGAGGGATTTGAACTTAGGATTTTCATCCTCCACTCCATCTCAAACAACCAATACAGATGCCTACACATGTGAAAAAGATAAATGACTCCCAATATATTTATTTCGTGTAGAACCAGCATACATCTGTTGAACAAGATCATAATCTCCCACATATATATAAACAATGATCGGCTTATATTAAGATAAGCAATTCCTTAAACTTTAATGGACACTCTTCAATCTTCTCATCCGTCCAACAATTCAATTGTCCATTTAATTGAAAAAACAATAATGGAATGCTCAAACCCCTGGTGGATTTAATCTTGTAGTCATACCCATGTAGACATTACGACTATCTAACTCTCAACCTATTGGACCATTATGTATCCATTTATATTAATATGAATAGAGTGAAAATCCTAAGTTCAAATTCCTCTATTTATTATAGTAAATATTCAGTATCGTGAATGAATAGGTTAATTACATATTGCCTTAGAAATAGATTAAATCCACCAAGAACTTTGAGCATTCCATCTTTGGTTTTTCAATGAAATGGACGGTTGAAATGTTGGAAGGGAGAGAAGATTGAAGCCTGTTCATTAAAATTTAAGGAATTGCTCTCATAATATAAGCCGAGCACTGATTGTATATACGTGTTGGAGATTATGATCTAGGCGAACTGATAAGAGTTGGTTCCGCAAGAAATACATATACTGGGGATTATTTATCATTTTCACATGCATGTGGTCATATGTATCGATTATTTGAAATGGAGTGGAGGATGAATATAGACTGAAAATCCTAAGTTCAAATTCTAAATACATTTAACTTTTTAAAAATACTATTGATTTATTTAATTTAAATTTTCCTAAAATTGTATTTTGTATTGCAACTATTTTAAAATATTGTGTTACATTAAATACATTCAGAAAGGATAAATGATTCATTCTAAAAGTTATCAAATATTTTAATAAATAACTCTAAGCTTGAAATCATAGTCAATACAGGGTATTCCAATACTCTCCATATATATAAAGAAAAATACTTTTATTTACAAAATATTTTCTAATGTTGGTCACTTCTTTCTACAAAAACTCTAAAGTTTTCTCTTCTAGTCATGGATATCATGATAAAGATATCTGTTGTTATACATTCCTTTATATGAACTATGTTTCTAATCTTTTCCTTGCATATCACAGCATGTAACTAGCCCAGTAAATATCAAATGGAAAAAAATCAGGCGATCTCCCAGAAAATTCCACAAGACTGTAGCAACCTATGATTTGAGTTTTATTAATTTTTCCCATGAATGGAGACTTTTGGGCTATCCTGTAAAATTATTATATATTAGATTAATAATATCTCTGTAATACAATTATGACTTCTTCTCCACTACAAAATGCCAGTATGATTAAAATCCTCATGGTCTGCAGAAAATCAGAAATATATTTATACATTCTACATGTTTAGTTTTATATAATCAAAAAAAAAAAAAATTTTTTTTTATTAATTTATTCTCCATCTCACATTTTTTTACTTCACTAAAATCTATTTTTAAAAAGTTGCAGACTTAATGTCAACTGATTTTAGAGATAAACTTTCCCCTCCCCTACCAACTGACTTTAAAAAAATTTCACACTACTAAGCAGTATAAAAATTTATTTTTTATTTTTTTTATTATTAGCTAGAAGAAAAAAATCGATCAAAAATCTCAATAGAAATATGATATTCAGTTAGTCTTATTAATTTTCAGATATTTATTTACTTAAACATATTTTGTTTTCAATTTTATTTTAAAATGTATGTATTTATTAATTTATTTACTATACTGTGTTTATTATTTGCTTTAAAAATGTACATAATCAAGATTAAATAAAAAAAAAAGTTAGAATTAAGTAAACCATCATTACTGTTAATGAAATACAATTTGGTGTTGAAAGATTTAAAAGGCACCCTTATAATTTTGTCTGGATAGTAGAAGTTGCCAAACTATAGAAAGCGAAAGTAATAGTATTTTATATGTGTACATAATTTGTTTTGATATTTAGTAATAATATAATGGCAAGCAATGGCAAACATCATCAATAATGATGCACTATAATACCATGAACATAGTACTATTATGTAATTTATCTTACATATACCTCAAGTCTGGGATCTTAGCATACACATTTAGTGAATTTCTTCTTCCCTTCTTTTATATTGACATAAAAAGCAAAAACAACTTTTTGCCATAGTAATTGAAAAATTTTCATCAATTATTCATGAATAATATATATGTATTCTGCTCTTTACATTAAAATGAAATAAATACAGGCAGACTACTGTTAATTTGAAATTATTATTTGAGGGCTTTTTGAATTTCAACAATAAAGCTTTTCCCTTCCTCAGTGCTGAAAATTTAAATAAACATTAATTTTACTATTTACAGTTTCTATATAACTATAGTTTGTGTATGGCAAAATTATTTTTTGTTAACTGTATAAATTTATTTTACTAGTAGCAATTTAACAGTTTAAAGTACAGAACAAGATTAAATTTACATGAGCACATAATTTTTACACTGCAGTAATTAAAACAAGTCTTTGTATTTTGTTAAGACAATATAAGTTCTTGAAGTAATGGTATATTTAAATAAATAGATGTTTAACTACAATCCATTATGGATTGTAACTGTTTCTGTAAAACAAAAACACTTTAATAAGTAAAATCACAATTAACAATTCTTAATTTGCAGACTTTTGTCTTTAATTTCTACAAATAAATATTTTGTTTTCTAATGGAAATGTCAGGGAATCTTAAATAATAATTACATTCATTAATGACAATCAATATATTAAAACATAATTAATTATTTCCTTAATTTATAACAAAGGTACAATTGACAGCCAGGTTTATCAAAATCAATTATTGCATTTTCCACAATTATATCCTTTGGTGATCTAATACCTAGTTTGCACATCACATATGTTTTGAAGAGCTTCAAAGAAGGATTCATAAATGAAACTCATCACAAAATTCGTACAGATTTTATTTTAAAGTGTGGTATAGCCATTTCTCTTTTACCTTGGCTGAATTGTGTAACCACTTTTTACAAATTTTTTTCTTCACAAATAAATTTCACTAAAATTATCCTGACTGGCTATGAATTACAACAACAACAAAAAATCTAATTTGGCATAAATATATAATTATTTCTAAACTGGAAGCTATTAATACATGGTTATGGCAATTACCATGTGTTTACAAATTAAAAAAGTTTCAGTGATCTTGATTACCTGCAATGGAAGTGGAGAATTCCCAAATTTTGTCAAGATTTGAAAACATATTGTTTGGAATTTTCTATATTGAATTCAAACCAGGACAGCAAGTTTAATATTTAATTTTCAAGTATCATTATATTGGTTTAGTATTTCAGGATTACATTATTACAAGTTATGAAATAAAAATATACTCATACATTGAGTGAGGTAATAATCAAAGAATGACAGCAAAAGGGTTAAAAAAAAAAACTTGATTAAATATAAATCTCAATAATAAAAATATTTTATAAAAAATGCATTTATTTAATTTGATAAGTAATCATAATTGAGTTAATTTATGGATACCCTTACTTTTATTTCAAGTTGAAAATAATGTAACATCCGTTAAAAGAGGAGGAACACATCTCGCCACGGTCAGACCTAGGATCTTTTGGTAGAATGTTGTGAATGATTCGTTGAAGTACCTAAGCAATGATTGTATCCACCTCCAATGCACCAGCTGTATATTTACACATTAAATTCAGATTCAATTTAGGCGAGTTCATCCATACCTCACCCCTCTTGCGTATTCTATTACACCTCAATATTCAAACTCAGGGAAAATGTTGCCTTTGGTTCTCTTCAGGGGTGAATTTACTTTAAATAGCAACTACCACACCTCTACATAGATTCTAAGTGAGTTAAGGGTTCAACTAACCATATTACTATATTATGATGTAAAAAGAAAGTGTGTGCATATGCATGTATATCCGGTTATGAATTGATGAATGAATGGATAATTAATTTTGACAAATTAGAGACCATTTTAATGAAAATCAAATTAATATTTATTGACTAACCAAATAAAGTTTCAAAACTCTTTTAACATGATAAAAAAAATAGATATATATTTTTGTGTGTGTCAAGTATGTATCTCCACCATATAAACAATTAAATGTGTTTCTTACTCCAACTCTTACCCATGGTAGATATACATGACAAGGCACTAACTATTTACAAAGCAGATAAAAATAACAAAAAAATAAATAATTAATTCATTACTAAAACGATCACTAAGCTGACTAGCTATTTTACAATATTATATCAATGTATGTACAATAGCTTCATTATCCAATTCCAGCTGTAGAAGTTCCATCTTCTTTGGAGACCCCATAACTAATGTACAAGTTTTTTATGGTTGATAGAAAAGAACGTCCATGCCAGAAGATTAGTCATTCTCACCGAATAAACAAATATAAATGATTAGTTAACAAAAAAAGGTAAATAAAATGAACTCTGGCCTGTAACAAGTGTGTGTTCTTAATATGGAATAAAATCAAATAAAATCTCACTTAATTCCATATCACAGTGATGATGATGACCAATGTCAAGTCACTATGGAGAGAGAGCTGACCAAAACTTTAACAAAAATAAATAAATTTTTGTCTAAGTTACCAACCTCCCCCTCCGTACTTTCTCGATTCCAATTACAGTGGACTCTTTCAGGTTATAGATATTTAGGTTTCCATATACAAAAGTGAAATAAAAATAGAATTCTACAATATATATATAAAAATACATAATAAATTAAAACCTTCTTCAAATTATCTTGATTAATATCCGTGAATTTGGCAAATAATGTCTTTCATAGATAGAACCTATCTTTCTTCAGGTCACCCTTCTTTGGTAAGTCATGCATCACTTGCAGGGACTCCTCGGCAATGCGTTTGAAATGACATTATTTCCATCTTCTGTTGTTGTTTTTATTCTGGTTCCATGTAGACAACTAAGACAGGACATTTGAGGATTCCTTAGGTATTATGCAGGTGAATATTAAATCATCACACTTCCTATGGTCAGGGACAATCGCACTCCGGCCTATGGCAATGTTAGATTAGCCAGAATACATTGCTCTGCAGTTTATAAAAGATTTAAATTTCCTTAATTTGCTATTTAATGGCTTTTATAATAAAAGAATTATTTCATCATTTATATATGCTGGCGATGTTCTATTTCTTTATTTTATCCGCATTCGAATAATAGTGCAGATTTTATTTCAAATGTCAATTTAAAACCAGTTGAATTATTTTTATCCAACCGCACGAATTTATCAAAATTCATTTTTTTGTTTAAATATCGGCTACAGTTTTTTACAACCTTGAGCTACGAAGATGAGACAAGTAATTTGTAATGTTCGAACAAGTTGTCCATATTCTCTTAGATTTGAACATTTGATTTTTTAGATGTTGGTGTTATACAGCTATTATATCCCTTTGAAAATAATAAAAGATAATGGAAATGAACAGGGTTTAGTTTCCATTGTTTAGTATATTTGCATTTCTATTTCCTTTTCCATTGCTGTATGTGTCTATTGTTGCATGTATTATATTGATTGTAAGTAAAAATAAAATTATGTAATAGAATTCTGTTTTCACCTTCCGCATTTGATTACCTAATGACTGACTTGAGATTAGGTCATCGTTATGTTTACCGAATCTAAGTCTTGTATTGCGAAATAAAATACATTGACATTTAATTCATTATTGGTATATATATATGTACGATTTCTTTAACTAGGGGTTCTTAATCTTTTTATTAGATAAGGGAAATTAGTCTATTGTGACATTTATTTAATATAGTATTTAATAAAATAAATGTTTGTTGCATATATATATATATTGTATTGGACACTCAATCCATCCTGATCACAGAGGGCTCCACCAGGTCGCTACGTACTTAAAGTACAAAGGGAAGTAGGAAGACATGCATTAGATGCAGAGATGTGGACAGCAAAGGAGGCAATTCAACGAGAAATGAGATGGTCAAGTTTTTATATGAGAGATGCAAAGAGTAAAATGAAAATGTCTGGTAGGTTGCAGTTTATGGATAGTAAAAGAATAGCCAAAATAGTGTTTAATTGGGTTATGAATAAAGGGCAGGTAACAAGATGGGTGAGAAAGGTAAGGCGGTATGCAAAAGATTTGGATAAAGAATTTATATCAGTATACTTGTATAAAAGATGGGATGATTGTTGAGTGTTATAGTGGTAAGAAATGGGATAAAAGAATAGAAGCATTAATAAAAAATTGGGAGTTGGAGAGATGGAGAATTAGTATGGAGGGTAAGAAGAGTTTAAATATATATAGAAGTAAACGGAACATTGGATGCGAGTTAATTTATGATAATAGTAAGGAAAGTAGTTTATTGTTTAAGTCTCGAACAGGATCTCTAACAACAAGAGAATATGCATGTAAATGGAAAACTATGGGTGATTTAGTGTGCAAATTGTGTAAGGAAGGTATAGAAAATATTAGGCATCTGTTGATTAAATGTAAATGCTTGAAAGCAGAAAGGGTACAGATAATGAAGTTATGGGAGAATAGATATGAACAAAGCGATTATATGGAAAGTGAGTTATTGGTTTTTATGCTAGGGTTGCAAAAAGATAAGGGAGGTTTAGATATAAAGGCCATAAAGTTGACAAAGATTATGTTGTGGAAATGGGATGGGGCAGAATACGGGAAGACTTAGAGTGGACAATGAAAAATAAAGTGGCTAACAGGTTTATCTAGGCATAATTGCTGAGATATTCTTGACTTCATTTAAGTAAAAGCCAAAATACATCACATCACATGGAAAAATTTATTTACTGTGATCAGAATGGATGGTGATGGTTTGTGCCGACTAGATTCAGAAAAAAACAAGAGATCTTAAGGATTGTTTAGACAATTGAGATACAAAAGACTAAGACAAACGTCAGCCAAATTAAGTTTAAACAAATTTTAAAAACTTTATTTAAAAGAAAAATAACTTGTAAGAAAAAGTATATATGATAACAAGTAGGATTATATCAGGCATGTACCAGAAAGACTAAAACGCAATGCTCTAGCAGAAAGACTGATCGTCTAATAGTGAATTATAAAGGGAGGGAGCAAGTTTCTTTGAGCAGAGGATTCACCTAAACATTGGTTTTCCCATTCACAGATATGAAACCAATAGATTCTTGAAATAAATCAACGAAACCAGCGCAGCGAACTTTTCGAGGCCTGAAAACTGTGTCGGGACCAAGAATGTCATATTCCGGTAAAAGCTGCATCTAATACTACATTTAAAGTAAAGATGATTGATTTACCCCAAGAACAAAGGAAAAATATGATCTAGAATGAAAGGAAAACAAACAATTAAAACTGGCGAATTCCCAACCAAACGATTGGCGATAACTAGACTAAGAATCATAATTAAAGGTCTCAATAGGAGATAAGCAAATAATTAGAAAAGCAGTTACGTCTGCCAAAACATTTCAAAGCGGACTAATTATAATTAAATATAAACTTACAAAACAAATTCTGAGTACACGCTCTGATAAATTTAAAGCCACATGTAAATACAAAAGAAATCTAGAAAGCTAAATGTAAACGTTTTTAGATTTTTCTAAGTTAGTTTACCGGAGAGTGCATATGAGCATGAAAATATTAAAGCATTAAATACTTTAGCAGAATGAAAGTATCTCTCACCTATAATTTACAAAGGGATAAATATTATCTTCCTGCTGGCGACTTATAAAATTACAAAGAAAAACAATTCCAGTTTCCGAATTCAGAGACATAAGAAAAGAAAAAACGAAATCTTCACATCCGAAAAACTAGGACAATAAATGCGAGGAGTCGCCAGCCAAAAGATTTCGTGGTTTGCAGAAGCGCAAACCCAGTATTTAAAATCAATCACGGGATAATAAAATAATTACAGGTAAGCGTTTAAAAATATATATGAGGGCTAAAGCATATAAAAAAAAAATTTAGGCATAACTAGTCACTCTCCAATAAACAAAAATTGAAAGCAAACTTGGAATCTTAAAACTAAGATTCCAAGACACACTACAAAATACAAAAAAAAAAAACAACAACAACAATTACTAAATGCGAGGTTCATCATTTAAATCAGCAACGCATATTGTTGTTTACAAGACGTATAGCAGTGTATTTTAATATCTTGGCAAAAGCAAAATTGTTTTTAATAACTATAAATTTTGCTTTTAAAGAAATTAAATGTCCGAATTGCAAATGTGGAATGAGGTTAATCAGAATGTATAAGAAGCTGAACCAATCCTTTGACGGAGTATTTGCTTGGTCAAGGCTCTCTCTAAAATAATCCATAAAATTTTTGGGGTTATTTATAACCAACTCAATTTCCTGCGAAAACTTGTCCTGTTTTTGAATTCTATGCCTAAGGGCATGGCGAATCTCCTGCTCAATCTAATTTAGGAATTCTAACCAGGGATTATTGTAACTAAAACAACAACACAAAATTAAATCTCCGCTTTTAGAATTAAATTACAACTGATAAAAATAAGAGACAGGAATGTAATCAACACATTTGATTGTTTTTAATTAATTTGATTAAAAAAAAAAAGTAAAAACAAGCAGTCACAGAAAACTATTTTTTTAAAAAAAATTGAAATGATCTATTTAAATATAAATGAGTATGTGTTTTAATACACGTATTCTTTTTAAATAATAATAAAAAAATTTAACATTAGAAATTTAACGAAAATTAAAAGTTTTTAATTTTGGTAATAAAACCCTTAAATCAGATATCAATCCGGTTCAATATATATGTGTGTATGTTTACTCTATAAAATGATAATGCATGCTCAACCACCTATTAGCTAATCTTACATTTTAAATGAGTTTGATTTGGTGGTGTGAGTAAAAAGGCTGGACTCAATTGGATTGTAAGCTACCCTTACAATAACAATCAAAATACTGTGGCTGAAGAAAAAAACTTTGTTTTTCAATGCATTACTTCATCAAATTAAATAAAAACATTCTTTTTATAAAATGTTTTTATATTAGAAGAGATTTGAACTCAAGACTTTCAAACATCCTACAACTATCCACTCCATCTTATTTTTCATATAAATTTTTTTTTTTTTTTAGAATTAGGATTCTTGCAACAGATTTTTAGTAACTATTCAAATTCAAATTTAAAAATAATGATTTCATATTTCAAATATTAGAAATATTTGTGTGTGTTAAAAATAATTGTACAAGATTGTTTAGTTTATGAAAGTAGCATTTTTTTTAAAAAAAAGTTTTAATTAAGCAATCAAGGAAATTTAATGAATAATATTTCTGTAGTGTAATTTTCATTACATAGCTCTCACAGTAGGTAGGGACTGGTTTCTATCTGTTTTTAACACCTTAGGGAGGATTGTAATTGCACTATAGAAATATTCATTGTGTGAATAATCTCTAGACTAATGAATGAATAATAAATATTATTAATATACTTCAATCAACGAAATTCATATTTTTTTCTTTCTATTTTAATTAACTGGAAAGATTGTTTAGTAAATTAGTCACGAAATTCAACGAAAGCTTATTTTTAAAAAATATTACCACTATCTACTGCGCATCACTGAAAATTTACTTGAACTAACATCAATGCATTTTGAAATTCAACCCACCAGTATTGTAGGGAAGAACAATGCTGAAATATTGCCTTGTCATCGATATCTAAATTTGAAAAAGATCTTTCGAGAGAAGTATGCTAAAAATTGTTTACAGAATTTGACTTAAATAAACAAATGAACACAATTTTTAAATTAAATAAAAGCATTTAAATAAGATAGAATGATTATGAAACAAATGAAATTCAAAGAATAATGGGACATTTATTGCAAGACAAACTTTTTTTTAACTATAATATTTAATTTTATTCAAAATAATATATTTTTATGCATAATTTACAGTACAGAAATTTACATTTTTTTTTATACACGTTTTAATTATCATGATTTTCTGGTGACAACGTAATTAGTAATTAATCTTTGAAATGATGATTTTATTAATTGTTTACGAAGCTCGCGATATCCAGACATACAATCATTTAGCTCTCGTTGGAATTTAAGAGTACGTTAATGATTAGTGTCATTAATAAGAAAATAATAATTGATTACGTTCTTTTTTAAAAAGCAAAAACTGAATGTGATTTAAAATGCAAAATTAACACGCATAATGTTTGAACAAATTTACATTATAATCTTGTAAAATTTAATATGTGTATACATAAAATGTGGAAATCATGATTTTAATTTCATTATTGCATAAAATCTTACTATTATAAAGCACTGAAAATATTGAAATTACTAAGATGAAAGTTGAATTCCAATAATGTGCTATTACTTTCAATATAACGTAAGTGCGCGAAATTTATTATTTAAAGTAATAGCACATTATCGGAAGTCGACTTCCAGTGAAACACGAATCGCGTAACTTCAAAATCGTGTTAAATAAGTCCGCGTAAAAAGAGACCCAGGTGTATATAAAAATTATTTTTAAATACAAATACAAAAAAAAAAAATTCTATTTTTAACAAATTATGCAAGTGATAAAAAATCTAAAAGAAAATAAAAGTTACATATTATAACGGTCGGAAAGATCAGAGTCTTATAGTCTTACCATATCTGCACTACAGGGCGCCACTAGGCTACTTGAACCTAGAAAATTTATAGAGTAGGCAGATACGCGCTGTTAAGATCTTATTTTACATATATATTTTATTCCGACTGTCAGCCCTTACCATTAGCTCAGTGAGACGCAAAGATTTATAAAATATAAATTCTTAAAATATTTTTCAATATAAAAAAAAAATAAAAGAAGCCACTGCCAGTAATAACACACACAAACATTTATTTAAACATATATAAGATTTTGAATCATTTTAGTATCACTTTTACTTTAAAATTTAGCTTACATTTTAACTTGGATTTTAGAATTTAATTTACGTTTTAACTTTTATAAGTTCGCACAGATGAGTTTAATATTTTTTTAGAGTGTCGAGTATGAATAGACTACATAGATTGCATTTGAAAAGAAAATATTCTATCCCTGATTTAACCTTAGGCCAAAAGTTCGCAGTCAAACCAACGCCAATCTATCTGATATATCGATGTATTCAATGCAGCATGAATACGACAGCACAATATCATACTATCGGGAATGCGCATCTGAACAGCATAGTTAAAAGAAAAAATTGTCTCTTGTCCAGTACAGGAATGTTACACCTGTCTGGCAAGAAGAACAATAAAAAAAAAACTCCATAGGAAGGGATTGCGGTCCTTTTTGCCGACTTACGATCCCATTCCATAGGCAAAAAAGAGGGTGATCCACAGAGCAGAGAAAAACGTCTGTCTCCAATGGTCAATAAGAAATGGGCTTATTTCGCCAAGGTGCGGCGTATAATGCGATCCTGCACGTAGCGGATCTCATACTACATTTACTAATTACACCAATACCCAATCGATTAACCCAATTTAACTATGAAACAAATAACCTAAGATTTACCCTCCCTTACACTAACATAACTTTGCGAATCTATGCAGCCATTCACGCCGACTTCAATTTAACATTTATTAAAAGTTGTTTAACAAAAAAAAAAAAAATCATAATAAAAACTTAAAAGAACAAAAAAAAACTTAATGAAAATGATTTAAAAAAAAAAATACAAATAAAATTAATTATTAATAATAATTTACGTTGGTCAGATAGGATTCTATTTCTATTAAATACTGAAAAGGTTTTGGAATGAAAGTTTTTACTGTTTTGAAAATGTTCATTAGCTATATAGTTCTTACTGTTTTAAAAAAAAGTCCGTAGTTTCTAATTGCTTGTAATTTGGAAGGTGTTAATTCCTACGAAGTCCTGAGGAGATCGGTGTGCAGTTAGACGGTCCTTTATTGTAGCTGGTATTTTATTGCTGGGCCCAGATGTCCTATATGTGCAATATGGAAAAACGATGTTTCATTTTTTTAGAATAACTGAAGGAATTGAAAGCGTCTCTTTCAATCCCTTCTCCTCCAACTCTCTCCGACTTAACACATATCACCTCTGCTGTTACATCTCTATCTTCTCTAATTAATTTTTTTATTTCCAAACTTTTCCTTTCATTGTAAACTTTTGGATCCAGTGGACATTATGTCATGACGATGATGATCCTTTCATTGAGGTCCGTTTCCTGAAGAATTTCTTTTATTGGCTATTAGTTTCTATTGTTTTTTCTCTATCTGACCTTTACTTATACATTTTGAAATGCCCAAAGGCTAGCTTACTTTTAACTAATTAAAATAATCATTTCCATTTTACAATAGCATTAATTAATTTATTGTACATTCTTTTTATCTTTAAATCTTTCAAGTTTTTTTTCCTTTCTTAATATTTAGTTTTAAAACTTTTTCCTTTTTTTAAATAAAGTTTTCTTCTAATAATTTTTCATCTGTGCGATTATATATATATAAAGTTTAAATAACTTTTAACTTTCACTTTTTTAATTGTTAAACAAGTTTTTATATGCGAACTTTTCTTTTTAATGTCTAATTTTTAAAATAAATAATGTAACGGTGTGTGTGCCCGTTACAATATAAATAATAAAACGAATTTCTGAACATGATATTTTTGATAATATTGTTTTTAACCAATAAATTATTAAGCATTACAAATAAGAAGCTTACCAGTTTATGACCAGAAACAGTTCTTTCAAATTTACCATCATGTGCACCCCATATTTTTATGAGTTTATCTGCAGCTGAAAGAATAAAAGTAAAAACTACATAAAAACTAACAAAATAAAAAAAAAAATATATAAATATGATTTTATGTTTGAAAAATAGTAAAAATCAATTATTCCACAAAAATAAAAACTTTACAGACTACTTTCACTTAAAAAAAAAAAATTCTAAAAATGGTGGTGCATAGATGAAATAGTATGTTTTAGACAATTTTAAATTAAATCTGATATATAATGTAAACAAAAGACAAATCTTATCTACAAGTATTTATAACAGTATACAATGCGATAAAGTTACTCAAGAAAAGAAGTCAGCAAAATATAGCTCATTCAAATTCAACACCTTTGAAGGGGGGGGGGGGAAACACCCCTCAAAATCACAATTACTGTAAATTCCAGTATGATGTTTAAATGCTAGTTTAAAAAAACATGTGTACATAGGTGTTATACATCACTTTTCCATTATTATATTCAAGTAGTTATAAACTGAACACTATAAAACCCGTGACCAAAAATTGCATTTCCTACATATCTCTTCACTCTAATTTGCCTTGGTTTGCAAGTTTATATAAAAACCTGGAGATAAGTCTTTGTTAAGATTATCATTCTAATAATAAACAAACTCCTTAACACAAACAAAATCAATACAAAAATACTTAATAAAAAGATATTCTCATTATGAGGAATATTAAATTAAAATATAATTCCAAAATTATTCTTTCTTTTCAATAAAATAAATGTGGTTTTATTTGAAGTTCTAGAAAATAAAAATATGTTCATATCATAAAGTGAATCGATATACATTTTGAAAAAAAAAAACAGCTTCAGTTCAATAATTCTTAATTTACATTTGCAAATAAAACATAGATATAGACTAAAAACTTGTTTGAATAAAAAAATTTAAAAAATTTAAGTTCCCAAACACTTTTCCACACTACAGATGTGGATAAAAGTCCAGAATGAAAAGTTTATTAGTTTACAAAATGCATATATAAATTACTCCACATTAGCAAGTGAAAAAAATACAATAAATACTCATTTAATTTAAAGTATAACTGAATCAATCAATAAGAGATTTCTTTTAAATAATCCAACTACAATTTTCCTTTATATCTGCTTCACATTAATAAATCATGAAGCTTTCAGTAACAAAAATAATACTATTTGCAGAAAACTATGAAAAAAATAAAGCAAATTTAATTTGAAGTCAAAACATTCATTTTCAACTTTTTTATTCACCATAACATCTTTATTTTCAATAACTAATAAGTATTGCTTAAGCATAAATAGTATTTTTCATATATATTGAAATGAGATAATTCAAGCAATGCAAGGTTTTAAGCCCAATTCATTTCTGTCTCCTTTTTATAAATTGTTCCCAATTCTTACCTCATCTTGTTACATGTTTATATCAAAAGACATTGGATGAAAACAGAAGCAAATTTACTTTTATCTTTTTTTTTATTTTTAAACTCCCTATCTCTACATTTACTTTTTTTTTTTTTTGTAATTAAAGTAACCACAGCTTTTAATGGAAATCTAAATCATCTCATTGATATAATCTACATTTTCCCACCTATTAAAGCTAATTATAGTTTTTAAAAACCTGCTATCTCAATTAAACCAAGTTGTTTATTCAACCTTAAAGTAAAATCAAATTTCTGGAGTTCCTTACTGAATATTAGCATCACATAAACCCACACAAAATTATGTATATTATATAAACAGCTTCATGTCGTCTCCATTTTTTTTCTCTTTTTCTTTTATCACCTCTTTTGATGATTTGTTCTTAAATCTTATTAACTATGTATTAAAAACATAGAAAATAAAGGAATCATAATATTTTTAAAAATTTAAAAAAAAAAAAATCGTAATTTTTTCAAAATCAGACACACCCTCTAAGTGTTATTTTTTTTTCTTTTTTTCAATTGAGATAATTCTCCTGTTATTTCAGTAAAACCAGACAAACAATCTTGGATCTTTTTTAATTCTTCTTTCGCTTTCCTTCGATCCTACTATTGTGTTCTTGTCCTATCAACCTTGATTTATCTGTACTAAATTCAGTTTGGTGATTTACTTGAATTAAGTATATAATTTCATCCCTTGTTCAGTTCCAAAATCTAAAGCAAATTTGATATTATCCCTCAAAGCAAAAGTTATAACTAATATATTTACCTAGGATGCCAGATAGCCTGGTTTTTCTGAGCATTATTTAGCACTTGAATATAAATAATTCATAAGTTTCACATAATCTACACAATCCAGGCTTGACAAAATTACTGATCTGATTTTGGACAATTTTCCATCTGATAACACTCAAGTATATGGATGAAGCTTTATCAGTGAATGATTATTTATTCTCCACTTCAAGCAGGTTCAGAATCCATAATGTCCAATTATACTTTCTTTATCCTCCCTTTTAATAAGATTGTACTTTCATTTTTAAACAATGGGAATTTATCCTATTTTACAGTTATATCACTTTCAGTCAATTTCTGTATAAAGTTTTTCTTCATTTATCCAAAAAAAGTATGTAACATTGAATGAATGACTACAAAACTTTCAAACATCCTTATTAATAGTGAAAGCTATATGAATTCTATATTGCCAATGTAAATAACATTATAGCATATTCCAAAATAAAGTATTACATAACTATTATAACTAGCATCAGTCCAAGTTCAAAATCTTAGAATATAAGAAGAGGTCAACTGCATATCAGAGGCCAAAAATAGATAGAAGTCAAACCTTTACAATTAAATTCTCTGCACTAACAAAGGTTGATATCTAGAAATTAGTCTGAGGGTCTGATTGATATTACCATCTGGAATCTATTGATTATTCATGTTTACCAAAGTAATTTTAGGATAGATGGATGTAAAGTGAATTACTGCTACTTCTACAGATTATCATATAATTGAACTAATTAATTCTGAAAATCAGTTTGTAATTGGTACAAATAATTCAATTCTATCTCCATTAATCCATATTTCAACAATCCAGACTTAAAAAACTTTTTTTTTTTCAATTTTTCACAAACAATATCAGATTATGCATTTCAGGGATGGCAACACTCTAACCAAGTGAGCTATTCTGTCAAAGAATAATACTACTAAAAATGTTGCATAATTATTAATCTGTGCTGTCTATTTATATGTATTATCATAGATCCTAATTTAGCTATCATATAACAGTTTATATCTTATCATAAAAGATGAGAAAAGTTATTATTTAAGAATATTCCATAAAATTCTAAAAATGCAAAGGCAAGATGTGATAATATAAATTCCATTGTTAACTGGACATGTGAAATAAATAAACAATAAAAGACTACTTAACAAATATATTTTATAGTCAACATAAGCATGGATTCTTGAGAGAGGTACTGTTTTGATTATAAATATTATTTCAAAGACATTGTAAAGAAGAACAATGTTGATCACTTTTATTGGAAAGATATGCTTTAAAGATAAAATTTATTGGAGAGCTATAATTAGACATGGTGTTTAGATGTCTTTCAGAAAGAAAAGTGTGCTGGAAAAGAAGTTAAAAGATAGCATGATAAAATATTAAATAATCATATTCAATGGGTCAGCAAGTTGAATATGTGGACAAATTTAATAATTCACAGTGTTTGTATAGTTAACCCAAAATTTATCTCTAATAGACTATTTGCATTTTTACACTAACTTTTTTTTTTTACTTGATAATTGAAATGTCTGTACTTGTTTGTGAATAATTGTTGCTAATGTTTTAGGTAAACAATGAGCTCATAGAGGGTGAAAGCTTAAATACTTTCACTCACAATATTGAATATTTACTTTTGGAGTGTAGGATGTTGAAAAAATATCATGATTTTTTGTTTATGTCCTAGTAACAAAACTGAGGAATATAATGGAACTATCCAAACAATTTTCATTAAAATGATATAGGAAGGGGGAATAAGATATCCATTCCAGAGAAATTAATTGATAATAAAAAATACGAAGAAGATGAACTTACTGAGAAGTTTGAAGAGAAAGAATGTTAAATATGGCTAGCGAAGTTGATGGGTATAGAGTCTGAACTTCGTTTAAGAAGCCATTTTACATCATATCATTAAAACATTTTATCAAATGATATGGTGTCATAAAAACATCATCACAAGTTGTGAGCTCATAAAGTCATCAGCTCCTTGCCAAAAAAGTGCTTAACATTTTTTTTTTTTTTATAAGTCAGTTTGCATTCCAAATGACAACACGAGTTGAAATACTTAGATTATTTGAATCCTAAGAATAACATTTCGAATAGTAAATGCATTTTTTTCTCAGCAAGAAGTTAGATAGCAAGAATTAGCATGGTAAACTACATAGACATTTATCTAATTAAAACTATGGAATATGAATATGCAAATTCCATTAATTTAAACTTGGGATGGACGGGGGTGGGGAATTACATTTTTTAATTAATTAATAATGCCTCAAAAATTAATGTTTTTAATAATACATATAAATTGCTTAAAATATCAAATCAATACTTACAAGAACTTGCTAACCACTCTCCATTAGGACTGAACTTGACTGAAGACACTGCCTTGGTATGGCCGGCAAGAGTGTACTTCAAGGTGTAATTTGGTTTCTAAAATATAACGTAAAAAAAAAAAAAGACCATTTATTTAATGTTAAATTAGTTAATTAAAAAAAACAACAATCTCATATAATAAATAAGTCGAAGTACTTATTAAAACATTATATTCTCAATATTACTCAATACTCTAAACTAACTTATTCAAAATAAAAAACATAAGGTTCCATTTCACCAATAAAACATGCCTACTAACCAATTTTGCAGATGAACTGGTAGAATTACTTCCTGTCGAAGAATTTGTGTTATTCTGTGAATTAGCCTCTGTGTTTTTTGTACAATCATTTACACCTAGCGCTTCAGGTTCTTCTTTCATTGACATCTACAAATAAAAGATAATTTGTTTTGTTATTTCATAGAACATAAAATTATAAATTATATTTAAATATCATTAATAAAACAAACCATTCTGGCAAAATTCATTATTAACTATCTAAAAACAAAAAACAAACAAACAAATAATAGAATTACAATTTATTAAATAAATTTCATCATTTTTTGAAGATTCTTTATGTTCGATTTTTTATTATATATGTGTGTGCATTAATGTGCTATTTTTTTTTTGGCAATCTTAAATTGCCACTACAGTATTTCAATTACACAACAAAGTTATCACCTAAAAAAACATAAAACTGATTAGATCACTAAATATTAAAAGTACAATTCATTATATTTGAGCAATAATGTAAGCATGAGTAATTGATGTCAGAGAGTTGTGCAATGAATAGAGTGGCTTGCCAAGGTAATTGAATTTTGTATTTTTACTATGACTATTCTTAACTTCAGGAAAAAATTCACAGCAAACAGATCAAAACTGTTGTACATGTAATTCAGGGATGAAAACAGTTGCATATAAATACAATCCCATCATTACAGTTAGTGCACAGAGAAGTCCTACACTAACCTCAAATGAGTGAAGCAGAAAAAAAAAAAAAGAGAATGAGCACAGATATGAGACAAAAAAGATTTTGTGTCAAGAAATAAAACCTAGTTTAAAATAAACCATCATCTCAATCTCAAATGCAACTAATTGCAACCCTTGATTGGGTAGTCTACATGCAATTAATCATCATATTTGAAGATTATTCCATCATGTTAGCCAGGGATGCTATCAGTCTTAATTCAACACATCACTACAAATATGGTGACAATATACATAGCTTTGCATAATTTGATGCAATATAGAATAACAGACTGGAGTCCAATAGTCATGAATCAGAGACCAGATCTCCCATTTCCAGTGCTCGTCCTTCTTAACACTTCAATTATTTGTTATGTATTTTTTTTAATGTATATACCGGCCATAAAATTGTTTTCTGCCAAAAGAATGAGATAAAGAGAAAAATTTTTAAAATCTCTATTATTAAAAATTTATTATACTAAAGTTATTAGAGGAGATTTGAACTCAGACTTTCAAGCTCGCCTCGGTCATCCACTCCAACTTATACAACCGATACACATGACCACATACATGCAAAAAAGATAAGTGATCTCCAATATAATTATTTTGTGCTGAACCAATACTCATCAGTTGGTCCGGATCATCATTTCCTAAGCATATATATAAGAAGTGCTCAATTTATACTAGGATAGAAAATCTGCAAACCTTAATGGACAGACTTCAATCTTCATTCTGCAACTCTTCAATGAATCCATAGCATTGAAAATCTGATAATAACATGTTCAATGTCCTTGTCTACCAATTTTATTGTCATACCCATGTTGACTGAAAGTCATCCTGAACCCTCAAATGTAAGCCCTTAAGACCATTTAAATACACAGAAAAGGGATGGGCAGAATACATAATGAATCAAATCTGTAATTGTTATAGT
Source organism: Epiperipatus broadwayi (assembly GCA_028023455.1). NCBI lineage: Eukaryota > Metazoa > Onychophora > Udeonychophora > Euonychophora > Peripatidae > Epiperipatus > Epiperipatus broadwayi. The sequence goes on along the minus strand of JAQFVV010006308.1, from coordinate 1,100,528 downwards.
ATATACTCTTAAATTAGATCTAATAAGAGAGGATTTAAACCCAGACTTTCAAGCTCCCTTCAGTCATCCAGTCCATCTTATACAACCTATTCACATGAACACATACATGCGCAAATATTAAATGTACCTAATTAAGAGTTCTTTTGATATTAAAAGTAATTGGAATGTGGCTGAGAATTACGGGAAATTTATTTAGCATAAATCTATAAACTTTAAGTAAAACATAGCTCTAATATACGTAAACAAAGGGAATAAATCATTCTCCCCCTACCTCCAGACTATGAATTAAGAGCACTCTACAGGTTGAATAAAGAATCAAGAGTAGAATGAATCCACTTATTCGTGGGAGCTTTGATGTTTATAAGCATACCTTTGCCAACATTGTTGGTAATTCAGAGTGAAATTAATTTATCAGGCCGATGGAATATGGGATTTATTAAATACATAATCGATTATACAAGGGTGGAGATAACATCTCTCTTTTCACACCATGATTGTAATAATTAAATATGATTTAAATTAAACATAACTCAATGTATATGTAACAACAATGTTGAAAAAGTATGCTTATAAACATCAGAGTACCTAAGAATAAATGGATTCATTCTATTCATGATTCTTTGTTCAACATTTACGAATGCCTTTAATTTATAGTCTTAAGAAGGGGCGTGATTTACACCCTTTATTTATATATATGTTATGTTTGAACAATCTGCCTTGGTAATGAAGCTAATTGGTTGTGAAATTTTAGTTTATTTGGATAGTTTTTAATTCTCAATTTGGTGTAATTTATTTATTAAAAAATATGAGAAACGGAATAAAAATTGAAAAAATTTTAATTGATAATCCCAACAATCATTGCAAGTTGTTTTTTCCCCTCCAATAAATGCAGTAATAAATTTATTTGCTGCAAAGATATCATTCCTGTTTTGGTATCATGCTCATATCATAAAAATTCTTACAATCTGCATGGTTAAAAACATAACCCAATATACCTATTACCTTCTCAAGTCCGAACCAAAATAAACTCTATGCCATGAAATGTTAAAAATAACAGACTGGCATTATCTTAAAAATAAACCAAGTTTTCTTTGAATAACAAAAGACACCATTTGTGGCGAATCATCATTCACAGGGAACAGTTACCAAAGCAGTCTGATAAATGAGCTAAAGAATGCATAAACATGACTCTGGAGATTGGCACTGATATCCTAAAGCAAAATAAAACAAAACTGCATCTGAATTTGATATGTTGTAAAGTGCAATGGCAAGAGTCTAGATATTTTGTGTGACTAATCAACTAACAGTACTTATGTCTCAAAATAATTTGCCCATAGGTAAAAATTATTGAAGTATGTTGTGCATGATGATAATTTTTATTTGTCATTCATTAGACTAGAGATTATCCACTTAATATTTCTGTAGTGTAATTTTTACTACATCACTCACACTCAAGGTAAGGACTGGATTTTTATACATTTTTAGCACCTTGTCGAGGGATATAATCATAAACATGAGACCAAAGCCATGTGAAAAAGATCTATGTTCCCCAAGATGCACATTTTGTACTGAACCAGCATTCATCAGTTGGCCTAGACTACATCTTACACATGTTTATCATTGTTCAGTATATATATATAGATAACCAATTATTACAATTTAATTGATGTGTCAGACTTACTGCACTCACAACGTTGATACAAACCATTTGTTACAAGGGTAACAAGTATATTAATAATTTTTATTAGTTATTCATTAGACTTGAGATTATCCACTTAATGAATATTTCGGTGCTGCCATTTGTCATACAATTTAGGGATTGGTTCCTATCCACTTTTTCAGATGTCTTTAGTCATTTGTTCATGATTATACCTCTCCACAAGATGTTAAAAGTAGATAGAAATCAGTCACTACCTTGCAGAGAGTGGTGTAATAAGTGGTGTAATAAAAATTACACTACAGAAATATTCACCATTATATCTAATCTTCACAGAAATTTTTTGTAATTGAAGTTTAAACACATTTAAAAATCTTAAATATGCAAACAAAAATAATAATAAACATTATCTTTAATATGTATGGCATAAAAGCACTGTTATTCTCAAGTAGAAATATATATATTAAAGTATTTTTTAGAAATTAGTTGGCCAAGCAGTAAGTCATGTGACACCTGCATTCTTAAAACAAAGATAAGCATTTTTAGCAATTATTTACATGAATCACAAATGATCCATTAAGTGCCTTACTGGAAAAAAATTAAGAATTATATTTTTAGAAAATGATTACATGGCACACAAACTAATTGCATTTTGGAAATATTTATAAAAATTGATTTATTTAGATCATTGTGAATAATATACATTAAAAAAAAACCAACTTTTAAATATAACAATACTTATCCCATACATTTTATAAATTCTATTAAATAAAGGGAGTAAATCACTCCCCAGGCAATTACTTAAAAACACTTTAAATGTTGAACAAAGGATCAAGAATAGAATGAATTCACCTATTCTTAATAGCTCTGATTTTTATAAGCAACATTGATGGTAATTTTCAGAGTGAAATTAATTTATAAACCAGATGGAACATGAAACTCAGTTATTAAACTCACAATTAATTATATAAGACTGGAGACAGCATTTTCTTTTTAACACAATTATTGTAATAAATAAACAAGATTTAATATGTAAATTTTAAATTAAACATCTGGTTGATGAATTAATTAAACTCTGAATTACCAACAATGTTGACAAAGGTATGCTTATAAACATCAGAACTACCAAGAATAGATTGGATTCAGTCTATTGTTAATTCTTTGCTCAACATTTAGAATGCTTTTAAGTTATATCCTGGGGAAAGGGTAATTCACTCCCTTTCTTTACATATACATTGAGAATTAAGGTGATTGATTGGTGTCAAATCCCCTATATTTACAATTAAGCTCCAGGTATATGAGGAATGCCTGTATTTCAATTATATATACATTGAGCTATGTTTAATTTAAAATTTATAAATTCTATTACTATATTAAACTCTCTCCTTTAAAATCTTGCTTTATTATTATGAATCATATATCACAAAATATTTCTAATTTATGTTTCAACTATATCTTATGGTCTTTATTAAAAAAACATGTGCTTTATTACCCCAGGAATTTGTAAAAAGTTTGAGCATGGGAAGTAAAACTAGAAGTGATCTGGGGTTTAAGCTGCAAAATTTCCATTCTACCATGGGACTAAATTACTAGAGTACTTTTGATAAAAACTATAAGTCATGGTTGAAATGTAGAGACGATTTTTTTTAAAGTTATGTGATTTATAATAATGAAAAAAGTTTTAAAAAAGTTATTTAATAGTACTTAACATTTGATAAGTAATATAAGGTAAGGTTAATATGTAGAATAGAAAGTTTTTATAAGTTATATGATTCACAATAATAAATAAAATTTAAAAAAAATGAATAAGTCATTTGTAAAAGAAAATAAATGGATGAATTTAAATTTTTAATATAGACAGTATAATTTTAATACAATTAAACAGAAAATCATTCAGATGAAATGACAAATGTCTTGTATTCCTCAAGAAAGATAAAAAAAAAAAGGGGCAGATCTAAGACCTTTTATTTACAAATGGCATTAAATAGTTAAGTAATGGAATGGGTTTGTTGCTCAAGAATTAATAAAAAGCTTAATCATCAGTCAAAACTGGAATCAAACAGAGGATCATATATGCCACAATCTGACATTCTACCATTACACTAAACCAGGCAAAGAACATGGTATTATTACAGATAGATAATTTTTGGAAACAATTAAATGGCATTATCACTTAGAAAGCGTCTCTATAGTCAGTGAAAATATAACAGAACGAGAGCAAGTAATAATAAATAATGTGCATACTGCATTAAACACCACAATGGAATTAATTTTACACAATTTCTAAATCAAGCAAATTTAATTTTAATATGGATCCATGTATGTAAAATAGTACAAATTGAAGTTAAGCCATTCAACTATGTAAATAACAAACTAAAACAAAGAAATTTTTATCTAAGCAGGTCAGAATTAAAAAAAATAAATAAATAAATTTAAAGATAGACACATTCCCTTTGTTTAACTGCATCATTCCCCTTAGGAGTATTTATATGTTGGTCAATTATCAAAAAACAATAAATAATAAAAAATCAGTGTTTAAATTAATATAACTAAAAAAAAAAAACCAAAAACTTGATAAACAGGCTACAGATACAGATTATGCGCAGAATGATTTGTATTTAGATAGAAGTCATGGATAGCTGTGAAAAAAATGCTAAATGGCTATAACATGATGCACACATCACATTTTTTCAATTATAAAATGTGATGTACTGTGACTTCTTAAACGGAGTCAGGAATCTCTCAGCAACAATGCCCAAAGAAACCTGTTAGCCACTTTACCTTCCCATTCCATTCCCCAACCTAAGCTTTCCCATAATCTGCTCCATCCCATTTCCACAACATAATCTTTGTCAACTCTATGGCCTTTATATTTAAACCCCCCCTTATCTTTGCCCAAACCCAGCATGAAAACCAATGACCCACTTTCTGTATAATCACTTTGTTCATATTTATTCTCTTATAACTTCATTATTTGTACCCTTCTGCTTTTAAGCATTTACATTCAATCAACAGATGCCTAATATTTTCTATACCTTCCTTACACAATTTGCAGACTAAATCACCCATATTTTCCCATTTACATGTAAATTCTCTTGTTGCTAAAGATCCCATTCGAGCCTTAAACAATAAACCATCTTACTATTATCATAAATTAACTCGCACCCAATGTTCCGTTTACTTCTATATACATTTAAACTTTTTTTACTCTCCATACTAGTTCTCCATCTCTCCAACTCCCTATTCTTTATTAATACATCTATTCTTTTATCCCATTCATTACCACTATAGCACTCAACAATCCTCCTAAACCAATCATCCCACTTTTTATACAAGTATACTGATATAAATTCTTTACCCAAATCTTTTGCACACCGCATTACCTTTCTCACCCATCTTGTTACCTATCCTTTACTCATAACCCAATTAAATACTATTTTGGCTATTCTTTTTTTTTAAGTGTCATAGCATCGGCCGGGACGCGAACCCGCAACTCGGGCAACTGCCTGCTAGTGTAAAGCAGTCGTGCTCACAAACTGCAATCTACCAAAGATTTTCATTTTACTTTTTGCATCTCTCATATGAAAACTTGACCATCCCATTTGTTCTTGAATTGCCTCCCTTGCTGTCCATACATCTGCATCCAATGCAAGTCTTCATACTTCCCTTTGAACTTTTTCTAGGTAATTTAATAACTCTTTACTAACATATAATGCATCATTACCATATGTTAACCCTGCTACTACAACTCCTTTCTATATAATCCTAGCTACATCATATTTATTATATGAAAACACTGTTAATTTCTTTATCAACCCCTTTCTTTTCTTGGCTTCATTTATCAATTTTTTTCCCCATTCATTCAAATAATTTTTCTGATTACTTAAAATAATTCCCAAATAACTATATCTATTAACCACACTTAACTTAACATCTCCCAGTAAAAATTCTACATTTTCTCTTTCCCCAATATTAACCATCATTATATTTGATTTTTCTCCACTAAATTTAATCTCCATCTCTTTACCCACCCTAGCATATGTCCTCAGCATAACTTCCATATCTTCTCTTCTATCTGCACATAAAAATATATCATCCGCAAAAAAAAAAACCTGACAAAATATATACTCCCTTACTACCTATTAACGGTATCTCTATCCCTCTTAATAATATTTCTATTGCTCTTTCCATTTCACTTAAATACAACACAAACAAAATAGGAGTCATGGGGCATCCTTGCCTTAGTCCCACCCCATTTTTAACTTTAACTGATTCTATATTCCCTAATTGATATATATATAATAATTATTTTCATATAATTTCTTAATAATATAATGTGATGTATTTTGGCTTCTCCTTGAACAAAGTCAAGAATATCTCAGCAATTATGCCCAGATAAACCTGTTAGCCACTTTATTTTCCATTCCCCACTCTAAGTCTTCCCATATTCTGCCCCACTCCATTTCCACAACATAATCTTTGTCAACTCTATGGCCTTCATATCTAAATCCCCCTTATCTTTTCACAAACCCAGCATAAAAACCAATAACTCTCTGTATACTCACTTTGTCCATATCTATTCTCCCATAACTTCATTATCTGTACCCTTTCTGCTTTCAAGAATTTACATTCAATCAATAGATGCCTAATATTTTCTATACCTTCCTTATACAATTTGCATACTAAATCACCCATAGTTTTCCATTTACAGATATATTCTCTTGTTGCCAAAGATCCCATTCGAGCCTTAAACAACAAACTACTTTCCTTACTATTATCATAAAATAACTCGCATCCAATGTTCCATTTACTTTTATATACTGTATATTTAAACTCTTCTTACCCTCCATACTAGTTCTCCATCTCTCCAACTCATTTTTTATTAATGATTCTATTCTTTTATCCCATTCCTTACCACTATAACACTCAACAATCCTCCTAACACAACCATCCCACCTTTTTATACAAGTATACTGATATAAATTCTTTATCCAAATCTTTTGCATACCACATTATTTTTCTCACCCACCTTGTTACTTGTCCTTTACTCATAACCCAATTAAACACTATTTTGGCTATTCTTTTACTATCCATAAAGTGCAACCTACCAAACATTTTCATTTTACTTTTTGCATCTCTCATATACAAACTTGACTATCCAATTTCTTCTTGAATTGCCTCCATTGCTGTCCACATCTCTGCATCTAATGCATGTCTTCCTACTTCCCTTTGTACTTTCTCTAAATAATCTAAAACCCTTTTACTAACACATAATGCATCATTACCATATGTTACGCTACATCATATTTATTATATGAAAATATTGATAGTTTCTTTACCAAACCCTTTCTTTTTTCTTTGCTTCATTTACCAATTTTTTTCCCCCATTCATCCAAGCAATTTTCCTGATTACATAAGATGATTCCAAAATACCTATATCTATCCATCACACTTAACTTTATATCCCCAATAAAAATTCTACATCTCTTTCCCCAGTATTAACCATCATTATATTTGATTTTTATTCACTAAATGTAATCCCCATCTCTTTACCCACACTTGCATATGTCCTCAACATAATTTCCATATCTTCTCTTCTTTCTGCACACAAAAAGATATCAACTGCAAAAAAAAAAAAACCCGACAGAGTATATACTCCCTTGCCACCTATTAACGGTATCTCTATCCTTCTTCCTAGTCTTTCTATTGCTTTCTCCATTTCACTCAAATACAACAAAAACAAAATAGGTGGCACAGGGCATCCTTGCCTTAATCCCACCCCATTTTTAACTTTAACTAATTCTATATCCCTTAACTGGTAAGTATAATAATTATTTTCATATAATTTCTTAATAATATTTACTAAAGCTCCATCCATTCTCAAATTGGCTAACCTTACCCATAATCTATTTCTATTTACTCTATCATATGCTTTCTCTACATCTATAAAACTCATATATAATGATCTACCTAAACTCCTACTCATTTCCATAAGTTGTGTAACTACAAACAAACTATCTCCTATACGCCTATCTGACCTTAAACCCTCCTTGCATTTCCCCCACTACATTATTCTCTTCCATCCATTTTACAACTCTTCCAGCTACCATATATGAGAAAACTTTATATAAAACTGATGTTACCGCTATCGGTCTATAATTATTTAACTTTCTATGATCCTTACCCTTTCCTTTAAATAATAATCTTATTCTTGGTATTATTCCAATTACCTGGGAAAACTATCTTCTGTGCCATCTTATTAAAACATGATAATAATTTTGCTTTTGCTCTATGCCCTAAGTCCATTACCATCTCTGCTAACCACCCATCTAAATCTCTCACCTTTCCACTTTTCAATCTCTTCCCTGCCTCATTCATTTCATTTTTTGTGAACCTACTTTTCAATCTCTTCCCTGCCTCATTCAGTTCACCTTTTTTGTGAACCTAATATTCCCATTACTAAATGCTTTCATGTTTTCTATCACTAAGTCCTTCACATGTAACATCTTTTCTATATCCATTACATATCTATTTAAGATTCTCTCTAACTCTTCTCTAGAGCTACACTCTATTCCCTCATCATCTATTAATACTATCTCTTTCCCCTACATTTCTCCTTTTAATGTGTAATTCCACAATTTTTTTACTCTCATCTCTTCCACTTTTATTAATATCCTCCAACAATTTACTATTCAACTTCATCCTCTGTCTATAATTATCCATTTTAGCCAACTTCTTTTCTAAGTACTTTCCCCGTTTAGCATTATTATCGTTTTCACTTTCTTTGTTCTTAATAGCACACTGATATTCTTTACATGCTTTTTCCTCTCTTTTACACTTTCACTAATTCTCATTTTTTTAATTACTTTTATTCTTCTGAATATTCTCACCTAAAACCCTAATTGCCACTTTTCCTATTTCACCACATCAGTCCTTACACTCATCCCCAAACGACTGTTCCATGGTTTCTTCAACTTTTATATTATACTCTTCCAACTTATTCTTATCATTCACTCTCCATCCACATCTTTCACTATTGTTTCTACCTTTATTTCTATCCTCCATCACATTACTAACCATTTCTATTACAATAAAGTTATAATCACTATTACATACTTTCTCTTCATTATCAAACACCTTAATTTTTCCATATTTTATTCATTCACTCTTTCTCTACCAATACATAATCTATTGTGTGAAATATATTATTCCTAGACCATGTGTATTATCCCTCATAAATATTTGATAAATTCCCAATGCTCAAATTTACTCTTTGACAAAATTCCTTCAAAAACTGACCATTATTATCTACATCATCAATTTCTTCAATATGTCCATTCATATTCCCTATAACCATTATTCTCTTCCCCATTTCTTTAAAACTCTGTATCTCCTTAACTAGACATTCATATATACTACTGTTACACTTCATTACAGTTTGACTATCTCCAGTGGCTATATACACTACAGCCACCATCCATTCTTGTCTACCCGACTTTATTTCAAACCATAAATGCTCTTGACATTTAACAATATTTAAATTTTTTTTCGATATAACACCTATACCACTACTCCTTTTTCTTTTCTATTTATACCCTCCCATACCACCTCTTCCAAAATAGGTTCTTCTTCTCTTAGATGACTTTCCATTACTGCTAATACCTCAAGCTCTTCATTTTCAATTGCTTTATTTAATTCCAGCCACTTTTCTGGTCTCCTACCACCTTGCATATTCAAAAACCAATTTTAACAATTTCTTCTTTCCTAACTACTCTTTTATAAATTCTTTTAATTCTTTCTTCTCCATTACATTTATAATAAACTTTCTTACCATTAATCTTAGAGAAACATTCCCTCTCCACATCTACACTTATATCTAAAACCATCTTTTGCTTATTTCATATATCCCATCCATTCCTCTTCTTTTTGATAATACTATGATTTAAAAGCCCACCTCCCTTCAAAAGTTTCTGGAATTATATTCTTTAAATATCAGACACCCTAAAACTTCACTTCCTTGTTTATCTAAGTGCAATCCATCTTTACTATATAACTCCCTCTTTCCAATAAACCAATCCCATACTCCCACAAACACAACATTATTTCTCTCACACAATTTTTTCAATCTCTCATAAAAAATGAGTATGCACAGTGCTGCCACTTATTGTCAATTCTTTTTAATTTCAATTATGAAAATTTATCAAAGCTGAAGGATGCAACAAGTAGAAAGTCCTACTAATCAATTATAATCTAGTCACTACTATAACCTACAGAGGTATTTTTAAAATGATAATGTTCAATATGTACCAAAATCATATTGAATTACAAATATTTAATAAATATTATGAGGATTGACAAATAGAATAGCAAAAATTTGCATGCCTTTATACATACTGTTGAGCAACAAGGACTTGAGAATTCCATGGATATATTTTTGAGCAGATTCACAGACCAACTTTTTCTTGAAACATGCACTGCTTTGTTCTCAATGTAAAATGATCTAACTCATTAGCAAAGTATATAATATTTGGAAAGTTATTGGAAAAAGGTGATTACCATTGAAGTGAATAACATGCATTATTACAAAAAAAAAAGTCTTTGAAAAACTAAAAAATATTAAACAAATGACTGGCAATAATAATAAGACTTGTTTGAGGGAAGGATGTATAAAACAATGACTTTCCATACAATAGTGCCACTGAGTGTAAGCCACAATAATCAATGGATGCGAGAAGGTTTGTGCATAGAATCCCTATCTAGTACCTATTAATCCAATATCACCAGACTAATTTCTAGCTTGTGGCTTTAATGAGTGAGGACCTTGGATCTGATAGCACTGCACCTATGTCTAAGGATCTAATGCAACCTCCCAAAAGGCACCTTTTAGTTAACTATAAAGCTACGAATCCAAAATAAAAACATGTTTTCAAAGAATAAAAACATGTTTTCAAAGTTCATTCTCTTGTATAGTTATATAGATCTAAACTCAGTTCAGTATATATACATTTTTGTGTCTTTGGTTCCCTAATAACCACAGTCAACATCATCCCAAGGGCAGGAATGGTATTAAACCACTAAACATCACATACCATTTGCTATGCTTACACAAACTGTTAAAAGTAACAAACTCTCCATACAGTAATGCAACCTATAGTAATCAATTAATACAAAAATGTTTGTGCATACAATCCCTATCTACTGTCTACTCATCTAATATCTCCTAACTAGTTTCTAGCTTGTGACTCATCAGTGAAGAGTCTTGAATCTGAGAATACCGCACCTAGATAATACAACCTTCCAATAGCCACCTTTTGCCTTTTTAATTAACTGTAAAGCTATAAGTCCAGAATGAGAACAGATAATATTTTCAATTCAAGTTCATTTGTTTGTATAGTCAAATCTGGGCTTGCATTGGATGGCACCAATGTATGGAGAGTTTGTCACTGTTTTTCTTGTGTATGCACAAGAAATGGTAATTATATGATGTTTAAAATATTAAAATGATAGATTCTACTTCAATATAGGTACCTTTAATTCTCATAACTAAGCATTATGTTAAATGACATGATGTAATAAATGATAATATTAGTTGCTCACAAATTATGCACTTTTGGATAATCATGTGATAGAACGATCACAATGGTTTCACTTAATGGACAAATTTGACCTTTTTTTTTTAAAAAAAAAACTTTACACAACCAAGAATTTTTAATTTTTGAGTTCTCCCAGTTTATCACAATGCTAAACAGCATAGGACAAACAATAGACCAATTTGTAGAAACATTTGTTGTTCACTAGAAGAGATTTATCTGTGCTTAATAAGAATAATACAAATACTATATTAATTTACAAATTAAGTCACAATAAAGCAAAAATGCTAAGATCATATTACTATTATATAAATATTATTTTAAGTCAAGGTGGATTGTGACCATAGGGGCATAATCCACCTTAACTTAAAATAGCATTTTTGATTATTCAATATTGTAAAGATTAAAAAACATTTAAGCTAAATTTATTTAAAATATAAACAGACAGAGGCACAACTTTAATTTTATATCAACTCATGAATACTATAGAAAGTGATGAATCAAAAAACTATATATTTTAATATATAATTTTCTGAAGATATAAAAAATACTGAGACATTAAAATGTAAGTTGTATGCTAGACAAAAAAAAAAAAATTGAAGATCTTTTTTATGTGAAACTTTTAGCACAAATGTTGGTAGGTAATTCAAAATTGTGTGGATTGTTTAAGTAAGAATTAGAATGGACTTGTAATTATTAAGTAACATTTGACTGAGAGATAATTTAAATATCCTTAAGTTCAATCCATTCAGATAACTTATATCACCTCTTAAAAAGAAATACTGTTTTTACATTAGATTAATTACTCCACCCTACTGTGATTAGCAAATTTAAACTTCTACCCCCCCCTCTCGCCCTCACAAAAGAATGCATCAAGTAATAAAATTTTGTGGTGAAATTGACTTAGAATATCTTTTTTTATAAACCGCTTGTCAAAAATCCTTTCACACTTAATTCTCTGATAATATTGTTAAGTATATTGTAATTTGATCATCAGTAAAAACAAATGAGCTCTATGGTTTAGTAGTTAGTATATCTGCCTACCAATGGTTTAGAGCACAGGATGAGCGAACTTAGAAAATTTTGTCTTAATTCACAAACAACCTTACAATTTTTTTATATAATAAGATGTTTATAGAAATCAAAAAAGGGTAGTAAAAGATTATGTAGCTCTTTTTAGCTAGAGGATAAAACTCCTAGGTTAGTCACAATTTCATTGTAAACATTAAAATACAACTGTAATATATTATTACATGTGGAAACATACTTCTATAACCTAGCCAATAATATACAATTAACATTTTACTTTCTATTATGCCAACATTATCACAATTTGTAGCATTCTTTATTTTGAACCTTCTAATTATTGTCATTTTTTTTTGCAATATTTCCTTTTCTAAAAAACTTATTTTTATATTGTTATCATAACTATTATAAACTTAACATATATTCACTGAGTAACTAAATACAAATGCGTTTTGTAAGACCAATACATTGACAAGAGAAACTGGATATTATTTGCAAGTTCATTAGAAAATGATTCTTACGGAATATGACGTGAATTAATCTAGTAATATATTTGGATTTAGTTGTTTCATGAATAAATTTACGCTCTTAGGACTATACACTTAATAGCTTTAATTCATGTACAGGTTTTTTAAAATTATTAAGTATATAATAAAATTATTAATACAGTGTAGCAATTATAATGCAAATACTGAAGTGATTAAATCTCAGCCTGCTGCTAATCGCAAAGCACAAGCAAACTCTTTATCAAAAAAAAAATAGTACACATAACAAAGCACAAGCAAACTCTTTATCAAAAAAAAAATAGTACACATAAAACAATCACTTCCAAGTGTACAACTTCAGATTTTACAGAATTAAAAAATTTGGTTGGTTAGATGTTAACAAAGATCTCTTTCAAGTGCTTAAAAAATACATATTATTAGGATATATAATATCATCTATGTTCTTTAATACTTTTTACAATACTTTTTCACAACCCACTATTGACGGTTTTGATTACCCAAGCAATTTTCTTCAGAACTTCTACTTATATTTCCAAATCTAAGTAGAAATTCAGAAGAAGATTGCTGGAGCAATCGAAACTGGGTGTAAAAAAAGCATTGTAATGAGTAATAAAGAACATGGATGATATTATTATTATTATTATATGGATTTGGCAATGCAATAAGAAAGATAAAAGTTATTAGGATATAGCAAGCAATTTTCTTTATTAAGCAATACAAAGATCTTTAATTCTATAGTAAAGTGAGCTAGACATATTGATAGAAGAGATAATAGTTGGACTTAAGTTGGATACCAAGAGATTGTAAAAAACCTAGAAAAAAACTACATATGAGTGGTGTGACTCCTGCAGTGAATCAACAACAGTGATCAATTCTAGAGAAAAACAAAAATTAAGTTAATGGTTTTAAGGATTCGGGAGTCTGGTGATGGACATAGTAAAAAAAAAATTATAATAACTAAAATGCTTTTAAATAATTATTAATAAAAATAATAATTACAGTTGATATTCCTAATCTTCAGAAATATTCTAATAAATTTAAATTTGAACATGCAAATCATTTTCAAGTATTAATAGATTTTTAACATGATTCAGATTTGAATGAAATTAAAAGGAAAATAACTGATACACTTTTAAAATCCACAACAGATCAGTAAAATTTCTACAGAAACTAGATTATTTATGAAGAACTATGAAGATATATAAAAATGATACATTAACAAGGATTGAATATCTCGAATTTTGTAAAAGGGTACAAAAAAGAGTTGATATGATATAAGAAAGTATAATTGTAAACTAGCAAGGAAGGCTATAGAAGAGAATAAAAGTGAAGAATGTAAAACAACTTTTTGGTATTGGTAAGAAACTTATATCTGCAATACAAAAAAAAATAATATTACTAAAAAGAGAGATGATATCATGAAATGGATAGAAGACTTACAACCAAGAATTATATAGTAATAAAGAACAAGTCTCTCCAATAACTATTATATCTTCCGAATTGCGCAGGATTTTAAATGAAGAAGTGAGACTTGCAATTAAATTTATGAAAAAGGCAAAAGCTCCAGATAATGATGAAATTATAATCAATATACCAAAAGAAGCAGGTGAAAAAATAGAAAAAATTTTGGCACTTATATACCAAATGTGGTTGCAGAAAGGAGTTTTGCTATTAACTGAAAGGAGACCCTTTGATTCCTCTTGGAGGCTTTAAAGGAACCGAGCAGGGCAAATTCCTAATGTCCACTCCATACGTTCTTGTCGTTGCAGCTGTTATTACTATGTGATTATTCATATAGTATACGAACATGGATGGGCTGCTCACCAACACGCATTAGCCAGCGTGGTGAGTTTATTGACTTTTTACCTCTGAGTTTAAGATCAAGAAACACCACGGTCTTTCTTCTCAGTGCCTGATAAGGCAGAATGAATGTTTGTGTAAATGATAAATATTTTCCAATACATATATACAATTATGATAGACAAAATTAAAGCATGGCCCTTATTCCAGGAGGCTGTAAAGTCACCAACCAAGGCAGCGGTTGGTGGCCGAAGGCGGAGGGTGCTAAGAATCCCCTGATTGCGGACCCAGGCTGCCATTTGATGAGACTTTTTATTTAGGTACTTACAACTGCAGATCACTTTCAAGTGAAGGAAGATTGCAAGAATTAGAAGAAGAACTCTCTTATATTAAATGGGACATTATTGGACTTTGTGAAGTTAGAAGAAAAGGTGAAGAGACAATTGATTTAAAAAGTGGACATATACTCTATTATAAAGGCACAAATATTGGAAATACAAGTGGAGTAGGATTCATTATAAATAAAAAGTGGAAGAACAATATTGTGGAGATTGATGGTGTATCAGACAGAGTGGCAAGATTAGTTATACAACTTAATAGCAGATACCAAATGCAGATAATTCAGGTTTATGCCCCAACAAGTTCTCATAGTGATGAAGTAGTAGAAGATTTTTATATGGATGTACAAAAAGCTTTTGATCAGAGTAAACACCATTTTAAAATTGTTATGGGAGACTTTAATGCTAGAATTGGTAAAAAAATGAAAGATGAAAGTGCTGTGGGTAATTTTGGTTATGGTAATAGAAATGAGAGAGGACATAGACTTGTGGAGTTTGCAGAAAAAGAAAAACTTTATATTATGAATTTTTTTTTTGAGAAAAATGTTAAAAGGAAATAGACATGGAAGCATCCAAATGAAGGTACTGCAGAATTGGATTATATTTTGACTAACAGGAAATACATATTTCAAGATTGTAATGTTCTTAATAAATTTAACACAGGAAGTGATCATCGGTTAGTAAGGTGTAAGATACGTGTTAATGTAAAACTAGAGAGACAAAAATTATTAAGAAAAACAATATTTACAGTTGATATTCCTAATCTTCAGAAGCATTCTAATGAATTTAAATTAGAACTTACAAATCGGTTTCAAGTATTAGTAGATTTTGAACATGATTCAGATTTGAATGAAATTAATATGAAAATAACTGATACACTTTTGAAAACTGCAACAAAAATAGCTGGTAGAAAGAAACAGCAATTGACCAATAAAATTTCCACTGAGACTAGAGAATTTATAAAGAAAAGAAGGAATATGAAGATATACAAAAATGATGCATTAAAAAGAATTGAATATCTCGAATTTTGTAAAATGGTGCGGAAAAGAGTTGAAAATGATATAAGAAAGTATAACTGTGAACTAGCAAGGAAAGCTGTAGAAGAAAATAAAAGTCTTAAGAATGTAAAACAACATTTTGGTATTGGTAGGAAATTTATATCTGCAATAAGAAAAAAAGATGGAATTATTACTAAAAGGAAAGATGACATCATGAAATTGGTAGAAGATTTTTATCAAGAATTATATAGTAATAAAGAACAAGTACCTCCTATATCTATTACATCTTCCAAATTGCCCAGAATTTTAAATGAAGAAGTGAGACATGCAATTAAATGTATGAAGAAAGGAAAGGCTCCAGGTAATGATAGAATTATAATTGATATATTAAAAGAAGCAGGTGAAGAAATAGAAATTTTTTTAGCAAAGTTATATACCAAATGTCTAAATGATAAAGATGTACCGGATGATTGGAAGAATGCAGTAATAATATTAATATTTAAAAAAGGTGATAAAGAAGATATTAGAAATTACAGACCTATCAGCCTTTTATCAGTTTTATATAAAATTTTTACCAAGATAATTACTACTCGTCTACAGAGAACATTGGATTTCCACCAACCAAGAGAACAAGCCGGATTTAAAAGTGGTTTTAGTACAGTAGATCATATCCAGGTATTGAGAGAAGTTATAGAAAGGACAAATGAATATGAGTTGCCATTATGCTTAGGATTTGTAGATTATGAAAAGGCATTTGATTCTATAAACATTTCTTCAGTGATTAAAGCATTAGATCATCAAAGTATAGATCCAGGATATTGTCATATTTTAAAGAATATTTATAAAAATGCAACAGCAACAATTAGATTACATAATGATACTGGGAAAGTCAACATTGAGAAAGGTGTAAGACAAGGTGACTCCATATCTCCAAAACTTTTTACAGCAGTGCTGCATGAAGTATTTTGTGGATTAAAATGGGAAACTAAAGGAGTGAAAGTAAATGGTGATTATTTAAGTCATTTAGATTTCGCAGATGATGTAGTTGTTTTTGCAAATAATGCTTCAGATCTGCAGGAAATGTTGCAGGAATTATCAGATGAAAGTAGGAAAGTAGGACTAAAGATAAATGTTAAAAAGACTAAAGTAATGTTTAATCGATTTGCTCAAAATATGAAAATAAAGATTGATTATGATAAATTAGAAGAAGTTAACAGTTACAAATACCTTGGTCAGATTATTAATACAGATGGAAACATAATGGAGGAAATTAATCATAGAATTAAACTTGGTTGGAGTGCTTTTGGTAGAAATAACTTGATACTAAAAGGAAATATGCCTATGTGTTTGAAAAGGAAGGTTTTTAACAAATGTGTTTTACCAGTTCTTACTTATGGATCTGAGACTTGGACACTTAATAGAAGAGCAATTCAGAGACTTCAGACCACTCAAAGAAGTATGGAGAGATGTATGTTGGGAATAACAAGAAAAGATCATAGACGCAATGTATGGGTAAGAGAACAAACAGGTGTTACTGACCTCATTGAAAAAATTAAAAGATTGAAGTGGAGTTGGGCTGGACATATTGTTAGAAGAGATGATAATAGAAGGACAATTGAAATTTTAAACTGGATTCCAAGAGATTGTAAAGGACCCAGAAAGAGACCACATGTGAGATGGATGGATGAAATAAGAAAGTGTGCAGGGGTGATGTGGAGAAGAGAAGCTAAAGATCGGAGAAGATGGATTAAACTTGGAGAGACCTTCATCCTGCAGTGGATTGATAATGGTTGATAATGATGATACCAAATATCTAAATGATTAAGATGTACTGGATGAATGGTAGAATGCAATATTAATATTTAAAAAAAAAAAGATAAAAGATTTTAGAAATTACAGATCTATCAGTCTTTTATCAGTCTTATACAATTTTTTTACCAATATAATTACAACTCGTCTACAGAATATTGAATTTCAACTTATCAAAATAAGATGGATTTAAAAGTGGTTTTAGTACAGTAGATCAAATCCAAATGATGAGAGAAGTTATAGAAAAGACCAATGAACACGAGTTGCCATTATGCTTTGGATTTGCAATTATGAAAGGCACTTGATTCTATAAGCATTTCTTCAGTGATTAAATAATTGGACCCAGGATATTGTTATATTCTGAAGAATATTTATAAAAATGCAATAGCAATAATTAAATTATATAATGATACTAGGAAAGTTAACATTAAGAAGGATGTAAGACAGGATAATTCCATACCTCCAAAACTTTTTACAGCAGTGCTGCAATAAGTATTTTATGGATTAAAATGGGAAGCTAAAGGAGTGAAAGTAAATGGAGGTTAATTGAGTTATTTAGATTTTGCAGATGAAGTAAAAGTTTTTGCAAATAAGGCTTTGGAGTTTCAGGAAATGTTGCAAGTTATCAGATGAAAGTAAAAAATTAGAACTAAAGATAAATGTTAAAAAGACTAAAGTAATATTCATTGGATTTTCTCAAAAGGTGAAAACAAAGATTGATTATGATGATTTAGAAGTTAACAACTACAAATACTATAGATCAAAACATAATGGATGAAATTAATCATAGAATAGAACTTGGTTCTAATGCTTTTGGTAGAAATAACAATATTAAAAGGAAATATGTTTGTGTTTAATAAACGAGGGTTTTTAATGTGGTTTACCAGTTCTTACTTATGGATCCGAGACTGGACACTTAATAGAAGAGCAATAGACTTCAGATCACTCAAAGAAGTATGGAGAGATGTATATTAGGAGTAATAAGAAGAGATCAAAAATGCAAACAAGTGTTATTGATATCATTAAAAGACTGGAGTTGGGCTGGATATCTTACTAGAAGAGATAATAATAGATGGACAATTGAAATCTTAAACTGGATTCCAAGAGATTGTAAAACACACAGAAAGAGACCACATGTGAGAGGGGTGGATGAAATAAAAAAATGTGCAGAGGTGATACGGAGAAAAAAAGCTAGAGATTGGAAAGATGGATTGAACTTAAAAGATCTTCACTCTGCAGTGGATAGATAATGGTTGACAATGACAAAGAAAAAAAATATTATTTTATTGATTATGAAATTAGGCTCAAAGAAAAAAAAAACAATTAATTGTATGTTTAGTGCAAAAGCACAGAGAGTGGAGTAAAAAGAGACATTAATTCAGAAAAAAGCAATATGGAAAGATAAGATCAGTATTTGGAAGTTGGAAATATTGAAGAAATTATATAAAGAAAAGGTTCTTAAAGACAATTTAATAAAGAAAATATCAAGATAGAATGGCACAAAGAGAAATTGAACAATCTTAGAAAAAAAAAAAAAAAAACAAGTGACAAAACTTAAATGGCAAAAAAACTGATAATGTATTTTAATTTTTTTGCTTGCTAGTATTGCTTAAAATAATGCATAATAATTTATTATTTTTAAAATGTGCATACAGACAATAAGCAAAAAATAAACTACAATTTAAAAACAATTGGTCCAATGCAAAAAGAGTTCGGCATAAGATTGACAAGTTTCCTCAAAGATTTATTTGAACTCTTTTGAAATTAAGCATAGGATAACAATATTAAGGTTAAGTCTAAGTTTCATAACTTTAAACTGTATGTTTTGTATGCAGAGTAAATGTTCTGTTATAAATTCTTTGAACATGGTTTCAGAAGTTTAATAACTAGGTTAACAAAAGACTACTGAATGAGTTTAAGGCCGATATCTGATAACTTCATGTTCAAAGACTGAATTGTTTTTTTAATTTCTCATGATATCTTGAGGTTCTTTTTTACAACTTATAATATTTTTTGTTTTCTTTTGCACTTATCTTTAACAAGCATCAACTTTTTTCCAATAACCCTTCAGTTCTTATAATATTCAAAATATAATTACTGCTTTAGTATTTTGGCTCCCTGTAAATACTGATGCTTAATTTATTTAATAAAAATTGCTAGTTGATTGCCCAGTATAAATTATCATTAGGTTGTGTGCTTTAACTCAGTAGTAGAATAATGGATTAGAGAGTTAAATGTCCTAAATTTTTATCTCGCAGCCTCTTGAATTACTGATTAGGCAACTATGGTTTGTTACACTACAATGCATGTTTTAAATAACACAAATTTATTCCAATACAATTAATATACTGGAGAATATGTCAATGCAATGTAATCCTTGTTTACTTATGTATGATTTTGTCTGGTAAGAAACATCATGAGGTTGTTAGAGAATAGATTTCAGCACACACACACATTCCTTGACATATAAACTATAAGAAAAATAATATTTTATTCAAACAGGAAGCACTAGTAAATATAAGCACAAAATTAATATGATTTTTTGTCTCATGTCCATTAAGTAGGTTATTTTTGAAAATAAAAAATCTAACAATGCAATTTTGATATGAAAAATAACAGTGAAAATAAAGTTTATGTATACATATATCAAAATAAATATTTTAATAATTTTGACAACAAAATATTACCATTCGCAGCTTAACCCCCCCCCCCCAAGCTTAATCCCCAAATATAATTACTGTATATGGAAAATAATGGATTTCTCAAATAAGCATTTTTAATACTTATGATGTTGAGAGATATATTGGACTCTCCATAAATTAACAAAAAAAAACAACAACACATCAAAACAAAAAAAAAAAAACAGTCATAGATTGACATATTGTGAGTTTTTACATTTTAATTTGATATATTACAATATTCAGGGATATAATGGACTCTCCATAAATTAAAAAAAAAAAAAAAAAACAGTCATAGATTGACATATTGTGAGTTTTTATATTTTAACTTGATACATCACAATGTTCAGGGATATAATGGACTCTCCATAAATTTACAAAAAAACAACACATCAAAACAAAAAAAAAAAAACAGTCATAGATTGACATATTGCGAGTTTTTACATTTTAATTTGATACATTACAATGTTCAGGAATATATTGGACTCTCCATAAATTTACAAAAAAACAAACAAACAAACAGTCACAGATTGACATTAAATGTTTACATCCAAACATATTAATCTCCAAAGTATATTTTAATCTATTGCGAGTTTTTACATTTTAATTTGATACGCATTTGTCACAATGCCATAGTGCAACTTATAATTTGTTTCCAGTTACCCCATACAAGAAAATGTTTATAGCCAATGCTTTAATTTATCATGTGTTATCTTATAATGTAGTGTTTTGCTACTAAATAGGGCTTGGGAACTTTACTATGAATAAGAGATTAAATCCTATTTCCCCTAAAGATGCTGTTATTTTTATCAAAATTCTGAGCAGTACAAAGACTTTTCAGAAATGTTTTATAAAGTCATGCACAGTGGTAGAACAATGATAATGAAAACTAAAAGTTTCTGGTTCAAAACCCATTTTCTCTCTTTTGATGTTTGTGAATTACTTGTCTATCTTCTATTTTTTGTTAATGCAGTTAAAATCAAGAAGTTTACTTTCTTGTTTATACCAATCAGTTATGATTCTTCATGTAGACCAATCACAGCTCAGTAGGTAGCAAAAACTTTTAACATTAAACATGTGAAAATAATTCCAAATGCTTAAAGTACCAAAATAAAGCATCACATAGCGTATTAATTTGCTACATATTCCTAATCGTAATGCTATCAAAAGATGGGACCAACCAGATGCCCAGAATGATTTTAAGCTACATGGCATAAAATGAGTGTTTTGTATCTTTGTGGATCATTTTCAACATTCTCCCTGGTATCAGGAATCTTGCAAACTATTTGAAAATGCTTTTGTGACTAATGTTTTCATTGCCATACAGTTTGACACATTTCAAATGTTTCAGTAGCAGCTTTTGCAATTTA
This sequence comes from Epiperipatus broadwayi, assembly GCA_028023455.1. Classification (NCBI taxonomy): domain Eukaryota; kingdom Metazoa; phylum Onychophora; class Udeonychophora; order Euonychophora; family Peripatidae; genus Epiperipatus; species Epiperipatus broadwayi. Next base: position 1,078,756 of record JAQFVV010006308.1, on the reverse strand, counting down.
AACAAAATATAATTTTAGTGCATTGTTCCACACTGAGTAAGGTTGAACTCTGCATATATCATGTTGCAATTATGATCCTGTCATACAAGTGTCTTAAAATTTTTGTGATGATCAGCTAGCCTCTGCTGCTACATAAACACACTGATTCAGAGATAGAGCTGCAAAGCATGAAGAAGCAGTCATTTTTCCATTGGGATAAATAGTATATATTAGCTTCCTAATGTGCTCCTGTATTATTAACACAGTCATTAAACTTAAATCTGAATTGATATATAATCTGCCCAAAACTATATGATGTATTAATAGTAGCAGACTCCGAAGCTCAAGGTTCATAAATCGTGACCTAGTGCTTGAATTTTTTTATGAATGGCCATACATTAGTCCATTGAATAATTATTAATATATAATCCAAGTGACATCTAATTCTTTCATTTCCCCTATAGATCCAGCTTTTATTATCACAAAACTATCAATCCATCATTTATCAACCAATAACACTGCCATTTTAATTCCTCATTATTATACAGGCTCATATGTAGTTCAAGTCTTGATTTAGGCATGGTCAATAAGAGTGGGTTATATAAAAATTCATTTATGCTTTTAAAATACTTATTGAAGGGTGAGTGCATCTAAATTTAATACCTATCATCTAGCGCATGTCTGAAGATCAATTTCCATCCACATGATCCATATGATACTATAGTATCATATTGAAAAGAAAAGACTTAAACATTAAAACTATTGTTTACTAACTTCCTTCTCCCCGAAATTGCATTATCTCCATATGGTTACTGGCTGCTATGCTTTGATTTCTGATTGTTTATTTGAAGATTTACATAGTTAGAAATTGATTTGATAAATTTATCATAAAATAAATAATTAGGGTTGCGAAAAAATATCCATCAAAGTGTTTTAAAAAGTTTGAAAAATATTTATTTTAGACTCCATTCTAAATATTAATAAGTTTGGGCTTAAAAAAAAAAAATTCTAGCAAAATGTAGCTAATTTCTTCCTTTTGTTTTTTTAATTTTGTCATTTGGATTTTTTTGAATTCATATACTATAAAATGTTAGACGTTTTATCATTATAATTAGTCATCAATTATAAATTATTATAGTTATTCTAGTGCAAAAAAAAAAAAAACACAAAAGAGGAAAAATTATTTGAAAACAGATCAGACGACAAACATACATTAACACAGTCTAAAGATTAGTATGATAAAAAATGATATAAAAATATTTTATAATAAATACATTTATTTATTTACTTTGGATTAAAAACAGACAAAATAAGCATTTTATGAAAGATGTTTTGGAGGGCATGGTGAGTGGAAGTAAGAAGACAGGACAAAAGAGACTGATATTGTTGGATAATATAAGAGATGGGAAGTTACGTGGAATTGAAGAGCTGGGCAAAAATAAAAAAAAAATGGAATGGAAAAATGAATGAATTGATAATGTGACCACTCTCTGGACCTGTCCACTTGTCAGAATATGGTTGGTGATATCTAACTTGAAATAAATAGGAGAGGGGGAGATGCCCAGAAATTAATTAAATTAATTATTTGTTATAACAAATAGGGATTGACTAATTAATTTCTGGCCTCCAACCCAACATTTTTATTTCAAATTAAATATAAAAAGCCCAAGTGTAGTTGAAGAAACAATTATTTTGTGTAATTTTAATCCAAAGTAAATAAATCAAAATGTTTATAGAACATGCATTAGATTTAAAAAAAAAATCATATGTATATACTTTTATAATCAAAATTTGTTTTATTTCAATCTTAAAAGAAAGGATTAAGATATTTTTTAGTTTTTTTAAAATATATACTACCCTCTTGCATGCATTACAAAAAATTTATTGAAATATGAACATGGATTAAATTTCAACTCTTTCGAATTTAAGAAACCAGAGAATCTAACTAAAATATTTTAGTTGCATTGTCGGTGATTTACAATAAGTATACAAATTTTGAGCAAATTAGATTGAATATAAATATATTAAATCTCAATTTCAAAATATTTACCAAACTAACAAACATAGTTTATAATTTAGATAAAAGTGTTTTAAAAAAATGTACAAAGAAAAGTAATACTTATTATTTTTAGTATAAAAATTATATTTTCATTAAAAAAATTTGAGTATTAAAAACAGATAAAGCTAAGCATAACATAAATTGGTAATTATCCAAATAACCCCCCCCCCTTCCTTTAATCACACTATACAAAAATGATAAGAGTATTTGAATACCAGACTATTCCAAAATTATTTTATTTAGAGCATTGATTCTTAAGATATGATCTGTGAATATGGAGGGCTATGACAGTCTCATAATATTTATGAAGACTTGAACAAATGTTATGCATGAAAAAAAGAGTAGGGGGGGGAGGGAATAAAAAATAAAATCTTACTGCTTCGGCTTTTTGAGCGGGTTAGCCGCGCATCGGCTGACATGTTGTTTTCTTTCTTTACTGACACAAAAAGTATAAGCATGATGTCAAACAAAATACAGGCATTTGATAGCTTAGTGACGTGTCTTTCCAAAGATGTCTATCTCAAAAAAATCAGTTGAAATTCGGATTTTTGGCAGCAGTTTTAATCAAGCAGAGCTTTAATTTTTTTTTGTTTTTTGATAACTTTTGTAATTATCATGAAGCAATAAAAGACAGAAAATGGTTTACGGGCTGCAAGTCAACATTTCTTGGGTGTTATTCATAAACAATGCCTACAATAGAGCTTCAATGTAATGACTCATAAGTATAAAATTTTAATTTTTTTTCTAATATTAAAAATTTTTTTTTTTAGTTTTTTTGAAAAAATTATCTTTTTTATTAATTTTAGTTTGCAGTTAGTGTGTGTTAATATAAATTATATATTTATTAATGCTCATATAGAATTCATATCTACCATAATTTTCTAATGTTCTAATCCACTTATTTTATAAAAATAATGATTTTCAAAAAGTTTAATAATTTATTATTTATAATTATATTTATACAATGTTTGTGTTTACAAGTATTGAATTATAAAACTAATAATAATCAAATGTATAGAAAGATTGCATACGTAGGCAAATAATCAAATTCTGATTCTTGTTTATGTCTTGATACTCATGCTTTGGAGTCACTCTGGTTTGCTATATGTTTCATCACAGTATTTTCAACTTTATAGCTAACAAATAGACTATATGCAAATAAATTAATAAATATAACAAGATAGCATCACTTGTGTGCATAAAGAATATAAACATCATTGATGTACACAAAAAAAAAATGAAGAGATGAAACTCATTTTATCAGTGATGTAGACAGTAGTCTACAATTTCTAGTTTTAGATAAACAAGAAGCCAATTGCTATGATGATTTCTTTTGTATCTTTTATTAGGATGACTTTTTCTTTATAGATGTTTTTGACATTTGGAACTTTTGGGGTACAAGATAAAAATGAAGAATTCATATCCTACTTTTTTTGGAGATTGTGAAGCTATGGATTATCTCAAGTAAGACATGTTATACATGTTTAGAAAGATAATTTTGTGAGGAATACAAAAAAATTATCACTGAAGATGTAATTTGAATTTTAGTTAACATTAATTTCCAAATTATGAACAAACAATAAAATAATAATTATTTCGGATGTCAAAAATGTTTTTTCCTTATTTTTTATATAGTTATCACTATTTATCTTATGCTTATTGTTTGCCTTAGTTTTTCTATTTTCTATTAATGTAATTTTTTTGCTCTAACATATTTAAAACTGAAGTTATTGTGAAAATTGTGTCTCAGGTCAGTATTTTAAAAAATTCAATATGGCGTATTAGACCGAAGCAGGTGAATTTGTTGCATTTATTAAAATGAAACTTGGATTCTCTAACACTCAAAATAAACAAAGGTAAAAATCGGGTATGAAAACAACTGCTTGCTAACAAAAAACTATAAGTATTTTATACTCAAATAAACCGTAAATAAAAAGTTGCAAATGAATCACACTGAGAGACAGAAAAAGCATTTGATAATCCTGAACATATGCCTAATTTATTTTTTAAAAAAATCTAATTTGAGTTAATGAATTTATTTGTAAACAATTTTACCCATGTTCTATTTGAACATAATCTTAATTTTTTTTTCTTGAAAATCCCCTTGATTTGTATTCAATCCAAGCATAGAAAGTTGATTTTTATTATCTTCAAATGGTTTCCTAAATAAATCATTTTTATTCATAAGTTTAAAAATCTTAAGTAATTTCTCATCTGTTTTACATAAAAACTAAGTCCTTTCATGGACGACTTGATTAGTTGAACAAACTAATTCTTAGACCCCCCCATTACTTCAGATAATTAGTCATCATCATTATCAACCATTACCAATCCACTGCAGGATGAAGGCCTCTCCAAGTTCAACCCATCTTCTCCGATCTTTAGCTTCTCTTCTCCACATCACCCCTGTACATTTTCTTATTTCATCCATCCATCATCTCTTGGAATCCAGTTTAAGATTTCAATTGTCCATCTATTATCATCTTTTCTAACAATATGTCCAGCCCAACTCCACTTCAGTCTTAATTTTTTCAATGAGGTCAGTAACATCTGTTTGTTCTCTTACCATCATATTGCGTTTTTGATCTCTTCTTGTTATTGCCAACATGCATCTCTCCATACTTCTTTGAGTGGTCTGAAGTCTCTGTATTGCTCCTCTATTAAGTGTCCAAGTCTCATAACATAATCTAGCCAGATGGCAAACAGAACATTAATATAATCATGTTATTGTACAATTTACTTATTTATTTTTCTTTTATCAGAATGTAATCAGTATTTATTATTAATAAATTTTTTTTGTTGAAATGAAGTGTCCAAGTCTCAGATCCATAACTAAGAACTGGTAAAACACATTTATTAAAAATCTTCCTTTTCAAACACATAGGCATACTTCTTTTTAGTATCAAGTTATTTCTACCAAAAGCACTCCAACCAAGTTTAATTCTATGATTAATTTTATCCATTATGTTTCCACTTGTATTAATAATTTGACCAAGGTATTTGTAACTGTTAACTTCTAACTCATCATAATCAATCTTTATTTTCATATTTTGAGAAAATCCATTAATCATTACTTATAATCTAGTGTACTAAAACCACTTTTAAATCCAGCTTGTTCTCTTGGTTGGTGGAAATCCAATGTCGTCTGTAGACGAGTTGTAATTATCTTGGTAAAAAGTTTGTATAAAACAAATAAAAAGTTGATAGGTCTGCAATTTCTAACATCTTTATCACCTTCTTTAAATATTAATACTACATTCTTTCAATCATCTGGTACATCTTTATCATTTAGTATATAACTTTGCTAAAAAAATTTCTATTTCTTCACCTGCTTCTTTTAATATATCAATTATAATTCAATCATTACCTGGAGCCTTTCCTTTCTTCATACATTTAATTGCATGTCTCACTTCTTCATTTAAAATTCTGGGCAATTCTGAAGATGTAATAGATATAGGAGGTACTTGTTCTTCATTACTATATAATTCTTGATAAAAGTCTTCTACACATTTCATGATGTTATCTGTCTTTTTAGTAATAATTCCATCTTTTTTGCTTATTGCAGATATAAATTTCCTACCAATACCAAATGTTGTTTTACACTCTTGAGACTTTTATTCTTCTATAGCTTTCCTTGCTAGTTCACAGTTATACATTCTTATATCATTTTTAACTCTTTTCTGCACCATTTTACAAAATTCTAGATATTCAATCCCTTTTAATGCATCATTTTTGCATATCTTCATATTCCTTCATTTCTTTATAAATTATCTAGTCTCAATAGAAATTTTATTGGTTGTTTATTTTTTCTACCAGCTATCTTTGTTGCAGTTTTTAAAAGTGTATCAGTTACTTTCATATTAAGTAAATTCAAATCTGAAACATGTTCAAAATCTACTAATACTTGAAACCGATTTGTAAGTTCTAATTCAAATTCCTTAGAATGTTTCTGAAAATTAGGAATATCAACTGTGAATATTGTTTTTCTTAATAATTTTTGTCTCTCTAGTTTTGCATTAGCACGTATCTTACATCTTACTAATCGATGACCAGTTTCTGTGTTAAATTTATTAAGAACATTAAAATCTTGAAATATGTATTTTGTGTTAGTCAAAATATAATCCAATTCTGCTGTACCTTCATTTGGATGCTTCCATGTCCATATCTTTTTAACATTTTTCAAAAAAAGAATTCATAATATAAAGTTTTTCTTTTTCTGCAAACTCCACAAGTCTATGTCCTCTCTCATTTCTATTATCATAACCAAAATAGCACTTTCATTTGTTTACCAATTCTAGCATTAAAGTCTCCCATAACAATTTTAAAATGTTATTTACTCTGATCAAAAGCCTGTTGTACATCCATATAAAAATCTACTACTTCATCACTATGAGAACTTGTTGGGGCATAAATCTGAATTATCTGCAATTGGTATCTGCTATCTTGCCACTCTGTCCGATACACCATCAATCTCCACAATGTTGTTCTTTCACTTTTTATTTATAATGAATCCTACTCCACTTGTATTTCCAATATTTGTGGCTTAATAATAGAGTACATGTCCACTTTTTAAATTAATTGCTCTTTACCCTTTCTTCTAATTTCACAAAGCCCAATAATGTCCCATTTAATATAAGACAGTTCTAATTCTTGCAATCTTCCTTCACTTGAAAGTGATCTACAGTTGTAAGCACCTAAATAAAAAGTCATCATCAAATGGCAGTCTGGATCCACAATCAGGGGATTCTTAGCACCCTCCACCTTCGACCACCAACCGCTGCCTTGGTTGGTGACTTTACAGCCTCTTGGGAATAAGGGCCATGCTTTATTTTTGTCTGTCATAATTGTATATAACTACTGGAAAAATATTTATCATTTACACAAACATTCATTCTGCCTTATCAGACAACTGAGAAAAAAGACTGGTGTTTCTTGATCTTAAACTCAGGTAAAAAGCTAATGGTGTTGGTAAGCAGCCCATCCATGTTCGTATACTATATGAATAATCACATAGTAATAACACCTGTAATGGCAAGAACATATGGAGTGGACATTAGGAATTTGCCCTGCTCGGTGCCTTTAAGGCCTCCAAGAGGAATCAAAGGGTCTCCTTTCAGTTAATAGCAAACTCCTTTCTGCAGCCAGATAATTAATATCCAACAATATATCGGTTTCTTCACATATGATCTAGTAACTCATATAATTGTTTAATGGCATATTGTCTGTCATATTACTAGTTTCCTGAAAATAGTTTTTAACTTCAGTAGCAACATCAGCCTATCATTTACAAGAATGCTACTTATAAATTTTTCTCCTCATACAAGGATACCATTATTTCATTTTAAGTAGGATAAACCTGTATTAGAAACAGTAGTGGGATAGCAAATTATCTCATTTGCTAAAAAAATTATTTTATCATTATCACATCAAAGTGATATTTAATTATCTTTTATTTCGTCCTATCGTCATTATGCAAGATTTGCAATTGTATTTATTTGTGATGTATAATTGGGATTCAAACCATATGAAAATATGCAATAAATCTTAATTATGGAATCACTTATTTATATTCTGAGATGAGACTTGTGAGCAGGATAATCAAAACTTGTTATTCCATGTTATTTCCAATCTTGTGTTAGCTTGTGCATACTTTAAATATTTTTCTTCTATGTTACAAATCAAAATATAAATTAATGACAGTATGCTGCAGTGAAATATCATTGAAGCAATAAAGAAATATTAATATTATCAGTGCAATTGATTAACAAATTACTTATAATTGAACACACAACATACCTATCTGAAGAGGTATTTTTCAAGAGTGGAATTTCAAAACATTTGATTACAACAATGCTACTTGTAGATTTGTTAAAATTAATTCCCACTGTGACTTTTTGATTATTTAAAGAACATTTATCCACAATCAACAAGAACTGCTTTTTATAATTAATATAATACTTTTCAATATTAATGTATTTTAATTTTTCTCTTTGGTAGAAATTGCAATAAATAACAGAATAAATTCATACAAATCACACTTGTGATGTCACATTTTTGTTCTATATTTCTGGGATCCATACCCTTCAACAATAACTACTTTTCATTCATTCTGTTCCTATCCACAAATGATATTCTCTCAGACCCCTCACTATTCTTCAGTACACAAAGACTTATTATATCAACTAGAATTTTCAAAGACATCTATAATAGCAAATATTTTCTAATCTACTCTTTATTCTAAAATCTGATCCACCAATACTATTTTATTAAGTTTTAAAACTAAAGATTTTATTGTGCGAAACAATAGATTTTTTTGTGGGAAATAAATCTACAATAAATTCACATCCTTTTCTAGATCCCTTAATTTCTAAATTTACAGTCTTTGCATAAAATAATGTCATTTCCTTTGCTTTTGTTATATATATATATATGTCCAGTTTCAACATTGTGTTCACTTTACTAGAATTTTTTTGGTAATATATCCTCTCTCTCTTAATAATTTTTCTCTTTTTGCTAAAATAAAATATTAATGACAAAAACCCTCATCAGCCTTGCTAGATGGGTGAAATAGCATATATATTACAATACAGTTTGCTATTATTTATAAATTTTGATAATTACAAGGCTTAGAACCAGATATCATAGGTAAGAGGAGGATGAATTATTGCTCTAATTACATAATTAAATACGTTTCAGACTTGATCTCCGAGACTCATTTTAAAATTATATTAATAAAATTGAAGTTTCACTTTTTTCATTTAGGGATTTAATAATCCAAGATAATAAAAAAAGTGTGGATTAATAAAAACTGACTCTCGTTAAAAAATATGATTTATAAATAATTAATTTTACTAAAAAAAAATAAATGATGGGACACCATACCTATTCCGAGCCAAGAACAATCCATGGATAGAGATTAAACATCTTGATGAAGGCATTCATTTTAGAAACAATAAACCTATAGCAGGTGAAGAAGGAAGTGAAAAATATATAGATAAAAGGAGAATCATCTAAAATTGAAAAACTATAATAAACTATATTAAGAAATTGAGAACAGACTATTGATGAATTTAAAGTATTAAAGCTTGATCATTTATTATTGCTTGGTTATTCTATCTTTGGAAAAAGAATTTAATATTTTATACAAATGAAAGTGAAGTATTTTTCTAAAATATGGGAGATTAACAAAATCATGATTTTCTCATCTGCTTCTAAGAGCAGTTCTCTTCCCCTATTCTAGAACTATCCACTATAAGTCCAAATAATTATTGAAAGCCAGATATTATATTGTTATAGTATTCAAATTTCAAGACAGTTTCTAACTTTACTCTTCATTGGTGAGGATTTACGATTCAAAGAATGAAACTAATAGTAATAAGAATTGTTCTTGGAAGCATACAAGAGATTGCTGATATTAATCTTTCTAACTAAAAAAAAAAAAGAGTGTATAACATTCACAAAACAGATCTCTAAAATATACAGAAAGACTTGGTGCTAGATATGTATAATTATGTAAGCAAATTAGTTTAAACGCTGAAGTTTTTTTTTTTTTTTTGAAATTCAGGCTAATAGTTTGTAAGTATAAAGGCATAGAAGATGGCTGCTAGATAAATAAAATTATTAAGTCCTCACTCAAAAAGGCAAAACCAGAAACCAGTTGAGAATATGATAGCACTACATTATTTGTCCATTAGTTCTTCAGGCTTAACAGGAGATAGTTCTAAGAATGCAGAGAAAAACTTCGTAAAATATAGACAGCAATTTCAGAAACAAATAGAAACTAAATGGACATATTCTAAGTTTTAAAACAAAAGATATATCATTGAACAGACAATACATTTAATCAAATGCTTTAATGCCCAGGAGTTCATAAGAATTTCAAGAACCAGAAGTGATCCATGGATCTTAAGTTCTAAAGTCCACTATTCTAAATTATGTAGAACAATAAAATACACTCAACCCTCTTTATGCCACACACAAAAAAATCCAGTCAACTGCTTTGTGATAAAAATATAGCAGGCAAACATAATAACTTCTATAATTATGAGTTGGAATTTTCTTAATTGTGAAGTGAGTGTGAATTATTAATAATAAAAAAAATAGATGTATTGTTAGTTATCTGGGTGATCATGGCTCTTGAAAGCCTAAATGACACTGAAGAGTGATCAATTCAAAAAACTATATAAGAAACAAACTACAATTAAGGCAAAGACAGAAATACCAAATTGTAGCTTGATTTAAGAATTTAATATATGTAAATATATTTAGTTTTTAATCTTGAATATTTCAAAAATCAAAACCCAAATCATGTTGCTATGAAATTCATGTGCTAAGGTATAGAAGGCAGCTTGGAGAATGCATCAATCATGTTAACATCATCTATGGAAAATTTCATTGTGGTATCATGATGGAATCAAAATATTTTTGAAAACTTTGGAAGGTATACTTGGGTCTTGTTTTATCCGGATTTTTTTAATGCGATAAAGAAGTTCATATTTCACTATATTTATTAGATATCAAGAAATATAAATGATTAATAACTTATTTTGACTTGAAATACTTGTTTTTTCTTCAAAAATATAACGTTATATTAGCAGCTAACGTGAATGTGGCCGGAAGCTATTTAACAACTTAGCTTATAGGTAAACAATCTACTTATACTCACAATATAAAAATATCGCAATATATAATATTCAAAAATTTTAAACTTTTAAAACATGTTTCATGAGATATAACAGAAATAAATATTATTTTAGATTTTTAAAAAATACATAATCAGAAATAACAAAGATTTTGTAAACTGAAAATAATCTTTCTAGAAACGATAACTTATAATCTTTTTGTTTGGATTGCGATCCCATTTTTTTAATATTTATAAAAACAAAATGCGAACTTTTAAAATTTATTTCAGTAGTAAACAAAAATATGTCAAATTTATTATTTTTTTGTCAGTAATAATCATTTAATCATATATTTTACAATGATGTGTGAGACAAAATGCTAAATATCTGAGTTTGCTGGAATGAACAAGCTCTTAAATTCAAATGAGAGCTAAATAATAGTGTATGTATGCAGTAGGTTTATATTTTTTTATACACATATATACATGGAGAAACTTTTAGACAGAAAAAAGTTATAACTTTTAATTTCTATTTAAAAAGAACGTATCTTTAAAATTTTTTACTTGTAACTTTTTTCTGTCTAAAAGTTTCTCCATGTGTATATACCGTATAAAAAAAGTTAACCGTTAGTCATTATTAACACACTTATAGAAGCGTGCCATATATATAGTTGCACTAATGAAAGTTAACTCTCTAACAGCTAGACATAGCAGTCTGGATATTGTGAGCTTTATAAACAATTAGTAAAATGGTCTCAAAGTTTAATCACCGATTACATTGTCAATAGAAAACCAGTAACACAGCACAAAACTGAAGGTTGGGTAGTCAAGAATGGATGGTGGCTATAGTTTATATAGCCACTGGAGATAGTCAAATTATAATGGAATGGAATAGTAATATACATGAATGTCTAGTTAAACATATACAAAGTTTTAAAAAAAAGGAGAAGAAAATAATGGTTATAGGGGATATGAATGGGCATATTGAAGAAATTGATGATGTAGATAATAAAAATGGACAGCCTTTGAAGGAATTTTGTCAGAAAGTGAATTTGAGTATTGGAAATTTATTAAATATTTATGAGGGCCAATACACATGGCCTAGAAATAATATATTTCATACAATAGATTATGTATTGGCAGAGAAAGAGGGAATAAATAAATTTAAAAAATTAAGGTGTTTGATAATGAAAAAAAAGTATGCACTAGTGATCATAACTTCATTGTAATTGAAATGGTTAGTAATGTCCTGGAGAGAGTGAATGATAAGAATAAGTTGGAAGGGTATAAAATACAAGTTGAAAAAATTATGGAAGAGTGGGTTGGGGATGAGTATAAGGGCTGGTGTAAAGAAGTAAAAAAAGTGGCAAATAGGGGTTTTAGGTGAGAATATTCTGAAGAATAAAAGTAATAAAAAAATGAGAATCAGTAAATGTGTACAAGAGAGGAAAGAAGCGTGTAGAGAATATAAGTGTGCTATTAAGAATAAGGAAAGTGAAACAGATATTAATGCTAAATGGGAAAAGTATTTAGAAAAGAAGTTAGCTAAAATAGATAATTATAGAGAGAGAATGAAATTGAATAGTAAATTGTTGGAGGATATTAATAAAAGTGGAAGAGATGGGAGTAAAAAATTTTGGAATTACATTAAAAGGAGAAATGTAGGGGAGAGATAGTATTACTAGATAATGAGGGAATAGAGTGTAGCTCTAGAAAAGATTTAGAGATAATCTTAAATAGATATGTAATGAATATAGAAAAGATTTTAGATGTGAATGATAGAGTGATAAAAAACATGAAAGCATATAGTATTGGGAATATTAGGTTTTCAGAAAATGAACTCAATGAGGAAGAGAAGAAATTAAAAAGTGGAAAGGCAAGAGATTTAGATGGATGGGCAGCAGAGATGGTAATGAATTTAGGATATAGGGCAAAAGTAAAGTTATTATCTTGTTTTAATAAAATGGCACAGAATAGATTTTCCAAGTAGTTGGAGTAATACAAGAGTAAGATTATTATTTAAAGGAAAGGGTAAGGATCATAGAAAGTTGAATAATTATAGACCAATAGCGGTAACATCAGTTTTATATAAAGTTTTCTCATATATGGTGGCTAGAAGAGTTGTAAAATGGATTGAAGGGAATAATGTAGTGGGGGAAATGCAAGGAGGTTTTAGATTAGATAGGCATATTGAAGATAGTTTATTTGTAGTTACACAACTTATGGATATGAGTAGAAATTTAGGTAAACAGTTATATATGAGTTTTATAGATATAGAGAAGGCATATGATAGAGTAGACAGAAATAGATTATGGATAAGTTTAGCAAATTTGGGAATGGATGAAGCTTTAAAAGATATTATTAAAAAATTATATGAAAATAATTATTATATATATCAATTAGGAAATATAGAATCAGTTAAAGTTAAAAATGGGGTGGGGTTAAGGCAAGGATGCCCTATGTCACCTATTTTGTTTGTGTTGTATTTGAATGAAATGGAAAGAGCAACAGAAAGATGAGGAAGAGGGATAGAGATACTGTTAATAGGTAGTAAGGGAGTATATATTTTGTCAGGTCTTTTTTTTGCAGAATGATATATTTTTGTGTGCAGAAAGAAGAGAAGATATGGAAGTTATGTTGAGAACATGTGCAAGGGTTGGTAAAGAGATGGGGATTAATTTAGTGAAGAAAAATCAAATATAATAATGGTTAATACTGGGGAAAGAGAAGATGTAGAATTTTTATTGGGAGATATTAAGTTAAGTGTGGTTAATAGGTATAGTTATTTGGGAATTATTTTAAGTAATCAGAAAAATTATTTGGATGAATGGGAGAAAAAATTGATAAATGAAGTAAAGAAAAGAAAGGGATTGATAAAGAAATTAAGAGTGTTTTCATATAATAAATATGATGTACTTAGAATTATATGGAAAGGAGTTGCAGTAGCAGGGTTAACATATGGTAATGATGCATTATGTGTTAGTAAAAGGGTATTAGATTATTTAGAAAAAGTTCAAAGGGAAGTAGAAAGACATGCATTGGATGCAGATGTATGGACAGCAAAAGAGGCAATTCAAGGAGAAATTGGATGGTCAAGTTTTCATATGAGAGATGCAAAAAGTAAAATGAAAATGTTTGGTAGATTGCAGTTTATGGATAATAAAAGAATAGCTAAAATAGTATTTAATTGGGTTATGAGTGAAGGGCAGGTAACAAGATGGGTGAGAAAGGTAATGCGGAATGCAAAAGATATCAGTATATTTGTACAAAAGATGGGATGATTGTGTTAAGAGAATTGTTGAGTGTTATAGTAGTAAGGAATGGGATAAAATAATAATTTGTTAATAAAGAATAGGGAGTTAGAGAGATGGAGAAATAGTATGGAGAGTAAAAAGGGATTAAATATATATAGAAATAAACAGAATAATTAGGTGTGAGTTAATATATGATAATAGTAAGGAAAGTAGTTTATTATTTACGGCTCTAACGGGATCTTTAGCTACAAGAGAATATACATGTAAATGGAAAAAAATGGGTGATTTATTTTATAAATTATGTAAGGAAGAATAGAAAATATTAGGCATTTGTTAATTGAATGTAAATGCTTGAAAACAGAAAGGGTACATATAATGAAGTTATTGAAGAATAAATATGAAAAAAGTGATTATACAGAAAGTGAATTATTGGTTTTTATGCTGGGTTTGGGAAAAGATAAAGGGGATTTAGACATAAAGGTTATAGAGTTGACAAAGATTATGTTGTGGAAATGGGATGGAGCAGAATATGGAAAAATTTAGAGTGGGGAATGGAAAATAAAGTGGCTAACAGGTTTATCTGGGCATAATTGTTGAGATATTCGTGACTTCGTTTAAGAAGAAGCCATAATACATCACAATACATCGACGAATCTGATTTCTTACCAGTTCACAAACGAATACCTATTGTCAAATAGCGGTAATGATTAAAGTATATATGAAAAAATATAAAATAAATTACACATAAAAACATATTGTTTTGAATAAAATTAAATAGTTAATAAAAAAAAGTTTGTCTTGTATCAATTTTTTTCAAATATTTGAAATTTTTTATTAGTCATACTTTATTTTCTTTTTTTATGCGAATTTTAAAGTAAGTTTAAATTGTTGTTTAGGGTTTATGTGATTTTTAAAAATTTTGGAACCGATCCTCCATTTTAGAAGGTAAGTTAAGTCTATTTTTGTGCAATTTTTTTAAATGCGTGTTTTCTGAGGAACCTATCTACCGCATAAAACGAGACCCAGGTGTATATTCCTTTTTAAAACTAACAACAGTGCTTTTTAGACTATTATGACAAAGTAAGCTAAATAAATCAATGAAAAAAATAGACAACGATGACTTGAGAAAGCAATAAAAAAATCATTGAAACATAATATCTGTACAATCACTTTCATTTTCCTCCATATGACTCTTAGTTAAGATTTTCTTAACCCAGAAATATCATAAATAATTATTTATCATTATACATGCTTCAATGGTGTTATTCCATGTAAAAAATCACAACTGTTCATTGCAAAATAATTTTGAACTATAGTTACAACTACTTAATGAGCTACTAAAATAAGAACTTAAGACATAGGCATTTCAAGTTTATTATCACAGTTCCTTAGACATACAAAAAAAAAGTAGAACCTTTAGGGTAAATTAATTATATTTCAACAATCTCAGTTGTATCTTTTTTAGCCAATACTACCTCAAATCACTAATGATCATTGTTTTCATGTTAGAGATCCTTTTATTTCTGGTAATATGACAATTCTCCCGACAAAAAAATCTTGTATGATTCCTCACTATTAATATTTTATCTAATTCAAAAATAAAATAAAATATTTGGGTATCTGTTATTAGATTTGATCTACAAAATACTTTTCAAATAGATTGAAGAAAAACAATTCCATGGCCTCAATAATGATATTATTTCATATAAGCAGATTTTAACATATCACAATTTGTTTTTCATAAGGTCATTAGATTGGCTACAATTCTCTTCACAGGTCATTTCTTGACCATCACATACTCTTTTACCATGGATTGTTGTGTAGATTTCAGCAATGATTTCAAAATCATCTTCAAAATGGTAAACAAATGAGATATTTTTTCCAATTTTAAAAGTTCAGTACCATCTGAAAAATAGATCATCTTTTTCAAATCTGATATCAGTCCTGACTTTAGATGCATCTTTATGGAAATAAATGAATATCAAGTATGTTATATCTAAAATATAGAGAAATGCAAATGATACTTCAAAATTATATATTATTGGAAAAATTATAGACATCTCATTGTTTCCATGAAATGATTACATGAGATTACACAGTCTCATCTTTTTTACACAAGATCTTTTTCAAATTATCAATCGTTCATACAGAATTTTGCAAATTCTTGTGTGGCTTCACTGAATATTTCAAATATCATTTGTCAACAGACTTCCATTAAAAAATGATAATATCAATTTATCTTTTTTTTTTCAAGCTTAATATTTAATTCTTGTTTAAAATATTCCACACCAGGACATAAAGCATACTCATTGAGATAGCACAGAAGAGAGTTTTTCTGGGTAGTTGGAGTAATACAAGAGTAAGATTATTATTTAAAGGAAAAGGTAAGGATCATAGAAAGTTAAATAATTATAGACCAATAGCAGTAACATCAGTTTTATATAAAGTTTTTTCATATATGATGACTGGAAGAGTTGCAAAATGGATGGACGAAAATAATGTAGTGGGGGAAATGCAAGGAGAGTTTATTTGTAGTTACACAACTTATAGATATGAGTAAAAATTCAGGTAGACAGTTATATATGAGTTTTATAGATATAGAGAAGGCATATGATAGAGTGAATAAAAATAGATTATGGATAAGTTTAGCAAATCTGGGAATGGATGAAGCTTTAGTGGGTGTTATTAAGAAATTATATGAAAATAATTACTATACATATCAATTAGGGGATATAGAATCAGTTAAAGTTAAAAATGGGGTGAGACTGAGGCAAGGATGCCCTATGTCACCTATTTTGTTCGTGTTGTATTTGAGTGAAATGGAGAGAGCAATAGAAAGACTAGGAAGAGGGATAGAGATACTGTTAAGAGGTGGCAAGAGAGTATTTACATTATCCAGTCATTTTTTTGCGGATGATGTCTTTTTGTGTGCAGAAAGAAGAGAAGATATGGAAGTTATGCTGAGGACATGCGCAAGGGTGGGTAAAGATATGGGGATTAAATTTAATGAAGAAAAATCAAATATAATGATGGTGAATACTGGGGAAAGAGAAGACAAAGATTTCTTATTGGGGAATATAAAGTTAAGTGTGGTGAATAGATATAGTTATTTGGGAATCATCTTGAGTAATAAGAAAAATTGCTTGGATGAATGGGAGAAAAAATTGATAAATGAAGCAAAGAAAAGAAAGGGATTGATAAAGAAATTAACACTGTTTTCATATAATAAATATGATGTAGCTAGAATTGTATGGAAGGGAGTGGCAGTAGCAGGGTTAACATATGGCATGCATTGTGTTAGTAAAGGGGTATTAGATTGCTTAGAAAAAGTACAAAGGGAAGTAGGAAGACATGCATTAGATGCTGAGGTGTGGACAGCAAAAGAGGCAATTCAAGGAGAAATGGGATGGTCAAGTTTTTATATGAGGGATGCAAAAAGCAAATGAAAATGTTCGGTAGATTGCAGTTTATGAATAATAAAAGAATAGCCAAAATAGTATTTAATTGGGTTATAAGTAAAGGGCAGCCAACAAGATGGGTGAGAAAGGTAATGCGGTATGCAGAAGATTTGGATAAAGAAGTTATGTCAGTATACTTGTACAAAAGATGGGATGATTGTGTTAGGAGGATTGTTGAGTGTTATAGTGGGAAGGAGTGGGATAGAAGAATAGATGCATTAATAAAGAATAGGGAATTGGAGAACTAGTATGGAGAGTAAAACGAGCTTAAATATATATATATAAAAGTAAACGGAACATTGGGTGTGAGTTAATTTATGATAATAGTAAGGAAAGTAGTTTATTGTTTAAGGCTCGAATGGGATCTTTGGCAACAAGAGAATATACCTGTAAATGGAAAACTATGGGTGATTTAGTATGCAAATTGTGTAAGGAAGGCATAGAAAATATTAGGCACCTGTTACTTCAATGTAAATGTTTGGAAGCAGAAACGGTACAAATAATGAAGTTATGGAAGGTTAAATATGAACAAAATGATTATACAGAAAGTGAGTTATTGGTTTTTATGCTAGGTTTGGAAAAAATTAAGGGGGATTTAGATATGAAGGTCATGGAGTTGACAAAGATTATGTTGTGGAAATGGGATGGAGCAGATTATGGGAAAACCTAGGGTGGACAATGGAAAAGGAAGGTAAAATGGCTAACAGGTTTCTCTGGGCATAGCTGCTGAGAGATTCCTGACTCCGTTTAAGGAGAAGTCACAGTACATCACATCAGCATACTGTGCCTCCCTCACCACATCTTTTGCTAGACAAGATTTATAATCAGTCATTGCAGTATCATCATTAAGCTTAATGTTTCTTAATTTGGCACTTTATATTATTTCATATTTTGACATATTATACAAAATTAGATTGAATGCCCATTTCCTCCAGCTCTAACACTGGTAAAGATGTAATTAAAAAAACCTTGAAAATTTGCACTTTCAGCAGAATATCTTCCTTTATAACTCATAGAGCTCTTAAATTTCTCACTATTAGTCATTTTTGCACATGCATTTTAGTCTTATTTGTTTTCAATAAAACAAACCCCCCCCCCCCAATCATCATAATTACAAACTATTCATCTTTTCAATCATGTATTTTTTTAAAAAAAATTTCCAGACTTTGGATTTGGTGCTGCAAATATACACCTTTATTTTTATAGCCATATAATTCTATAATTAAAACCACTTCTTTTCTTTTCAAAAACTTTATTTGATGTATATATATATCCACTTATTTCCAACGTTTCGACTATCTTTACTCTATAGTCATTTTCACAGATCTAGAAAAAACATTACATTATAAACAAACTTCACATAATAAAACCAAAAAACAAAAATAATCAAAAACAACATAAAACATATAAACCCCATAAAATTTAAAAATAAATAAAATACATTAAAATCAATTAAATTAAAAACACAAAACATACACCACACTTACTTGACTCCCTTCTCAAAAAACTTTCCCTTTTTACATTTTCTTTTATCCAAAAAACCAATTGTTACAACAATAAACTTATTTCCTTTTTCTTTCTTATATACTTCAAAAATGAATTTATTTCCAAAAATAATTCTTTATTCATGTCTTATCCAATTCTATTTAAAACAGGTTTATATCTTTTTATATATAAACTCTCTTTTACCATTCTTTCTTTATACAATCTAACCCCCTCCAACATTTTAATCTTAAAATCTGTATGTCCAACTTCCTTACTATGTATATTTACTTTAGAATTCCTCTCTCTCAAATGCTGTTTCAATCTTGTCTCTAATTTGTTCTTTGTTGTACCAATATATGATACATCTTTATTCTCTTTTTTTACAATCCAAACATTCTATTTTATAAATACCATTCATGTTTTCAACATTCCTATTTCTTATCATATTACCTAAATTACATTTCCTTTTTTTTTTTCATATGTCATAGCATCTGCCGGGACGCGAACCCACACCCGTCTGCAACCAACTACTTACTTGCATGGCGGCTGCGATACCTCTCGGCTAACAACGCAAGACATTTCCTTTTATATACTGGTTTCAACAATAAACCACATTTCTTATTCATATCCCTCATTATCTTTTTAATCTTAAAAAAAGTACTTTTTGACACTTTATACCCACTATACACAAATTCCTTCTTTTTTACTTTCTTTTTTCTCAATTTCCTCTCAATTTTGTCTATATTCTTTTTTTCCACATAATTTATTAACAATCTTAATTGGATAATCATTTTTTGTTGCCTCATTTTTTATACACTCCATTTCCTCCCTAAATAACCCCTCCTCGGAACATAGATTAATTCCTCTAACTATTCTATTATTAACAATATTAATCCTATGTATGTATTCAATATCTGATTCCCAATTACTCAATAATCCATAAAAAGTATCTTTTCTAAAAATACTAGTCTCAATCCCTACTCTATAATTTTTTATAACTTTTTTAATTTTAACATCCATATAATTAATTGAATTATTTATTTCTTTTTCCATTGTAAATTTTATGTTTTCCTCAATTGAATTAATATATTTTAAAAAAAACATTCTGATTTTCTTTCATTCCCATTGAATACCAAAAAATAATCATCAATATATCTCACATAAAATATAGGTTTGTATCTAGTATCACCAAAATATCTTTTTTCAAAAAAATCCATATATAATGATGCCAGTAAACCACTTAAACAGTTTTCCATACTCAGACCTTTACACTGTTTATAATATTTCCCATTGTATACAAATATAACATCCTTACAGCATACACTCACCATGTCATATAATAAATGACTTTCTATTTTAATATTCTTATTACCATCCTTAAAATACATTTCCATAATTACTTCAACCGCTTTATTTGGATCTATATTTATATACATATTACACACATCTAATTTTACAAACCATATATTTTTTACATTATTGTTTGTAAAGGTCTGAGTATGGGAAACTGTTTAAGTGGTTTACTGGCATCATTATATATGGATTTTTTTGAAAAAAGATATTTTGGTGATACTAGATACAAACCTATATTTTATGTGAGATATATTGATGATTATTTTTTGGTATTCAATGGGAATGAAAGAAAATCAGAATGTTTTTTAAAATATATTAATTCAATTGAGGAAAACATAAAATTTACAATGGAAAAAGAAATAAATAATTCAATTAATTATATGGATGTTAAAATTAAAAAAGTTATAAAAAATTATAGAGTAGGGATTGAGACTAGTATTTTTAGAAAAGATACTTTTTATGGATTATTGAGTAATTGGGAATCAGATATTGAATACATACATAGGATTAATATTGTTAATAATAGAAAAGTTAGAGGAATTAATCTATGTTCAGAGGAGGGGTTATTTAGGGAGGAAATGGAGTGTATAAAAAATGAGGCAATAAAAAATGATTATCCAATTAAGATTATTAATAAATTATGTGGAAAAAAGAATATAGACAAAATTGAGAAAAAAGAAAGTAAAAAAAAAGGAATTTATGTATAGTGGGTATAAAATGTCAAAAAGTACTTTTTTTTTAAGATTAAAAAGATAATGAGGGATATGAATAAGAAATATGGTAAGGAATGTGGTTTATTGTTGAAACCAGTATATAAAAGGAAATGTAATTTAGGTAATATGATAAAAAATTGGAATGTTGAAAACATGAATGGTATTTATAAAATAGAATGTTTGGATTGTAAAAAAGAGAATAAAGATGTATCATATATTGGTACAACAAAGAACAAATTAGAGACAAGATTGAAACAGCATTTGAGAGATAGGAATTCTAATGTAAATATACATAGTAAGGAAGTTGGACATACAGATTTTAAGATTAAAATGTTGGAGGGGGTTAGATTGTATAAAGAAAGAATGGTAAAAGAGAGTTTATATATAAAAAGATATAAACCTGTTTTAAATAGAATTGGATAAGAATAAAGAATTATTTTTGGAAATAAATTCATTTTTGAAGTATATAAGAAAGAAAAAGGAAATAAGTTTATTGTTATAACAATTGTTTTTTTGGATAAAAGAAAATGTAAAAAGGGAAAGTTTTTTGAGAAGGGAGTCAAGTAAGTGTGGTGTATGTTTTGTGTTTTTAATTTAATTGATTTTAATGTATTTTATTTATTTTTAAATTTTATGGGGTTTATATGTTTTTGATTATTTTTGTTTTTTTGTTTTATTATGTGAAGTTTGTTTATAATGTAATGTTTTTTCTAGATCCTTGAAAATGACTATAGAGTAAAGATAGTCGAAACGTTGGAAATAAGTGGATATATATATACATCAAATAAAGTTTGAAAAGAAAAGAAGTGGTTTTAATTATAGAATTATATGGCTATATGTACTGTATATTTTTGAAAAGAAAAAAGGATTGAGTCGTGATTAGAAACCTTTATTTTTATGAAAACTTTACTTTTCTTGCACTTTTGTTAATTTCAAATTCCTTATCTAATGTTTGCACATTCAGCATTTTGGTAGTTCTGTTAAAATTCAGACTTTTTTCACTTGCACATAAGTTTCTTTCATTTCACAATCACAATTATTCTCCTTGCTTTGATTAATTGTTTCTCTGTCAAATATCTTTTTATATTTCCTAACTTTTAATCATAAGATGACAAGGTGTGCCATCTTTTCTTAGCAATGGTATTAATATATTTTCTGGCTTTGTTTTGTACACTTATCATAAATTTTCATCTTTACCTATAATGTCCGAGACATTATATACTCATTCTGATACATGATCTATGATTTGTTCTAGCATCTTGGCATCTCTTTGTTAGATGTGTTTACATCAGAAAATCTTAACAGTTTTATTTACATTTATTCATAGTGAATTCCAAATAAAGATACTGAACAATATTTGTATATATTCATTACATATTGTAAACACAGTAATTAAAAAAAAAAAAAACTTCAATGTAAGCACACTCATTTCAGAAAAGCCAAAACAAAATTGAAAAATAACTATTGACAAAACAATAGAATATATAAGACTACTTTATTACTTGGTGCTGACTCGGGTCTAGACCTCCAGGCACCTGCTAACTCATATCTATCATGCATTGTTCCAAATGTTCTAATTTGCAAATTTTCTTTTTTCAAAACTCATTGCCTGAATTCCCACTCCAAGTTAATTTATTTAATCTATTTCATCGTATTAGTATAGTATTACATTTTTGAATTAAAATTATGCTTTCAGTTTTTTTTTATCTATATTATAACGATCGAAATGAAAGTGAAGATCGAATCTAACCGCAAACTACGATATCTGCTCTACAAGGCGCCATCTAGGCATTTAAACCTAGAAAAATTTATAGAGTAGGCAGATACGCGCTGTTAAGATTCCACTTTATTTAAATATTCCGATCGTTAGCCCAAGTCACTAGCTCAGTGGAGTAGCAGAGATAATAAAATATAAATTTTATATCTTAAATATAAAAGAATAAAAGCCTCTGCCAGAGATTAACACACAAAACATTTATTTACGCACATATAAAATAACATTTAAATTTTGAGGAATAAGTTTAACACTTTAGATTTTTATATTAACTTTTAATTTTACATTTAACTAAGTTTCAATGAGTTTAATATTTTATTTAGATAGTCAAGTATGAATAGACTACACAGATCTGCATTTGAAAAGAAAATATTCTTCCCTGATTTAACCTTAGGCAACAAATTTCGCAATCAAACTGGCGCCAATCCATCTGATACATTCATGTATTCAATGTAGCATGATACGACAACACAAAATACTATACTGTCAGGAATGTACATCTGATCAGTAAGTAGATTAGAGAAGACATTGTCTCTCCACCAACAGGAATGTGACATCTGTTGGCGAGTAGAACAATAAACATAAAACTCCATAGGAATGGACTGCGGTCCTTTGCCGTCTTACAAATCCATCCATAGGCAAACAGAGGGTGTGTGGCGTATATCTATAATCCTGCCCGTAGCGGACCTCATACTACATCTACAATTACACAAATATATCCAATCCATTGAACCAATTCAACTATGAAATGAATAACCTAAGATTACCCTCCCTTAATATAACTTTACAAAACTATATAGCCATTCACGCCCGACTTAAATTTAACATTTAAATACGTTCGCACAGATTGTTTAAAAATGTTGGGTATAGATCGATTACATAGATTCCACGGTCAAAAACATTTCAAAATAAACATAAACGATCAAAATACAAAATTATTGATACCGACAATCGCAGAGGGAAATTTATAAGTAACCCAATAGTATTCACCATAAGATACTTGCGTTGTTACCAATAACTTAAAAGACATCCGAATAAATACATTTTAGATACCGTACGGTATCATTATTTATCGAATGTCTATATTTTGATCAAATATGAAAACCAAAATATAATTAACCACAAACGAATCCATGCAAGCATCTATAAACAACTTAAATTTCATGCATTTAAATAAACTTAACACTAAGAAAAAAAAAATGGAAATGATGTTTATCAATCGGAAAACATATAAAATTAAACATTATTAATTTGATTTAAAAACTTACAAAAGTCAGATAAGAGTCCGTTTAACATTTAAGTTGACTTGTTTATCAATTTGTAAAACTTGACGAAAGTTCTTAATTGTTTTTAATAATTGTTCATTTCATATAGCTTATGGTAGAAGAGTCCAGGTTTCTGCTTTTAATTCCCGTGACGCCTCCATTGGAAGATAATGTTCTGGAGATGGCAATAGCTGGTTCAAGGTATCACAGTCTTTTCATTTTTCTTTTTTTAAATAGAGAGTGTGGTATGTGCGTCCTATCACATCTCTCAAACACAAAACGCTGGAACTCCAGAAAAAACTGTATTTCCCTTTTTATATTATCCACACGGATTCAATCAACAAAACGTCACTAATCCATCACTTTTGTTAGGGTCCGAGCCAAGGCTTAGTGCTTCCATTGGTCAAACTAATTTTTCTTTATTCTCTTATCCAATTTTCATCTCATCATTTTAATTATACAAGAGCCCAAGGCTAGCTTGCTTTTCAAACCATTTATAAACAACCATTTATAAACAATCATTTCCATTTACAGATTACAAGAATTAATTAATACCTGTTTTTATTTTTAAATCTTGTACGTTCAAATACTTATTTGTTTTTTTTTTTCAAAAAAAATATTTTTAAAGTTTGGCATCTGTGCGAATGTATATACGTTTAACAAACATTTTAATTTTAGCGTTTAGTTTTTTACTTTTATTTGCGAACTTTTAAGTTTTTATTTTAAATTAATGTAACGACATATTTATATATCGTTACAATATATATATTTAAAAAATATGATCTCTCTGTGATCCCATAATAAAACTTTTCACAAATAATGTCAAGATACTGTATATATACATTTTTGACTATTTTTTTCATATTTTAAATATAAAAAAAAAGTTTATGAGAAATTTAAAGCTAAGAATTTTAGTAAATGATTAAAATTAAAAACTAGAAAATAACAAGTACGTTACACACCATTTCAATATGAAAAATCTAACAAAAAAAAGATACAATTTGGTATGTTTTATAGCTTGCTATTAATTCCAGACAAATTAATCATTCATTGCATAATTGAAAAAGAGTATAAAATTATGATTTTCTAGAGATTTCAAACAGTAGTAACTTCAAAACTAAATTATGTAAAAATTAATTATTTTTTTTTAAGACAAAATTTCGAAAAGCTTTTCATGTATTTTAACCAGTTATAGCAGCTTTAATCTAAATTGCTTAAATGATGTAAAAAAAATTCATGGGCAACAAAATGCAGCTGTGTATATAGAATGTAGATTCATTGACATAATGGTAAATAATGTAGAGAGAGTGAGGGGCTATTCAAGCAAATCACAAATTTTTCACTGAATTAAAATGGGTTTGCAGTAGGGTTTAACAAGTAGAACACTGAACACAATATTTGTATGTAATAATTTTGACTATTTTTTTATATCCTATTATGAATGTTAATAAAATATAGAGGGAAAATTTCTCCATATAGTAGCACAACTCAATGCAAGCCAGAGTAATCAATGGATGCAGGAAGGTTTGTGCATAAAATCTCTATCTAGTGCGTATTCATTCAATATTCCCAGACTAGTTTCTGGCTTGTAGTTTTCATCAGTGAAGAGCCTTGGATCTAAGAGCCCGGCATCTAAACTTAGGATTATATGCAATCCTCCAGGAGCCACTTTATTAGGAATTTTATGCACAAACCTTTCAGCATCCATTGATTACTACGGATTGTACTGAGTGGTGCGACTGTATAGAGAGTTTTGCCTCATTTTAAATATCTTGTATAAGCACAAAGAATGGTGATCATGTGATATTTAGTGGTTCGTGTTAATAAAAATTGATACCCCATTTCTTCTTACACCAGCTCTCAACTAATTGGCCTAAGTGGTATAACGATTTAAATTTACTGTGAGTGCCAGCTATAGCTTTAAAGGTATAGCAACATAATCATCACAATCTATTCACATGATGTATTCATTTATGCCCCAATTATGCCAGCTGAATAACATGGTCCTTTAAGTATACCATGTATAAGTAACAATTTGGTATCTAATTATCACACACACCAAGTGATGAAGTTTAATATGATATACTGCTATTAATGATGCATAAAAAAAAGAACAGTTAAATTTTAACAAAACAAACTTAATTTAATAAATAAAAAATAATAGCAAATATTAACAGGAATTTGAATATAGCATAAATGAGCATTTTACTACATGATGCATCATTGAAGAATCATAGTAATAACTTTATACTACGTTCTAGCCACGATTTCATTAAAATGTTTTGATATGTAGGTCATTTATGCACATCCTGCTATGACGTCATCATCATCATCAACCATTATCAATCCACTGCAGGATGAAGGTCTCTCCAAGTTTTAATCCATCTTCTCCGATCTTTAGCTTCTCTTCTCCACATCACCCCTACACATTTTCTTATTTCATCCATCCATCTTACATGTGGTCTCCTTCTAGGTCTTTTACAATCTCTTGGAATCCAGTTTAAAATTTCAATTGTCCATCTATTATCATCTCTTCTAGCAATATGTCCAGCCCAACTCCACTTCAATCTTTTAATTTTTTCAATGAGGTCAGTAACACCTGTTTGTTCTCTTACCCATACATTGCGTTTTCGATCTCTTCTTGTTACTCCCAACATACATCTCTCCATACTTCTTTGAGTGGTCTGAAGTCTCTGTATTGATCTTCTATTAAGTGTCCAAGTCTCAGATCCATAAGTAAGAACTGGTAAAACACATTTGTTAAAAACCTTTCTTTTCAAACACATAGCCATATTTCCTTTTAATATCAAGTTATTTCTACCAAAAGCACTCCAACCAAGTTTAATTCTATGATTAATTTCCTCTATTATGTTTCCATCTGTATTAATAATCTGACCAAGGTATTTGTAACTCTTAACTTCTTCTAATTCATCATAATCAATCTTTATTTTCATATTTTGAGCAAATCGATTAAACATTACTTTAGTCTTTTTAACATTTATCTTTAGTCCTACTTTCCTACTTTCATCTGATAACTCCTGCAACATTTCCTGCAGCTCGGAAGCATTATTTGCAAAAACAACTACATCATCTGCGAAATCTAAATGACTTAAATAATCTCCATTTACTTTCACTCCTTTAGTTTCCCATTATGCCTAATCAAAAAATATACACATGTAACCAAAAAGAATATTTATATCTTCTATCCTAAACTACAGTTATGACTAAGTAATAATAATTTTAAAATGTTTCGTAAATCTAATATTAATTAAAAAATAAATAAAATACTGGACAGAATTAGACAAAAAAATAAAATTCTCACTTAGACACTTTTAATCGTAAAGTTTTAAGTCAAAAAAAAAATAAAAACATAGTTAAGCACATTTTCAAATAGTTTCACTTTTCAGGCAGACACAAGAAATTGTTTCTAGACTACTCCGAAATTATCAATTCAGTATTCTCACAGATAAATCGCTCTTATCTTTCCCTTGATCAAATGTTTTCAAACTTCTGTAAATTTTTTGAATTTAAAAACTAGTACAATTTGGTAATTGTTTGGTATATGACTATACAATATGTAAATTTAATTCTTACAGTTCTCTTCAAATTGTGTAGCTTTAACTTTCACTTCTCATTCTTTTATATAATTCCTAGTTCTATGCAAAATTGTTAAAAATATGTATTTGATGTTGACCAGACATATCTATAAATGAGAAAAGGCATTCAAAACTATGTTAGGATTATTTGAAAGACTCAACAGACTTTAGTATGCAGGCTTCCAAAAGATTTCCATATAGATAGGTTTCACAGCAAGTTTACATCTTAGAAGACCAGCAGAAATGGTACAAATTTCCAATAACACAGTGAAGTTTTTCCATAATGCTGTGATACTCTCTACAATCAGAAATTGTTTGAACTTGATAGATTCTGATGATTCAATTACAAGATAAAGCTTAGTTTGCTATACATTAATCCATTAAAAACAACTTACATGAACTTACTAAGGCAACTGCTTTTTTCCAAATAATTGATCTCTCTTGCTTTTTGGAATTCAACTTTAAATATCTTTTAAATGCATGACATAATCTTAAACCAAACAATAAATTCTTGATTTTCTGATAAAAAATTAAATTTACTGTGCCTGGCTGTTTTTTTAAAGGATTGTCAAATTAATTCAGATATATTCATTTTTTCCTCTTCTTTATTAAACAGGCTAATCATTTTTAATTAACTTACAAAACAATCATTTGCAAACCCAAAATATGATTGAATTTTTAAAATTTCTCACTTTCAAAGTAAAAAATATATATCACATACAAGGCCATAAGCTTTCTAAAATTTGCTTTAAGTTAAAGTTGACAAATTTAGAAAAAATGAGAATGCATGTGAAGCAATGGATCACAGCCTCTTATAAACTTAGTTAATATTGTAGGCCTGAACTAAGTTTATAGCCCAATATCAGCAGGGTTTTGCATTAAAGCTAAAATTAATTATGTTTATTAAATTTGTATTTACATTTAAATATTTCGTGTTAAATAAATTTCATTCAAAGATTAAATTTCTGTTAATAAAAATTACGTGTAAAACCTATTAGTCAAACATATATACGTCAAGCGTATATATATGAGTTAATGCAAAATTCTGCTGAAATAAAATGCTTATTTTACTATAAAAAAATAAGAATATATTTTTTTGTTAAAATCTTGTTAAAATATGGTGTATGATTTCATTTTGAGATAAGCCCACCAACATTTTCTAAAGGAATGTATGTTTTAATTAGTGAGCCCATTCAAGTCAAATTAAAGATGGCCTTCTCTTTCTTTCTTTTTTAATTAATAAAATTCAAACTTTAAAGAAAGAAATTTAGAATAAAAAAGTAAAAGTTATTTTTAGAAAGTGTTACCTTGAAACAAAGGAGCGCAGTGGGACTTATCAAGAACTACGATCATACAAACAACAGAAGGTAGCTGACAAAGAGGGTATAAATAAAAGTCAGAACAAAAGACTTGGTTATTCAGAGTTTTCTTGCTGGCATTCAGATTTCTCTTTGGAGAACTCTTTCAGATTTTGCTTGTGGAAATTTTATTCCAAAAAGTTAGACAACTGTCGTTTTCAAAATCATGGAGAAGTTTGAACATGCTCAAACTAAAAATCATATGAATTTGATGGATTTTACTATGCTTGGCTAGGCAAATAAATAGCTTTGCCTATCGCCGAGGTTCCTAAATACCATCAAAATGCCTTAGTATCCACTCAATAGTCATCTGAACTCTGTGCCGTGTCTGTAGGACTTTTCATAAAAGCATGCTACTTATTTCCACTTTCCTTGTCCGGGCAAATACCTATCGATGTTCGGATCAAGCCACGAATGCCATAGAAAACATGACCAAGGAACCAGGATGGTAATCATATCTCTCCTCCATTGAACTATTTACTTTCTACCCTTTTGTTCATACCTTTCTTAATTGAATTATATTATGAATTGTTTTATTTAATGATATTTGTAATGTAACCATTTTTATTAGACTAGTCTTAAATATATATGTGTGATCATCTATCTATATTTAACCTTTTTTCCTTCGCTATTCTTCATTACTAACATGCGTAAATATTTTGTATTCCATTGCGGTTAAGTTTAAAAGTTAATTTTTTTCATTTAAAATCTCTTTCCAATTTTATTTGTGTTTCTAAATTCCATACGAGTAAGTTTCCTTTGTTTGCCAACTTGATCTCCTCGATAACGCCTCTTTTGTCCGCCAGTAGCTTATTACGTATATCTGATTTAGCTATATACGTTTTAAATAATTTTTAAACTGTCTGTTTTTAGCGCAAAGCAATTAGAAAATGCTTTGCGAAAGATTTTTACTACTTTATCGAGGAGTTCGAGTTGACAATTTTATTAAAATTGGGAAGAAAAGACTTAGACCACAAAAATATTATATCGTTTAATCTGTTTTCATTGTCTAATTAGTTTTCATGAAGTTAGGGGAATAGCGGAGGCCATTAAATCATTATTTTAAAGTCATTAATTAAATATCTTATTTAACTAACAAGCTTGAGTTTGCTAATTTTATTCTAATGCTTTATGTTACTTTTTCAATGATCCAGGCATGCAAAACACATGTTTCTTAGTACTTTTATTGCACATTTAACTATTTAGCTCCGTAGGTGTTCCTGTCCATGTTTCTCTCCGCTGATGCTAAGCTTTGGGTCGGTGAGAAAATAATTTATGCGTGTCTCAGATAATGTTGGTTCGCAGTTAGCCTCGAGAATAGGCGAACAGGGCAGGTCATAGTATTCTTGATTTAATATCTCGCATATGGATGGCCTCGAGGTACTTTCGCCTAGTATTCAAACTGGGTTAAACCAACATACATCATCTGACTGTCACACATGACAAGTTTGTCATATTTTGTTTTTTACATTTTAACTCAATGTAATACTTATTTCTAACTGTTAAAGGTATTTTTTACATCTTAACACATTGTAATACTTATTTCTAACTATTAAGCTATTTAACATTCTTTTTTTTTTTTTTTCAACAAGAAAATGCTCATTTGTGAGTTTCCTCTTGGAGGCCTTAAAAAAGCAGAGGGCAAATTCTAATGTGCACTCCATACATTCTTGTCATTGCAGCTGTTATTACTATATCATTACTCATAGTATACTGTACCATTTATTTATATATGGTATTAAAAATAAAAAAAACTTCAAAGAGAGTAAAATGCAAAGATCGTTTAAAAGATATTTAATTTTGTTTTTCAGTAGTATAATTTTTTTAAAAAAGAAAAAAAAACGTACAATGAAAGTTAATTTTTGTTTTTCTTATTTATCTGTAATTTAATCAAAATAATGTTGATGTTGAAAAGTGCATACAGATTAATTAATTCAGATAGTGAAAAGACATTCCACACGCAAATTACAATCAAAGTTTCCAAAGCTAATTAAAGATGGCGAAAATAATCCATAAAAAGAAAAAATAATAATGTGGAAGATTATAGAATAATAAAACAAAGGATAAAGAAAATATGCGCAGGACTTCTCAAAAATGATCTGGACTATAAAAGGAACGAACAAGTTGGAAAGGGGCCTTTTCACCTGTGTGTTTTGGTCAAGTTCTTGTGTACGGCATTTTTTTAAAATTAAAAATAAAATGTTGCCACTTAGATCTAAAGTGAGTCTATCCTGCATGTGCGAGTAGAACCAGATCATTCGCCGCCACCTTTTCTCGGAAAAAAGTCACCTAAACCTTAGTCTAACCTTGCCTCAATCAGGATCAGAGATATGGAAGAAATGAAACCATAAAAAACAGTACTGCGGACTATCCATCGAAAGGAATGAGACTACTAAGGAGATCAATCACCTACGTAGACACTTGAAACTTACTGGTAAGTTAATGGCCATAATTTCTATCTAGATAAAAGATTTGCAAACTGAATTTTTAATAATAAATTGTCACCGTGGACAAAGAGAAGACATTAATTATCTATTACTTCAAAGTGCGATATTTGAATTCAAATAATTATGTGATTATGCGTGTGTTTCTTTTCAATATTATAATTTTATTATTATATGTGTTTAAATGTTTAATGTATTGTAATAAATACTTACTACTAATATAAAAAAAAACTTTCATTGTACGTGCCTAATTTTTTAGTTAGTTACGTTGTTAATTTAGAGTGTTAGATTTTTATTGTTTAGTTTAGAGTAGTGTATAAATTCTTATTTCATAATTAAGTCTAAGAATATTTTTTTCTTAAAATAACTAAGTTACAGGATATCAAAAACATGATCTTTAAAATTATTACTTTATAAGTTACAACATGCTTGACGCAGAATCAGTGAGTCTAATGACTTTGGCGCCCTCTTTTATAAATTAAAAACTGATTCTGCCAGCAATTGAAATCGTAATAATTTTTAGGTCGAGGTAATCAGGAATTATCTATGAGTGAAATATTTTTGTCTTTCATAGCATAATTAATTCACGTACCCTAGTATGTAATTGAAGGTATATCAAAATGTAAAAACATTACAATATGAACACGGATGGACTGCTCACCAACAAGCATTAGCTGGCATGGTGAGTTTATTGGCTTTTTACCTCCGAAATTAAGAACAAGAAACACCATAATCTTTCTTTATAGTTGCCTGATAAAATAGAATGAATGTGTGTGAGAATTAAAAATATTTTTCTAATAGAAGTATACAATCATGACAGACAAAAATAAATCATGGCCCTTATTTCCAGGAGGCTGTAAAGTCACCAGCCAAGAAAGTGATTGGTGGCCAAAGGCAGAGTGCTAAGAATCCCCTGATTGTGGACCCAGGCTGCCATTTGAAGACTTTTTACTTAAGTACTTATAAGTACAGATAACTTTCAAGTGAAGGATGATTGCAAAAAATTGAAAGAACTGTCTTATCTTTGTGAAGTTAGAAGAAAAGGTAAAAAGACAATTGATTTAAAAAGTGGACATGTACTCTACTAGAAAGGCAGAAATTTTGGAAGTACAAGTGGAGTAGGATTCAATATAAATAAAAAATGGAATAACAACATTGTGGAGATTGATGGTATATCGGACAAAGTGGCAAGATTAGTTATTCAACTTAATAGCAGATACCAAATGCATATAATTTAGGTTTATGCCCCAACAAGTTCCCATAGTGAGGAAGTAGTAGTAGTAGTTTTTACATAGATGTACAAAAGGCTAAATCGGAATAAACAATATTTTAAAATTGTTATGGAAGGCTTTAATGCCAGAATTAATAAACAATGAAAGATGTAAGTGCTGCATGTAAATTTGGTGATGGTAACAGAAATGAGGACATAGACTTGTGGAGTTTGCAGAAAAAGAAAAACTTTGTATTACGAATGTTTTTTTTTTGGAGAAAAATATTAAAAGGAAATGGACATGGAAATATCCAAATGAAGATACAGCAGAATTGGATTATATTTTGGCTACAGAAAATACATATTTCAAAATTGTAATATTTTTTATAAATTTAAGACAGGAAGTGATTATCGATTAGTAAGATATAAAATATGTGTTAATGCAAAATTAAGAAAAACAATATTTACAATTGATATTCCTAATCTTCAGAAACATTCTAATGAATTTAAATTAGAACTTACAAATCAGTTTCAACTATTAGTAGGCTTTGATATGATTCAGATTTGAATGAAATTAATAAGAAAATAACTGATACACTTTTAAAAACTACAACAAAGATAGCTGGTAGCAAAAAGCAACAACTGAGTCTAGATAATTTATGAAGAAAAAAAGGAATATGAAGATATATGAAAATGATGTATTAAAAAGGATTGAATATCTCAAATTTTGTAAAATGGTGCGAAAAAGAATTAATAATGATATAAAAAAGTATAATTGTGAACAAGCAGGGAAAGCTGCAGAAGAGAATAAATGTTTCAAGAATGTAAAACAACATTTTGGTATTAGTAAGGAACTTATATCTGAAATAAAGAAAAAAGATGGAATTATTACTAAAAAGAGAGATGACATCATGAAATGGGTAGAAGAGTTATTGAAAGCGCTCAGCCACTTAATTTAGTTTTCAATTTGTTGTTATAGCTTTACATTGGAAGTGTGAAAGCACGATTTAATATTATTATAATAAAGAAAAAGTACCTCCTACATCTATTATATCTTCCGATTTGTCCAGAATTTTAAATGAAGAAGTGAGACATGCAGCTAAATTTATGAAGGAAGGAAAAGCTCCAAGTAATGATGGAATTATAATTGATATATTAAAAGATGTAGGTGAAGAAATAGAAAAAAATTAGGCTGTTATATACCTAATATCTACATGATAAAGATTTACCAGATGATTGGAAGAATGCATTATTAATATTTAAAATAGGTGATGAAGATATTAGAAATTACAGACCTATCAGCCTTCAATCAGTTTTATACAAAATTTTTACCAAGATAATTACAACTCGTCTACAGAGAAAATTGGATTTTCACCAACCAAGAAAACAAGCTGGATTTAAAAGTAGTTTTAGAACAGTAGATCATATCCAAGCATTGAGAGAAATTATAGAA
This sequence comes from Epiperipatus broadwayi, assembly GCA_028023455.1. NCBI lineage: Eukaryota > Metazoa > Onychophora > Udeonychophora > Euonychophora > Peripatidae > Epiperipatus > Epiperipatus broadwayi. Next base: position 1,044,735 of record JAQFVV010006308.1, on the reverse strand, counting down.
AGGACAAATGGATATGGGTTGATATTATGCTTTGGATTTGTAGATTATGAGAAGACATTTGTTCTATAAACATTTCTTCAGTGATTAAAGCATTAGATCATCAAGATATTAGACTAGGATATCGTCATATTTTGAAGAATATTTATAAAAATGCAACAGCAACAATTAGATTACATAATGATACTAGGAAAATTAACATTGAGAAGGATGTAAGACAGAGTGATTCAATATCTCAAAAACTTTTTACAGCAGTTTTGCAAGAAGTATTTTGTAGATTAAAATGAGAAGCTAAGGGAGTAAAAATAAATGGAGATTATTTAGGTCATCTAGATTTTGCAGATGAGTAATTGTTTTTGCAAATAATGCTTTAGAACTTCAAGAAATGTTGCAAGAGTTATCAGATAAGAGTAAAAAAAAAAGGATTAAAAATGAATGATAAAAAGAATAAAGTTATGTTCAATGCATTTTATCAAAAGGTGAAAATAACGATTGATAATGATGAGCTAGAAGTTAACAAATAGCTTGGTCAAATTATCACTTCACATGTAAACATAATGGATAAAATTAACCATAGAATTAAACTTGGTTGGAGTGCTTTTGGTAGAAATAACTTAATACTAAAATGAAATATGTCCATGTGTTGAAAAGGAAGGTTTTTAATAAATGTGTTTTACCAGTTCTTACTTATGGATTTGAGACTTGGACATTTAATAGAAGAGCAATAGAGATGTATGTTAGGAGTAACAAGAAGAGATCAAAAATGTAATTTATGGTGAAGAGAACAAATAAGTGTTTTACTGACATCGTTAAAAGAATTAAAAGACTGAGGTGGAGTCGGGCTGAACATATTGCTAAAAGAGATGATAATAGATGGGCAATTGAAATATTAAACTGGATTCCAAAAGATTGTAAAAGATCCAGAAAGAGACTACATGTGAAATGGATGGATGAAATAAGAAAGTATGCAGGGGTGATATGGAAAAGAGTTAGAGATGAGAGAAGATGGATTGAACTCGGGAGACCATTCTGCAGTGGACTAATAATGGTTGATGATGATGACTCAAGTTAATTTAATTTTTGGCTAAATGTATATGTCAAGAACACATGGGTCTGAATAATATATTCATTATATGATATGGTTGGTGGAGAAATAAAGTGATATTACTTTCACCTCAATTAGACAAAGCAATCCTGTAGCAGGATTTCACTATTCACAAGACATTCCGATTCTGAATCATTTATGTTTAATGACTGTTTAAGATATTTTTCTTCTTCTTCAAATTATATCCTAAAGCACTAGGAGATTTTGACGATAAGATGTAAAATTTACAGTGCTTCTGAAAGTGTATCAATGATACATCCTAGATGTCCTACATTCCTAGACATACCCTTCCCATTGGATGTCTATTTTTAAATATCTAAATTATTGGTCAAATTGAATGTTTGCACTATAATGATTTGTGCCCATTAACTATCCTGTTAAGCATATCTTAATTTTCTTTTCATCTGAGTATTTCAAAATGCTAGAAATGTAAAACTTTTGTCATGGCTGAAGTTTTATCTTAAACCCTTCTCACTATACATGCAATTTGAACAATTCAAACACAAACACTAGGTGAAAAAACACCTTACTACAGCTACCAAAGATAAATGCAACTCTTCTGATCAATGAATCATTACTTGAATGATTTCTGCAGCAACCATAGGAAACAAAAAAATTGACTTCATTTGGAATTTTTAATTATCTCTAAGAGGATTTGTGTAATTCCATATATAATATTCAATCATTATTTTTAATAGTTAATCATAAAAGAATATGACTTCTACAAGTTAAAAAAAAAGTCAAAAGAAATTTAAAGAATTAAATGTGATCACCCAAATTCATATTCACATTAACAAAAGTACATAGATGACCAATATCATGAGAGGCTCATAACTATTAGTACCCATACTAATCTTAAGAAACTGAGATAAGATGGGAAAAACTGTGTGCACAGAGAGAAGACAGAAAATAGAGCAAATAACCTACAAGGCAGCAAGTGATACTATTTGTTAAACATTCTTTATCTGCAATTAATCCTAATATCTGAAGATCATTCTCCTATCTGCCAGCTGTAATTTCTATTGATAGTCTAAATTTTGAATCTCACAATAAAGCATATGGCATGCACATATAAAAAAAGGCAAAACTTGAGTTTTGTTTGAAAGTTTGTGATGCTAATCTTGCAGTAGTAATTATATATAGTACTATGGCTATCATTTTATATTAATTATTAAATATTTTTGGATAAATTCAAATTTTATTTTATTTTTAAATACATTCAACTGTTAGTAATAACACACAGATCAGCACATAACATGTTTCAAATACTATTATTCTCCTCTTTTGTTAAGATGTTGCATGCCTGTATTGGTTAAAGCATTGCCTTAAATTCAATAATCACGGATCTAAACATCCCAGATTAGATTTCTTAGCTAGCTAGTACTGATCAGGCCGGCAAACCCTCTATTCTTCAGATTTGTTTGCTTAACCAACTGAATTGGTTAAAGAATTGCCTTAAATTCAATATTCACAAATCGTTGATTCTCTTGCTATTACTGGTCAGGTTTGCAACACCTGAAGAAGAGAATAATTCCATTATACACTATTAATCTATATGCTACTAGTAATAAATGAATGTATATGAATTAGATCATGGAAATCAAAATATAATTACAATTGCAAAATTTTATATATGTATATATTGTTTTTTATTTACAGATCTAAACATCCCAGATTCGATTTCTTAGCTAGCTAGTACTGATTAGGCTTGCAAACTCTATTTTTCAGATCTGCTTGCCTAACCAACTAAGATGATTAAAGAATTGCTTTAAAGTCAATATTCACAAATCGTTAATCCTCTTGCTATTACTGGTCAGTCCTGCAACCCCTGAAGAGAGAATAATTCCATTATACACAATTAATCTATATGCTACTAGTAATAAATGAATGTGAATTAGATCATGGAAATAATCAAAATATAATTACTATGGCAACATTTTAACTGATAGTTTTTTTTCTATCTCCAAAATATATTAAAATACAATATATAAGTATATAAGAAAGAAAAAGGAAATAAGTTTTTTTATTGTAACAATTGGTTTTTTGGATAAAAAATGTAAAAAGGGAAAGTTTTTTGAGAAGGGAGTCAAGTAAGTGTGGTGTATGTTTTGTGTTTTTAATTTAATTGATTTTAATGTATTTTATTTATTTTTAAATTTTATGGGGTTTATATGCTTTATATTGTTTTTGATTATTTTTGTTTTTATTATGTGAAGTTTGTTTATAATGTAATGTTTTTTCTAGATCCTTGAAAATGACTATAGAGTAAAGATAGTCGAAACGTTGGAAATAAGTGGATATATATATATACATCAAATAAAGTTTTTGACAAGAAAAGAAGTGATTTTTAATTATAGAATTATATGGCTATATGTACTGTATATTTTTGAAAAGAAAAAAGGATTGAGTCGTGATTAGAAACAGAAGTAAATGGATTTGTAAAATACAATATATGTATTTCTAAAGATTGAATTGATATGCGAACATTTTCAATTGTTATCACAATCACCCAATTGACATTTTCACAACTTGTTCTGCATTAATTTATATAATACCCAGTGTGATATAGTGCAGTCCTAAAGTGGTAAAATGTATAGCTAAAGCTCCTAAGATTATAGCCATGCGCTCAGGAAGTGTCACGATATTTCCAGACCGACAAACGGTATACCCGACAAACTATTTGATTATTTAGTAAGATCTAAGATATTAGACAACTGCCTTCCAGGCATATTAATTTTTTTATATACATCGTATTACTTTCGGTTTTGATTCTTAGTAATATCTAATTTACAATCACACGCGCACACATGTATGTATTACTATATAATTCAATAATATTTTTTTTACTTTAATAGTTTATTAACGAGACAAAATCGACATCATTTATCAAATTGAAAACGGTAAACTTCAAGTTATATTAGTAATATTAAAATCCATATCAAAACAAATTAACAATGTAGCTAGCTACACGCAGTGGTCCGAATTTTATAAACGAACTCGTGGGGAGGAGCGCAAACAAAATTTTTCACATTATATAGTTACTTTGAATGGTTGGTTATCTTATTAGTGATCACGTTACAAATCTCGTACCGAAAGGTCAAGATCCATCGCCGCGTAGATATGGGGGTTGGGTGTCACACATTCCAATTATAATTACAGTATTCTTGAAAAAAGATCTTTGGGACTGTGAAAGTCTTACATTAAGATTATGCTTAAAAGTAAGTTTTTTATTCAAAACAAAAAAGCTTATTACAATTGTAGTTAATTAATAACCGACCAAGCAGTATGTGTGAAGAGAGATCCTCCGAAATAGTTATTTTATAGAGGAGTCCGCAATCAAACTTCATAAATAAAACCAAAATTGCAATATGTGACGTTATAAACACAACAGTACAAAAACGTTATGCACAATATTATAAATTTCTCAAATTGTACAAAATCCAAATTTATTTTCACAGCGTATTATTTATTATCTTGTGGACGATCTTTTCGGTTTAAAAAACAAAAAAACCAGTCTTTTCTTTTATTCATGAAATTATTTATCAAAATCTTTTAAATCCGTCTTCTAACAGACTAATAGACAACAGCTTGAATGGTACTTTCAACAGTTTTATTCTTTTAATTTGGCAACAGGAGGCGTTGAGAACTACTGCAGATCATCTCCATTGCATAGACTCCGATTTAAAAAAACATTTACATTGTGTTGTAACTTCCATTCCGTATATATTCTCTATTTTTGAATACAGGGGTATTCTTTTTTTCTTGTTCTATTTATATGGCTTATAATGATCGATTGTTGTTTTCTAAAGTTTCTAATCTTAAACCTCTGAAGAATGTTCTTATAATCAATAATTTTGTAGGAAAATTAAATTTGAATGTAGATAAGTCACCTGTTTTTCAAAATACCTGAATATAACCAAAACCACATTTAATCAAAACATTTGATTACTACATTATTCTAAATTAGTAATAAAACCCAATACATTTTTTTAAATTTTCAAGAAAACAATTTTATCTTGGGTCCATTCTAATTTTAATAAATCTTCAGTCATTCGCAAACGAGTACCGCCATTCCAAGAAGAAAACCCTAAGAATAAATAAATACTATATTAGAGATAAGTTATTTTTGAAATATAAATATATTTACATGCTGATCCACGCTAATTCACTATTCCGTTTATTTGATATTTTAAGATGCTTTCTTTTAACTTTTGCAGCCGATTTTTCGCTCTGAAAGACTTCAGTGCCATGTCTAATTGTAGCTCTACAATGTATTCTAACCTGTCATATCTCAATATTGCATTTCTTTGGAAAGTCTTTGAAATACTTTTTATACCGTAAACGAGCATGACTGTCCTACAAACCATGCTAATGCTCCCTGTAAAACAATTTTTTAGGAAGTTTTGTATCGTTCATGCACTTTTCTAATAGGTATCTTTAAATTAAAAATCTGCTCACATTCTATTTTAAAAAATATAAAACAGCTGACTTAAATTTGTCTAGCCACTCATTATTATTAATTTTGGTAAATCACTTTACAAATGAAAAATAAAATAATTGTCTTTCTTTTTTTTAACTTTTTCTTTTAGCATTGGAATGATCTATACTTCTTTATAAATGCATATTATAAAATCAAAATAAATTAAAAAATAAGACTTCTACTTTAAAAATAGCCCATTAATACAACAAACCACACACAAACTTCTTTATAAATCTTGATTTATTATATGAACTATTATAACATACAAAAAATATACTCTGTTTTGAGTATTCCATAATATGTATAACAAATACCTCTTATCTATAAACTCTTCTAACAATCTTAATTTTTCATTACATTCCTTTCTTAAAATAATCCCCTATGATTATTTAATTAAATCAATATACCCCCCTCCCTAATTAACATCCTATTCATTACAGGTTTCATTCCATTAATATAAATTCCTTCCTTTATAATTCTTTCATAATACCATGTAATACATTTAAAAGGTTCTATTTTAAAATCTTTGTTTAAATTTACTCATATGACCATAAACTGCAAAATTTTTAGCTTTTTAATGCTGCTTTAATCTTGTTGCCAATTTATTCTTTGTAGTTCCAACAGATGACATTACTTTATTATCTTAAAAATAATCTAAATATCTTATAATATAATTCTTTGTATTTCCAACAGATGACATTTCTTTATTATCTTAAAAATAATCTAAACATCTTATAATATAAACTGGATTCATAACTTATTACAATCATCATTATTAATTAACAAATTTAAACATTTCTTTTTATAAAGAGGCAAATAATGTTATATTTTTAATTAATCATATCAAATATTTTCTTAATTTTAACAAACCTTTTGAAACATTAAAAGTAACAAATTATCTTACTATTATTATTCTTATTTAATCAAAAAAAAAAATAGTATTTTTTCTTATTAATTTCACTTTTTAATCAATTTTCATTTGAACATAAATTAATTACCCTTTATTTATTTTAACATTTTTTGGTATGTTAAATAATTGCTTTTCAGATATTGATAATCATAGTAAAATAAATAGTAATAATATGATTCAAAAGGCAATTAAATTATGTTCAAATGAAGATTAAAAAGTAAAGTTAATATGATAAAATATAAATGTTTTACAATAAAAATATTGAAAAAATGAATAATAGGATAAAATTAAATAAGAATAGTAAGAAAATTTATGTTGGTTTCAATGTTTTGTTAAAATTAGAGGTACTTGTGTATAATTCAACCGATGACGCATTACCCTGAAGACATATCAGTCTAATCTTGCGATTTTTAAGATAACGTCTCCAAGTGATTTGCGGACACATGTAATCGCTAAAATGTGTCCGCAGATCACGTGAACACGGTACGTTAAAAAACGCAACATTAGACCGATATGCCTTCAGGGTAATACGTCATCGGTTGATCACGTGGTAAAAAACAAAAAAACATGGCAAAAATATAAAAATTTAAAAAAAAATTAAACATAAAAAAAAAGAAAAAAAATGTGACGCAGGTCACGTGATAAAAAAACAAAAAAAAAAAAAGGCAAAAATCTGACGCAGGTCAGGCAAATAGTAAAAAAAAAAAAAAAAATGTACATGCATGTGTCAAAATAATTTAGAAAAAACTATATTCTAATTTATAAAACCACCCTATATTATGCTCAATTATAAAAAACAGCGCGTAGCGCTGGAGTTGGCGGGGGGGGCCCTTTGTGTTTTTGACAAGCCGTTAGGCTTGGCGTACACCTATACCTTGTATTACTCTCATAGCTGTAATTTTTATAATTGCCCATGAATTTACGAAAAATAATTTTCTGTATGATATAATTCAGAAATTAAAAATTGCCGATGAATTTACGAAAAATAATTTTCTGTATGATACAATTCAGAAATTAAAAATTAAATTAAAACGTAATTCAATTGTAGAAATATTAACAAATATTTTTTGTAAATAAGTTTGAGAATTGTAGAAATATTAACAAAAACTTTTTGTAAATTTTAAATAAACACCTAAATAAAAAAGACGCGATCTAATGCAAATCTGGTATTAATGGCGCCGCACTTTTACATGCATTTGGTAATTTTAAAAACGTACTGCATATTGCAAAATTGATTTAAAAAATTATTTCAAATTATTTACACATTAAAAACGTAATGTAGAAATATTAACAAAAAGTACTTTACCCGAATTAATGCGAATCTGGCATTAATGGCGTCCTTGTTATCACATGCATTTGGTAATGTATATTCAAAATTTGTTTTAAAAAATTATTGAAAATTATTTACACATTAAACGTAATTCAATGTAAGTTTGAGAATTGTAGAAATATTAACAAATATTTTTTGTAAATAAGTTTGAGAATTGTAGAAATATTAACAAAAACTTTTTGTAAATTTTAAATAAACACCTAAATAAAAAAGACGCGATCTAATGCAAATCTGGTATTAATGGCGTCCAGAAAACGCCGCACTTTTACATGCATTTGGTAATTTTTAAAACGTACTGCATATTGCAAAATTGATTTAAAAAATTATTTCAAATTATTTACACATTAAAAACGTAATGTAGAAATATTAACAAAAAGTTTTTGTAAATTTAAAATAAACAGATAAATAAAAAACACTTTACCGGAGAATAAATTATTTACACATTAAACGTAATTCAATGTAAGTTTCAGAATTGTAGAAATATTAACAAAAACTTTTTGTAAATTTAAAATAAACAGATAAATAAAAAACACTTTACCGGAGAAGTTTGAGAATTGTAGAAATATTAACAAAAAATTTTTGTAAATTTAAAATAAACAGATAAATAAAACACTTTACCCGAATTAACAGCTCAAAAAAGTAACTGTGATGCCGTGGATAGCAAAATCGCAATAGACAGAAAAATCAAAAAATTTCCCAAACCTCTCTACGAATTTTAAATCTCGCGGGTGAAAAAAAAAAAAAATTGACTCTCTGATGGATTAATCACGCCAGTCACTTGGTTACCATGACAACGTTGTCATGCAAAAAACGTCGATGTCTACCGGAAGGGAAATCGGTAAGTCAAAAACGTCATCGGTTGAATTATTCACAAGAACCAAATTAGAAAATTATTTAATATGATTAATAAAAAATATATTATTTGTCATGTTTATAAAAAAAAAAAATGTTTAAATTTGGTTTATATTATAAAATGTTTAGATTGTTTAAAAGATAATAAAGAAATGACATATGTTGAACCTACAAAGAATAAATTGGCAACAGGACTAAACCAGCATTTAAATGATAAAAATTCTGCAGTTTATGATTATATCAGTAAATTTAAACAAACATTTTAAAATAGAACATTTAGAATGTATTATGAAAGTGCTATGTCTAAGTTATAACAGAATGCACTTCCACGAATGCAAATAACAACTAATGGTTAATATTAAGATAAATTTTAATATAGACCCCTTAAAGCATTTAACTAATAACATATATACAATTATTTACATAAGAAGGCCTGAAAGCATACAGAAATAATAATTAAGATCAATATGACCTTTAAGTGTCAAGCCGACTATTCTCATATTTGGAGGTCAGCTTTCTGCAGTTGAAGTCACTGTGTAAGGGGAGACACCCTGCTTCACTTCATATCAATCTACACAGGCGAAGCTCCAAGGATTGAGTGAGTCTTCATCTGATTAGTACTAATGTGGTTCATTGTTATCGAGTCCCAACAAAGGATTTGTTAGTCTTCTGTGCATCCAACCCGAATTTAGTATTATTATGCCTTTAATTAATGTTATTTTGGTAGATTGTTGTTTATCTTAAAACAGGAATCTAACTCAAATTCCTTTGTTTCATATACTCAATGATGTTTTCTATTCTCTTAAATTAGACTATTGTTCATTTTAATATTTAAAATTTTTCTAATTTAAAAACCCTAACTTTTATTTTGTACTTTAAAAGAATGCATCTTTTAAAGTTCTGTAATATTTTTACTCGTAACTTTCAGTTTCTACACTTATATATGTATGTATGTGCATATACACATACATAACAGAATTTTCCCCAAGTTGAGAGATCGGTTTTTAATTTCTGAACTTAATACGTAGTCCTTAAGATATGTGGGTCTCTTTATTTTCTTTTTAACCTGCGGTTTTTTATAATCTGCTTCACTTGATGTGTTCTTACTTTGTAACTGGTCGCCATAGTCCGCTGTTTTGAATAGGTCGGGTATTATCTCATCACTCCCATCTTTTTGCAGCTGGATGACATGCTTGCAAAGTATTTCTCCATACTTAATTCGAACTGTAATTACTTGCTTTGAAAGATGGCATATAACTTCTACCTGCGACCAAAACTTATTAGTATTATTTTTAATCCACTTTTTCCTGTAAATTAAACTTGTAAAACTTATAGGTATCAACTTGATGATTATTCACAATTGACATAATGTTTGTTAATTTTGTGCTCAACCTTCTACCTAGATAGATTTCAGCCAGTGATTTCCCAGATTTTGCACTAGGGGACACATGATTATAAAAGAGTGCAGTTAGCACTGTTTCATGTATTTTAATTTCCCCCAGTTTCTTGATGGAAGACTTTAGGGTTTATACTGCTTTCTCAGTTAATCCATTAGATTGAGAATGGTAGAGGGATGAGGGTGTGAAATCCCCCATTCTTGAATTGCTTCTTCAAATTTCTCTGAAGTAAACCCAGTTCCATTATCCGATACCAGCATTTCAAGAAAACCGTGATGTGCAAAAATTTCATATAGCTTGCTAATTGTAATGTCTGTACTGGTGCTACTATTTTATATTCGGTCCATCCTGAAAATGCATCGACCACTATTAAAAACAGATGGCCTTCAAATAGGCCGCAGTGGTTGATGTGTATATGTTGCCATAGCCTTTCCACATTAGGCTATGTTTCAAAATCAGCTGGAGTCATTTTAGTGCATGTTTGACAATTTTTAATGATTTTTTCAATGACATTATTAATGCCAGGTCACCAGACACAACTACGAGCTAATGCTTTTGTCTAAATGATGCCTAAATGGCTCTATTGCAACAGCTTCAGGATTTGATTCCTCCCTTTTAGTGGAATAAGAACCAATCACCCCTCACAGTGCATCCCTTCCCTTGCTTACAGTTAACTCCTCACAGGCATTCCATAATTCTTTATGCAGAAAGTTATTTTTCAGCAATCCTTTATTGATCTGCTTTACTGTCCACTAGTAGCCATTGTCTTCGATGTCCATGCACTGACTGTTGTGCTGTTGAAGGTTTGGCTCTTCCAGGCATCGATATAATTACTATTTCTTTTTGTCTTTCAGTTTGATCAGGTATGCGTGCCCTAATTGTTTGCCTTTTTTACACACTAATGTATAATCCTATCCGGCCAATATGTTTAGTCAATGCAATATGTGAGGACTTAAATGTTTGAGAATTTAATTCCAAATATTCCCAATAGGAGTTTGTGATCCGTTACTATCGTAAATCTGCAGCTGTATAGATAATGATGGTACTTGTTGACACCAAATAAAATCGAAAGTGCCTCTTTGTCGAACTGACTATAGTTTTTCTCTGCCTTGGATACATGACACATAAGCAATGAATCGTTCACCTTCCTGAGCAAGCTGTAATACCAAATTCTGATTATCCATAGTCGTTACTTCCAATTCGCTGTTGAAATGGACAAGTAATTTGTCCGAAGTAAACAGCAATTTTGTGTGTAGAAATGTTGTTTCTTGCTCTTCTTCCCACTTCCATTTCTGGCTCTTTTTGAGATTATATAATGGTCTGGATATGTGGGCCTTTTCTTTTAAGAAATTTTTGAAATAGTTAACTTAAAGCTTGACGTTTTTTCACATTGTTTGGTCACTGTGATTCCGCAACCGCTGCAGCCTTTTTTGGGAGCCGGAAGATGAGCAGTTTTTAGATAAAATGTGACCCAAAAACTAAATTTCCCTTGCTTTCGATATACATTTTTGGGGTTAAGTTAAACCTCGAATTCATCCAGTTTTTTTGCAGACTTTTGTAGATGCATTCTAAGTTTGTTTTCAGTCATGACTGTAATAAGAATGTCAAAATAAGGAATAATGCCATCTAATCCATTAAGGAGAGTTTTAATTTTTGCTTGAAAAATACTAGGGACCGATGTTATTCCGAATGGAAGCCTCCGCACTTAAATACCCTACGTGAGTTGTCAGTGTTAATTTAGCAAAAAAAAATGGATCTCTGATGCGATCCTATTATTTCCCTGGCATTAGGAACCAGATATGCACTTTTACTGATCACCTTGTTTACCAATACCCTATAATCATCACACAAACAAATCTGCCCATTGGATTTAGTAATAATTAACAATGGTGTGACCAATCAGAATTCTTGGTCGGTTGTAATACCCCTTTCTTAACTAATTCAGTGATTTCATTTTTGTCTTTCTTTTTTTTGCATGATAGGAAATTTTCTGTGGTTTGCATATTATTGGTAACACATCACTGCTTAACTCTATTGACACGGGGGTCATTTAAATAATACAAGTTTCCCTCTGAATAAATTAGATATTTGATTCAATTTCATTTACCAATTTGACCCTTTTCATAATTATGAGTTTAATCCCCAATTTTCTATTGATGCATGTTAGATTTATTGAGGCATAAAATATGTATAAAGATATCTCATTATTTTTCTGTCTGGCTTACTGGGGCCTGAGCAACTTTAATTTTGATGACGTTACCATTTACATCAAGTGCTCTGAGGTCAGTTTTTTCTAATTTGGGTTTTTTTAATACTCTTGGATGTAATGGTATACAGATTCGTGGACTGACATCTAAGACACGTCGCTGTCACTGTCCACCTCCATGGATAGGGTCTGGTCACACAGCATTAGTTGTAATATAATTTTGTCATCAATAGTGGACATTTTTATCCCGTTGCATACTGGCTTCTCTGTCTCTGATGGATATTTTCATAACTATCACTTTTCTCTTTACACATTTTTTCCAAGTGCCCTCCTTGCTTACATTTTTTATAGTGTTCTTTTTTATAATAGCAATTGCTGGCTTTGTGGCCCTTTTTCCCATAGCAGAAACATATAAACTTGGTTTCGCTGTTAACAGTATTTTCATTGTTTTCAGACAAATCTTTGTTTATGGTTTTACAAACATCGGTTTGTGATTTTGTTATTTGGCAAATTTATGAGATTATTCAACCATGAGTTCATAAGCTATTCCACATTTTATAGCCTCAGTGTAATCTAAATTGCTCATGGCCAACAATTGTTGGCTAAATTATCATTGCACATACTAGTAAGCAATTGTTCCAGCAAAGCTTTGTCTAGGCAAGAACTGTATATGCAATTCTTTGCTAAACAATGTAGGGCACTGTCATAATGCTTTATATTGAAATGAAATCTGAGATTCAGATTACATTTCACAATCATATCCGATCCCTCTCCACCAAACTGGATTCAAATCCCATACGTATATATACGCACCTATTCAGTTCAATTTTTTTAAAATTTTGTATTCAAAATTAACGTTAACAAAAGATTTAAGAATCTTGAATTAAATAAATCAATAATATTTCATATAATTTTAATAGGTTGTGTATGTGCGTAAATCACATATATATATTAAAAGTGATAGGGGATTAGATATAAATTAATATTTATATTTGTATATGTTATATGAAAATGTATATCAAAAATTTTATATACTAAAAATACGTATGTATGTAATGACGTGGGATGATGCAATCGGCTTTGTAGCTTGTAAAAGCATTCTAAACCATAATCAATTAGCATGATTGAATTATAATCTCTATTAGAAAATTAAACAAATTTCATTAACAAAACTTAACATTTGGTAAAATCTATTTCTGAGCCAGAAATAGATTTAGAACAATTGTTTGAAAAATACTAATCCGTTTGCATTGTTTTACACTACCAGCTTAACAAACGAGAAATTCCTTACTAAAAGCTACTCTGCAGTATTCTTTTATAGCCACAGGTATTACAACTTAATAGCATTCCTTAGATAAACCGGAGTCATATAAATAGGGCCCAAATTCAGTCATCAGGGAGAGTACGTAGATTCGTAAGGCATCTGCCGAACAAATCTACATAACTCAAATTTTTCAAGAAACACCTCTCCATGACCAGACCAACTCAACTCCAGCCAGCTCGCCACTACTGATGAACATTCGTGAACCTGCTGCTATACCGTGAAAACCAACCGAGTGATCTGCTACCTGCTTTCCAAAGGTAACGCTGTAAAGTGCTGCCTTTATGAACTCAGAACTTTCTCCTGATTAACTCTTAAAATGTGAAAGAATTTAATATTAATTATTAGTAACTTTTATAGTCTATTTTATTCTATAACCATTTTGATTAGCCTTGTAATTTTTTTCATTTTTTAATTTAATGCGGCAATTATTTTATTAATATTTTGTCTAATATATATATTTTAAATGGTAAATGACATTTCAATGAACTCCCACCCTCACCAGTACAGTTAGTTTTGCCTTAGCTCCTCGCTTTAGATAGGAGTAATACTTAATTTTAATTTGTTTTTGCTTTTAAAACTATAACGCTTTCTAGGCTGGGAGATTTTTTTAAAAAAAATGTTTTACTAAATATTATACTTTTTGCGTAAAGAACAGAGGGAGAAATAAAGTTTCACCTTTGATTAGTTTACGATTTATGCAATGTTAATAATCTCCGTAAGAGCGCAATATTAATGCAAACAAATATGTTAAATGTATATATTACTTTTTTTTTTTTTCTTGCCCATCCAAACATATGTATGAGTATTTTTCTTAAAGCACAACTTAGACTTAATTGTATACTATGTTATACGTATGTGGAGTTTTATTAAAGAAGTGTAATGAAAAGGAGGAGATGTCTTTAAACTACGTTTAAGATCATATCATTAATTTGATGTTATCATTATAGGTTATATGCTCAATTATAGATATCTGACTAGTTATTAGTCCGTCCCAAAGGGTTGTTAGCATAGGCCACTCATGTTGTTAAGCTTTATCCAGAGACGTGTGTCGGAACCCTAAAGTCATCTCATCTTCGTTTCAGGTTGTAAACAGGGTGATGAATGTCCCTGGACCATATATATATACTCGCATAGCAATGCATGGGATAATTCTGGCAAAGTTCGGCCCATTTTGTCAACCGATTCCACAAAATGTGGGGTGGCAAGTCGGCTAGACTATTCTATAATATGATAAAGCACCTCAAAGTATTGGATCCGCAAATATTCGGCCATTATGCTAACACTGCAACACTTTATATTAGACCCCTCTTTTCAAAAAGCTCAAGCCTATAAATATCTGTATCTAACGTTATGGTCTAACTATACGTATCTCGTAAATTAAATAACTCATGATGTGTCGCTTAACGACTCTATATATATAATTTAGAGAAATAACTCCACATACGTTCGACATGCAAATAAAATAAATAAATCTTTATTAAAAATTATATTTTCTTATATATTAAACTTATGATAGCTTGGCCAGTTAGTTAACCGAGAATTATGTAACCCATCCTGGGATCAGTCAAGGTTGTGTTTTCGTTTGTAATTCGGGCGAATCATTATAATTGTACACTTTATAAATGCGCTAGATTAATTGAAATGTCATTATGCGCATCAAAATTCTTCATAACTTATTTGTAAATACTTATGCTCAAGTGTGAGTAGGCACAATATAACTTATTTGTAATATGAGGCTAATCACCATTTAATATAATTCAAATGTATATTCTTTTATTTCTATTTGTTCATTATTAAATATAATTTTAAAACTAAACATCTGATCACTGCTCATTCTTTAGTTAATTGATTTAGTTAAATTTTAAATGTCATGATTTGTGGAATGATGTAAGACCCCACTAAAGTTAAGCATAAGTGCTTGTCTGTTTTAAAATGTATATATGCATTTGTCATGATTTTTCCCTGAGTCTCTTTGTTTCTCCGATGTGCGATGTCGCCTGGTGGTGAATTAAATATTCTAGTATCATTGGATTTGCTGCTCATAAATAATTGAACCTGGAATCTGGACATACAGGGTAGAGTTCATGATTGTTCCTGACACATGTATCTCGCACATAATTGGACTCAAGGTACTTTTGCCTAGATGCTAGATCTTGTTATGTGGATAGACAATTTCGACCGGTACAGGGATTTTTTTGATTTAAGACAATATACTGAAATTTCATTTATTAAATAGGATTCTAAAATTATGCCCCCTCCCCTTTATCTGCCATAAAAGAACATGATTTACCCCACCGTGGTTTGGTTTAAATACTGGGATTATTTTGGTTTGATCATTTTAAAAGTATTAAAATATTAGAAAAACAAAATGATTAGTCACCACTTTTTAAAAGTTCAGTAAATAACATTTTTAAATCTTAGAAAGTATTGATTTAATTGCATTACCCCTGGGATTTGATAAATACTGTCTTCATTTTTATAAAAAACATAGAAGTTAAAATGAGGAAACAATCTTGCGACCTTATTGATTTTTAAAATATGTTCGAGTTTATTTAACAGGGACGATTTACAAACCTTAACTTAAGTAGATCTGATTACAAAAGGGCACGAGAAAAATTTATATGTTAAGCTCGAAAGATTGTTTAGATTGGCATATTAATTCATATAAAAAAAATAATTTAATATATAAAAGGCAGACCGCACCAGGATTACGCCAATCTTGGTTCCTGGCTCGAAATTGCAGGCTGGCGACATGCCTCAAGGGTTAGGGATTAAAATGTTTGCCAAAATGCTCTTTAAAGTGAGCCTGTTGGTTATCTTGATAACTCCTTTGCCTGCAAAGTATAATAATGAAGCAATCTTGTACTTATCATCTTTAACTTTACTGATAAATAAGCATTTTTCTATGTGTTGAACGTACAAGGGCCAATTACTTGCCTCACTAATGTCAAATTCCCTGATTGTTACTTGCATTGCTTAGACTTTTCCTCATTTTAACCATTATTTACTTAATGGTCCGAACTAAGATTTTGACTGTGCCAATTGCTATATCTGTTATAGTAGAATGCACTTCCATGAATGCAAATGAACTAACGGTTAATATAAAGATAAACTTTAATATACGATCCCTTAAAGCGTTTAACTAATAACATATACACAGTTATTTACATAAAAAGAGCCAGAAGGCATGCATAAATAATAGTAAAGATCAATACGACCTTTAAGGGTCCTAACTGACTGTTCTCACGTTTGGAGGTCAGCTCTCCGCACTTGAAGGCATTGTGTATGGGGAGACATTCTGCTCCACTGATAACAGTCTACACAGGTGAAGCTCCAAGGACTGAGTGAGTCTTCATCTGATTAGTACTAAGACAGTTCATTGTTATTGAGTCCCAGCGAATGATTGGTTAATCTTCTGCGCATACAAAAATTTACTATTACCATTAAGCCTTTAATTAATCAGTTATTTTTGTAGATTATCGTTTATCTTAAAACAGGTATCTAACTCAAATTCCTTTGTTTCATATATTTAAGGACTTTTTCTACCCTCTTTAATTAGACTATTGTTAATATTGTCCATTTTAATATTTAATCTTTTTCTAATTTAAAATTCATAATTTCTATTTTCTACTTTAAAAGAATGTTTTAAAATTCTATAATATTTTTACTTGTAACTTTCTATCAGTTTCTATGCTTATATAAGTATGTATGTGCATATAGACATACGCATACATAACAGAAAGAATTATAAAATAAGAAATTTATGTTAATGAAATGAAACCTGTAATGAATAGGTTAATTGGAAAAAAGAAAAGAAAACAATAGGTCAAATTAATTAAATAATTATAGGGGATTATTTTAATAAGAAAGGTATTTAAGAAACAAATGTAATGAAAAGTTAAGATTATTTGTTAGAAAATTAAGGTAAGAGGTATAGAATATTTGTATTTATTGTTTTTCCTTGACAAAGACTATAAAAGAATATAGTCAAAATATTGGAGTATATTTTTGTATGTTATAATAGTTCATATAATAAATCAAGATTTGTAAAGAAGTTTGTGTGTGGTTTGTTATATATATAAAAGATCACTATATGCATATTTTTTTTTGTTTATTTTGTGGATGTTCTTTTAGTCCCCAGAGTTAAGCATGAAACCAAATTCTCTCAACTCCAAAATGCCACTTAAATGCATGTTTCAGTAATATAGTGACCAGACTGTTAAAATAGCATTTATTTAGTAAAGTGGAAGATTAACAGTTTCAAGCACAAATAGATAATAAATGACAACTTTCCGATGGATACTAATGAATTTGTTTTGTAAAGAACTAGTTATAATAAAAGTGACTTTTATCCCAGATCAATAGCAGCATACTTTATATCTTCTTTGTAAAAGAATGAACTTCAACAATTTCATTGATGTAACAGTTATTGGCTCATAAAAATTATGTAAAATCCAAGATAAAAGTTTAATTATTTGATTTCATAAATTTTAAATTGTGGCATGAAGCAAAATAATTATTTTAGAGGAAATAAAAGTTATTTCTTCTAATATAATATACCCATTTAAAAAAAAGTATATTTCTTTCCCAACAAATCAGTTTCTAATTTGAATAAAATTTTAATGCATAATGAAAAGGCCTTGTGATGTGGCAGTGAATTCAAATACATCCCCAGGACATGAGCTCTAATCCATCTAGCTAGAACTTGGAAATCCTGTTTCAGGCTAGATCTGTTCTTAACTTTCACTACTTAATAAATAAAAAGGCAAACCTGATAAGAAATGCATTCTTCTTCCTGTCAATAATTAGTAATGGGAAAAGGAGTGCTTTTGGAAAACCTGCAGTGGATTGCATGCCCTTTTACTTATTTAGTCTAGTATTTCTATATCTACAAGTGCTGATATTGGTGGTTCTGAACTGTAGTCAGCAGATCTTAAGGATTTTGTGAAAATAAGGCATGGAGAGGGGTTTGCAGACCCACTTTCTAAAAATGTTTTAATTAATTAGCAAGTCCTTGAAATTATTACTTAAAGCTTATATTAAGTTTTAAATGAAATGTAATAAATTTGTATATTAAAATGTTAATATTTTAATGACTTTTTGAAAAATAAAAATGTCATTTTTAAATTAAATTTTATAAGTTACTATATTATTTTAGTAATAGTTTTAACAAGGCTGTAAACCTTAGCAATGAGCGTCTGAAAAAATCGTCACTGTGTTTTAAAGACCTACAGAGATCCCTAGTGACGATTTTTTCAGACGCTCATTGCTAAGGTTTACAGCCTTGTTAAAACTATTACTGAAATAATAGTGAGCGTTTAATAAAATTTATAATTACAACTTTATATTATTTTAACAAAACTTTTTAAGTTAACACAGATCAAAAACTTAAAAAATTCTGTAACTTTAACCTAATATCTAAAGTTACCTTAGATAACAAATAAACTGTTTAATTATACATGACTTTGTTGCATTGTGATTTTGTTGTGGTCTGAAACATAATTTGGAGCTCAAGACTCATTGATTATACTCCCAGCTACCAGTTCTATTCTCAAATTTCTTACAACTCATGAGCAATAAACCATTGGATTAGTATAACACAATAAAGTCAAAAAATATATTTCATATTATTCACATATACAAAAATATTTTAATTCCTAATTAAAATTATAGATGATTGCTATTGATCATAATTTAATAACTAAAAATAGAAATACCTATGTCAAAACATCTTTTAGAAAAGAGTCGTGAGCTTTCAAAATTTTGGAACCTTTGATTTACATACAATAAATATTGATATTTATATGCATGTATTTAGTGTTTGTCTGGAAAATTTGAGATAATGGTATTTTATATCTGATAATATGTTGTCTACTAACCTGTGTTTATCTACAATTAACTTGTGTGTTATTACTAACAATTATTTGTATTTGCAAAAGTTTAAAATTTTCTAAATATTCAACAATTAATGATAGATGATGTAAATAGCCCAACATATCACATTGATATGCACATATGTATAAATACAGATCATATCCAAGTATTGAGAGAAGTTATAAAAAAGACCAATAAATATGAGTTGCCATTATGCTTTGGATTTGTAGATTATAAAAAGGAATTTGAGTCTACAAGCACTTCTTCAGTATAAAATATTCTGAAGCATATTTATAAAAATGCAACAGCAACATATAGATTATATAATATTAGGAAAGTTAACTGAGAAGGGTATATAACAGAGTGACTCCATATCTCCAAAACGTTTTACAGCAGTGCTGCAAGAAATATTTTGTGAATTAAAATGGGAAGCTAAAGAAATAAAAGTAATTGGAGATATTTAAGTCATTTAGATTTTGCATATGATGCTTCAGAGTTTCAGGAAATGTTGTAAGAGTTATCAGATGAAAGTAAGAAAGTAGGACTAAAGGTAAATGTTAAAAAGACTAAAGTAATGTTTAATGGATTTTTTCAAAAAATGAAAATAAAAATAGATTATGATGAGTTAGAAGAAGGTAACAGCTATAAATACCATGGTCAGATTATTACTACAGATGGAAACATAATAGATGAAATAAATCATAGAAATTAAACTTGGTTGAAGTGCTTTTGGTAAAAATAACATAATATTAAAAGGAAATATCGAGAGATGCATGTTAGAAGTAACAAGAAGAGAACGAAAATGCAATATATAGGTAAAATAACAAACAGGTGCAACTGACATATTGCTAGAATAGCTGATAATAGGTGGTCAAGTGAAATCATAAACTGACTTTGAAGAGATTAGTCCACATGTAAGATGGATAGATGAAATAAGAAAGTATGCAGAGATCAGAGAACATGGGTTGAACTTGGAGAGACCATCCTGCAGTGGATTTTTAATGACTGACAATGATGACGATAAATATATGAATAAAGTAAAAATAAAATTAACATTTAATAGCCCAATTGTTAACACAAGGTCACAGTCCCATCTATATACATAAGTCTTTTCAAGTATAAATACAACACATTTTTAAAATTTATAAATTAAAAACAATTTAATTCTCACATATTCTATTTTAAAATATTAAGTCCAGTTTACACATTACTTGCTTCATAATTTTGACAAAATTAGTCTTTAATAGATATACTTATAGTACATAACGTAAATGAGAGATGGAGGATAGAGTTTAATTGTGGGTTGTTTGTAAATATTTAATGTGTGTGTGCTACAAGTATGCTTGAATTGACTTAAATGTATAGATGAATCACGGTCAAGTGTTAAGTGATTAAGTCAGTTACTATTGCAAAATTGTGAGGTTTTTCTTCTATTTATAATTATGAGTTTAGTATTTGTCATATTTACATGTGCATATATAGATGAATTAATCTATATATAAGAAAGTGTGCAGAGTTCAGAGAACATGGGTAGAACTTGGAGAGACCATCCCTGCAGTGGATTTATAATGATTGACAATGATGATGATAAATATATGAATAAAGTAAAAATAAAATTAACATTTAGTAGCCCAATTGTTAACACAAGATTACAGTCCCATCTATATACATAAGTCTTTTCAAGTATAAATACAACACATTTTAATAATTTACAAATTTTAATCAATTTAATCGATTTTCTCAAAATATGAAAATAAAGATTGATTATGATGAGTTAGAAGAAGTTAACAGAAATATCTTGGTCAGATTATTAATACAGATAGAAACATAATGGATGAAATTAATCATAGAATTAAACTTGGTTGGAGTGCTTTTGGTAGAAATAACTTGATACTAAAAGGAAATATGCCTACGTGTTTGAAAAGATTTTTAATAAATGTGTTTTACCAGTTCTTACTTATGGATCTGAGACTTGGACACTTAATAGAAGAGCAATACAGAGACTTCAGACCACTCAAAGAAGTATGGAAAGATGCATGTTGGGAGTAACTACAGATCGAAAACGCAATATATGGGTAAGAGAACAAACAGGTGTTACTGACCTCATTAAAAAAATTAAAAGACTGAAGTGGAGTTGGGCTGGACTTAATGCTAGATGAGATGATAATAGATGGACAATTGAAATCTTAAATTGGATTCCAAGAGATTGTAAAGACCCAGAACAAAAGACCACATGTGAGCTGGATGGGTGAAATAAGTAAGTGTGCAGGGGTGATGTGAAGAAAAGAAGCTAAAGATCGGAGAAGATGGATTGAACTTGAAGAGACCTTCATCCTGCAGTGGAATGATAATGGTTGATGATGATATAGATGAATTATGTATTTATTTACATATGAGTATGTTGATTTATGAATTAAAAACTTAATATATGTATTTAAAAATTTTTGCGAAAAATTATATTGTCATTTACAGCTCTAAGAGATTGCTAAACAGACAAAATGTTTGATAATAAACAAAACAAAAACAGTACTGATAAAAGGGCTAAATTAATCACGTTATAATGCTCAATGAAATCTAAGATAAAGCACTAGCCAAAATTTTTTTATATCCATTGATACTTGTGAATTTTTCTGTAAACCAAGATGGCAGACCATATTTCTGATAAATATAAAGTTTCGAGGGCCTATCATCTACCAAAGATATGTTAGTTGTTAAATTAAAACAAAATGAATAAATCAATTGTTAAATTTTTTTTAAAAAAAAAGGAATAAATTCAAATAAATTTCATTAAGAAGCTTTATTCCAATTTTTTTTATTACTTATAATGTGGTAAGAGATGATCCACTCTTAACATTGTCATACTTCGATTCAATTCCGCATGTTTTTTTTCTTTTGACATTAGTTTTTTTTTGGTAAATTGTCATGATGATAAAAATTTAGGACCTTCCAGTCACAGAATGTGATGCAGTGGACTATTTCCAAGGTTATGGGATCCTGCCCTTCTGAAAAGTATGTGTTAATGGTCACGATATGATTGCATGCTGCCAACATGAATAAAATGTAAATATTGTATTTTTATATTTTTTTCATTTATCTATTAATAAGTTAATCCAGAAAAAAATAAAAAATAAACTGTAAATAATGTAATTAATTTTTCTACAATGATTTCTTTTTTTTAACATTTCCTAGTAGGCATTCTTTGTAAACATTTTTTAGGAGTCCCCAAAACTGTAGATTTATCAAAAATATGGGCTGTATCTTGGTATACAGAAAAACTCACAAGTGCCTATCCATTTTAAAAAATTAATTATTTGGATGCAAGGGGTTGTAAGGATAACTTACAATCTTATTAAGCTCACTTGTTTATGTGCAATATCAAATCATAAACTTAAAAATATAATTTTAAATAATAAACAATAAATGTTATCCTTTTACATTAAAATATCCATATGCACACGTATATAACTTAAATGTTATATTATAAAATTTTAATAACAAAAGTCGAGTCAAATAAATAGTTATTTTAATGAAATCAAGTATTAAAATAATTAATTTCAATTATTCATATATATATATGTATAAAATAATTATTGTTAATTAACATCATTAATTCTCAAAACATAGAGAGAACCTAAGGTCAAGTCACATCTTACCATACAATGCAAAGAAAATTATTAATTATGATGCATTCAACAATAATTGACAACAAAATCGTAAAATCAAATAGTAATTTAACACATGCAAAGTATAAAATGTAGATTACACGATAAAGGCTAAATCAACTAATTTCCAAATCAGTTCTATCTTATACAAATGAATTAGTCACTACACATTTATTTTGCTGTGTTCAAATACCGAACATATTAGAAAGATGGATCAATAGTTTGGATGGATTTTCCTTATTTATAAAATCTTCATTGGCAGAGAACTCTAATATCACTCAACTCAAGAAAAGGAGTAAATAAATTATTCTTTAATATCATCCATAATAATTTCAAAAACGAAATTACCTTTAATATAATAATTAAAGAAATTCTTAACAATATCAATTTAAACTTGAATTCCAAGGAAGACAAATATCATCAACTATATTTATATATCTAAATAAATTTATTCAAAGAAGACTTTAAGTTATAGAAAATGCATCATGAGTAAACACATTTTGCCATAGGATCAAATGCTATTGTTCTAACCTAAAGCATTGTAATTATTCATTCCTACTGAAATGCCTAAAAAATATATATCATCTCTATAATTCAATATCCAACTTCAATTTACAGCGAGATAATTTAAGGAAAGAGACGTCAATGTCATGTGAAATGAATATTTATGAAACAATGGAATTTATTGATAGCCTCAACCATGATTGCTGACCAGAAATAAAATAACCTCATTGTTAATGAACAACATTGCTAATTAAATTTTGGAAAATGAATAGAACAATACCATAAATGTTAAATACATCATATTATTTTTGCATATCAACATCTATAAATATTTAATTTTATTTCCTTTGTCTTTAACATCTGCTTACTTTGGAATAATCCATTTTGGAAAATCATTAGACGAAAAATGGGAAAAGATCATTGGGTTAAATTTTTTTTTTTTATTTAATAAAATTTAGGTCTTCCTTATGCAGTGACTTGACCAGGTTAATAATTAAACTTAATATGAAGATAAGATTTTATTGTTCTTTGTAATATAATTCATTCATTTGTGACATGACAGAATTCTTGTTTAGTATTCATATAAATGACTAATATCCTTGGATAAAAAGTTTTTTCTTTAAACGATAGAGATCATACATAGATGGGAGGTCTGATAGAAAATGGAATTCCCTCAAAAGGATTTGGTATTGTTTAATTTAAATTTAGTTAGTTAGTGTTATCATAATCTTTGCAATTATAAAATCTTTATTTTTGCAATCTATTAAATATTGTTTGTGCTATGATACATATCTACTATGGGCTATGGGAAGGTATAATTTTAAAATGTATATACTAATATAGTAGAAATGTTAAGCACTTGTAATTAAAACATTTTCTTATATAAAGATAAATTTAAATTATTTTCAATTAATATTGTTAAATTTATTTTAAATTTAAGGAGGTCTCTGATTTATTTAAATTATTTATTTTATTTTCATAATAAAATAAAATTGAATACATATAAATCATCCTGACTTAACATCATGATAACTTGGTTGGAAAAAAGTTTGAGAGTCTATCGAACTTATATAAAAGTATTATTATTGCTACAGGATATCAATCGACTCCTGAAGAGAGTTAAATGTAAAATTAACCCTGAGTTCGAATACTGAGCATAACGGAATAATAAAAAGAGATGAAGATTGGATGAACTGGTCTATGTTGTATCAGTACTGAATGCTTAAACATTAAATTATATTTGAAATAGATGCAATCATGGATTAGACTTTTATCGTATCATTCATAGTATCCTACAATGTATGAAGACCCTAGATCCAATTATAGTTAGATGCATTCACCCTCATTCCTTAAGGGAATATGGACCATTACAAGCTATCTTGATGAACCTAAAACCACTTTTGTTAATCATAAGAATGGAAAACTGAATACTAATGTAACATATCTCAAAAAATTTTAAAGTGATATAGGTGATATGTTAATTCCAGAACCATTAAAACATTTTTAAGAACATATGAATCCGTAAAATCATGCCACGTCATTAATTTAAAATTTTTTTTTAATAGTTCCAATTTGTAAACTGTTGTAATTATTACAGGATATCATAAGTATCAATTGCAGCAATATTGATTTCAAGGATTTTACTTTCTATCATAAATGAATAGTTACTAGAGAATCAGGTTTTATAATTAAGGAATATGGCAGACATGATTTTTGTTGTTAGGAAAATGCAAACGAACAAACAAAAAAAAATGACTTGAGGAAAGTGTGCTTAGTAAATTTCTTTTTAGTTACTTGATGAAGATATTTGACCAATTTAATCACCAAGATTTCTAATAATATTTAAAATTGCTTCTATGTGATGGTGTTAATACTGATTGTTGAAAAATCTTAGCCATTTGAAATAAAAGCTGATGATAAACAAGGCTGTGTATTAGTTCCAACTTTGTTTCAAATTTTTTGCTAATGATTTTTGGAACAATACAAATCTGAGAGCAACGAGTTTAATTTCAGCATCCAGGTTTCTAAATTTATTATTACTAATTCTTATCACTTCAAAAAAAAAAACCTCAAATGAGTATCAGTTAAAAATGGAAATAAACCCATCAACACATATTAACTTGAAAAATTGATAAACAGTATACATTCCAAAATGGTGCTGCCATAAAGCAAAACAAAACAGAAGGATAAATATTCTATCAAATTTTTATATGAAAGTAAAATATGTGCCTCCTCAATTGACAACATAATAGAATTAGAAAATTTCATTGAAAAATACTTTGCAATATTCTGAAAATATGTTTATAAGACAATTACTACGTTCTTGAGCTTGCTGAATATGATGCTATTGAATATATAATTGAAATTATATATTTTTCAAATGGGAAAATACATCAAATTAACAGTGGCAGATGTCCTAAAAAAATTATAGTCAATTTGGCAAAGCAAACTCTATTTATGATATATTATTTTCACTAAAAAGATAAGGCTGCAGATAAATTATACTGGAGAGCAAGTAGGCAAGATATTGAAATCTTTGGAACTATCATTACAAATGGGTGAAAAAAGGCTATCACAAGATATCAAATAGATTATAAGTTCAGTATACAAATATGATTGATTTGCAAAAAAACCTAGCAAAATTCACTTTTTTTTTCTTTTTCTTTGACTCACTATTTTTTTTAATTTTCTGTAATTAAAATGAAAGATATATTTACCAGTGAAAACTAAAGCTAAAGAGCTGCTTAATATAAAGCCAATTTTTTTTTAAAAAATGAATTTTACTAAAAGCAAGATATAAGCACTGGGTGTTTATTTTCAATCTCTTCAAGATAAAGAAGGTTGTAATGGTTTTTAAAGAAAAAATCCCCGATAAGTTGCAATTTATAGAGACCTCACTCAGATCTAATCAATATCTCTGTCTGTTCTGTTTGCTTTAACCAAACTAATATTTTTTTCAATACAGTTATTCTATCACACAAATGAGAAACACTTTGAGGAAGAAAAACTCTAAATAAGTTTTTGAAAAGTGAATTCAGAATTTCAAAAAATAAATAAATTTAATGCCAAAATATGAAGTTGAGTGTGCTAAAGAACAATCCAAGAGATTATTAGTAGTTACCATAATTAGTGAATATACTTGCCTATACACTCTAAAAACAAAAAGATGACTGACATATTAGTAGCTTTCAATTCTTAAACATCCTCTATGAAAATTAAGGCAATTCTAAAGTGGCAGATTTTTAGAAAAATCCATGGATTGCAGTCAAACTATTGTCAATTCTGGTTCTCAAATATCTTATAAATCCTGCGCAAATCATAGAATACTTAAAAATACATCAAAACAATTCTGACAGTCTATCAAAAGAGGCAATGTCTACTTTGATGCAAACTGATCAGAGAAATTAATCACAGAAGTATTTTTATGAATTATGCTTCTATATGATTAGAAGATGTATTCATAAGAAAGACATTATAAAATTTTTATTTTATTCAATAATTTTAATATTTACATTTATTTTACCATTAGGTTCACAGACTGGATTTCTATGTTATTCTAACATAAAAAAATAAAAAAGACAACTACACTTGAGATCCCAATATAAAATTTAATGTTTTATGTCTTCATAACGATTAATGAAGATTACAATTGTCTTTTAAAAATTTTTAAACATCTTTATTTATTTTTTAAAAAAAATTGCTTCTCAAAATTTTTGACATGAGAGCTCAAATCTCAATTTCATTAAATTTATTCATGTTAATAACAATAGAAAAAAGAATCCATTAAGAAAAAAATATGACTATTTTTAATCAATGCCACCTTATTATCCATATATTTCAACTATGTGGCAACTTACTTCAAGGCCTATTTTTTATTTTTTCTGCACAATCAATATAGACAAAATAAAAAGCATCCAAGATTGATAGATAGTCAAAACATACAGCTAATAAAATAGAATTAAGATTTGTTGTACATTGCATTTTAAATCACATTCAAATCGCTTAGTACTAATTAAAAAGAAAAATATCTAATAAATCATTTGCAAATAAATCTAACGGATAAATAAAATTATTTATATTTCATTTTTCGGTACTAGTACATATAATACACTCCACTGCTTGATGGCACTTTCTCGCCCAATGCACATCAATATACATGTTCACTGGATGACGATACGGTCAAATACGGTAAATTTTATAAATTTATAGATGATCTTTTATATATACGTTAGTTTTTTTATATACGGTTTTTTTTAATACATTTCATCGCATGTTGACATTTTTCAAGCTACTTTTAAACAATTTACGAATCAACATTATTTTCTAAAATGCAATACAGTTTTAAATTACATTATAAATCTCAGCGTGTAGTGCTGGAAGGTGTGGAGCCGGAGCCCGAAGTTTTTGACGATACGAAGGATCATCCAAAATACATTATAAACACTGTTATAAACACTATGGACCGACATTCTGCAAAGTATTTGGAAACAATTTACAAACCAACATTATTTTATAAAACATAAAAATTAAAAGTTTCTGAAATCGAATAATTACATTTTGATGATCCTTCGGATTGACCAAAATATGCAGTACTGTGATCAAACCAAGCTCTGATTTCCAAAACAACATGCAACCTCAGACATTTAATTTATCCTGTAGCTGTTCTCGTGCAAATGTACCTATTTGTGTGAATTCTGTGAAATTGTACTTGTCACTATACTTTTGAAATTTATTTCACATTCCAAGTTGTGTAGAAAAGTGCGGTGATGGCCTTACAATTACTAGCATGTAATATTACATTAGGTAGAGTGTATGATCATTACTTTGAACACACATTACAAGAGTTATGGTCAGTTGAATTCCATACTCTCACATGATATGGTAGCGATCTGTGAAATGTGCACATTTGCATAGTGTTGCGAAACACATCAGTGGGACATAATATATGTGAGCAACGCAATATATGCCCACAACGGTTAATATAAACATCACTGTTCTATAGGCCGCAGTGTCAGCCATAAGTTTGGCTGCTAAAACAGCATATTAATATGTGTTGCCCGAAAACCATCGCCATCAAGCGGTGGAGTGCATTATATATATTAGTACCCATTTTTCTAGCTTGCTCCCCAACTAATACCGATCTTAATTATTTATTGTGAAATTTAAAATATTCAGTTCAATAAATAACTTCCTATACAAGTGTAAAATTTGAATTCTCAGAACAATTATGGTAAATGAAAAAAAAAACAAATTATTATCAAAATCTATTAATGTAAAAATTAAGTAGAAATTGATTTGGTTATAACTTTCTTCCATATTTCTTTTATGTATGTTTTTGGGTGCATATTAATATTCCCATTTTACAGATTTATATGAGTATCAATAAGTACAGAAGCATATCACACACGGCTATATAACAGAAAAATTATGGGAATGTATACACACATTTTATATTTGTGATATCTGCATATACAAAACAATATTAACTATATTTTTAAGACATCATGTAGTGAAAACAGTGAAATATATAATATCGTAACATTTATTTCTTATAAAGATATAATCTTAAAGAACATTACTAAATATATGAAAAAAATTGAAGATGCTTTCCTTATGATACGCTATCTATAATAGTCTAAGGTGCTTTTGAAATGTGAGATGTGCACTGTGGAATTATTATTACAGGAACCCTCTTGGTCTAGGATAAAAATTAATCTGGCAAAACTTTATAAAACCAAGAGTAGGAAAATTTCTTGTGTTACCTGTGCACTTAATTCTGTTTTTTACATGATAGATTGGTTACCGAAAATTATGATAAAGAAAAAAAAATTGTATACAGTATATGGAAAATTAAAAGATTGGTTTCAGAACTAAGAAATCAACAAAATAATGAAATAAACCATATGCAAAATCTTGTAAAAAAAAATTTTTTTTTGCATGCTATCAAATTTTATTTCAATTGCACATAAATAAAAACAAATTATAGGAATATAAATTTCATCTGAAAAACAAAAAAAAAAGCAAAACATAAAGAATTAATGAACATAAAAATTGGACAAAATATGTAATCTGATTAATATATATGATTTTCTTTACTATCACTTCTTGACAATAAAAATATGTTTGCGCATGATTGCAGGAAATATCACTGCTATCACTTAATTTTGTTCCAGAGCATATCAACTTCCTAATAACAGCTTCATTACCTCTAATAGTTCTTATGGAAGTTTCATGTAAACCAAAATGCTTTCCTATAGACATTGCACCTTCTTTGGTTGTAAGATGATCTAAATTTTGCATTTTAATACCTGCACTGCTTGTACACATATTCTTAGATCTGTATAATAATACATGATGACACTATATATTGTTTCTCTCCAGAAAATAGAACATTGTAGAAAACTATATTGTTAAAAAAAAATTGGAAAATTAATTATGCAAATTAGCATAGCTAATAAAGAGACAAACTGAGAGTGCGACTTGGAAGAATAGTCAAGAAACTAGCTGTATGTAAATAGAAGGCAATCACATTAGCAAGTTTGTATAGAGAGCTGTGTGTCATTTCCTTAATAGAAAGAGTTTTCACTTGGATCTTCTAGCATCAAGATAAGCTCTTTAACACTGATTCAATTACTTCCTTACTTGAGTTTTTGGTTACTTTAATTTAATTTCTGCCCCATACTTTTTCTAGGATGTACTCTTTTTCATGGAAAATATGATAATTCATTACTTTGAAAGAGCAATATGCACAGCTAAATTTTCCCATTTTTGACCTAACACTTGCTTTCCATTTCTTTTTACTTAGCAGCCAAGTTCCAGAAAGGGATTATTCTATTTGAAGTTTCACACATTTCTCCAATTCTCATATCTTGTCTGCTTCAATATTCTAAAAAGTGGATTCTGTAACCATCATAAGCTTGAAATACTTCCCTTCAATTGCCAGTTGAAAGTAGGATAGTTCTATTCCATCATTCGATTGGTTTGGTAGTTACAAGACTAAATGCTTTATTTTTATGAAAAATCCTTGCATACATTTTTAAATCTTATTTAATGACCACAATACCTGGCAAAAGTTTACTAAATTAGAATGTTTATGATTACATTACATATAAAAAATTCATGATGACTCTGCAGACTTTACAAACAGATATACATATGATTAATCCTGTGTATCAGTAATTGTACCTATTATGTACATGTCGCATACAGTGGAGGAGCTACTAAAATTAGGTTCTTAAAACAAGTCTCAAAGCCTCCCATTCCAATCAACAAAATGAATTTTTATTCTCATTCATTTATATTAATATTTTTAATTGTTTATGATTAATCAATTCACCTGTTTGTAAATCCTTTATAACCTTTGTAAAAACTTAATCATTTCTCTAACACATTAAGTATGAACTGAATGTAAACTATTTAATTATCTATTTTTAAATAATTACTGACTAACTACAGTCAGACAATGTCATTTCAAAACTTAGGGAGCACCATTTTTGACAAAAACAAAATAATTTCATAAAATAAATAAACAGCTACTATAAATTTATTATTATTATTTATATAATGTCATTCTGCTTATTACTGCAAACTAATTCTAATCGAGGGGGAGGGTGTAGAACTGTAGAAGATATAGAATATTTTATTTGAAATTAATCGTTCCTAATCAGAACACACACACAAAATAATATTCTAATAAAATAAAAATAAAAAATCATATTTATACTATTTTGTAGTATAATTACGTTGATCTAGCCCTCTTACGCAATGACACTTCAAAATAACAAATCCACAATATGAAAGTCCATGTTGATATATAGAATATATATATTTATACATTATGTAATGTCTATAATCACAACAGAATATTTTTGTGCTTCTTAAATTCAATCATAATATATTGTAAAATTAAATCAGTTGAGAAACATGAAAGATAAAGACAACAAAAAACCAAAAAAAGAAAAAAAAAAGATTGTGAACTCAATAAACCTACTGAAAAAAAAAACATTAATTTAAATTATAATGAGAATGAATTATCATATTAAAAAAAAAAGAATTTATGAAAATAATTTTTATTATATTTATGTTTTAAAGTGTAGGCTTTTAATTTTTACAATATGAATAACAATAAACAATAAATCTTAAGTCACAACAGCTAATAGGTTAATATATATAAAATACATGGACCACTGCCTAATATACTTATACAAGCTAATAGAATGTCAATTGTAATGTTATCTTGTAAACAAATTGTTGATATTCTATCGATTTGTTTTAAAAACTAGACAGTGTTAATGTAAAATATATAGCACATAATATAAAGTTCAATATTATAAACTGTTAATATATATGAACATGTTAATTGTGTAATTTAAAACAAAAAATAATTTGTACTTTGTGAGGAAGTTCTGAATAGGAAATGAAAATTAAATGGACATGGTACTCAACAAACATTACAGATATCAATCACAATAAGTGGTTTGATTACAATCCCCACCTGCCTAAACCAGCCTTATAAGCATTTAACATACATATTGTAGGTATTATAAATTTGATGGAGATAAAAAATACATTATCACTAACAGAAGTATGAAATCCTAAACTGATAGAAAATAAGCTTAGAATATAACAATGCACTGAAAAATAATTATACTAAGATATGGCACATTAGCTTTTACCTCTTTTTTGAAAAAATTTCAAAATCCCTTAGGGGGACGGAAGAACAAAATTTTACATTACTAAAAAAATAAGCAGGATTTAAATATCCAACATTATTCTGTAATGAACATTTCTGAAGCGAAATGATAATAACAGATTTCATAAATATGTATTTTATGGATAAACTGAGCAATGTAAATATTATTTTAGAAATAGTAAAGAGAGATATAAAGTTTTCATTAGGAAAATGCAGCTGAGGATAGCATATAGATAACTGAAATATTTGTGAGTCATACAAAAGTTTTCTGCAGAAGAAATTGAAACACAATGACATAAAATGTTAAATAAACTAAGGACCAGTATGTAATATATGATAAATTGTAATGTGTTTCAGATCGATTTCTTTAGTCACTGAAAAACTCATCATTTCTTCTGGAATTACAATGGCCACAGTCATTTATGAATGGCTATTCAAAAAAAAAAAAAATAAAAGAAAAAAACATTAAAATGCAAATTTTATATAACACTTTCTGATTGATAGCAATTTTTTTTTGTCTTGCAGTTAGGGTCTTGCATTTTCACATTTTATGTGTACTCAATGTCTCATGGCAATCTTTTGCTTTTCAAATGCTTTTATATTAACTCTGTTTCTGGTAGTGTGTCCATATTTAAAAAATTTTAACAATGAAAAAAAAAATCGATCCTTATGCTTGCCAAGAAATATCCTTAGCAACTGAACCAATGAAAATATCATGTTTGTAGAATAAAATTTTGTTAATATTGAGTTAATTCATACTTAATTAATTAAAAATATTTTCTTCTAGAATTTGAATTATATTATTCTGAAATAATGAATATTTCATAAATATTTTGTATAAAAAAATAATAAATGTGTAAAAAAAGATTAGAGAATTATATGTTTTCATTTCCAAAATCAAAAGAAAATATAGAACTGTCAAAATCATTAACAGCAGTTGGAATGAAAAAAAGTGATGAAGAAAATTATTTTATTTAAATTGAAATTATGTTTTATGTATAACTAAAAAATAAAATATTAAATTTTTTTTTTAAAATAATGTTTTTTTGTAAATATCCAATTAAAAAGTATAAAATAACAAAGTAATCTCAATAAAAAATCATAAAAACGAAGAAAACCTCAAATGCTTTTATAAAATGACGTTTTTTAGTTAATTACTTTATTTTCTACTTTTTAGTTAGCTGTTTACATAAAAGCATTTTAATAACTTTTTTTTTCTCAAAATTAAAAATTTCATTCACAAAGCTAATAATTATAGCAATTTTGCCAAACTTAAAAGAATTTGCAGAATTCTTATTTTAAATGTTGAAATAGAAAAAAAAAATGGTTGTCGTCGAATAGCTACTATATCCCACTCAATGGTGCAGTTTTCATGCTTAAACTATAAAATATGATCATTCCCGGGCCATTAATTATAATCATTTTGATGTGTTTTTTGTAATGTGAAAATAAAAACAAAAAAAAAATCATCTTTTTTAAATATTATTTAATTTTAAATATTATTTTTTATTAACATATACAAACTAAATGATAATAAATGTAAAATAAAATAAACAAATTATAATTTGATTAGTCTTTTTTGGTTTGCTTTTTATTAGAAAAATCAATTTTCTATCGGAGATTTTTTTGCTGGGGTTACGGCTTTTTATTTTTTTGTTGTTTACCGCTATTTTTTATTTAAAATAGAATGACAACTAAAAGTAAAACTTGTTACGGTTAGGTTTAGTTTTAGGGTTATTTTTCTATTGTTTGTAATGCTAAAATAAAAAATATCAAAATCGTATTTTTGTAAATATTTTTTTTTACTAACATCTATAAAATAAATGATAACTATAAACGTAAACTATATTCAACAAAGTATAACAGTAGTTGGAGAAAAAAAAGAAACTAAAACTTTTTTAAACAATGACAAATATATATAATTAAAATGTTTATAACATATGTTTTTTATGATATTTAAAAAAACCCGTGTACAATTGTACTTTTCTTACAGGTTATTTTTGTGTTAACGCACTTTTTTATTTCAAAAATATACACACATTACAACTTCTTTGTCTCGTGGAATGTTACGAACAGGACGTTACTTGACTCGTTACCTAATTCCAACTCACTTTATACATATATCTTGTCAACATTTACTACTTAAAACTTCAATACACTACGGTGTAAAAAGTCTGTTAATTATTACTTTACAAAATCTGAACATTTCAATACTTTAAAATAAAAAAAAATCCAATGAAAACATTTCCATCCAATTAAAAAAAAAACACCCTCTCTCCAAGACGTAACCATTTTATAAACTGTGCAAATTCGGAAAATGTATTTGCTGTGTAAAACATACATGCTGTACTGCGATGCGACATAGCGGCCTGCAATCTGTAGCACAACAAAAAAGTTGTATTATAGAAAATGCGGGTTCGAACGTGTCGGTCACGGAAACGGCATTTTTGTGTTTTAGCGCGAAAATGGCGCCATCCAGTGGGATATGGGGGCTCTTTGATGATTACCAAAAAAATTATATGGTAAAATCTGACATTTATATTCATAAGGACTAGCTTATTCATAAAGTATTGAAGAGAAAAACAAATTTAGGAGAATTTGAAAAATTACTAAAAAAAAAATATAGTGAATTTTTTAGGTGCTAATACAGTCTATTCACTAGATAGTGCTTACCAATAACTCAAAATATAACCAATTGACAAAAATAAAAGTATTCACATTTATTATTAAATTATTGACCATAAGTGTATAAAAATCAAGAAAATAATAAATTGTGTGGGCTATCCTTTGATTTATTTATTTACATGTTTTGTGACTTTTTTATTAGATAAACTTGCTGCTATGAATGGTTTTAATTTTCAATTAATTTTTTTTTTTCTGCTGCATCTTATGTTATTGAGATATGTTTTTAGTTAAATAACATATTTTTGGTAAAAAATTATTTTTACTGGAAAATATATTTTCTTAATTCTATTCTTTATTTATTAATTATTTTAAGTGTCATTAAAAACTAGTGGGCAAATGATATACTATATTAGCATCATTTTATTAATTATTTGAAAAACTGTAAATATGTACATGATTCAGTTATTATTTCAATGTCTTTTTCATAATTACATATATGTATGCAATTTCAAAATTAAGTAGTAATATAAATATGTATACACATATTTTAAAGTGTCTATTTTATATATATGTGAACATTGGAAATCTTTGTATATGTGCAAAGCAATAATAATAGATATCATAAACTGCTAGAGGCTTAGAATAAAATATAGCAGATACAGAAGCCAATATATTACTTAAGATAAATGCCCTCTCCATGTGGATTTTGTCAATTATGAAAGATTTCATTTTATAATAATTCATGCTTAAATAAGAAATTATTTTATCTAGTGCCGTGTTTACAATTATATTACATTAAAATATCAGCCTTTCAAGCTAATTGAGCACGCGCCTTTTGAGAGTGTTAAATAAATGAATTCTTTCCTCTTCAATCCAAGGTATAGTATTTATGCAGGAATAAAAAGGATCCTCTTATTCCTACGACTCAAATTCTTTTATACGAGCAAATCTGAAGTACTGTTGAGGAGAGCGTGAGTAGAATTCTTACTTTAAATTACTATTTACGATGTTTTTTGACTGAATGACGTCGGTGAAATTACTTAGAATTTACTAAACATCATTCTTACTGAAACTTAATTATGAGTAAAAGCAATTACTTTATCTAGCGCCGTGTTTACAATTATATTACATTCAAATATCAGCCTTTCAAGCTAATTAAGCACGCACCTTGAATACTTTCCTCTTCAATCCAAGATATAGTATTTATGCAGGAATAAAAAGGATCCTCTTATTCCTACGACTCAAATTCTTTTATATGAGCAAATCTGAAGTACTGTTGAGGAGAGCATGAGTAGAATTCTCACTTTAAATTACTATTTAAGATGGTTTTTGACTGAATGACGTCGGTGAAATAGTAATTTAAAGTGAGAATTCTACTCACGCTCCCCTCAACAGTACTTCAGATTTGCTCATATAAAAGAATTTTAGTCGTAGGAATAAGAGGATCCTTTTTATTCCTAAGGCGCGTGCTCAATTAGCATGATAGGCTGATATTTGATTGTAATATAATTGTAAACATGGCGCTAGATAAAATAATTTCTTATTTACTCATAATTAAGTTTCAGTAAGAATGACGTTTAGTAAATTCTAAGTAATTTCACCGACGTCATTCAGTCAAAAAACATCGTAAAGTTATTTAAAGTGAGAATTCTACTCATGCTCTCCTCAACAGTACTTCAGATTTGCTCATATAAAAGAATTTGAGTCGTAGGAATAAGAGGATCCTTTTTATTCCTGCATAAATACTATACCTTGGATTGAAGAGGAAAGTATTCATTTATCTAACACTCTCAAAAGGCGCATACTCAATTAGCTTGAAAGGCTGATATTTGAATGTAATATAATTGTAAACACGGCGCTAGATAAAATAATTGCTTATTTACTCATAATTAAGTTTCAGTAAGAATGACATTTAGTAAATTCTAAGTAAT
The DNA here is from genome assembly GCA_028023455.1 of Epiperipatus broadwayi. Taxonomy (NCBI): domain Eukaryota; kingdom Metazoa; phylum Onychophora; class Udeonychophora; order Euonychophora; family Peripatidae; genus Epiperipatus; species Epiperipatus broadwayi. Next base: position 1,007,846 of record JAQFVV010006308.1, on the reverse strand, counting down.
TTCACCGACATCATTCAGTCAAAAAACATTGTAAATAGTAATTTAAAGTGAGAATTCTACTCACGCTCTCCTCGATAGTACTTCAGATTTGCTCATATAAAAGAATTTGAGTCGTAGGAATAAGAGGATCCTTTTTATTCCTGCATAAATACTATACCTTGGATTGAAGAGGAAAGTATTCATTTATTTAACACTCTCAAAAGGCACGTGCTCAATTAGCTTGAAAGGCTGATATTTGAATGTAAAATAATTCATGCTATAAAACCTTACAATGAAATGATAGGATGATGTAAAAATAAAACAAAAATGCAAATAAAAATGATAAAATATTAAATTAATGAATAGGAGAAAAAATGATTTCTGAGATTTTGAAATTAGTTTTGAATTGTCAGAAAAATGTCCAGAGAAAAGAAAAGACTTAAGAAGAAATTTGGGTTAAAGCAAAAAAAAATAATTTAATCAACTTATTTTGCCTAACACAGTATATATAAAATTGTGATAAGAAATATGAATAGAAAATAATTCATCGGATAACAGTCAGTTTTGATTCTTATAATTTTACACTAAGAATAAATTAATAACAAACAGAAAATGGATGGACATATAAAAAAAAAGATAATTAAGATAATTCTTAATTATAAACTGAATTATGGATCACTATTAGGTATCCCCAAACAAACCTATAACTTGGTCAAGTGTTGTTATTTAATAATTTTTATTAACTTTCATTAGACCAGATAATATCCACATATTTCTATAGTGCAATTTTCACTACACCACTCTCACGCAAGGAATGCACTGGTTTTATCCACTTTTACCACCTTGTGAAAGGATGTAAACCTAAATATATGATCAAAGACATGTGAAAATGATGTATGATCCCCAAGAAGCACATTTCGTGCAGGACTAGCACTCATCAATTGGTCCAGACCACAAACTTTTACACATATCTTTATCATCATACAGTATATAAGAATATCCATTTACTATAGTTTAATTAATAAGTACCAAACTTACTGACATCACAACTTTGACATAAACCATTTGAAGAAAATATATTAATAATTTTTATTAATTATTCATTAGACTAAAAGTGAAAATAGTGAAAATTACACTACAGAAATATTATTCTTGTTCTTTGTATTTCTGTAGACAGAGTTCTTTATTCTGCAGTAAATTATTTAAAGTCTGCTTTACTCTTTTTTTAAACTCTAAGATGAGATGATTTCCAATATATATAATAAACCATAAATGCCATTATCTCATTAAATATAAATTATATCATCACAATCGCTTACACTTTATTAATAAAAATTTCAGCAATCCATTGTTGAGACAGAATTACAAATAGGCAGAAAATGGACAATACCCTTTTTACTCTTATCTACAATTTTAAGCAGATCACAAATGCTAAAGATGAAATGAAACAGGATAAACTATAGTTAGATTAAAATATAATCATTTTTACAATGTTTCAAACAAACTATTCTATAATATTTTAAATATAATTAAATGATAAGTGTCAATAGTTAAATAATCATTATCATAGATTTCACGCTTATCCAGTAAATATTTCAATCATATGTTGTATAAAGACAAATTTTATAATAGAAATTTACACAGCACTAAAGATATACTTTTATACAAAAAACATATAGTGAAATATAACAATTTTTATTGCGATTCAATTAGGAAAGATCATTTGATTGTAACAAAAAAAAAAATGTAATGAAAATAACAAGGATTGAAAAGGCAAATGATACTTTCTAATTTACCTTCACCATCACATTGTTATATAAAGGAAACTGTGAACCTAGTTCTACTAGGATATCTCATCATAATAGAAGCTATATATTACAATCATATCTGACAAACCCATATTAAGATGACACCCATTTAGTGATTAACAATTTGATGATTTAACTGGATTGGCCATGGGCTGGCTACATAACAAAAAGAAATTTGAAGTAGACTTGAACTGGAAAAAATAAATAAATGAAAGTATAAACTGGATTTAAAGCTTTCTATAAAGTGATGTTAAGTTCTTATAGCAGAAATCTGTTTCACATGACTATTATGTGAATTTGAACCTAGGTGTTCTTTCTTTTTATTATAATGTCACAGAGACAGAAAAAACAGCATAATAAATAATTTTGGCAAAAAACTTACATTCAAATGAAACTAGAAAAAAAAATGCTACTGTAGAATTTTTGCATGGCAAAGTATATTAATTAAAAAGGTACTTGTGATTTTTGACCCATGTGGCCACCAGAGGTGCTAGTCAGGGTCAACCACAGAAATACTTAGAGTAGGGGCCCCAAATGCAGCAATGCACGTTCCAGCCAATAGGTGGCGCTGTTCACAATGCGTAAGCTTAGGCAAATTCCTCCAGCTGGCTGGCAGCAAAGCTGCCAACTTGGCAGCGTTGGTCACAATGCGTAAGCCCACTTAGCCTACATCGTCTGCTACCAGCAGATTCCAAGAACCTAGGTGGCGCTGATTGCCATAACATAACTAACTTATGTGTCATCTGCTAACAGCAGCTACCAAAATTCTAGCCCAGTACGTGGCGCTGTTTCTCCACGGTTACACACGGAAAAACTACGCACTGACAGAGTTTATGTACATACTACTTAAAATGTGGATGGCGTATAATATACAAGTGTAATTAATTAAGAAGCTACAAGTATTTAAATATGCTTCCAAACTTCATAGTGTCACATGCTATTTCACAGTTTTATAAATGGATGTATTTTTAAATTATTTCTTTTAAAAAATCGGGTACTTGGGTATTTTTCCTGCAATCAAGGAAAGATAGGAGGACTTTTCACATTCGTATCAATACACTGCTAACTTGTTAATGTTATTTTGGCAACATCAAACTATTATAAAAACATTAGAAAGTTAGCAATGCTTTGATAGGAATGTGAAAAGTCATCCTATTTTTCGTTGGTTGCAGAAATAATACTCAATACAGTTTTACAAAGACAAAAAAAAAAAAACTAAAAAATATTACGAGATAAACACCTATTTATGAATTCTACCCGGACGCAAGTTAACGTTTGTCACTTACTTAATTTGATCAATTTCAACAAAAAAAATATGTGGTCCGGGTTGCAGGAGAAAAAAAAGCCAACATAAATACTGTATTTATTTTTATAAAAGTAAATATATTCTATGAAATATATACTTACGCAGATGATTCTTGCATACAAAATGGTGATGGTCAGTAGCAATCCCCCCCCCCCCCAAACGTCCTTCCTCCTTCTCCGAAAAAGTTGTCGAACAAGTGATTGACCAGTACATGCTCTAAATGGAATACTGCCAGTCAATCTAATTTTTCGAATAAACAAATAAGTCATTCTATCTTTTCTTGGTTGCAGAAATAATACTCAATACAGTTTTACAAAAACAAAAAAATATTATGAGATATACACGTACTTTTACAAATTGTACACGGACACAAACTAGCCTTTTGATGCTTACTTAATTCGATCAATTAAAAAAAAAAAAAATACGTGGTCCATAAAAAAAAAGCCAACAAATATATTTTAATAACAGTAAAAAAAGAAAAAATATTCTATGAAATATACATTTATGCAGACGATTTTTACATACAAAATGGCGATTGTCAGTAATACCCCCCTCCCACCGTACTTTCTATTTCTCCGAAAGATTTGCGAAACAAGTGACTGTCCAGTACATGCTCTAAATGGAATTCTGCCAGGCAATCTAATTTTTGGAATAAACAAATAACAAAGTCAACGTCTTCATTCAATTACAATTAAATAATAAACTTTTAATTCAAAGATTCAAAAACGCAGAAGTCGGACAATAACCAAGTTGAAATTGGAAAAAAAAACACAGAAGTAAATAATGCAGTTGAAATTAAAAATGTTAAACCAAATTCACAATAATAACAAATGGTAAGTTTAAAATGTACAAACAAACTTTTGAATCAGAAAAAAAATACCAAAATGTCCAAAAAAGCACCTATATAATAGTTTCGGTTGACACGTTTCAAAGCACGTTTTGTGCCCGTTAGAAAACACGTTTTTTAACGAGGAAAACAACTAAAATCGCAAGCGTTTATTTAATGTTCGCAACAATATCGCGTATGTAAAAAGTCGTCCTATCTTTCCTAGGTTGCAGGAATAATATCCAAGTACCGAAAATCGATCTTAATTTACTCTAAAAGCGGTTTTTTTTTTAAATTAAAAAAAAAAAAATGTAATTTTTACGACAATCGGTTTTTTTTTTTTTTAAAAAAAAAAAACTAATTTTTTTCCCCTTCTTTCAAAACTGTATTATTTTAAAAGATGATTGTTTGTAAAACTTTTTTTTTTACACTTTCAAACAATATTAGCAAATAACTTCTAAAGTAATACAAATTATATTTCGGTGTATACATCTTTCAATTATTATTTCGCAAACGTGTTATTTTAAAAAGCTGTTACGAGCAGCAAAACAATAATTCGAATATTAAGTTACTGGAGCTTGTAAAAGTAATGTTATTTATTATAAGAGCTTAAAAATGACTTAATTTGTTTCATAATTACGCTTTTACAAGTTTTGTTAATTTTGATATAGGATATATCTAGATCAGGGATGCCCAAACCTTTAACTTGACGCGAGCCATTTGAGAATTTAAAAAAATTTGGGGAGCCACAATTATATATTTCATTTTTCATATTACATTACAAACAAAATTCACAAACTAAAAAAAACCCTCGTGTAATATGTTAACAAGAAAAAAAAAATGTAAATACATTTTATTTATATTTATTTATTAAAAATTTGGTAACATACATATAAATTACAATTACAGGAAAAGTATATTTTAATTATTTTATTTAATGTGAAACCTGACACTGCATATCATTTGTATTGTAAAAATGTTTATTTTTTAGTGTGTGCATGTGGCGTCAAGGAACAAAAAATATTTTATCAATTTTTCATGAAGAGTGCAATGGGAGCCACATTAAACGGCTGCGCGAGTCACATGTGACTCGCGAGCTATGAGTTGGGCATCCCTGATTTAGATGAACGTCTAAACATTATGAAAGAATTTTGAAAAAAGTAAAGGCAATACTTTTTTAGTAGATACTTTATCAATGAATGCTGAAATCTAATTAGAATTTTTGCAATAGGTCACTTTATTTACTTTTATGATAGAACCATCAAATTGAGAGTCATGTGATGCTGGATGCAGTTGAGAAATGATTAATTACTTGTTCAGTAATTGAAGGTTATTTGTTTATCATGAGATACATACATCATCTGCAAAATCTAATGAATACATATTTATTTTTAATAATGGTAGAAAAAGTTTAATTAAATTTGCATATTAAAATAAAACAAGATCATCATCATCAACTATTATCAATCCACTGCAGGATGAACATCTCTCCAAGTTTCTCCACATCATCCCTGCACACTTTCTTATTTCATATATCCATCTCACATGTGGTCTCTTCCTGGGTCATGTACAATCTCTTGGAATCCAGTTTAAGATTTCAATTGTCCATCTATTATCATCTCTTCTAGCAATATGTCCAGCCCAACTCCACTTTAATCTTTTAATTTTTTCAATGAAATCAGTTATACCTTATTGTCCTCTTACCAATATATTGCATTTTCTATTTCTTCTTGTTACTCCCAACATGTATCTCTCCATACTTCTTTGAGTGGTCTGAAGTCTGTATTGCTCTTCTATTAAGTGTCCAAGTCTCAGATCGATAAGTAAGAACAGGTAATACACATTTATTAAAAATCTTCCTTTACAAGCACATAGGTATATTTTCTTTTAGTATCAAGTTATTTCTATCAAAAGCACTCCAACCAAGTTTAATTCTATGATTAATTTCATCCATTATGTTTCCATCTGTACTAATAATCTGACCAAGGCGTTTGTAACTGTTAACTTCTTCTAACTCATCATAAAAAATCTTTATTTTCATATTTTGAGAAAATCCATTAAACATTACTTAGGTCATTTTAACATTTATCTTTAGACCTACTTTCATCTGATAACTCCTGCAACATTTCCTGTAGATCTAAAGCATTATTACCAAAAACAACTAAATGACTTAAATAATCACCATTTACTTTCACTCCTTTAGCTTCCCATTTTAATCCACAAAATACTTCTTGCAGCACTGCTATAAAAAGTTTTGGAGATATGGAGTCACCCTGTCTTACACTCTTCTCAATGTTGACTTTCCCAGTATCATTATCTAATCTAATTGTTGCTGTTGCATTTTTATAAATATTCTTTAAAATATGACAATATCTTGGATCTATACCTGAATGATATCTCTAGAATTGTCATTATGATGTATTATAGCATTTTTCGGTAGATTTCAACAATTATTAACTTATGGCGTTGTGATCAAACAGAAAACAAACTTAAATAAGATAATAAATATACTTGAATTTATTTACTGGTTAGAATCTCTACAGATTTTCTAATATAATGTTTGTGAGTAGTTAGGTGGTTTAATGAATCTATAAATGAATTTCTAAGTAGACAAATTTTAATATCTATCACCCAACAGAGACACTTAAATATTTACCAATTTCACAATATCAACTAATAAACTATAATTTACTTTGATTAATCATTAAGATTTGATTTAATGCAAGAAACTGTCTACACTCAGGAATTTATTGCCATCCTATTAATTCAAAGGAAACCCTTTGCTTCCTCTTGGAGACCTTAAAGGAACCGAGCAAGGTTAATTCTTAACCTCCACTCCATATGTTCGTCATTACAGTTGTTATTACGAAAACCACTTTTAAATCCAGCTTGTTCTCTTGATTGGTGGAAAACCAATGTTCTCTGTAGATGAGTTGTAATTATCTTGGAAAAATTTTGTATGTAACTGATAAAAGGCTGACAGGTCTGTAATTTCTAATATCTTCTTTATCACCTTTTTTAAATATTAATACAGCATTCTTCCAATCATCTGGCACATTTTAACCATTTAGAGATTTGGTATATAACGTTGCTAAAAAAATTTCTATTTTTTCACTTGCTTCTTTTAATATATCAATTATAATTCTACCATTGCCTGGAGTCTTTTCTTTCTTCATATATTTAATTGCATGTCTCACTTCATTTAAAATTCTGGGCAATTTAAAAGATGTAATAGATTTAGGAGGTGTTTGTTCTTTATTACTATATAATTCTTGATCCATTTCATGATGTCATCTCTCTTTTAAGTAATAATTCCAGCTTTTTTTCTTATTGCAGATATAAATTTCCTACCAATACCAAAATGTTGTTTTACGATCTTGAGACTTTCATTCTCTTCTACTGCTTTCCTTGCTAGATCACAGTTATACTTCCTTATATTATTTTCAAATCTTTTCCACATCATTTTACAAAATTTGAGATATTCAATCCTTTTTAATGCATCATTTTTGCATATCTTCATATTCCTTTTTTTCATAAATTCTCTAGTCTCAGTAGAAATGTTATTGGTCAAGTGCTGCTTTTTTCAACCAGCTATTTTTGTTGCAGTTTTTAAAAGTGTATCAGTTGTTTTCATATTAATTTCATTCAAATCTGAATCAAGTTCAAAATCTACTAATAATTCAAACCTATTTGTACGTTCTAAGTTAAATTCATTAGAATGTTTCTGAAAATTAGGAATATCAATTGTAAATATTGTTTTTCTTAATAATTTTTGTCTCTAGTTTTGCATTAACATGTATTTCACATCTTACTAATCGATGATCACTTCCTCTGTTAAATTTATTAAGAACATTACAATCTTGAAATATGTATTTTCTGTTAGTCAAAATATAAAAATTCTGCTGTACCTTCATTTGGATGCTTCCATATCCATTTCCTTTTAACATTTTTCTCAAAATAATAATTCATAATATAAAGTTTTCCTTTTCCTGCACACTCCACAAGTCTATGTCCTCTCTCATTTCTATTACCATTAACCAAAATTACCTACAGCACTTTCATCTTTAATTTGTTTACCAATTCTAGCATTAAAGTCACCCATAACAATTTTAAAATGTTGTTTACTCTGATCAAAAGCCTTTTGTGCATCCATATAAAAATCTTCTACTACTTCATCACTTTGAGAACTTGTTGGGGCGTAAACCTGAATTATCTGCATTTGGTATCTGCTATTAAGTTATTTAACAAATCTTGTCACTCTGTCCAATACATCATCAATGTCCACAATGTTGTTCTTCCACTTTTTATTTATAATGAATCATACTCCACTTGTATTTCCAATATTTGTGCCTTTATAGTAAAGTACATTTTCACTTTTTAAAACAATTGTTTCTTCACCTTTTCTTCTAACTTCACAAAGTCCAATAATGTCCCATTTAATATAAGACAGTTTTAGTTCTAACTTTTACAATCTTCCTTCACTTGAAAATGATCTGCAGTTATAAGTACCTAAATAAAAAAAGTCGTCATCAAATGGCAGCCTATGTCCACAATTAGGGAATTCTTAGCACCCTGTGCCTTCCGCCACCAATTGCTGCCTCGGTTTGGTGACTTTAGTCTCCTGGGAATAAGGGCCATGATTTATTTTTGTCTGTCATAATTGTATATATATATTGGAAAAATATTTATCATTTACACAAGCATTCATTCTGCCTTATCAGGAAACTGAGAAGAAAGTCCATGGTGTTTCTTGATCTTAAACCCAGAGGTGAAAATCCAATAACCTCGTCACGCTGGCTAATGCATGTTGGTGAGCAGCCCATCCATGTTTATATACTATATGAATAATCACATAGTAATAACAACTGTAATGACAAGAACGTATGGAGTGGCCATTAAGAATTAGCCTTGCTCGGTTCCTTTAAGGCCTCCAAGAGGAATAAAAGGGTTTCCTTTGAATTAATAGGATGGCAATAAATTCCTGAGGGTAGGCAATTTCTTGCATTAAATCAAATCTTAATGATTAATCAAAGTAAATTATAATTTATTAGTTAATATTGTGAAATTGGTAAATATTTAAGTGTCTCTGTTGGGTGATAGATATTAAAATTTGTCTATTTAGAAATTCATGTATAGATTCATTAAACCACCTAACTACTCACAAACATTATATTAGAAAATCTGTAGAGATTCTAATCAGTAAATAAATTCAAGTATATTTATTATCTCCTTTAAATTTGCCTTCTGTTTGATCACAAGCCCATAAGTTAATAATTGTTGAAATCTACCGAAAAATGCTATAATACATCATAATGACAATTCTAGAGATATCATTCAGGTATAGATCCAAGATATTGTCATATTTTAAAGAATATTTATAAAAATGCAACAGCAACAATTAGATTAGATAATGATATTGGGAAAGTCAACATTGAGAAAAGTGTAAGACAGGGTGACTCCATATCTCCAAAACATTTTATAACAGTGCTGCAAAAAGTATTTTGTGGATTAAAATGGGAAGTTAAAGGAGTGAAAGTAAATGGTGATTATTTAAGTCACTTAGTTGTTTTTGGTAATAATGCTTTAGATCTACAGGAGTAGTTATCAGATGAAAGTAGGACTAAAGATAAATGTTAAAATGACCTAAGTAATGTTTAATGGATTTTCTCAAAATATGAAAATAAAGATTTTTTATGATGAGTTAGAAGAAGTTAACAGTTACAAACGCCTTGGTCAGATTATTAATACAGATGGAAACATAATGGATGAAATTACTCATAGAATTAAACTTGGTTGGCGTGCTTTTGATAGAAATAACTTGATACTAAAAGGAAATATACCTATGTGCTTGTAAAGGAAGATTTTTAATAAATGTGTTTTACCTGTTCTTACTTATGCATCTGAGACTTGGACACTTAATAGAAGAGCAATACAGACTTCAGACCACTCAAAGAAGTATGGAGAGATGCATGTTGGGAGTAACAAAAAGAGATAGAAAACGCAATATATCGGTAAGAGAACAATAAGGTGTAACTGATTTCATTAAAAAAATTAAAAGATTAAAGTGGAGTTGGGCTGGACATATTGCTAGAAAAGATGATAATAGATGGACAATTGAAATCTTAAACTGGATTCCAAGAGATTGTACATGACCCAGGAAGAGACCACATGTGAGATGGATATATGAAATAAGAAAGTGTGCAGGGGTGATGTGGAGAAACTTGGAGAGATGTTCATCCTGCAGTGGATTGATAATAGTTGATGATGATGATATTGTTTTACTTTAATATGCAAATTTAATTAAACTTTTTCTACCATTATTAAAAATAAATAGGAATTCATTAGATTTTGCAGATAATGTATGTATCTCATGATAAACCAATAACCTTCAATTACTGAACAAGTAATTAATCATTTCTCAACTGCATCCAGCATCACATGACTCTCATTTTGATGGTTCTATCATAAAAGTAAATAAAGTGACCTATTGCAAAAATTCTAATTAGATTTCAGCATTCATTGATAAAGTATCTACTAAAAAAGTATTGCCTTTACTTTTTCCAAAATTCTTTCATAATGTTTAGACGTTCATCTAGATATATCCTATACCAAAATTAACAAAACTTGTAAAAGCGTAATTATGAAACAAATTAAGTTATTGTTAAGCTCTTATAATAAATAACATTACTTTTACAAGCTCCAGTAATTTAATTTCGAATTATTGTTTTGCTGCTCGTAACAGCTTTTTAAAATAACACGTTTGCGAAATAATAATTGAAAGATGTATAAACCGAAATATAATTTGTATTACTTTAAAAGTTATTTGATAATATTGTTTGAAAGTGTAAAAAAAAAAAGTTTAACAAACAATCATCTTTTAAAATAATACAGTTTTGAAAGATGGAAAAAAAAAAAAAAACCTGATTGTCGTAAAAATTGTTTTTTTTTAATTAAAAAAAAAAACCACTTTTAGAGTAAATTAAGATCGATTTTTTAAAAGAAATAATTTAAAAATACATCCATTTATAAAACTGTGAAATAGCATGTAACACTGTGAAGTTTGGAAGCATATTTAAATACTTGTAGCTTCTTAATTAATCACACCAGTATATTATACGCCATCCACAATTTAAGTAGTATGTACATAAAATCTGTCAGTGCGTAGTTTTTCCGTGTGTAACCGTGGAGAAACAGCGCCATGTAATGGGCTAGAATCTTGGTAGTTGCTGTTAGCAGACGACACATAAGCTAGATGTGTTTACGGCAATCAGCGCCAGCTAGGTTCTTGCTATCTGCTGGTAGCAGATGATGTAAGCTAAATGGGCTTACGCATTGCAACCAGCGCCACCACGCGAGTAGCTTTGCTGCCAGCCAGCTCTGTGGAATGTTCCTGTGATGTGATGTATTATGGCTTCTCCTTAAACGAAGTCAAGAATATCTCAGCAATTATGCCCAGATAAACCTGTTAGCCACTTAATTTTACATTCCCCACTCTAAATTTACCCATAATCTGCTCTATCCCATTTCCCCATCATAATCTTTGTCAACTCTATAACCTTTATATGTAAATCCCCCTTATCTTTTCCCAAACCCAGCATAAAAACCAGTAATTCACTTTCTGTATAATCACTCTTTTCATATTTATTTTTCCACAACTTCTTTACATGTACCCTTTCTGTTTTCAAAAATTTACATTCAATTAACAAATGCCTAATATTTTCAATTCCTTCCTTACATAATTTTATTTTTCCATTTACATGTATATTCTTTTGTAGCTAAAGATCCCGTTCGAGCCTTAAACAATAAACTACTTTCCTTACTATTATCATATATTAACTTACACCTAATATTCTGTTTATTTCTATATATATTTAAACTCTTTTTACCCTTCATACTATTTCTCCATCTCTCTAACTCCCTAGTCTTTATTAATAAATTTATTCTTTTATCCCATTCCTTACTACTATAACACTCAATAATCCTCTTAACACAATCATCCCATCTTTTATACAAATATACTGATATAAATTCTTTATCCAAATCTTTTGCATACCGCATTACCTTTCTCACCCATCTTGTTACCTGCCCTTTACTCATAACCCAATTAAATACTATTTTGGCTATTCTTTTATTATCCATAAACTGCAATCTACCAAACATTTTCATTTTACTTTTTGCATCTGTCATATAAAAACTTGACCATCCCATTTCTCCTTGAATTGCCTCCCTTGCTGTCCATACTTCTGCATCCAATGCATGTCTTCCTACTTCCCTTTGAGCTTTTTCTAAATAATCTAATATCTTTTTACTAACATATAACGCATCATTACCATATGTTAACTCTGCTACTGCAACTCCTTTCCATATAATTCTAGCTACATCATATTTATTATATGAAAATACTGTTAATTTCTTTATCAATCCCTTTCTTTTCTTTGCTTCATTTATCAATTTTTTCTCCCATTCATCCACATAATTTTTCTGATTACTTAAAATAATTCCCAAATAACTATATCTATTCACCACACTTAATATCGCCCAATAAAAATTCTACATCTTCTCTTTCCTCAGTATTAACCATCATTATATTTGATTTTTCTTCACTAAATTTAATCCCCATCTCTTTACCCACCCTTGCACATGTCCTCAACATAACTTCCATATCTTCCTCTTTTTTCTGCACACAAAAATATATCATCCGCAAAAAAAAGACCTGACAAAATATATACTCCCTTACTACCTATGAACGGTATCTCTATCCCTCCTCCTAATCTCACTCAAATACAACGCAAACAAAATAGGTGACATAGGGCATCCTTGCCTTAGTCCCACACCATTTTTAACTTTAATTGATTCTATATTCTCTAATTGATATATATAATAATTATTTTCATATAATTTCTTAATAATCGCTATTAAAGCTTCATCCATTCCCAAATTTGCTAAATTTATCCATAATCTATTTCTCTTTACTCTATCATATGCCTTCTCTATATCTATAAAACTCATATATAACTGTTTACCTGCATTCCTACTCATATCCATAAGTTGTGTAACTACAAATAAACTATCTCCTATACACCTATCTAATCTAAAACCTCCTTGCATTTCCCCCACTACATAATTCCCTTCCATCCATTTTACAACTTTACTAGCCACCAAATATGAGAAAATTTTATATAAAACTGATGTTACCGCTATCGGTCTATAATTATTCAACTTTCTATGATCCTTACCCTTTCCTTTAAATAATAACCTTACTCTTGTATTACTCCAACTACTTGGGAAAACTCTATTCTGTGCCATTTTATTAAAACAGGATAATAACTTTACTTTTGCCCTATATCCTAAATTCATTATACCATCTCTGCTGCCCATCCATCTAAACCTCTTGCCTTCCCACTTTTCAATTTCTTCTCTACCTCATTTAGTTCATTTTCTGAAAAGCTAATATTGCCATTACTATATTCTTTCATATTTTCTAACACTCTATCATTCACATCTAACATCTTTTCTATATTCATTACATAACTATTTAAGATTCTCTCTAAATCTTCTCTAGCACTACACTCGGTTCCCTCATCATCTAGTAATACTAACTCTCTCCCCCCTACATTTCTCCTTTTAATATAATTCCAAAATTTTTTACTCCCATCTCTTCCACTTTTATTAATATCCTCCAACAATTTATTATTCAATTTCATTCTCTCTCTATAAATATCTATTTTAGCCAACTTCTTTTCTAAGTACTTTATCCATTTAGCATTAATATCTTTTTCACTTTCCTTATTCTTAATAGCACACTTATATTCTCTACATGCTTCTTTCCTTTCTTTTACACTTTTACTAACTTTTAATTTTTTTATTAGTTTTATTCTTTTCACTATTCTCACCTAAAACCCTATTTGCAACTTTTTCTACTTCCTTACACCAATCTTTATACTCATCCCCAACCCACTCTTCCATTATTTCTTCAACTTGTATTTTATACCCTTCCAACTTATTCTTATCATTCACTCTCCATCCACATCTTTCACTATTATTTCTATTCTCCATCACATTTCTAACCATTACAATTACAATGAAATTATCATCACTAGTGCATACTTTTTCTTCATTATCAAATACCTTAATTTTCCATATTTTATTTATTCCCTCTTTCTCTACCAATACATAATCTACTGTGTGAAATATATTATTTCTGGACCATGTGTATTGTCCCTCATAAATATTTAATATATTTCAAATACTCAAATTCACTTTCTGACAAAAATTCTTCAAAAGCTGTACATTTTTATTATCTACATCATCAATTTCTTCAATATATCCATTCATATCCCCTATAACTATTATTCTCTTACGCATTGAGGACAGCACCACCTATCGGCTGGAATGTGCATTGCTGCATTTGGGGTCCCTACTCTAAGTATTTCTGTGATTGACCCTGACCAACACCTCTGGTGGCTACATGGGTCAAAAATCACAAGTACCATTAAAAATAATTAAAAATAATAATAATAGTAATAGCAGTGTTATTATTGCATTACAATGTATATTTGTTTAGGCTTATTTTGAAGAAGAGTGTTTCCATTGCAAAAAAGGAGAGTCAGCACATAAGATATAAATTGTATAGTTTGATGTAGTGGTAGATTCTGAACTAAAGACTTCAGGTCTAATTCAATTGAAAAAAAAAAACATAGAGATAAATAGTGAAATAAATGAACTATTCCAGAAGAGGAACAAATATCTAAAAATGATTGTTAGCCTAGTTGTGAGCATCAATCTAAAACTATTAAAATTCAAAAAAAATATTGTAAGAATAAATACAGTCTTGTTTCAATGATGATCAAGCTGTATAGTATTCCATCCATTTGTTATTCTATTTCTATATTGAAACTGTAAGATTCAAGTTCGAATCTTATTTTCACCTGTCACATTTGTTTTATCATCTTCTACCCATGCCTCCATCTCACCTAAATTTAAACCCTCAATATTGGATTGTGTGCGTATAATAGTATTAGTTATATATATAAAAGCTTGTTAAATATGCCTCATGTACACACCCTCCAATATGATATAACACACTGAAAATAATTCATTAAATTTAGAATATTTAATATTTTGCCTTAATTATTATTTAGGTCAAAGTTATATAATATTTTAATTTATAAAATTCAAATGTTGTTTTTAACCTTTTTAAATATTTAAATGTGTTAAAAATAGGAATTCCCCTGCTAAGCAAAACTGCAAGTTGCAGGGGGTGAAGAGAGACAATAGAAGACAGAAATAGTCCAAAAAGCTTTTTAAATTAGTTTTAAAGAAACATGTGCAGTATAATGAGGTCATAGGTGAAATACGCAACAAAGTAAAGCAAAATATTCAGATTGAAATGACAAATGGAATATGTGCTCTTAAAGCATTATTTTACCTGCGGATATTTGAGCGGACCAAAAAGGCAAACAAATATGTAATGTCAGATGGATCCAAAAGATAAAGACCAAGAAAAACAAAAGGTATATAAAGTCTTGTTGAAAGTAAAATGAATCTGAATCTCAATCTGGTTTTTCTGTAATCTGCCTTCTTTCGTGTATCAAATTATTAAAGTATGCTTTTTTACGTATAACATTGTGATGCCCGAGTAGTCGGTGTGATCTATTCTCCTCTGGAGGATGGTAGATGCGCTGGATCCCTTACTTGCTTTTAAAATGAACTGAAATTGTCTGCTGTAATCCTATACAGCAGCCTAATCAACTGCTGCTTACAATCATAATCATTAAATGAACTGTCAAGGAAGAACTACTGCGCCATACTTCATGAACAAGAGGATCACTCAGAAACTTGCACGTTCTACTTAAATCAAAGGTAACCAGTACCCAAAATCTTTAAGAACTTTCATGCTCTTTTATTCAAAACTAGAACTCGTATTTCTAATTTGTAATATTTTATTCATAATATCTACTCATGTAAATCCTATTTGTAACCTTTAAATGTTTAATTACTATACGATCTTTCCTTTTCTTTGGGTATCCAGTTCTATTAATATTTATTTATTGATGTAATTAATTTCATGCCTCAATAATTTCCAACCTAGCCTCTTAACTCTATTAAATGCTAGCCTTCGCCAAAATGTGCGGAGTTATTAGATAATATATTTATAGTAAAATCGTCCTATGTTGATAAGCGGCTAGCTCGGGAATTATATAATCTTTATATTTTATAAATTACTTCTCAGATGCGTCTCATTTTATATTAATATGCTTTATTCTATCGTCTTATATTTTAATAAAGTATCTTAGCTTCAGAGACGCATCTAGCTTTCATGATTAGCTATGAGTGTGGGTGTACAATAATTTGTGCAGGCGGATATCTTAACAATAGAAATATGATAGAATTATTATCTTTACCCTTTTATTATTAGTATCGATTGCTATCCATTGAATTAACTTTATAATCAAACCAATCTCATGTTATTTGAAGGCTTGAGTTAATCACTCATAAATGTGGGCCTCAGGAGTGAGTCATCATTATTAGCAATTAAAATATATAAATCATGTTCTATTATCAAACGATAGGTGTTATTATTGAGCGATGTCAAAGTTTTTCTCTTGTTTAAAGCTAGGGAAATTACCGGATACCTTTGTTTAAAGATATCGGTCCGATCCATACGGAAGGGCACAGTTCAAAGAGCTCCTACGGAAAGCTAAGTCTGTCATGCGGTTGGGTAATAACAGTGGCAGAAGTTTCTGAACACTCAGTTGTAATTATGACCGGTTTTGTAGGATCCCTGGCAGGAAGCCTGCCCACAAGTATATATTTCCCTCCTGGCTTGCATTTCAAAGTTTGCTCCATTATTATTCTATGGCATCTCTATCAATATCACCTCTCATCCAGACAATTATTCTTTTATTCTCTGCTTATGATTTCACTTCCCAGGCCTCCCATGTTATTTGCCTTCCAATAACAGGCCCTCTTTAGAATTAATCATGTAAATAAAACTTTATATATAATCTATTGTTGGGATGAGCAAATTTCACAGCCGTATATGTTGTTCAAGTTTACCTCACACAATAGCTAATGTACTTAGTCTGGGGCATGAAATAAGAGATTGCTACCATTAAATCCCCAAAGGGACAGCTTGAATGATTAATGCTTTAATAATGTAAACTCATGCCATATTAGGAGTATTGACTAAGATCAAACTCCAAGCTTGTAAATAGATTTATATTGAAACAGTCAGATCCCAAGATCCACCTGTTTCACCTACTATAGTCATAGTAGTATATTTATTTGTATGTTATTTCACTCCAAATTGCGTGTATTTCTTTAATTCAGAACTCCGAACTTGTGCTCTAAAAGAATTATAGAGTATATGCCTGTATAAATGCCTATTTCATTGCAATATAGACGCCAGTAAGGATAATGTATATGTACATATAGCCCTCCATTTATTAAAATTGTGTAAACCTAACAGTCTGTGCAGTTGGAATTTACGTATAGGATTATGTTTAAACTTAGTAAAAAACCATTTATTTAAAATATTAGTCTTAAATATTTTTTAAAATTATTTCAAGTTTATTCTTCATTAAAAATACAGATGATCAAGTTGTTTACAAGTTAATATTTGTGCAAAGTAATATTTCGTTAAAGATTAAACAGCTTGGCTTTACTTAAAACTATTTCTAGTTGTTATTCTTTGTTAGAAGTGCTGACAATAAAGTTGTTTAAGAGTTAAAACTTGCTTAAAATTATGTTTTAGTCAAAGATTGACTATATTCACATTTTCTTTACATTTTTCTAGTTTTACAATTTTGTTTAAAACTGCAGACTATAAGTTGTTTACGAGTTTTCACAGTTGACCAAAATAACATTTTACTTTAATTAGCCTTATAGCTAAAAGTTAATTTAAAAATCAGTCGGTCATAAATCCTAACTTGACCATTTGGAGGGATCCCAGGAGAGTTTCTTTAGAGGTGGTAAAAGATAATTGAAAGCACGAGGTTAGAAATAGTAAAAAAATGACATAGTAAGCAGAAGAAAGAAATAGGAGTGTGTACTAAATATACATATAAAAACTTGCAGTTTCTATTAAATAGATAGGTATACAAGAAAGTATATATATCATAGAAAAAATATTAAAAGTTTTCTTTCTTATTGTTAAGAAGAGAACCATCGGCTAGTGGGAGATAGATTTGCTGTTTGTCTTCCACTAGAGGTTCTACAAATGGTAACAATAGCCATCATCTTACACCCAAGAACCAGTAACAGTGGCCCTATAAGTATAAACCAGCCGCATAGATAATAATGGAGCCATATCCCCAAGCCACCTCTGCTATAATGAGGCTGTACACAGTAAGACACCCAGCCGTAAGCCAATTCTATCCAATAAGCTACATTAAAATGGTGAAGCTGCATCCACCGAATGGCGTCAGAAAGCAAGAAAAGCCAGATTTGAGTCTGCCCATGGAGAATAAAAACGGTGCTCAGAGAAGCTACTCGTACCTAAACTTTTACTAGAATCCCTCTCGAAAATTACAGTAAAGCATTCTAAAATATCATTCATTATTTAAAGTAACTATCAAGTTAACGCTCACTATGTTTTCTGTATAACTCTACTATGTAAATGTAAGCCTGCTATATTTTTATATTGGACTATTTCCATCATCATAAACCTTCAGAGAAACACTAAGCCTGCTATGTAACTTTATTTTTAATTAGTCACTTTATCAAATCTTGTTTGATCATCATTAGCATTATTATAATCTTACACATATGCATATATTTATTTTAATATGTAATGTTTAAAACCGAAAACTTTAGTGACAAGGGTATTAACTTATTATTTAGACATTTAAACTATCCTTTATCATAGTTATGTTTGATTTATGCTAAAGTAATCAGAACGGAGTTTGGCGAATTATTAATTCTCAAAGATATATACATGCTCTCATTGTGCTCATTTGTTCTAAAGGAACAGACAAGCTCCCTTCTGTACTTAATATTCTTCACTAGTGATAATATTGTTATCCATAATATGGCCTAGTAAATAATTATAAAGTGTTTATTTGCCTTTAAGCGAGAACGATTTTCTACAGTATATGTACAATGAATATATTGACCCGTAATAACTCTTAAAATATAGTGTAAATCTATAATTATATGTCTTAAGCGATAGATAACTTTTAAGCCAGATTCTAAGTATTTCCCTATTGTATAATTATCATGTGCTATTTCGAAATTGATTAACAGCAGTAACACTGCTAGATGCTCCGCATTTTGCGTATTTAATGAATTAAAATTATATTAGATTCGTGGAACGAATGTGATGCTCATTAGCAAATAATGCTTAGCTTCTTGCTATATTCTATACATATTGTATCGGTTGAAATTGTATATTAACTCAACATGACACAGTCTGGGTAAAAGTATCTCAAATCCAACTGCACGCAAGATCAAAGATAAAGAATACTTATGGATTGTGCCTTGTTTACCCACTCTCTAAATCTGCCAACTAATTAACAAGATTTTTAAGGCAATAGATTCTGCCCTGTTTACCCATTTTCTAAATCTGTCAATTAATTAATGACATTTTCGAGGCAAGCAATTAATCTTTTCCACACTCCGGCCCACTAGCATCAAAGGTGGAACATGAACCTCAACTAATTTGAATGTCTAATTATTAACTTTAATTAGACCTATCCAATACTTAAATATAAAATGGTATGTGTGTGACCTTGAGTCATCAGATAGCAGCACAATAATTTATTAGAAATACAAATTTTAGAATGAATAAATAGAGACGAACCACAGGTAGATTTAATTCACATATATATTGTTGCTGTGCAATTGGTAATCACGTCAGGTAAATTTTGTAAATAAAGTAAATATTTAAAAAAAAAGATATATATAAAATTAGTTTTTATAAATCAGAGTGGTGAGGAGTCAAGATGAGGAGGATAGATTTTTTCTGCACTTTATAATACTTGATATAAGTATTTCTATGTCAAATGTGTAGAAAGGAGAGAAAAAGGGAAATTTTAATATCAGGAAATCTTTTTAAGTTTCGTTGTGACGTATTTAATTTAAGAAAAAAATTATTCAAATGAATAAGAGTAACGATCAGATACATATTATCGAGATGTAATTATGGTTAAAGAAATATAAGCTATTAAGTCAGGTAGAATTAAGAAAGTTTCAGGAAGGTTTTATCTATAAATAATATAGCGTAACGAAGTATGTCAGTTAAATTGAAGAAAAACATATATGTGTGTGCTTTTAAAATAGTCGTGACCATAAAGTGAGCGATAAAGTATAAACACAGTGTTAGAAAATATATCAGAAACGTGTATTGTTTGGAATACGGTCGGAATATAATGAAGTTATACATAAATTATTAACGGAGTGGTTACAATTATAGTGTTTAAGTCAAGTTAAGTTAGAATATGAAAAATATAATAAGTAAGTTAAGTTAGAATATGAAAAATATGATAAGTGAGTCATTTAGTGAAGTAGAATAATTAAGAGTGTATATATGTAGTGGAGTAGAGGGTAGTCATCAAAATATAGTAAGGAGTTTAAAATGAATCTAGGGCAGATAGATAAAATGGTGAAACGGAGCAGGTGTGGACGGAGATAATCAGTAGAGAGGAAACTATAAATGTATTAAGAAGGGTTAATTAAAATATATCTTTGCGTACAAGGTCCCAAACTAGAATGGACAACCAAGTAAATGAATTGAGGGAATTGGATGAAATTAATGAGATAGAGAGAGTGGATATTACACAACAAGAAATGAAAAATAAAATAGACTTTAGTGATGTGATGAGTATGCTCACGCAATTGAGAAAGGAAAAATAACAGTTTATGAAGGAATGCAAGGGTAGGGAAGAAAGAATGGAGTAAACTAATAAAAGAATGATGAAAGCATGTTGTGTGAAGATAACAACGGACAGTAGCAGAAGAATTGCTGAAGCCATAGAAGAGATGAGGAGTAACTCCGAGATATCAGATACAAAAGACATAGGGAATGGACAGGAAAGGGAAATCAAACTTGATGAACCAGAAATCATGGAACCATGAGTGTGATGAACTGGATAGGGCAGAGAGTGTAGATAGAAAGTCAGCATATTTAGATCCAAGAGTGGAAGAAGTGCAGCATGAAGTGGAAATGAGTAAGTTAGATAAAAGGGAGGAAATTGAAGTCATGAGATTAGAGAATAATAGGACACTGGCAAATGTGCAGTGGGACATAAATCAAGTAGTAAAAGGAGTAGAAAGGTTAGATTCAAAGTTAGAAGAGAGTATAAGGAGGTCAGCAAGTAACAGCGCAAATACAGAAATAAAATGCATCGAACCGAGAGCCACTGTAGGATATACAGACATGGACAATGGAAATCACATTGATAATCCTATCAGGTTTCATCAGTTGTTAAAAGTACAAATCTTCTCTGGACACCCAGGAGAGAGCCCTATGGAGCACCTGGAGAGCTTCGAAAGGTACTTCAGGTTCAACAGGCAAAATGATGAGGCCAAGATAGCAGCTGTCTGCAGTCATTTACAGGGAGAAGTGATTCACAAGTGTGGTGGGATTCACTGTTCCGTAAACGAACGATGTTCGCAAGAATATCATAAATCTTTGTTGGCCAGTTATTGGAGTGAGGAACTCCAAGAAAATATTTTACACCAGGCGACGCAAGAGAAATGGAGACCAGGGGAGTCATTCACAACCTTCCGTTGTCAAGTAACAAAGTTACGTATGATGACATCTAATCCATTATCTGAGATGCAATTAATTCGGATTATAAGACATGGTTTCCCGAGACGTTGAACAGATACTGATAAGTATGGAAAGGAAGACAGTTGATCGGATTACTGAGTTGCTCAATGCCTTGGATATCATTAGGGATAACCAGAGGGATGAGGGATATGAATTTAGACGGCCTCCTAAGGAACCACTTGTAAGTTAAAGTGGATGGGATCCTAATAAAAGTCGGTGGGAAGAAAAACAAAGAATTCTCTGGAGAGGAACCCAAGAGCGCAGGAAGATGGACAACATAGAATTGAGACTGAATGGAAGCGTCCATATGAACGGACAGAGTATAGAGAGCATAGGGATCAGAACTCCACATCCCAGAACAAGCAGATGTGAGTTCCACAAGATCAGAGAACCTCCAGATAAAACCTAATAGCAAAATAAGATTGGACAGATTCAATGGTACAATAATTGGAATGGCCTATGGCCAACCAGTTTAAAAGGACATACTATGAATAATTATGTACCCAGATTGATACCAATAATAATTTAGAGTAGTGATTGAGATCATAGATGGAGGCAGAGGTGTGTAGGGACAGACATTTTAGTACAGATCCTGTTAGTACAGTGTTATATATTCATGCATGAGTTCCTGCAGTACACCAGATGTTAGTAGGCAGATAAGATAGGGATAAAAAACCTCTCTTATAAAGATTCACTGGATCAACAATGCCAGTTAAATATTGTTATATATTACGAGTCACTGAAATGTAAACATGAATATACGGGGAAAGAACCCTTGTATAATGAGACATTAGTAAGATATTACGAGTCACTGAAAAGTAAACAAGAATATACGGGGAAAAGAACCCTTGTATAATGAGACATCAGTAAGAAATTCTGAGCTCATTGAACTAGCTGGATAAGAAATTCCAGTCATCAAACCCACCTCAGAATAGTGATCAGAATTATCACTTAGAGACCTATAAGGTTTGAAATGTTGGGTATGAACAGGTTTAATCGAGTAGCAGAGGTATCCTGTGGACTCGAACCTGTATTTAAAGTCAAGGGGCACAATTGAACCCACTTATCATTTGGTATAAACTGAGATTAAATCAGTTTCATAGTGCTGATACGATCAATGGAGTTGCCTCTCTAGGAATATTCTCATCATCACTTAACCAAGATTAAGAGTATGTTGATATGATAGTGTCATAATAACAATACTTAAGAATTGAATGACCTTCAATCCATTAAATTCTAAAAAAAAAAAAAAGAGGGAACGGTGTAATGTGATGATCGCACATACTGTGATCATACATGTATAGATTTGATATTAAAATACTATAGTTTTTTTTCAAAATATATAAATAATTAAAATGGTTAAAATCACTTAAGAAAGGAATGCATTAATTACTGTAATGAAATAAAAGAGAGGGAAATGGAATCGAACAAGATACTTATCTTTTACCCTTCAAAGTTTATATTTTGAAAAACAAATATTAAAAGTTAGAAATAGTAGAATCGTATATTAACTTTAGGATGAAATTGTAAAAAGGAGATATAAATAAAAGAGGAATCAAATGATTTAAAAAGGTGACATTTAGGAGTTTTAAATGAAATTATAAGCAGAAATTAGATTATGATAAAAGATCTGCTCTTCAAAATACACATTTTGACTAAATGAAATACGTATGTGAATGTGTGTATAAAGGGGAAAATTTATTGTATGCTTAAATGAGAACAATATTATATATAAAAATAAAAGGAATAAGAATGTGAAATTAGTAATTTAAGAAAAGAAATTTTATGTAAGCTATAGAAGAAATGTTTTAAAGTTAAAGGTATGAAAAAAAAACCATTAATTCCAATGAACAATAGATCAAGATAAAGAAATTCTGGAGGGAGACTTCAATTAACGGTGAGATTTTGAGAGTGAGAGAACTTGAGTTGAGAAGGAGAGTAGTAGATCTTTGAGGAGAGCAGACATTAAAAAAAAAAAAAGCTGAGTATTTTGTATGAATATGAGACAAATCTACCATATGGGTGAATCTTCAAGAATGTGTGGCTAAGAGTCATCATGGTCACTGGTTGATCCAAACCCGCCATGCTCATACGGTCACCTCACCATGAAACAATTACTGGTGTAGCGCCTGCCTGATGATCCACCTGCCATGCCATTAACACCCTAGTACTGTGAAGCCACTGCGTCATAGGAAGAAGAAATTCCATGAAAAAAAAAAACCAGAGCTGAAGAACGGCCGTCCCTACTAAAGTTATGGAGAAATTTCACAGGACGACCAGCAGAACATTAGTCAACATCAAAGCAGAACATTAGTCAACATCAAAAGAAGAAAAAAACCTAGGTAACATAAATGACTGACAAATATATATCACGCGCTGAAACAGTACGATTTGTATTCAAATCTAAGTTTTACCTTAGTTCTGTCATCGCTCCACATCTCACCCATTATTGTTAGTTTAGATAGGTCCTGACCTTGAATATTGGACATTGTGCGTAATACTATAACATGTACGTACAGCTATTGAAAAGTATCGTATATATGCACACACTCCAATGTTGTCTATTTTAAAATAACGCACTGCAAATGATTATTAGATTTGTCGTGCGATTTAATAAAATCTAAAATAGTTTTAAGTGAAAACATATTTATTATTATTTAGGTCAGATTTACGTAATACTTAAATTATAAATCTAAAAAGTTCTTTTAAATTGTAAACGTAAAGATATTTTAAAAATAGATATTCCCCTGCTAATTAGAATGCAAATCATAGCAGGAGGGGAAAAAGATTACAGAACTAAAAAGTATTCTAAAACTTATATAATTGTAAATAAAAGGTTCGTTAAAAGCATTTCTAATTACGTCATGTAAGATAAATTAAAAAGGTGGTCGGATTGAAATTAAAATTTCAACATGTGCCACTAATGCATCCATGACCTAAAGGGATATATAGCACAGACCAGAGAGACCGCTGGGATGGATGACGCAGTTCTTTGATGGATCCGAGATAAAGAAAAAAAGAATAAAAGCAACAACTGATTATTAAAAAAGGATCAGAGCTATTAAATTGAAAAGTATGCTGTTACCGTTTATTTCTTATCCAGATCCTAATTTTCATTTAGCAATGCACGAGGAGTAGGCGACTGCTGCGCTTCTCTGAACTGTGGCTATGGAGATACAGAGCTTCCCATAAGAATGCAATAAACTTGAACTTAGACTGCTGCCTGCATATTTCTCCTAAATGTAAAGCTATTCATCACGGAACCTTGGACTCTCCCAACAAGTGTGCACACTTCCACTACTCAAAGGTAAACGATACCCAAGATTAAAAAATTGACTTTTGAACTCTAAATAAAAAATTTTATTCTCTGCTGTACCTTTAATATTTCATATCTTAAATCCAACAATGCAATTTTCCACTAAACTATAATATCGATTTTGTAAATTGTGTAAAAGTCATATTATATTTATAACTCTCATTAAATCAATCTAGTCTTATTCTTCTACTTGGGTTTCTAAATTTTTGTTTGTCATTAGTTAGATATTATATTTCATGCCTGCCTGATTTCTGAGCTGATGTTTTTCCCCATTTTTTTTATTAGCAAAAGAGTTGCCACTCTTTTGCTACTTTAGATTCACGTAAACCCGTATCTTTTAATAAATACTCAGCTCGGGAATTATAATTTTTAATTCAATATGTATTATGAAGACGAGATCTTACAATTATTCATAGTGTATTAGTTACTTGGCGATCATTCATTTTAAAGTTAGTTTGTTAAGTATTTAAATATAGAGCAGTATTGTTTTATGAAAGAAGAGGGGGGGGGGCAGTAAACAGTAAATCGTTTGCTTAGTCATGTGGGGATTGGAGGTAGATTTTATATTTTAAAAGCAGAGTAGATAAATGTGTTTGCATTATATGTGTGAACAGCACTTGTTTATCGATGCCTTAAATTTAAACTGCAGAAACAAAATAGAGGTACTTTAAATGTTTTAGTTAGATTTTATATTTTAAAAGCAGAGTAGATAAATGTATTTGCATTATATGTGTGAACAGCACTTGTTTATCGATGCCTTAAATTTAAACTGCAGAAACAAAATAGAGGTACTTTAAATGTTTTAGTTCCCATAATCAAAGGGCATATGAAATGACTCCAATGGTAACTAAGCTTGTCATGCGGTCGGGGATGGAAAAGCTATAACCTCATACCGATGCCGCACTTGTGACCACTCCTAAGGGCTGCGACCCGAAGTTTGGCCGTCCCTCTCGCCTCCAACGTTTCTCAGTGGTCATCTTTTTAGAAACCCGAATCTCTTTATAGCTCGGCAGCATCCAAAATATCGCAGGTCGCTTTAATAATGATTATGAATGTCTATGCATGATCTATTTCCACTCCTCCACATCTGCTAATCTATTAATAATTTGTTAGCGCATATTAATAAGAAGAAAGTAAGAAATGATTGCCGGGTTGGCAAATGCACTCATCATTATGAACTTGTAGCGTAATCTTGTAATTTTCGCAACTTAAACGTGAGGCATGAGATATGATTGAATATGATACCTTGGTAGTGTAATAAATTACATGTATAAATTAATCGTTATTAAATAATTATATATATCTATTTCTGTTTGCGTGTCTGCTTGATTTAATAATAAAATTTCATGTCTCATTTCATTATCAAACTAGTATTAAGTATATAGCAGAGGCCCTTAATATTAAATAATTTAATTAGTCTCTTGTTTACCTGACCACCGGGCCTAGAAAATATTGCTTGATTTAATAATAAAATTTGATGTCTCATTTCATTATCAAACTAATATTAAGTATATAGCAGTGGCCCTTAATATGCTTGATTTAATAATAAAATTTGATGTCTCATTTCATTATCAAACTAATATTAAGTATATAGCAGTGGCCCTTAATATTAAATAATTTAATTAGTCTCTTGTTTACCTGACCACCGGGCCTAGAAAATATTTACTATTGTTATGATAGATGCGTTGTCACGTGGGTTTTGTTGTGAAATGAAATAACTATGTTCGAACACGGTACAGTAGGATGTGATGTGATGTATTTTTGGCTTCTCCTTAAACGAAGTCAAGAATATCTCAGCAATTATGCCCAGATAAACCTGTTAGGACCTGAACCGTCTATTGTGCTGCTCTTCGAACATGGTGGTGGAATTTTGCAACATGTTAACAAGGCATACGAGTTCTTACCATTACAGCGCAAGCACATACCTTCACATACCATTATGTACAATTACAATTCCAAATAACTAATAGAGATTATGAATTAGACTCTTAAATAATACTTGGAAGAAAGACTATAATTGATAACTTATTTCAATATATTAAAGACATTCATATGACTTAAACACACACCTAACTATAGCATTAGATTTAATGATTTTACTGTATCTTTAAATGTTTCATGTAAATTTTTTTTTTTGTTATTATAGTAAATATTTTATTAATAGATTATTCTATCTGTCTCGTCTCCTTCACCATTCTAAATAGTTTAATCTACACAGAGGGATTGTTTTTAATGAGTGCATCATTTGAGTAGTAAGTAACATGTGAGGATAGTTGCACAGTATTAATAATCTCATTAAATTTTATAAATTAACCAAGCACTGTAACTCTTTAATAAATGCAGCAGCCGAGAGACGCCTGGTTGGGAAGATAACCTAGTGGCAATATTAGTATTGTTACAGGTTTGATCAGGTATGGATATAACATCGGTTATATTTATATGTTCTCTCGCTTGGAATAACAGAAATAATTCAAGTTTCAGATTTTTTATTATTGTGTTATCTTTTATTGGTATATTTGTTGAATAAGTTGTATATGGGCTGAAACGACCTAACCGTCAGATCCTGTAGTTTCGTTACAATATACTTAATAAAACATTTGTATAATTTATCTAATGTCTCTGTTTTTATTTCATAAGTTAGTTAACATCAATTTCTATTCTGTCATTTATTATGCCTCTGGCAAGAGAGCGGTATAGTATATATGCCAATTTAACAAATGTAAACCATTTATGGGAGATGCTCACACAAGTCCGAGATCTATGGAACAAATATTTTAGACAGCTTATTTTAAACATAACTTTATTATAAGTGAAATTATTTTAAGAGAGAAATAGTTAACACTCATATTTTAGGAATTGGCGTCAAAGAGAGTGACAAAATATAAACGGATCGCAATATTCGCAAATAAATATTTTAAGATTTTAAAATACATAAATTAATCAGATCGAGGTCAATGCACCATGATATGCTCAGAACAAAAGAAAGTTAACAAAGCCCAGCATTCGTTATTACATGACAGGCATAGACTCAATTCACCTGCCCCATTACTGTGACGCCAAGAAATAGATGAAAGGATAAGAATCACCAAGGCTAGCTGAGCTTAGCTTGCCCCGGTTCTTCCCATTTTAGCTTTCATATCCTGATAAGAAAATTACAGCCAGTGAAATTGTCATGTGGTCTAGTTTTGACCTAGCGATCACAAATAACAAAAGACAAGTAATCAAGCAAAATGCAGGCAAAGCAAAATACGAGTATTGGAAAATATATTTTAGCATTTAAATATATAATTGTTTGAGCTATAAAGATTACACAAATGTAATACGGATTGACCAAGATCAGACCAACAAGAATAAAATTAAGCATTAATCATTTAAGAATATTTTATGAGTGACACGTCTCTCCCTTCAACACAAAATTCCACTAATATTTCATTTAACCTTCTATTACTTTCTTTACTATTTAGAACTAATCTTTTCTAAAACCCCTCCCTTTCACTCTTTAAAAATGAAATAAGATAACTGAATAAACTCTCATACTTCAATCTCGGCTGTCTACTCCGCTACCATGCTTCTGAACATTTTTCTTTTTAAAAATTTAACCGGCGTGGGTTCGTCAGGCAATCGCTGAACAAAACTATGACTGGCTGACCTCTATTGTTCTCTTGGACTATTTATACCATTTTTGACTCTTTCTGGGAAATTCCCTTTTTCATACGCTCCAGGCTAAGTGGCTATGTTGGAATTTCGATGACCGCAATTATCAACCTAAAGTATATTCGCATTGTATTCTTGAGATCAACTCTCCCGTTAAAACCAATGATTTAATTGTTTCAAATCTATTTTTAATTAAATGTAGATCCATTACCACTTCGTTAATGGATTTTCTTTTGTTTGACGCTATGGGATAAGGTTTATAACGAAAGCAAATCTCCAGAATAAAATACTTTAAAAAAAATCATATTAAAAATTTATATATTGATTTTTATAAAAGTTTCTGTCTGTAATTCTATATATATGTATTTGCATATATATCTATCTGGACCCCTCTAATATTTATAATAAAAACATTTTAAATAGAAAATTAATACTTTAATCACTTATTTACTAGCCTAAAATTTAAATGTATACAAAATGGCAGACGGAAAGTTTTACATACATCGCAACACGCGTGGATCTGGTTTCATCCTAGTCTAGCAGTCTAGAAAGACGTAAAGCATGGATATGGTCTACAGATCCATTGCTTCAATATGTGTCTGCATTGGGGTTGATTTAATGTCAAACCATGCCAGTTAATTCGGACAGCCAAGCCGTTTTATATTTGATATTTGAAAGAGACCAAAAGTCTCATTCTTGAAGTAGCTGTTCGATCCTCCAGACTAAAGAAGTCTCCTTTATTATTATAGCAAGCACTGCGGTTCAAAGAACCGATTACTTGGTAATAAATTTTTACGATTCCTTTTATTAATATATGTGATACGCCATAGAATCTGAAGTGACCCTGCTTCATCAGTGCCACCTGTCTTATTAAATAATTTCGGCCTTGATCCAAACCAGAATCTGGGTTAAGTTGATTAATTTGTATAGTAAATTAGATGTAAACTTTATTGATAAGTAATATACCTCCCATCTAGTTTGATCGCACTCTTTTGCTAAGTTCTGGGCATGTACTAGGCATAAATCTCTGCATAACTATGTATCATATTCCTCATCCCTACATAATAAAAAGTAAAATGGCAATGTAAAGGTTGATTAGCCACTGTAATGTTTTGTTTTATCGTATATAAAGCTAAAATATTAAGCAGAAGTAAAATAACATCCACCTGCGTGTGAATCATTTATATATCTGAATTTTAATGTTTGCTACTCTGTATCACGAATGTATATTTATTTCCCTTCATATAAAGTTCAATTCTTAACCTGTTAATCCTACATAACTTCACCTGCTTGTGATAGATGATGTACATTTTGTTTTATTAATTATGAATTTTATATTAAATTTTTTAAAATGTCACCTCTCAGTCTCAATCCTTGCTCATAGTCTTTATGAACGACTAGTTAAGTCATTTAGTATTAGTTAAGGGGGTATTAGTCTCATGTTCTACCGATGTGCTAGTAACGGAATGTGGTCAAAGAAGTATTGAGTGTAGCCTCAAGCAGGTCATTCACTAGTGAGGGATTTGAAAGCATGGATGAGAGTTGAGGTACGATCAGACATAGGGTGTCACCATCCCGACTTGGTCAGCCTATTTCTCTTTCATCTGGACTCTCAGTCTGTTGAGCAAATGTACAAAGCTGACCATTACAATATCAAATATAGTTTGAATTATATCTACGTCTTCATGTCTATTTCCTTAATACCCTATAGCCATAGTGTCTCGTGTCGAAATAAATTAATTATAACAAGTTCATTCATTAGATTAGTAATATTAGTTGTAATAGAATGTTAATCTGTTGCATCTCTTTGACCTCTGTGGCCTAAAAAGATGTTTGCTAATGTGGTGGCAAGTACGTTATCCTATAGTTATATGTTGTATAGTCAATCTACTGGATTCGAACTCAGCATTGCAGGCCCTGAACCCACCTGTAGTGCTGCTCTTCGACTGTAGTGGAGGAAAGATGCAACTGGTTAACGAGCTATACGAATTCTGACCATTACAATATGCAGAACAAAACTGGCCAGAGATAGTTAATTACAGTGAAGCAGTCAATCTTAGCTTAAGATTGAGCTTCATAGTTTCAGCTACTAACCTGTGTTTAAACCCTATATCCCATCCCGCTCCTTTTGTCGTGTATGTATAATTTATGTATACATTTGAGATGCGCACCTACATTATAAAATTTTAACTTTTAAATTAACATTTTTATTATTATTAATTTTATGATTATTAATTCTTTTTATTAAAATACATAGGTGCGGCTCAAATATATATATATAGGAGCAAAATACTAACAAAATATTGATTTTTTTTGTAAATATTTTATTATATGTCATTTGTACAACTTTTTCTTTTTAAAATATTTTTTTCTTTTAAACTGTATATTTTGTAAAATCCAATATGGAAGATGCTACAGTTGATTGTCTAAAAATAATTAAAGGGTTGGAAACACTATTGTTTTAATCTGGGGAAGGTATTTTTAATTAAAGCTTTTACTTAAAATGGGATTAAGATTTTCTTTTATTATAAACATTTTTGTCAAATCTATTTCTAATCTGGAAATAGATTTGAATTTATTTTTGGACTTTATCTTACTGTTGCATCTTCAAAAACAATCGATAAAAAAAAAGTAAGAATTTTTAGATCAGAGATTAGATTGTAAAGCTAAAACTAAGTGATTAAAAGCATTCCAAAAACACCTGGGCAAAAGTATAAAATGGCTGAATTTTTAATCAGATTAGATTAGCTACTATAGTAAAAACTGATTGTTAACATCGCTGTGAAACTAAAAATGATGTAGTAATAAATCCACCAGCCTTCTCGGCCCTGTTGGGTCATCATCTGCCACCACCGTGTCATTATGCTGCCGAAGAATGAAGTAAAGGCCCGATGGAGAACTTTGGAATGCTAAATAAAAGCTTGCTATTATTTCAGAACCAATTGCCATGCATGAGCAGACTTTAAAATATGGACTCTTAAAATAATGCAAAGTAAATTTTCAAGCCGCAAGTAAAGCTAGTCTAACTAATCTCAATCTCTATTATCAATACTTTTTCTAATGTATTATTTAACTTTATTTCTAATATAATATGTAAAGTGCTCTCAAATCATTTCTTTAAATCTAATTTTCTGTCATATGCTCACTTTCTTTAATTTTAGTGTGGTCATTTATTTATCACTTAATTTTATATGTCTATTTTAGTTATTATTAATGTGCCAATTTCAAACAATCTGACAAATTGAATTTCTAAAATCTTTTCTTCTTTTAAGTAAACCTTCATGAATTAAGGTTTTTAACATCCATTTAAAACAACGCATTATTAATTAATATGCTCGCCAGATTGTTTTACGAGTCAACATTTTATTTATGTTTTAGTATAAAAAAATATATTTGTTTAACTCTGGATTTTCTATCCGGGGTGAATCCAGAACTTTGGCTAATTAACGCTTTGAAATTTTAAATATTATTTATTCATTTCTGAAAAGGTGACTAATTGTTTTCTATATAACTGCTAGTTATTTTGTTTCTATACTCTTAAAATAGTATATGCTTAAAATATCAAATACAGTATTTATATATTCCAGTTATTGTAAAATCAACGAAGGTGGGATTTATTTAAAAGGGAAGGGAGTAAATCTTAATGTTTCTTTTATTAAATAAAACCTTCATGTATATTTTATTAATTTGAAATCTAAATCTCCCTATATATATATTATAACTGCATAGCGTATTATTTGTCTAAATTATAGTACTCAAACAAGGGTCATTTATTATAAAGCAGTAAAATTTATTCAATGTACATTTATCATTACTGAGTTACTGACATTTGGCTATCTTCGTATATAGATATATTACGTGCTTCTAGTTTTATAATCTGGGGGTTCTGACAAGTTTGAACCCATAGATTTCTTCTCATATCTCATTCCGTAGATAGTTAAGCTATCCGGAACCACACTTATTCCGTATAAATGCCTCTGGTGGTGATTCCCGTAAGTTTGGTACACACTGTGCATATTCATTTCTTCGTAGATAAAGAGCCTCTCGCGTCGGTTATACCAGCAAAAGTC
The DNA here is from genome assembly GCA_028023455.1 of Epiperipatus broadwayi. Classification (NCBI taxonomy): domain Eukaryota; kingdom Metazoa; phylum Onychophora; class Udeonychophora; order Euonychophora; family Peripatidae; genus Epiperipatus; species Epiperipatus broadwayi. Next base: position 975,114 of record JAQFVV010006308.1, on the reverse strand, counting down.
TGGGCCATGCCTATCCACTTTTCTCTAAGCACTACCCAAGAAGGGGAGCTTAGACTTCGTTCTGGTCCAGAAGCACGACCGTTTCCTCTTAGTTATATTTGGCTATTATGCCAGTACGCCAAACTTCGTATTATTGTTATTATTTCTTTTGCTTACGATCTAATTTTAGTGCTGTAATAATATTAAAATTGCGCTCTGCTCAATATGTATATAAATGCCGAATATTATTAACTTTATTAATTTATAATTTATTTCAGTCTTATACAATCCCACCATCGTAACTTATTTCTGTATTTAAGAGTATCTATATGCCTTGGGGAAAAATAAAGCGTTCTTACCAGCACTAATTAAAAGAATTTTCATTAAGTATTGTACTCATACAATCAAATATGTTTTCAAATATATTTTATTTTTCATGACCGTAATGGCGTGAACATAGTTTGTATTATATCTGTAATGAATCTCAGAACGCTCTCCGAAATAATGTTAGTCACCATGTTTCCGAACCGTAAATCAAAGCGTTAATAGCAATTTTATGTAAATTCTTTCTAATAATCAATTGGCATCTTAATATTGGACCCACCAAAGATGTGTGCTTATTTATAATATATCATTTAGCTAATAAAGAGCATATGAGAAATAATAGTGTGAATGACACTGTAATCATCTATTGCTTGCTCATTCATGCACACACTAATGTATATAATTAAATCATTATGTAAAAAATTTGTCATTATATTAAACTATATTTTTACTGTCCAACTTATTTGAGTAGTTCGAATTCCTTTTCTCCACTTTCACATATTACAACCATGCTTATATATTTTAGTTTAGTCATAGTTAATAGATGTCTCATTGTTTTGCTCAGCTTTGCTAGTCGACCGGATTTAAAATTATTTCTCATGTGCCATCATTGTTATGTTATCCATTAGGTGTTTGATCTGGGGCTTAGAGAGTGGGTTCGAATTCGGGCTGGTCCCTGACCTAAATCTCAGGCTTGACTGGGTGAAGTACAGTTTGTGAGTTCCAGCTCATGTTAGATGGATAAACATGTTTTGACCGGTACAACAGTAAAGATATGAACAAACCCTATCATTAGAAAGTAGATACATTGAAAACAAGAAAATAATACGTGATTTATATGATAGAAATAATAACTTTCATAAAAAAAAAATACTATCTGGATAAAAAATTATGGATGAAAAAGAAGACTAATGATCAAATATTAAAAAAACCTGGAATGGAAAAAGAACTACTATATATGATAAAAATGTGTAAGATTAAGTTTTTGGGTCATATTTCAAGAGATGATAGGTTTTTACAAAACATTTTGAAAAGCAAAATTTTAGGAAGATTGAGAGGCAGACCTATCTTAAAAATGTGATTAGTAAAAGTGAATGTGTTTTATATAAAGATATGAAATGAATTGCTGAAGACAGAATAGTGTGGCTACAACAAGGCATTGCCTTAAAAATCAATGATATAAAAAAGACGGGTGTATAAAGATGAAATACTTTATGCAATATTGATGCAAAAAGTTGTAAAAAATTTAACTGAGATGAAAAATGACAAAGCATAGGGAATTAACTGACGAGATTCAGATTGAATTATTAAGACTATGTGAGAGGTTTGAAAAAATTAAGATATAAATAACAATCTATGACTCATGAAAATAGCCAAGTCTCCTTTCAACAGTTAAGATTTTAGAACAAATAATTTAATTTCTCACTCTATTTCAGTGTTTTGGTAATTCAGGATAGATTTCTTAATAAAATAATCCTAATCCTATTCAAAAAACAGAATGGATATCACAGGACAAGAGACGCAATAGTGTGATACTTAGAATAATGGAATATATAAAAAAAACTGCCATTAAATAATCAAACTCTAAATAGTTAAACTAATCTCTCATACTCAATAAGGAAATAAAATAACACTAATAATAATGTTTTCAATAAAGATTAAAATATTCTTAACAAATATATAACTCCTTTTTTAAAAAAAAATTGGTTCATTAATTCTAATATATAAATATTATCATTTATACACACATTATCTTCACCTTTTTTTTTTTTTTACAAATCTTCATTTATTATTATAAACCAAATTGATAAAGATGCACTGCTTGAAAGCCTGGTTTAGCACTTTTAAATTTTAACATTGCAATAATTCATTAATTGCTAATACACTTGTGTGGAATATAATTTTACATTTTACAATAATATAAGTATTTTTGATACACCATTATCATCAACCATTATCGCAGGATGAAGATCTCTCCAAGTCCAATCCATCTTCTCTGATCTCTAGCCTCTCTTCCCACATCAACCCTGCATACTTTCTTATTTCATCCATCCATTTCACATGTGGTCTCTTTCCGAGTCTTTTATAATCTCTTGGAATCCGATTTAAGATTTCAATAGTTCATCTATTATCATCTCTTCTAGCAATATGTCCAACCCAACTCCACTTCAGTCTTTTAATTCTTTCAATAATGTCAATAATATGTGTTTGTTGTCTTACCATGTATTGCATTTTTGTTTTTTTCTTGCTACTCCTGACATGCATCTCTCCATATTTCTTGGGATGCTCTGAAGTCACTGTATTACTCTTCTATTAAGTGTCCAAGTCCCAGATCCATAAGTAAGAACTGGTAAAATACATTTATTAAAATCGTTTCTTTTCAAACACATAGGCATATTTCCTTTTAATATTAAGTATATTTCTACCAAAAGCCCTCCCAAACAAATTTAATTCTTTGATTAATTTCATCCACTAGGTTTTCATTTATAATAATAATCTGATTAAGATATTTGTAGTTCTTAACTTCTAACTCATCATAATTAATCTTTATTTTCCATCTTTTGAGAAAATCCATTAAACATTAATTTAGTCTTCTCAGCATTTATCTTTAACCCTATTTTATTACTTTCATCTGATAACTCTTGCAACATTTCCTGAAACTCGAAGCATTATTCTCAAAAACAACTACATTATCTGCAAAATCTAAATGACTTAATATATCCATTTACTTTTAATTTTCTACTGCTTCTTCCTTTTCCTATGTATTGAGTTTTACTTTAACATATATACCATTCACACCTTTTTTAAACACTTTATCAATACTCTTTATTTATATCAAACTAACAGTTTCGACTGTCCTGCAGTCATCATCAGATCTCTTTCCAATCCTATTTACACTCAAATACTGCTTCTTTATAATCTTTATTCAGTGTTTTCATTTCTTATGGAAGTAATATAATTTTCTACTTCTTTCTTTTCCTATGTATTGATTTTTACTTTAACATATATCATTTACACCTTTCTTAAACACTTTATCAATACTCTTTATATATAACAAACTAACAGTTTCAACTGAAGATAAAGAAGCAGTATTTGAGTGTAAATAAGATTGTGAAAAGCTCTGATGATAGCTGCAGGACAGTCGAAGCTGTTAGTTTGATATAAGAAGTGAAAACACTGAAGATAATGATTATAAAAAAGCAGTATTTGAGTGTAAATAGGATTGAGAAGAGCTCTGATGATGACTGCAGGAGTCTTTTAGCTCCCCATTTTTAATCCACAAAATACATCTTGCAGCACTGCTGTAAAAATTTTTGGAGTTATGGTGTGCCTGTCTTGTATCCTTCTCAATGTTAACCGTTCTAGTATCATTATGCAATCTAACTGTTGCTGTTGCATTTTTATAAATATTTTTCGGAATATGACCGTATCCTGGGTCTATACCTTGATGACCCAATGCTTTAATCACTGAAGAAATGCTTATAGAATCAAATGCCTTTTCTTAATTTACAAATCCAAAGCTTAATGGCAACTCATGTTCATTGATCCTTTCAATAACTTCTCTCATTACTTGGTTATGATCTAATATACTAAAACCACTTTTAAATCCAGCTTGTTCTTTTGGGTGGTTGAAATCCAATGTTCTCTGCAGACAAGTTGTAATTATCTTGGTAAAATTTTTGTATAAAACTGATAAAAGACCGATAGGTCTGTAATTTCTAATATCTTCTTTATCACTTTTTTAAAATATTAATATTAATACTGCATTCTTCTAATCACCTGGTACATCTTTAACATTTAGACATTTTGTATATAACTTTGCCAATTTTGTTTATTATTTTCCCACCTGCTTCTTTTAATATTTCAATTCCAATTCCAACATTACCTGGAGCTTTTCCTTCTTCATAAATTTAATTGCACTATTACTTTTTCATTTGAATTCCTGGGCAATTCAGAAAATATAATAGATAGAGGAGATACTTGTTATTTTTTCCTCGATAAAAATTTGCTTGTTGTTTATTGCTACATAATTCTTGGTAGAACTCCTCCATCCATTTCATGTCATCTCCCTTTTTTGTAATAGTTACATCTTTTTTCCTTATTGCAGATATAAGTTTCCTAAAATACCAAAATGTTGTTTTACATTCTTAAGACTTTTAGTCTTTTCTACAGCTTTCCTGGGTAGTTCACAATTATACTCTTTTTCACACTATAACGGACGGAACAATGACCACTAGCCCCAAAAGTTGATGACGCCACATATAACGGACGGAATGATTACAACTAATCCCAAACATTACTAACACCAGTATAATGGGCAGTACTCTTCATCAACAGTCATAAATTAACTAAGCCCAATGATGGTGCACCAGATGTAATGGATAAGTCAACTAACTTGCAGACTGTACTACTATGCAGATATACCAATATGGTGTGGGGATAAATTAATATGCTCTAATTTATTGCCCCTAATGAAACAATCTGCAGAGACCTACCAGGCTTAGAATGGAAAAAAGTTGCGTCAAACTATGTTCAGACTGTGGGTCATCTGACAGAATGCTAATGAGAACCTGATGAAATGCTTAACCAATGATTGCATACACTTTAATTGATTAATTCTATCCCTATTTAATAATAATAAATGCAATTTAGGTTAGTTCATCCACTTTTCCCCTTTTAACTTCCGTTATGCCCTAATATTCAAACCCAGAGAGAATAATGCTTTTGACTCCTTTAGCAGGTATGAACAGATACACACAGCAACACCTGCACCTATATATAGGTTACAACTAGCATTTAATATATTTGTTTTATTTTCAAGCTTTTATATGATAAGAAAAATAGATGTGTATGCATGCCTAATTGTTTATAGACTGGAATGTCAGGACAACTCAATAAACCAGAGACCGGAATAAAACAAACTCTTAAACATTTATTAACAATAATAAATATCAAGTATAACAACAATAGTAATGATAAAAAAATATAAAAAATAATAATAATCATATGTACATGTGTCACAAGTGAACCTCTACCATCTTACTAATTAATTATCCTCTAGATCCAACCCTTATAACCCACGGTAAAAATCCATCTATGTCACTCAAATCATAATTATATAGAAAAATCAACTTTAGTTATTTAATGTAATTGAGATGCTGGCTAGCTAAATTATATATTTATAAATGTTAATCTATTTAACAAGTTTCCCCAATTTATATATATATGATAGAGACAGATACCAGTTGATTAGTCAAACTTACTGGAAAATATACATACACGGTTAATCACAAAATAAAACATATAATATGTATATGTATAAGTGTTGTAATTTAACCTATGAAAAAAAATTTAGATAATCTTACCTCAATATTTATGTGGATAACCTGATGTGAAGCAGGTGGCTTTACCTAAATTTTATTTATAATGAAAATATAAAAAATATCAAAATGAATAATCCCCCCCTTTTCTTCTTTGCTAATTCTGAAAAATGAGGCTTCAGCATCAGTGTGAAAATACAACAGATAGATAACAAGATTTAAAAATAAATAAATAAATAAACAAAAATTTACAATATTGATTCTTTAATTTAAAAAAAAATTATAATTGGAACAAAGTTCATAAAACTCATCATAATAGAAGTAGTAGTAGTTGATATTTAGGCAAGTTGTTCTTCAAAGCAGTTTCACTTAGTAAATCATTTTCCTTAGCAAGGATAGATAGGTACAATGGTGTCTCCTGTAGTTGTGTTTAATGGCAAACACCTTGATCCTCATTTGATTCACTATAAAGTATTCCAATCCTTGTTTACTTTGGACTGCAGGCATCTTCTTGTGTGTTTACAATAAAGTAGAAATATATATCGTAACCTCCATCGTCTTCACTTATTCACTTTATTAGATTTATAAATGCCCAGGCGCCAATTCTATACAAGATAGAATAAAATTTATAATTGTAAATTGCTTTTAAACTTATTTAAAAGATTCTTATATTGTAATTATTCTATGGCTTAGCTCAGTTGAGGTTATAGAATATGGTCTTCATATAGGATGCAAATAAAAGTAATAAAACATTTATGGATAACAATTCTGTAACACTATTTTAATCATTTGCCACACATTTATTCAATTACAAAACTATTGTAAACTTATCAATTGTCATATTTAGTATAGGATAGATAATGATGAGGGTCGGGTACCTTTTATATCCACATCACCATCTATTCTAAGCAAAGTAAAATATATTATTGGCATTGTAATACTGAGATTTATCAACTTCAGACAAATTAAATAAAACTTGACTTATACTGGCAAATTTAAATATTCTAGGGCTATGCTATGTTAACCATATATGTGTGTGTGGAAATGGAGAATCGAACGTATATAATCAAGCAATTCATATGGGCTATTAATTCAATAAAACATTTAATAAAAATAAATGACAAAATAAATAATAAATAAACAAAAAAAAATATTATTTTATGCACTTTTCTAACCAATTACATTTCTTCTACAGTAAAACCAAAATTGACTAATATTTAATATATGAATCATATATTTTCGAATATGTGTGCTTTTACAATATCATAAATATAATGTATTTTTAAAACATACTTTTTATTAGCTTATTTATAGAACTTGGATGATGCCATAAATCAATCATCTTTTATACATATTGTAAAAATTTATACAACACTTATCTGTTATAATCAGTGTATATCACCTAACATTAACTATACAAAAATAAAGAAAGGCAGGGGAAAACAATAACCAAATACTTATATATATGAGGGTTAAATAATATCTCCAAACTCAATCTAAATAATCTAATCGTCCCTTGACCATTTCTACCTTCAACTGCACCCAATACACTTCTTACATAAACAAACTTCTAACAGACAAGGTTTTAATTCTTTATTTTTTTAAATAAAGTTCATTAACGAAATTAAGCATAATAAATACAATTTAAAATAATAATAATAATTTATAGCATCACGCACACATCCGAATATCTATAATCACCTATAATATAATTTCTAGATCATACAAGATAATAGATTATCATATTATAATAATATGAAGTTACATTGTTTTGTTTTTTTAACGAAAACAAAAAAAAAATTGGTTGTACATCTGTTGTAATCAATAACGAAAAATACTTATCAATATCCCATCATTACATGTTAAGTTTTTTTTTTAAATTTGAAAGTTGAAAGAAACATACATATCAATTTCAAAGACAACAGTAAATTATAACATAAAAAAAAAAAAGTCTATCCGATTGTTAAAGCATAATTTGTTAAGAATGACAATATTTTTTTTTATCCTAGAATTCCGTGACAGGCGTTATAATAACATTTGCATGCAGCATTGGAATTATTTTATTATATATGCACAAATAGCAAAGTTATACAGTAAAAAATTATCCTCTTGATATAAGATTAAATAGATAAACTCTTTCATTTTAAATTTTATTTTGCAGAATATTGATAGAAAATTCTTAAAATTGAAAATCAAGCGTTTAATTATAGCGTTTAATAAGAAATTTTTGGCTAGCTTTATTTTTAACAATTTTGTTATTCTAATATTATTTATTTTTGGCAATACTTTAAAATAAATCATAATTACTTAGCTTACATAACATCCAGGCATTTTAAAGGTAGTGAATATGGATCATCACTTGACAGAAATTTGGAGCTGGCTTCCTTCTGGGGGGGAGGGAGGGGGGGTTATCTCCTCATTTTTATATTATTCCAGTAGTACAATAGAAAATTCTCCACAGGTATATTATTAGAATTCTCGCGATGTTTTTTTATTTGTTCTAATACCCTTAGAGAGTTATTGATTCTTTTAAGCTTTTTTTTAACATCTTCTTCCTTGGAATTTTTTTACTTTTTTTTCAAGTTTTAAACTTTTTTCTCTCTTCACTCACACCACCTGTGTTTCTTTTTATTACAATCAACTTTGGAAATGTGCCAGAATTTTACTTATAAAATTTTAACAATACAATATTTGAATAGAATAAAACATAATAATAAAAAAAAAATTAAATATTAATTGTTAATTTAGAAATGTTATTCACTATTATACAAATAATCTTTATCATTTTTAAACATAAGATTATAAACAATACATAATTACTAAATAATAAATAAAATATAGGAAAGAAAATTCTAATTAATAATATATCTATGTTTCTGCTCATTATGACATGTAAACTTTTCTACTACATACAAACATCCCTGGTGTTGTTCATCCTCCTCTTTTACTACCAAACATATATAATCCAAAACTCTACCAATCAGTACACCCAATTAAAGTTTTAATTTTTTAAATCCTAATTTTAACTAGCAAATTACATCTCAATTCATTTTTCTCAGATAATTAACTTTAGCCATTGTTAGCACAAATGTGAATTTCCCACATTTCTTCCTGGTGCCAACCTGAAAGGTCACAATATATATATAATGCAGCTGGCAGGAAATACCATCACACACAATAGCATGTTTTGCTCTAGCCCATTTTCATATTAAAGTACAATTTAATAATTATTTATAATCATATATTTGTATTGAAGTACTTTAAATATATATTAAGAAAATTATTTCATTATATTTTCTTTTCCAATTTTCAGTAGACTTAATTCTCGTTATTCTTTTTGAAAAAAAATTTAAAATATTCAAATTTACTCCAATAACTTTTAAAACACGATTTAATTATTTAAGAATTTATCAGTTATTCTTACTTCTTATTTCACTTTCTTTCCTTTGAATTTGATAAACTTTTAGTTACAGCATTTGACTTTTAAAATGTTTATAATTTAACTAAAAGAAAAAGTAAAACTCCATTTTAGCATTCTAAATTTTACTTTAAACAACTGTCTATTGTTGTATCAGCGATCGCTTTTGATAAGAACGATTTGTAAAAGTTTCTATTTTTATATAAAACGCTGAGAATGCTAATATTTTAAACTGCCTATTGTTTAAATTCATTTAGATTTTTATATGTATTGTTTAAATACATTTCATATATTACAAAAAAAAAAAAAATCAGTTTTATTTTCACACGTGTGCACCCCAACTTAACTTCAGGCTATCCTTAATTCATTTAACTATAAATTAATATTCAATTTTAAATAATAAAAAAACATATATATACATTACAGTTTATTTAATCAAATAGTTTTATATATATACAATATTACTTTCTAAAATATTGATCGTATTTTATTTATTATAACTTAGTAATTTATCATGTATTATATGTATATATGTAATAATAATAACAAATAATCTACCCATTATTAATATAAATTCCAAATAGATTGTGTTCAATAAATAAGCTTGATCCTTTTAGGCATGTCAAACTCATTCAAACAATGGGCCACTTTATGCTACTGGTAAGATTCTCGCGGGCCACATCACACAAATTTTCTTAAAATTGTATTTTGAAAGTGAAAATGCAGGAATATAGATAGGGTAATTAAAGCATATTATGTAGTTTAGTGAATTCACTTCAATAATATACAATTGATATAGTATTGCTTTTATTTAAACATTTATTTTATCTGATTACATATTTATAAAACTACAATTTATTGTTTTTACTGGAAACTTGCCAGCGTTTTCCTCTTACTAGTTTTTCAATATCTGGATTCAAAGACTGAGAACAAGCAATTTTCATTATGGCAGATAGATGTTTATCAGTTAATCTTGATCTGTAAGCTGTTTTATTTAATTTCATGCATGAAAATAATTTCTCACATAAGTATGTACTTCCAAAAAAGCTTAAAATTTGTGCAGCAAATTTTTTAATTTCCGGGTATCTTTCACCTAAATAGGAATAAATTTTCGGAGTTCCTACTTCTCGATATTTGGTTTTTAAAATCGAATCATTCTGGAAATCAATTAATTCCAGTTGTATCGAAGTCGGAGCTTTTTCGACTTCAAAGGCAAATGGTCCCGTGAAAAGAGAAAAAATTTCTTCGAACTCCTTGAAATCATCAAAACGTTTATCGAATTCGTCTTTTATTTTTTCAATTTTTGCAGAGTGATGTGAAAACGAGCAACTTTGATTTTGTGCTTTTAACTGCTCACATGTAGGAAAATACGTCAAAACGTTCTTTTGCAAATGATTTTTAAACAAATTCAGTTTTTGTACAAAGCTTGCAACTGCATCATACATATTCGTTATCAATTGATCTTTGCCTTGCAATGTAATATTAAGATTATTCAGATGGCCTGTAATATCTATTAAAAATGCTAGGTCTTGTACCCACAATGGATCTTTTATAATTGATATATTTTCGTTGTTTTCATCTTTCATTTCAAAAAATAATATTATTTCCTCCAAAATCAGATAGAAGCTCTTTAAGACATTGTGGCAGGACAACCAACGAACTTCTGTGTAATAAGGAAGATCTTCGAATTCGGATTCTAAATCTTTAAGGAACGAAGTAAATTGGCGATGGTTAAGTGCTCTTGATCGAATAAAGTTGACTATCTTTGTAACTGTTTTAAGTACTTGATCCATTTTTAATAATTTTAAACAGAGAACTTGTTGGTGAATGAGGCAATGAAAAGCTTTGATTTTCGGTTTATCTGGATATTCGTCTTGTAATTTCCTTGCTAGTCGTGACGCAAAACCTTTAGTTTCACCTGTCATCGATTTAGCACCATCAGTTGTAACAGAAACAAGCTTGTCAACAGGCAAGTTAAGTTTTTCTAAAATGCTCCATACGGCATCAAAAATATCTTCACCAGTTGTTGTTCCGTGAAGAGGGATGAATTCCAACAATTCTTCGGTGATCCTCATGTTATTATCGCAACCACGAAAAAAAAAACAGCAACTTGTGCAACATCTCTTATATCCGTACTTTCATCAATAGCAATTGAAAAGAACTGGATTTTGGTAGATATTTTCTGTAATTGCGAAGTGATGTCATCTGCCATTTCAGTAATTCTATCTGCCACCGTATTTCTTGATAATGAGATGTCTCGAAACGCTTGTACTTTTTCTGGACAGACAAATTCGGCAGCTTTTATTATACATTCCTTGATTAAAGAACCATCGGTGAATGCTTTTGAATGTTTTGCTAATAAATAGCTTATTTCATAACTAGCTCTTGTTACTGATTCATTACTTTTTATAAATTTTGTAAGCACTCCTTGCTGGCTACTTAATGAATTCTTCATTGTTTTTAATTTTTCTTCTCTTATTTTAGCTTCAAAACACGAAAATTGTTTTTCGTGATTAGTGCTATAATGTCGCTTAATATTGTATTCTTTAGCAACACTAATAGTTTCTTTGCAAATTAAGCACGTAATCTTATTGTTCACTTCCACACAAAAATAATTCAGTTCCCACCTTTCTTGAAATTTTCTTCCCTCGTCATCAATCTTTCGTTTTTTATTTAGCGTTGGAAGTGGCATTTTCTGTAATAAAAATAGAGCTTTAGATTTAAATTTTTAAAATTTAAAAAATTGCAACTACGTTTATGCAAAATACGCTTCGTAAAAATTTAACGCTACTCTAGTATTTAAATGTAAAGAGAGCGCTGCTATCGATTCTCGCTCCTGGAATTATGCTCGATAAATGGAGGTAGCTATAAAAGGTACGGATTACGTTTTTTCTCTCTCTCTGTCCTGACTTCCCAGCATGGAGCAATTAAGATAGAGATGTGACAAAGAAGAAAGCTGTGCATAAGGCCGTAGGTTAGAAAAGGTCGAAGCCACTAAAGTTTCCCAAGGCCGAACATACACTGGTAAAATTGTAGAACTTTTAGTGTTTTCCAAACTGAAATGTAATCGTTACTAACTTATATGTAAAATATTATTGTTTCTCATGTTTGATTATAATTAAAATATTATATAACAAAATGCATGCTCGTTATTTCTTATGCTGTCTGACTAGTTTCAGAAAGATATAAACTCTTGGATATAGCAGTTTACTTATATTTTTTGAATGAGTTATAAAAGGAAACAACCCGCAAATTTTTAACACACCAATCCGGATAAAGAAACTAGCGCAACTGCCTTTTGTTACAATTCAAAGAAAAAAACAATATCTGCAGATAGGATTGCTACGTTGGTGGCGCGAATAGCTGACTAATGTATTTATGTTCTCGGAAGCACAGCAGCACATTATTAACGTTGCCAGCTTTGGTATTCACATATCTCAAATGCTTCATCATCATAAAGGCATAAGCTATGCGTGTAACCGAGAATTATAAATTAGCTATGTATGTAGACAACAATTACTGTATATATTTTAGTTCATGTAATTAAATATAAGAGCTTTTTAAAAAAAATTAATTTATTGTTTGCAACATATCGTTCTGTTTTCATTTTATTACATAGCATCTTAGACGAGGGCCATGAAAAATCCTTTCGAGGGCCGCCAGTTTGACATGCCTGCTTTTAGGAATATGTGCAGTGTAAGCTACCCTTTACAACACCATTTTACAAAATTCAAGATATTCAATCCTTAACGTGTTGTTTTTATATATTTCCATATTCCTTCTTTTCTTCATACATTCTCTAGTCTCAGTAAAATTTTATTGATCAATTACTGCTTTTTTCTACCAGCTATCTTTGTTGCAGTTTTTAGAAGTGTATCAATTATTTTCCTATTAATTTCATTCAAATGTGATATATTCAAAATCTACTAATACTTAAACACAATTTGCAAGTTCTAATTTAAATTCATTAGAATGTTTCTGAAAATTAGGGATATCAACTGTAAATATTGTTTTTCTTAATGATTGTTGACTCTAGTTTTGCATTAACATGTATCTCACATCTTACTAATTGACTATCACTTCCTGTGTTGAATTTATTAAGGACATTATAATCTTGAAATATGTATTTGTTGTTAATCAAAATATAATCCAATTCTGCTGTACCTTCATTTGGATGCTTCTATGCCCATTACCTTTTAGCAATTTTCTCAAAAAAAAGAATTCATAATATGAGCTTTTTTTCCTGCAAACTCCACAAGTCTATGTCCTCTCTCATTTCTATTATCATAAGCAAATTTACCCACAACATTTCATCTTTCATTTATTTACCAATTATGGCATTAAAGTCTCCCATAACAATTTTAAAATGTTGTTTAGGCTGATCAAAAGCCTTTTGTATATCAATATAAAAATCTACTACTACATCATCACCATGATAACTTGTTGGGGCATAAACCTGAATTTCTGCATTTGGTATCTGCTAGTAAGTTGAATAACTCTAGTTTTGCCACTTTGTCCGATATACTATCAATCTTCACAATATTGTTCTTACAGTTTTTATTTATATTTAATCCTACTCACTCATATTTCCAATATTTATGCCTTTGTAGCAGAGTACATATCCACTTTTTAAATCCAATTGAGTCTTCACCTTTTCTTCTAACTTCACAAAGTTCAATAATGCCCCATTTAATATGAGACAGTTCTTCCAATTCTTGCAATCTTCCTTCATTTGAAAGTTGTCTGCAGTTTTTAAATACCTAAATAAAAGTTGTCATCAAATGGCAGCCTGAGTCTGCAATCAGGGATTCTTAGTACCATCCACTTTTGGCCACCAACCGCTAACTTGGCTGGTAACTTTACAGCCTCTTGGGAATATGTACTGCGATTTATTTTTATTTGTCATGATTATATACATCTATTAGAAAAAAATATGTTCATTCATACCTATACACATTCATTGTGCCTTATCAGGTAACTGAAAAGACCATGGTGTTTCTTGATTGCAATCTCAGAGGTAAAAAGCCAATAAACTCACCGCAACAAGAATTTATGTGGTGAACATTAAAAATTTGCTTGCACGGTTCCTTTCTCTAAAGACTCCAAGAGAAACCAAAGGGTCCTCTTTCAGTTAGCATTCTTTCTTGCAGCATTTGATAAATATAGCATTCTTTAACACTACTAAGTTTCGAACATGGAATATGATTATAAGATGATATACATCTTTTATATAAAATGTAGAGAAATTTGGTTCATAGAATAAATAATATTTGTAAAGAAAATGATAACTTTAATGTATTAAAAAGAAAATCTTTTAAAACAAAACTTAAAAAGATAATTATATCAATTCAATATTTAAAAATTAAGAATTAAATAAAAATTAAATACTATCTAATGCTATACTAGTATTTATAAATAAAACAGAAATTCATATAACATTACAATACTAACCAAAAACAAAATTTTACTAAAATTCTTCCACAACCATGGTTTGATTTATTAACAAATAGACCATTTCAAGTGAAATTCAGCTAAACATATCACCTACATATATATAACAAACAAAATAGCCTTCCCATCAGTCACTACAAAACTCAACTTCCTTTAACATTAAAGGATGTCTCACGAGATAGATGGCCACAGATTTACAATATTTTATCATCAAAGTTTCTTTTATTCTTCTTTGCAATTCACTTTTTTCATAAAAGATAACTTCTGCATTGTCAAATAATATTGTATAACTTGTATTCAGTTCATGAATATACAAAGCTGAGTTTTGATATCTATTTATAGCTCTACTCTTATGAACTTTAACACTTTCATTAAGATTTAATTTATTCAGACCTATATGAATTTTATGACAACTGCAAGCAAAAAATTTTTAAAAAATGATAAGGCCCGACAATTATCAATCTTTTACTTATAAGATATTTTACTGAATTTTTGTTATAGGATTAGAAGGTTTAATAATTTTAAAAATAATAGTTATATTCAGAGGAATCAATTTGCTTCTGACTATATTGACTTAGGATATAATTATGAATTTATTAGAAATACTATATTTACTAAAAATATCAATAAATCTGTTAATAATAAAGATTTAATTGTTAATGAAAATAAAGTGTTTATTTCTTTGCTGTATAAGTCATCAATTAGTAAATTGAGTTATAGGACTAGTTTTTTATTGAGTGGTATGAAAGTGGCCTGAAAGAAAAGCTTGAATTTAAATTCATTACTACATAATTCAAAATAGTCAATTGATTACAAATTTATTCCTGGGATAGTTTATAATAGTCCTGCAGTTGTCATAAAATTTATATAGGTCAGAGTAAATTAAGTCTTAAAGAATGAGTTAAAGTTCATAAGAGTAGTATTAAAAATAAATATCATAACTCAGCTTTGTACATTCATGAACTGAATACTGGTAATAAAATATTATTTAAACAAACAGGCAAAACTCTCTATACGTATTGCCACTCAATGCAAGCCAGAGTAATCAATGGATGCCAGAAGGCTTGTGCATAAAATCCCGATCTAGTGCCTACTGATCCAATATCCCCAGACTAGTTTCTGGCTTGTCTTATGGCATTCGTCAGTGAGGAGCCGTGGATCTGAGAAATGGTAATCATGTGATATAAAATATTACTTGACAATGCAGGTTATCTTTTATGAAAAAAATGAATAGAAAAGAAAAGAAAGTTTGATGATAAAATTCTTTGAATCTGAAGCATCAAGACTTCCATTTATGTTAAAGGAAGTTGATTTTTGAAGTGAATGATGGAAAGACTATTTTGTTTGATATATATATATATGTTTAGTTGAATTTCACTTGAAAAGGTCTATTAATTAATAGATAAAACCTAGATTGTGGAAGAATTTTAATACTTTTTTTTTTCGGCCAGTATTGTAATGTTGCATGAATTTCTATTTTATTTTAAAAATTAAGAACCAAAAAAAGGATTCAATTTTGAAAACTGTAAAGAAATTTATCAATTCACATCAATTTAAAGATGTAAAAATTGAACTTTTTTTTTTATTGATCATTTTAATACATAAATAAAAAAATTATTACTTTTGTGTGCTAAAATGTGTGTCTATATGTTCTGTTTAAAAGGAAGTTGAATAAATAGGCAATAAATTTTAATAAACAATATTCATCATTATTTTTTGTAATTCAATACTAGTGCTATAAACGCATAAATACAAAGCTAATATTTAATATCTTATTAAACCACTAGCTAAGCATTTTTGAGAGTCACGCCTCTCATAATTATAGCTCTTTGTGAAGTAACTGATTGTCTAATGTTATACAAATCTATATAAAGTTCAAGTATTCCATTTCCTGGATATAGAATAACCAGTTTCCTTTCTGTTAATGGCGTTGCTATCTACTATGATAAAGCAGGCCTCTTTTATCTTTCTTTTCTGCATAACAACAATCAGTTACTTCACAAAGAGCTAAGATTATGAGAGCCATGACTCTCAAAAGTGCTCAGCCTATGGTTTAATAAGATATTAAATTTTGGCTTTGTGTTTATAGCTCTAGTATTTATTGAATTACAGAATATTAACCAAACAAACAAAGTTTAAAATTAAGTTCATATTACAACATTACTTTTTGTAAATGGCCAACATAAGGAGAGTCATTATTTATTTTAATAGTTTCAACTCTGGTTAAAAAAAAAAACCCATTCATTTCCAGTCATATTTGTTTTATTAATACTTGAAAATGCATTTAGATTGAATGATCTGAATTATTTTGTTGGATATACAGAATAATAAATTTATCTATCCCTCAATGAAATTTAACCAAAAACAGCTGAACAAATCATCAATAATATACCCTGTATTATACTCAAATGATTTGTTGTGAGGCAATTCAAAAAAAGTTTAAATACTAGAAGTAACCAATAGAGTCATGATTTATGGACCTTAAGCATCAGCATCTATCACTCTATCATTTCATTAAACCATGTAGGACATTAAAATGAATTTAATACCTTTGACACCCCACTAAAATTATCAGCCAATCAATTCTTCCAGGCAATTGCTTCTTAGCAGCAACATTTCCCTTTGATCAGTAAGCCCTCTGTTAGTATTACTTGAAATAATCATGATATAGTCTCAATATTAAAAATCACAAATTACAGCAACTACATATTAAATACGATTTAAAATCAGATTGTTCTTTAGTTTGTTATTTTTATAAGAAAATATACTTTATACATTATATAGTAAAACTAGCAGCAAAGTCACAGCTAGTTTATAAAAGGTGTTGCTGCTGAACTGTCCTAGTAGAAAATTTTGTCATCTCTCTAAAATAAAATAGTTCTTATTAATACATAAAATATTTTTATAAGTGACTGGTTATTTTAGCATGATACCAACGATGGTAGGTATACATACTGTATATACAATGTGATTTATTGGTTTGTTTAAATTTTATCAACTAGACAATTTATTACCAGTTTAGCGTTATGCACATTTGATTTGCAAAAAAAAAAAAAAAAGTTCATTGTAAAGAGAGATGTTTACTGGGAAATTTTTTTATACAAATCTATATAGCTAGAAAAAGATGTAAGGCAAAGCTTATGGAAGTTTAGGATAAAACTAAAGAAAGAAAAATAGAGAAAGGATGCTATAGAGTTGGTTAGTAATCTTTTACGCATTTGCAAAGTTCAATAACTGATGATAGAAACAGTGGTTAAAAAATTAGAATTTGAATTGCATCTTTTAATAAAAGTAAAACATTACTCTGTAAATCAATGGAAAAAATTTCTTGAAAAAGTTTTTTTTGGAATTCACCTTGATATGATGCTGTAATATATAAATTAGAAAAACTGAAAATTTTTTTAGAATGCTAATTTGGTTAATGGAAAAATTGAAAAGCTTAAGAGTAATAGATAAGAGCAAATGGAAAAAATATATATTGAAAAAAAAAAGATGTGTTGAGAGGAATTATAGATGACATAAGAAAAAAAATAAGTAAAATTTGAATTTATGAAAAAAAAAAAGCTTTAAGTTTTTGAGATGCAAAATAAAGACAAATAGGTTTGGAAGAGGGTTTAAATTTTGATATCTGCTTTTATGCAAAGAATTTATAACGACAATAACTATTATGCACTTTGAGAAACTAAATGAAATAGACTTTATTGTATTAAATATACTTCAATTCAAAACTGAAATTTAATATAGTAACTTGGATATTTGTATTAAAAAACAAGCAATTAGAATACAATCAATTAATTTTTGCATGTCAGTATCTATTAATTAGTCCAAAGAGATAAATACATCATTAACAACTACAAAATAATAAAAAAGTTTGTGTGATCAGTAAAATTCCTTAGGGTGATTTTTTTTTTCTTTCGGACAAGACATTGGTTACGTGTCAATAGGCACTTGACCTCCATTGGTGGAGTTACCCAGTCTTATTTTTAATTGGTGTCTAGAGTACAATAGGTCGGCCGAAGAATCATATCATGTGATCGGATGTTTGCGTAACTATTTCTATATTTCCAACATCGAGCATGAGATATGTAAGTATGTATACTTTAATCATATTATGTGCTATTTTATGTTAGTCTCATTCTAACATTTTTATGCAGTCTTGCTTACCTGCCAGTCATTAGTAACTCAATATATAATCAAAATGGTAAAATGGATATAGCAATAATCATGAATAAAATCAATACAGAAAACATAACGCAAACAAGTACACTACTATACATAATTGAATATATATACCTAAATGAAAATCTAACTGCATTTAATTAAAGCATATAATTACATAGATCAATGTATACAAAATTATAAAGCGCACGTCTAAGTTGCTAAAAATATAGCCAAATTAATGTTTGTAAAACGTAAGTTATGGACAATCAATCATTTCGAAATTATAATTCAGAGATCAGTTTAAATTAAATGAAAATCATGTAATGTATTTAAAAAAAAGTAATTGTAGTTCCAATAAGTATTAAATAAAGTACTAACATGTATAAAATCAAAATGAAATACAACTAAAATAAAAGCAATATTTATCAGAAACATATTTCAGTTTAAAATTAATTAGTAAAAACGTAAAACTCATACTAACGTTATCCGCCTTAAATGTAAAAATTTAAATAAAATAAATACAACATAACTATTAATTTTCAAAAAATAATAACAGTG
Organism: Epiperipatus broadwayi; assembly: GCA_028023455.1. Classification (NCBI taxonomy): domain Eukaryota; kingdom Metazoa; phylum Onychophora; class Udeonychophora; order Euonychophora; family Peripatidae; genus Epiperipatus; species Epiperipatus broadwayi. The sequence goes on along the minus strand of JAQFVV010006308.1, from coordinate 955,902 downwards.
TGCAAAAGAACACCTACAAAATAACCGAAAACAGAATAGCAATAAAACATTACTTGGGTGACTTACCTCTATTTATTACAGAGAATAAAAAATATTCTCAACCGGACTTAGTAGATAATTAATCAATAACACGCTTTTAGTGAGTTCAACCACTATGATATCGCGAGAATATGACGCCACCGTTTAAACTTTGAGGGTAAACTCAAGTTATCTATACAATATTACTTTGTATTAGGATTATTCGTATTTAATTTACTAATCAGTATTTATATTAACTTACTATGGATTCTAATAAAACGTCCTGAAAATGAATTTTCATTATTATCCTTATTTTAAAAAGAATCATGTGATTATATTGCCCAATAGCATGATAACAAGATGACGCTTACGTTGGATGCCAAACGCTGTTGTCATTAAGAGGAAGATGTTGTTGACGAAGTGTTCATTGTAACAAGTTTATACTTTCACCAACATTGTAGACGCTTGCATTGGATCTATTTAATTAATTTGAGATATATAAAGCTAATATTACTTTACTATAATTTAATATTTTTGAGAAATATTAACATTTTAATGATCATGTGATGTCTATTGACCAATCACAATGTACAACATCAAAGTCATAGTATAAAAGGGAGCTGTTGTTGTGCTGCGTAGCCATCACTGCTGACTGGGCCATCGTTGTCTGGAGAAATCCGGTCGAAATTATGGAAACTAGTAGCCATCCGGCGTTTCAAGGCTATCAGCAGCCAGCACACAACATCAAAACAGGGTACTATGATAGAATTTTTCTTGTAAACTAAGAAATGCTAAAACTATGGACTTAAAAAAATTGGCGGGTGTTTTCCTGTTAACGCCATTATGGACTTGGGTTGTAGACCGTAGTCAACAAGAAGTGGTTAGAAAAAAACGCAAAATTCGACGTTAAAGTAACGTATAGATCATTAAAAAATAATTTTCGTTGCTCTAGGTACTTTCATTAACGTTTTATAGTATTTATTGAACGTATTTGATCAAAGAAGCCTATAATTACGGGCAAAAAATAGATTTATTTGGAATAAAAGTAATTTATGCATTACATCGTTGATTCCGACATCACTCACCGTCTCGAGAACCCGCCATTTTAGCCCTATATATTTATCTGCGAAATTTTTTTATCAAGAAGGAACTGTTTTGTGAACATTTACTGATTGTTTTAGAGTTATCAAGAGAAGGCGAGCTGTACTTTGCTAAGACTTTGATGTGGTAACTGCTAATAACGTAAGTGATGCAAAAATTAATAGAAAAACAGCTAAAAGGTACCTAAATGGCTTTGTTGAAATTAATTTTATTACTATGGTAACCATGGTCTGAAACATTCCTAGAAAAATAAAACATAAAAACGTTTTAAATATTCGTTAGTGTGTTTAATAAGTTTTTTTTTTTTTTTAAAAAAAAAAAGAAAAGTCACATGATTAAGTAATGGCTTTGAGCCAATTTGCTGTGTAACGTTGGTCTCGATCTGATCTTGTTTGTAGTGATTTTATTGACATTTCTTGTCATTTAAATATAATTGAAAATACATACGTTATTCGTAGTAAATTAGTGTTATTTTTTTTTTTTTTCTGGAAAAAAAATACGAGGATATCTAAAATAATCATTAAAATGTGTTTAAAAACAATAGGTCGCGGCATACAATGTTACACCTGTAAATCTTATTTTTAATATATATATCAATTGGAGATATTTAATTAAGCATTCGTCCATCCAAACATTGGGGTTATAAAAATTGAAATGAAGTATTGCTTTAATTTAAACATTTTTATTGGGGGTTTTTTTTTTTTTTTACTGGCAAGCATTTTGATTTCTTGTGTGTTTTTCATTTTCAAGACTTAAAAGTTTTTTAAACGTTTATTTTAATGCTAATTCACTGTCTTCAAAAGGCCACACATTGTTTTTACTTTTGGACATTTTTTTATGATCCCCATTGATACTATTTTTTTGTTTTGGGGTGCTTAACTACAATCGCCGTTAATATAAATATTGAAATGTATTAAGTCCGTTAACTACATTTGTTATGCAGATTAGATTTAATTGGAAAACATGTTTTTATAAAGTATCAGACGTTGATGTCATCGAAAGTTTGGATTATAGTTGCTATTGATAGGAGACATGCTATTTTTTTCTTAAATCTCATTCGACTTTTATCATTTGTTGTGATTCGTAATTTGTGTTTGGATTATTATATACGTTAAAATCTTTGCCCAATGAATGAAAACGTTTTATTTGGCTGTTTACTATTGTTTATCAGTATTAGTTGAAAAGTCCCAAGATTTTAGGCAGCAACGTCGGTCACATTTTTCCTACTTAAAACAGTTTTTATACATAACAGGTTAGTGTTATTTTGGTTGAAATTTGTATATTAAAGTATAATGTACAGTAATTTATTTATTTTTTTAATTAAACAAAAGTTTTAATTCCGAAATAGCTGCAAAATGTTGTCTTCTAAAGTTAGTTAATAGTGGGTGGAAAGTGTGGGTTTTGTGTCGTATTTGTAATTAGAAAATTGGTTCTAATATGCTGATTTCTGTTTTCCAAGTATATTTTGTAGTTCGTATCACGTTTTTTAAAACTAGGAAATACATACTTTTAGAAAAATTATTAATTTTAACTTTAATAGTTAAAAAAGGTTTATCGAGGAAAAATAATGATTTCTTGCTAGTTCATTTTCGAGTAAAATATTCTTAGACTGCTTAAGAAATTACTAGTATTGTTTCAAGAAGAGACACTGAAATTACTATTTGTATATCTAGGAAAGTTTTAATAAGGATAGTTTAGAAAAAAAATTAAGAAAAAATTTAATTGACAAATATATAATAGAAAAAAGAGGCATGTTGTAGAAGGTTTTTTTTTTTTTTTTGTGGGCTAATGACAGGATTAAAAACAAGTTTTTTTTTCTGAAAATTTGTTTGTTTTGTTTTTTTTTTAATTTTGAGCAGAATATATCATTGAATATATTCAAATATAAGAATCTAAAATGCCAGTTAACATTTTTTTTTCTTTTTTAGTGTGGTACTTTAAGGTTCAGAACGAAAACAAATTAAAAAGTGGGCGAAGTGATTTGAAAGTACGTTTTTTTTGTGTGTGTAAAATGTATTACCTATTTCGATGACAATTGATTAAAACTTGATACTTAATATTCGACAAAACTTGATACTTCAAAACATTTATGATTTGTCATATATATATACTTTTACGTAATCAAAATTATAAATTCACGTAATCATGTTACACGCAAAACAATTTAAGAAATTATATTCATTACTGTACTATCATTTCTGACAAAAAAATACTATCTTTTGTTAAAATTGCACGCAGTAATTGTATTTATAACTAAAAGAAAAAAACTTAGAGAAATGATCCGTTTTGGAAGTAGACTTTAAAAGTCTGAATTTGGAAATATTAAATCTAAAGCTAATGATTAATTTGCCCATAACTTTTAAAATATGTTCCTGAGGGTAGTAATGCTTTTTTTTGATTTCTGTATTGTAGTAGATGTTGCTTAAAAACATCCCATGTCATTTTATAGTACTGATCATTGTCATTCTATAATAGGCTATTTTTAATGACAAATAATCTTTTATCTACAATTGTGATTTTTCAATTCTCTTAGATAAGAGTAACCATGGGAATGCAAGTCAGAAATTTTTGTTTATCTGAATACTATTGCTTCTGAGCCATCTTATTTACTAGTGGTGAAATTGCATGATCTATCAAGATATATAAAAAAAAATTACATTTGCAATTAGAAAAAAATAGGCTTAGAAATTTTCCTTGAAAGATCTAAATGTGGGTTTTTTTCTTTTACTGATTTAATTTATATTGTAAAAGAAAATGAGATAATTGTAGTTTACAGAATGAAAAAAATAATATTAGTGCAACTCAAAAAACAGGGGAAAAAGTGTTGAAAATAAATGATGTTGGCTGCTCCCATTGTAAATATGCCCCTTTTTAATGGTTAATAACATTCAACTTTTTGTGTTGCTTCCTGACTGAAATTAGACATATGATGAAACAATATATTGCTTATCAATCTTTTAATACCATTCTGCTCATTATTTACATTTAAGATGTATTCGCTAAAATATATTGAAAGCAGAATGTGTATACATTTATAAGTGAATTTTTATATCTAACTGCTATAATTATTTTTTTTTGCAGTTGCAATAATCTAAAATTTAGTTAAAATATTGAAATGTTATTAAGTTATTGATCCTCATATTGTAAATTGAAATTTTTTTTTTGCTATGATTATATTTAAACTACATTTAGCTATTTCAATTTTCTAATATATTTATCTCCATGTCATTAGCATATTTGACAATCTCTTGCTACTTAGTTTTGTCACTCACCCATTTTCTATTATCATCATCCTGTACATATTTTTTTTTGTATTGTGTATTAAATATATAAAGATGTAATAAGTAAAATAAATAAACTTATAACAATCATTTTAATCAGTGTACAAATGATTTATTAAATATCAAATTGTTAAATGGATGAATAGAACTGATATAGCCACATTTTTGCACTCGAGCATACATGCCCTTTATGTTATGTGCAAAAGAAATAGCCTCCAATATCATTTGGTACTTGGGATTTAGTATTTATGGGTGATCAGAGTATTTTAAGTCCCTATTATTAAAATAGAAGGAATTGTTACATGTTTATTTCTAATTTTATTTTTTGTAAACTAAAAATGGTGTTTTAGCATTTCAACATCTTTTACTCCTGAATTCCTCTTTTTTTTATTATCCTATATTAAATCCTTACTGTATTGACAGCCTAATTTTTTTTCCCTTATAACTAAATGATCATCTCTGGCATAACTAACAACGATCATCTCTGGCATTGTGTTTCTACATCTTTCATTTCTGAATACTTCATTCTGTATTATGACAATTAAATTTCCCAGATATTAACATTTTAGATATTTTGCTCTGTCTGTGTTTACATATATATTTTAAACATGTTTATGGACAATTAAATCTGAAAATATTGTGATAATTTACAAGGTAGATTTCTAAAGAATCTGTTTAAATAAAGTTGAAAATAATGCCCATTTTCTTATATCAATGCAGATTGACACTGCTACCAGAAAGCATTATTTACCAGTTTATTTAAAGGATTGCTTTCAGTCTTCTGTTCCATGAATTGGTTTATATAATCAGTTTCACGTTTGATAAATCATAATTTATATATGAACTTGTTAAAATTATTAAATGTTGTAAGATATCTATTAAGTAATATTAATTTTTATATCAAACATTACCTTGTTTTAAAAGTTGGTTTGATTATTATTAACATTAAAATTAATAGTAAAATAGTCATGTTTGTCCAGGGTAAGTTCATTCACATTAATACTGTGTAAAGCTGTTTTGAGGTCTATTAATGACTGAGTTTGCATGAAAAAATAGTCTAGAGATCATTTTAGTTGGGTTTTTTTCCATTGCACAGTAATTGCATACTATTTTATAGACGTATGTAATTTACTGATGATTAAAAACTAAGCTATTTAAGGATTATTTTTGATTTGGTAGTTTTTTTTTTTTGAAAAAAACATTTAAAATTTTAAAAGATAAACTTAAAATACATTATCACGTATATATTTGTCAAAATCATTCATGGCTTATTTTTTTCTTTTTTTTTAGTTTTGAATGGTGATTGAATAATATGCATTTTGCAATTATGTGATGAAATTGTTAGATTTTAGAAGACCTGGAGGTAGAATCAAGCTATGATATAAACCTCTGTTTTCAATTAGTGTTTGTTTTTATTGCTTTCAAAATAACATTTTTGTTAAATGTTTACAGTTTTGGGAAGTTTTATCTCTACAATTTTCTATTTATGAGGGTGCTCAAAGATTATTTGTATCTTGCCTACTTCATAATGAATCTTATATTTTAGTGCGACATGACTTGAGTAATCTGCTATTCACATAAAGTTGTACTTTCACCATTGCATTTGAGGCAAATTAGGTTTCCTCATTAGCTATAAATGACTGACAATCAACATTAAAACTTTTCAGTAGAATTTCAGATTTATTATATAGAAATAAAGTTCTCAATGAATTGTATTTTTTGTAGTTACGGGTCTTCCTGTTTCATTTGTAAATAAAATTTGTTTCTGACCTTTTGATTGGTGAAAATGAGTCTACGTGGATTGGCAACTTGATCTAAAATGCTTGGTAGTAGTAGTTTTAAAATATCACTATATTAAAAATTTAAGATTATAGTCTAAAGATTGCTTTTTTAAGACTCTTAAAGACAGACTAAATATTTATAAACTAATTTAGATATTAACCATTCAATTAAATATAAATCAAATCTGAAAAAATTGAATTCCTTGTGAAATGTAGGTGTTTTTTCCTTTTCCTTTATGGTCACTTGATGTATTTAATGTGTATGAGGAAGCGTTTACAAATAAAATATGTATCCACAATTTTTCATTTAATCATAGTAATTTAATCATCTGCAAAAAAAAAAAATTCTATCTTTATTGAAGAAATGGTCAGATATGTTTATACAAAATATTTTTATTTGCACTTAACATTCATAAAATACATTAAAAGTGGAAATAATTTTGAACTTCATATAAAGCATTTGTAAATAAATAGTTTATCTAGTATTAAGAATAGTAATTTATTCCATAGCTATTTTATAAATTTAGTTTCATCAGATACTAAATGCTTGTGCAATATCTTTAGTTTTAGGCAAGTTTCTGGTTATTGCGGGTTTTTTTTTTTTTTTAGTGGGGAGTCATTTGTGGACCAGCATTGTAATCCAGTTAGAGTTGATTACCCATCTTAAATGGTTTTGGAATGAAAAGAAATAATTACTTCCTCTAATATAAACAGTGGAAGTAAATACTCAGGTGATGCTTTGTTTACAAATATATTTTTATTCTGCCGTACAGTAAGCATTTTAATTTTATACTATAATGATTTTTCAAACCACACTATTTTTAAATAAAATAAATAAAAAAATGATTAAACTTTTTTTTTTTCTATTGAACTTATACATACTGTAATTTGATTAAAAAAGTTTTTACAATTGTTATTTTTTTTATTTCGATGCAAATTGGGGCAATTGCGCAATAAAATATGCCCAAAGTGATAGCACTTGTTTGTCATTAGTAATAGTTTGCTATTGCTCGTCATCTTGTTATATTTTAGTTTTTCTAACTGCATCATAAAACTACATGTTCGTTATTGTCTAGAAACCTACAATGTAATCAAGGTGAATTGGTTATGGAAAAAAGGTTCCATTAAAAATATGGCAGAAATATCAAGCAGCATTTGTATTATGAAAAAAGTTATCATGTTGAATGTAATAGCTTGATTCCATGTTAGGGTCACTGGTTGCACAAAAATCAATCCCCATAAACTGGTTTGTGCAATCTTGAAAGATCAGTCTTCTCCGTTTTGTATTAATCAACCATTTTAGTTCATTATATTAGTGCCCATTTATAACAATGAATTCTCACATCTGAAGATATTTCACAGCTGGGTGATAGTGTCTAATAATGTTTGTATTTTAAATCTAAAATCATTTTCACAGTGTTGCCATGACTGACCAATATTTTCAAGAATGTACAAATCATTACTGTGTATACTTTTGTATAAAATTGGAGGATTTGGGATATTTAGTTGACATGGTTAGTAGATTTTGTCAAAAGTTATAATTCAGCTGGAGAAAAATTCAAAGGTATGATATGTGAGACGCTTTGAATAAAAATGAACTAAACAAAAATTTTATATATGATTAAACATTATTTGTAAATTTGGTATGAAAATAAGAAAACTAATGAAAAACAGATGATGAGTAATAATGATGAAATCTGAATAAAAATTGAAATGACTAAACAAGTTTTGTATTAATAAAGACAAGATAATTATGTTGTCTATTTAAATTGAAATTTAGTCTTGTTAAATATGGCATATGGAGCAGAAATGTGGACAATAACAAAATGGAGGCATTTCGGAATTGAAAAGTTTTAGAGATTGTAAGAAGATTAGTAATATGGAAATATTATTTTTAAAAAAATATTAAGAAAACTGAAGAATTGGATTGGTCATGCATTTTATGAGGCAAGAGAATTAGCAAAATTATATTTGGACTAGATATATCTTAAGAAGAATCTTTATGAATATTCGAGCAGAGTATAAAAAGTCAGTGAATATATAGACTGACTTTTTGTTAGATAACTACTAACAAAGCTTTATTTTTCTACTTATAACTAACACATGCTTAGAAACAATATTCTTCACTACTTTAGAGCCATCTATTGTAATAAATCAGAAAAGATGTTTTTGGTAATATAAACTATTCAAAACATGAAAGAGACCTATATTCTGCATAAAACTGCAATTAGTAAAATACACTTAATATCTTAGTGTATAGCCTATATAACAATACAAAATTGGCTTGGATTCATAATCTTAAAAGTTTTTTTTTTAATTCAAAGTTGTTAACATTGTAGTGTAAAATGCTAAAGTTCATTAGAATTATATTAAAAATAATTATATTTATGTACAAGCATTTTTATATCATAATTCCCAATTGTATATGTTTAATTTCACAATGTTAGGTTATAATGAATTTAACTTTTATGTACCTATTTTCAATTTATATATGCACTAATGGGTATGCTAGGGATTTTTGTAAAGTACTATTAGTCCCATTATAGAAATATATACAGATATCAATTTTATATCTACTATCCACGAGTATAAAATTGTATTCATTTTTTTTCTTACTTTGTATATCCTTTTTGTGAACAATCTTCACTCATTAGGTGAACTAGAGATTTGAAATACGTTGATTTCCACATTTGTGTTGATTGTTTGTGTAGCTAAGGAAATTCTAAAAATTAGATAGGTTAAATACATTCTATTTCAAACCTGCTACTTGTGTGAAATTTGTGATAGTTTTGTATTGAAGGATAAAATACAGTAGAGAAATAAGATTGTCCTTAAAATATATATAAATGTTGATGAACTCTAGCTTGCTTAAGATTTAATAAAAGTTATTAGTGAAATATTTTGTATAATGAGAGATCTGCTTGATCTTTTATATTTGTGGGTAATTGAAATGTAGATTTAAATTTGTTTGGTATTATATATATAAGTGTAATCGTGGGGATTATTGATTGGATTCATTTAAACTAATTGAACAGATAATTATATATATATATGCACAACATTTTCAATTAATCAATCCACTGTAAAATGGTCTAGTTTAATCCAGTTTTTTAAACCCCTAGTTTCTTATTTTGTTACTGTAAAAAATGATTGCTTATGCTAAATTCTTGATAATTTAATACAATGATATGTTAATATATATACCCAAAACTTTAAAAAGCATAATTTCATTGCTAATTAAATAAAGTGAATCAATGTTTGAATTATATATTCGCAAGTTTAATAACTAGTATGTGTACAAGAAAAATTTAAGAATTGATAGAAAATATATTGAAAAAAGAATAAACATTGTTTTATATAAATGTCAGTTTATTAAGATATAAGTCCTTTAAATGTATGATTTAGGAAATTATAAAGATATGAAAATATGTTTGTATATGTATGTATGAGGATGAAAGAGTATTTAATTGTCAGGTTTAAAGAGTAACTTAACAGAAAATGAGTTAAATAGCTGAGAATATATTCTCCCAAAAACAACAATTTTAACATACAATATAGAAATGTTAGAAAATGCTTTGAATTTAGTTTGATCAGCAGGAAATTGATTATCTGTTTATTAATTGTATCACATACTTGGAATTTTTTATATATTAACAAATGTAGAAAGAGAAAAGTGCAGGTCTGCATGTATATGCTAATATATTATAAATATGTGTGTACAAATATTTATTAAATCTCAAATATGGAAGCAGCGTTTTAACTAAATGCATATTAATTATTAATGTTATAGATGTATCAAATAATCTCCACTCAATCATACACATGCTTGAAATGCATAGGAAAAAAAATGTCCCCCAGGATGCGTCTCAATCCTTCATGTATATCTTTATCATGTGTTGAGTATTTAACCATAGTAAATTACATTTTGATTTAAAGTTTATACCTGGGCTAGAGATAATCTCTAGCTTAATAAGTGATTAGTGATAATTAATGTATCTAGAATAGATTGTGTCAAAGTTGTGGACGGAGTAAGTTTGAGATTTGTAAATCAAAATGTATCACCTTTTTATATGTATACTTCCACATAATTTGAGTGAGTAGCATGCATGTAAATATTTCATTTTAAATGTATTATGAAATTAGGTAATGTAATTCTAAATTAATTTCATATAGGAATTTGTAATACAACTAATTTGAAATGTTTATATATTTTTATAGAAATATGTTTATAAGACAATTCCAAAATGGAAAATATTTTTTTTATTATGAATAATTACAATTTTAAGTTTTACTAGTTGCATCTTTTAAATGTTTTTGACAGACAACTTTAGGTGAGGTAGAAAAAAGTAATTTATAAGTTGTCTGTGAAATCAATATGTGAAAATGTTTTTTGCATCATCTATTTAGTAATAGGTAAATTGCTATCAAAAGTGAGAATAGGAGTGTTCAGTGCTTTTTTTTTTTTTTTATATTAAATTTTTTTCCGAAATTTTGATATAATTATTTTTTTCAACAAAGGTATCACATTTTTAAATGTATAAGGGCTTAATATTTTTCTATAGTTTTTCATAATAATAAATTTTTTTTAAACTTTACTCTTGAGTATTTTGCTTCCGAAAATGCTGATAGTTCTCACTGGTTATGGTTTTGTTTGTATTTATCATTTGTGATAATGTTAACATTAAAATGGATTTGTATTTTAGAAAATTTAAGATTGTTTATCAATTCAAAGAATGTAAAAAGTTTATCTTCATTAATATCTATGTATTTAAGTCAAGTATGGGATTTAAGTCTGGCATTTTTAAATACAGTTTCTAATTATTATATAATTGCCATAATTCAATACTGTTTTTATACATATGACAGTTTTTGATTTTGTTAATATTAAAAATCAGACTTTTTAAAAAAAATTAAATACATTACTGTGGTATTTGGTTTATGGTGGTTTTCCTAATTTTTACACCTGAAAACAGATTTAATAACTTACAATTCTTACCATTATGAAGGATGTTTGTATAAAGTGATATAATTTTTAAAATTGTTAAATTGAAGAATTTAATAATGGCATATCATATAGATGACTGACGACGTAAATGCATTGAAATATCTCTAGAACAAGCAATATTTGTTATAATTGGCTTACAGGCCAGATTGATTCATAAATTTTTGATAATCAAGTTTTCTTGTTGATGAGGTCTTGTCTTTTAAGATTAGAAATTGCTTTGGAATAACTTAATCACAGTTTCTTCCATTATTGGTTATTTAGAAGTTCTTGCCATTTAAAAATGCCAGATCTTGATTTCTATAGTACTTTTTATTGATAATTGCTGTAGTTTCTTTATCAGCTGGAATTTTAATTTTCTTTACTTTTTCTATTAATTTTTTTTTTTTTTATGAATTTTTTTTTGTAATGCCATCCTATATATCCAGCACAGTATTTCTTTGGCGTGATATCTAATTAGAAAGTTGCAACTTATTGTTATGTTAGATCTTATATGTATGTTGTCACTAAAAAAGTGCATCTGTAGTTCTGTACATATATATGTATATTTTTATATTCATATATATTGCTACATATTTATATAAATGGAAATTGATTTTATCAATCCAATAGACTTAATTAGTGCAGAAGTATTATTAAATGCACTCTATATTTGAAATTTATTAGGTATATATAGAACTTGTACACACACACTTGTGAAGGCATTAATTTTTTTTTACAATTTTAAACTAATCGTATTTCATAATTCAAATATGCAATTTAAATAAAACAATAATTTTGGGTATTACAAATTGAAAGTTAGTTTTAGATTTTAGATAAGATATATTTTTAAGAGACTTGCATAGAATTTTTACAATATTATAAATTTATGTTAAAAAAAATAAGTGTATTATGATTACAATCCTGAAGTAAAGGAAAATTAATACTAAAAAATAGTGAAACCAATTCGCTATAAAATTACAATTTTAAAGTATAAATACTCTTTGGAAAACAGCAAAAGAAGTTGAAAGATCAATTACAATTGTTTAAAACTATTTTTAATTCATTAATTAATGACTAAAATCAGATTTTTCCATACTATTCCCATTTTAGATAAATTTATAAGTAGATTATTATTTCCTGGCATTTTAAAATTGAAAAAGATGTATGTATCAGTCAATACAGACCTGTATGTACAAGTCAATATATTATGCCCCATGCTCTGAATATCTATTGTGATTTATTGTAGTGCTTAGTTTTTTAAAAAGTATGTTTTGATATTTAATGAATATGTATCTTCTCTTGAGGAAAAATTTGACTGAAGTAGTAATGAAATATTACACTGGCGAAGCAGCCATATTGAATATTTAAAAAATTATGTTAAGCCACAAATTTTATCATAATACATGTTTATATTACTAAAAGATGATATAATGTATATTATTTTAAAGATCAAGCACCAAAGAATATAATTAAGCTGGAAAAAAAAGTCATTGATATTCAAAGTAATAAAAAAAAAATATAAGTTAATATTTTTAATAATTATTTTCATGTTATTTTATAAATTCTAAATTATCATGCATACAACTTAAAATTATATTTTTGATAGTAAGCTAGTTGGATTCATCATAAAATTTCTAAAAAATTAGTATATAATAACACATACCCTATGTAATCCATCACTTGAAAATTTCATAGAATAAAGACATTAGTACTTTTCATTTTTCTCAGTAGCCCTTCAAAATGTATTTCCATACAGGGTTTGCAATGTATATGTCATCCCTAATAACATCCTTTATAACAAGTAGTTACTATTGATTAATAATTAGTATAATTCGAACATTATAATTTCAATACAGTTCGTAATTTATTAAAAAGTACTACTAAAATAGTCACTATACAAAATAAAAAATGAATGAAATAATAATTTCATTATAGAGTTAAGCTTGAGGTACATAAGTCAGTACTTTAGAGTCAGTGCAAAAAAAAGCTTGTTTAGAGTTATTAGCACGCTCTTAATTTTACACATTTGTAAGTGCAAGCTATATATAAATCATGTGACATCTGACTTGTTATTATTACTATTATCCTATCTTTGTAAGTTTTGAGGGCTCGTATCGCTCCATGCTACTATGACCATAAATTTAGTAATAGCTTCATCAATTGCCATTTCCTTTTGTATTTGATAAGAAAGCTTTGAAATTTATATTGCAGTAGTCTATAATCGGCCTAAGTTTATAGATATACTGTCAAATTTTTTACTTATAGCATTTGCATATTTTTATTATTATTAAAATGTAAACAAGACATTATAGAAAAATTTAAATCTGGTCATAATATTTGCAAAATACGTTTAGCTCATATCACCTAATTCAAATACTGGACATAAACCCACATCATATCAAAAAATGCAGATAATTTGCAATATAAATGTACATAATCACTAACTTTTTTTTTTTATGTTGGTTTCAATAATTTTTTTGTATCAAAAATATATACACCTGGGTCTCTTTTTACGCGGACTTATTTAACACGATTTTGAAGTTACCGATTCGTGTTTCATCGGAAGTCGATTTCCGATAATGCGCTATTACTTTAAATAATAAATTTCGCGCACTTACGTTATACTGAAAGTAATAGCACATTATTGGAATTCGACTTTCATCTTAGTAATTTCAATATTTTCAGTGCTTTATAATAGTAAGATTTTATGCAATTATGAAATTAAAATCATGATTTCCACATTTTATGTATACACATATTAAATTTTACAAGATTATAATGTAAATTTGTTCAAACATTGTGCGTGTTAATTTTGCATTTTAAATCACATTCTGTTTTTGCTTTTTAAAAAACGTAATCAATTATTTTTTTTATTAATGACACTAATCATTAACGTGCTCTTAAATTTCAACGAGAGCTAAATGGTTGTATGTCTGGATATCATGAGCTTCGTAAACAATTAATAAAATCATCGTCTCAAAGATTAATTACTAATTACGTTGTCACCAGAAAATCATAATAATTAAAACGTGTATAAAAAAATGTAAATTACTGTACTGTAAATTATGCATAAAAATATATTATTTTGAATAAAATTAAATATTATAGTTAAAAAAAGTTTGTCTTGTATCAATTTTTTCCAAATTTGAAATTTTTTAGTAGTCATATTTTATTTCCTTATTTTTTTTTGCGCGAATTTTAAAGTAATTTCGATGTTGGTGCTTTGCTTTTACGCGAATTTTGAAAAATCACAGACCGCATCGCCCCTTTTTAAATGTAAGTTACGTCTATTTTTGCGCGATTTCGTTTGCACGTGTTTTCTAAGGAACCTATCTATCGCGTAAAACAAGACCCAGGTATATATGATTAAATAATTAAAAAATATGCAGCCTCGAAATTTACATTGCAATAGTGTATAATCTGCCTAAGTTTTTGTATTGTCAAAATCGTTACTTTTAGGATTTGCGTATTTTTATTACTAAAATGCAGACGAGATTATAGAAAAATCTGAATCGGTCATAATATTTGCAAAATATGTTTATCTTTGTCTCATGTCACCTAATTCAAATACTGGACCCAAGCTCACATCATAGCAAAAAATGCAGATAATCACAATCTTCTTTTATGTTTTAATAATTATTTTTTATCAAATATATATTAAAAAAATAATAATTAAAAAATATAGAAAAAAAAATACCATTATCCCCCCCCCCCCCATAACGTCTTCAAACTACATCGGAAAAAGTAAAACTTTTTACCGATGTATTTTTCACAGTGAAATCTTTTCCAGTAACTATCAAAGAAATGAGAGAGAGACAAAAAAATTAAATCTACTTGATCACAAAAATTATCGTAAAATTTTTATTTTTTATTCTAGAAAAATAACTTACCTTTATGGAAAGTAGAAAAAAAGATGGAAACGATGGTGTAAAAAGCGCATGCATAGACGTTGAAAGCGGATGTTTACATTTTGAAAATGCTGCATTATGCATGCATAAGAATGAGATTTTTAAGGTACATGAAAAATACAGCAGGTATATAAAACATTTTAAAATACAAGTATTTGTAAATATACCATCAGTTATATATACCATGAAGAAATAGTGATAACCAAAATATTGACCTAAACTTGATTCTTGATAATTTTTTTTTTTTACTTTGCTTATTACAGTATCATTATGCTAGTTAATTTGTATACATTCTGCTTTGCTGGTTTTGAATATAGGAGGAACAAGATATGGGTGAAAAAAAATAATGATATAATTCATATGCTTAAAATAGTCAACTATCTGATTATATTAGTTGTAGAAATGATAAATTGATTTTTTCCATCTATTTTATTTCAAATTTATTTATGATAATGCTCTTTTCAGGTAATTGCTACATGTGCAAAATTATATTTGAATAAAAAGTATTTTTAATTATCAATGAAATTGTAAATTTTTCTTCTATTAAATCTCTTATTTGAAAATATTTTTTTTAGAACTAATATTTACTTAATTGTTAATTATTGTGATTTATGTATTTTTTTTCTCATTGTTTCTTAATCTGGGGTTTCAAAAAATTTGGAGAGATCATTATAAAGAATATAGGTAAATAAAATTTTTTTGTATGTTTTGTTTGAATTTAAAATAAAATAATAATCAGCTGTATTTAATGCAGCCAAATTCTGATTGACTTGGCTATTATATCATGTTTCAGTTATGTGAAAAATTTGGAATCCAGAAAAAAAATCTTGATCAAACATTTCTCAATATCTTAAAGAAGTTGACATGAAAGAAATTTATTAAATAAATTATTTTTATTATTATAAGTACCTCAGTTCACTATCATTATTCAAAATGCACATATTTACATAATGGGAGTTTGCCCAATTGTATGCAGTAATTTAAATGGTCATGACTGCAAAAAATTATTTAGAAAGGCTGATGTATACAATATTATTGCTTATCTAAAAACCAAAAATTATATAATTTCCATAAATGACATATTTTTTTTTAGACATTACTGTATTAAAATTTTGAGAAATATATATCAAAGATAATTATTCCCAAGATTGTTTGTTGTTTTGTGATTCTAAGTTATTTTGTTCTAAAATGATATCCTCACTTTTTCATTTTAGTTTGATTTTTAAATTCCACATGTATACAATGTAAAGCAGATTATGAATTTGATTAATAAATATAGCAATTTTAATTCTAAATCTGAATTTCAAATTGGATATTATAGCATGTAAAATTTGAAAATTAATGTGATGATCAAGTTAAACTTTCATTGAACTGCTTAAATTAATTGTAATATAAAATTTTATAGAATTTATCGTGTTGAGATATGCTATGGAAAATAATTATTTATCTTGAATAAATCTTAGTAGAAAATAATTGAATATAAAAATAACTCATTTTGTCTATAATTAATTTTTTATTTATTCATAACAAATTTTTTCCAGTCATTCTAATTGTATAATATATTTGAAAGCTTCCCATCTTTTAACGTCCCTAATAGTCTAAAGAATTTACTTAAATAAATAACATTGTATCTGGATAGATTTTGGTGAGGGGGGGGGTCATACAAAATAGTAAATATCTTGTGTAAATATACCACTATTAATTGCAACTTTTAACTGATTTTGAGAAATTAGTTTTAATCAGAAACCTTTCAAATTACATATTTTTATATTAAAATAAGTTTGGTTTGCTTTGTGATGCATCTATCATTTGAATATTGTGAATCTTCCGTACACTAATAAATCTATATACTACATTTCATTTACACTAGTGCAACTAAAGAGAAAATAATTAATTCTTTGAAGGTTTAATTTGGATCAGTAGTATTTGAATAGTTGTATCCAATCTTTTACTGCCCATTGATATTTTGTTTCTTCCTTAATCATGAAAATATTTTTTGGCAATTTCAAATGACTGATTAATCCATAACTTGTATTTATTAATTAAATTGTCTTATGTAAAAAAATTTAGTTGATTTATATATCAAAAAATATCTTCAACTGTTGATGGTAAAATGAATATGCATTTGCAAAATTTTTAGGATAGCTTTGAATAATAATAGATAATGTTTTTGTATTAGAATTTATTTATTGGTTAAAGACTTTTTGGGATGATTAAGCATGTTCAAATGTATTGGAAGATTTATGTAGAGTGTAAATATCAAGTTTTCTTAATTTGTATTCTAAGAAATACACCCAGGTCTCTTTTTACGCGGACTTATTTAACACGATTTTGAAGTTACACGATTCGTGTTTCACCGGAAGTCGATTTCTGATAATGCGCTATTACTTTAAATAATAAATTTTGCGCACTTACGTTATATTGAAAGTAATAGCACATTATTGGAATTCGACTTTCATCTTAGTAATTTCAATATTTTCAATGCTTATATAATAGTAAGATTTTATGCAATAATGAAATTAAAATCATGATTTCCACATTTTATGTATACACATATTAAATTTTACAAGATTATAATGTAAATTTGTTCAAACATTGTGCGTGTTAATTTTGCATTTTAAATCACATTCTGTTTTTGCTTTTTAAAAAAGAACGTAATCAATTATTATTTTCTTATTAATGACACTAATCATTAACGTGCTCTTAAATCCCGAGAGCTAAATGGTTGTATATCTGGATATCGCGAGCTTCATAAACAATTAATAAAATCGTCTCAAAGATTAATTACTAATTACGTTATCACCAGAAAACCATTGATATAACATGAGTGTGAAGTTGGCGTTAGTTGTATTTCCTCTTGTGAAAATTTGATTTTTTACCAGTTTACAAACGTACGTATTTTTCAGCAAATAGCAATAATAATTAAAACGTGTATAAAAGAATGTAAATTACTGTACTGTAAATTATGCATAAAAATATATTATTTTGAATAAAATTAAATATTATAGTTAAAAAAAGTATCAATTTTTTTCAAATTTGAAATTTTTTATTAGTCATATTTTATTTCCTTATTTTTTTTGCGCGCGAATTTTAAAGTAATTTTACGTTGGTGCTTTGCTTTTACGCGAATTTTGAAAAATCGCAGACCGCATCCCCTCTTTTTCAATGTGAGTTACGTCTATTTTTGCGCGCGTTTTCTGAGGAACCTATCTAATCGCGTAAAACGAGACCCAGGTGTAGATATATGAAAGATTCATTAAAAGAGAATGTTCTAGAATTGCATTTAGAGGATAAAGAGTAACAGCAAACTGGCATCTTCTACGGTAGCATTATTGAATACTTATCACAAGATTATAGTTTGTTGTTTTAGTTTTATCACGATTGAGTGGTTACTTAAATCTCCATTTAAGAATAAACAGCATATTACACATTGCATTAGAATGCAATTTACAAAATTATGTATTTTATTTTTTTTAAAAAAACTTACAATAAAACATGATTATTTTCAAAGCAAATAAAAATTATTTTTATATTGTTCTTTGTTTCATTTTGGTATTGGACATTTTCGAAAATTTCTACAAACTGATTTTGCTTGGACACCGGTTGTTGCGAGCAATGGTAATATTATCTTTACCTGCTTTATTCAAAGAATACAATATAGTATTTAATGTCAACTTGTCATTATTGTATATAGACAAGCACCAATTATCTAAGTTTAGTGGACAACGTTGAGAGATTATTAGTTATGTTTTCATTGCTAGATGTTGTAATAAGCAGTTTACGACATTTTAATTTTGCGTAATTGATGAAATTCTAGTCAGTGGGCATATATTTTTAACAGGTAGTCTTAGAGAATTATGCAAGTAATATTAAGTATATTCTTAAGAAACAAAAATTTAAATTTTTTAGATAAGCAGTGTGAAAACATTAAATTTCTATTTGGGTATATATGACTTTGCAACACTAGTGTTCTGTAGGTGATGCTATAGTTAGACTTTGTGTTATTGTCTTCAGTGCTACTTTGTAAAATCCTAATTTCCAGACCTATTTTTTGCTTTCGTCACTGAAAACTATTCAACTCTAGAATAAGTGTGTTCATTTATGAGAGTGCATTAATTCCAGCTTCAAGTCCTAGTCTTCAATGATAAAGGCAAAAACAATTTGGAGATGGCAATATTGAGGAAAATATCATCGCTGCTCATTGAATACCCAAACTTGGAATTGATTTCTCTAGAGTATAGTAAAGATAATATATTTCCCTGGAACTGTAAAATAATAATTTTCCTTTAATTCAGTGTAGTTGACTCTTGGTAACTGAAGAATTAAAAATTCTAGATTTATAGCTGTGCAAATATTAAGCAAATTTTATAGCATGGTAATAATACATTAAAAAATTAATGGTGTAATGTGAATACAAACTTTTTTTTTGCCCTCCTTTAAGTAAAGTTATCCCCCACACACAACCCCCCCCCCTTCCAATTGCCTCCTAGTATAAATTACTTTTTGAAAATACTGTATAGAAATTGCTTATAAAATTAATCCACTTATTAAATGTTTTGTGATTGAATTTTAATAATAAATTTATAAATGTGGCAAACAAGCTATATTTAATGCTGGCTGCAAAAA
Source organism: Epiperipatus broadwayi (assembly GCA_028023455.1). Lineage (NCBI taxonomy): Eukaryota > Metazoa > Onychophora > Udeonychophora > Euonychophora > Peripatidae > Epiperipatus > Epiperipatus broadwayi. The sequence continues at coordinate 936,203 of JAQFVV010006308.1, read as the reverse complement.
ATATTGCAGAACTTAATATGATTTATTCTTGGCATTATGAATGTGAAAAGCTTGCTTAATACTGCAGATTCTAGGACGAAACTTGTTATATTATTTTTTTTTTAATATTTGTATTCGTAATGAAATAAGTTGTTTTTATTTTAATTAAAAACTGAGTTTTGTTTCCTATTAGTAATTTATCTTCCCCTTAGTTTACCAATCATTGTAGATGAATTGGTCAGATTTATAATTTATATTATATGGATGTTCTGAGTAGCTACAGAAAGCAAAATAGTATGATAATAAGATAATATTACATTTTTTAACAATCTTAGGCACTGCTGAACTATTACAAGATATTAGTTTGTACAATGTTAACAATTACATAATTAAAATTTAAATATTCCTTATATATATATATTTTTGTGTGTCTATACATATATAAAAAGTGGATACTTTATGGATTGAAAGATTTGATAATAAATTTCAGTCTTTAAATTTATTAAAATTATATTGTCTGCAATTTATCTTCATATTTTGAGGGGAAAATAAATTTCTTTTAATTTTAAAATTTAAGTTATTGCTAATAGTAGACTTTTAGGACTTGTATGTGGATGGATGGATATTTTTATAGAGCTACCTTTACTATTGCTTTAATATCTAAAAAATGTCATTTTGTATTTATTGTATTTTTGATTTATGTTTTATTTTCAGAAAATTTGAAAACAGTATAATGCAAACACAACAGCCAACTATGGTCTCTGGCATGGTATATCCACCAGTTCATCCTCCACCTGATCGTCCTAGTCGAAATACAAACCAGTTACAATATTTTCTTAAGACAGCCATGAAAGCTGTATGGAAACACCACTTTGCATGGCCATTTCATCAGCCTGTAGATGCTGTCAAATTAAATTTGCCTGTAAGTAAACAGTAGATTTTTTTTTTTTTTACCAAGTAAATTTTTTTAGTGAATAAATAATGTAATAGAAATATAATTATCACTTTGCTAAAATTGATTAGAATGAATTTTTACAGATTTGGTTCAAGATAAAGTAGTACAAAATTTATTACAGTTTTTAAGAAATGAGAACAGTTTTATTAAATTTATCACAAAATTATGAAAATGATGGATTATATGCTGGTAACTGAAAAGTGAAAATGTTTGGGTCCTTCATTACATATGTAATACAGATTTTCAAAAGTTTTCTTCAGTCATCCACTCTGCTTTAAGCATTCCATCATAAGATTTTCAGTGATATCGATGGCTGAAGAGTTATAGTAGTGAGGATTGAAGCCCATCCATTAAAAATTGTAGATTTTCTATCTTAATATAAATCAAGCACTGATTAAATATGTGTGGGAGATGAGTGCTGGTTCTGCACGAAATACGTATATTGATCATTTATCTTTTTCATATGTATGTGGTCATGTGTATTGGTTATATAAGATTGAATGGATGACTATAGGTAACTGGTAAGTCTGTGTTCCGATCTCCTTTAATTACAAGTATCTTAAATATAAACACTATACTTGTGTTCAAATATTCATTACATATGGAGAAATAATTATTGAAATTAGAAATAACTTAATATTAAAGAAAATCTGCCAACATTTGAAAAGAATGCTATTAATAAATGTATTTTATTATTTATTACTCGTAGATCTGAGACTTGAACACTTAACAGAAGAATAATACAATGACTATATCATTTAATGAAGTTATGATGACACATGCTAGGAATAACTAACCGAATCAAAAATGAAATACATGGGTGAGAGAGTAAATGATATCATTGAAAGAATTGAAAAAAAATTAAAATGGAACTGGATTGGATATAAGAAGAAATAATAAATGAACAATTAAAGTTTTAAATTGGATCCCAAGAGGTCATATGAGATGGATGAATGAATTAAGAAAAAATATTGATGTGTTGTGAATGATGGCTAGCTCAAAAACTTTAATGTCAAGTAATGGAATGGCTTTTGAACTAGAGGATCAAAAATTAATTCAAATTAGATTGGGTTGGGGAGGGGGGGTCAGTTTTAAATTATTTAACAGAAACTTATAAACCATTTGCCTATAATTATTTTGCACTCTTTAAAAAATCATTATTTGTTATCAGCATTTTTCAAAACGGCTAAAAACAGATTTGTTCATTTCACCAGAACATGGAGTTTTAACTGTAGAAGATTAAGATAGTAAAGTTTAGAAAATAGAATGTGTAATTAAATCAATTTATTAGATCACATATATATGCAGAAACAAAGAGTTCAAGCCCTCAAAAAAAAAAAGAATATTTTCGTGTTTCTTCTAAGGAATTTTTACATTTCTGAAAATGATATAGAAAGGATGATAAGGAAGCTGTTTAAATATGTTTTTTCTTAAAAAAATTCATAGAATATATTCAAAATGTCAAGAGTATTCTATTATTGATATGTGAAAACTATTAGAATATTAATAAAGAATAAATAGCTCAAATAATTACTCTTAGCATAACCAATACTAGATAATCACGAAACTGAAAATTTAGTAATTATATACATGAACAGAAATTGTTAAACTACATATTTAACTAAACAAGTATGAATGCATATATATATATGTGGGTATTCATCCAAAATAATGAAGAATGAATAAACTATTTTTTATGTCTGATTTCGCCATTATTTATTTTAAATTTGTGAAAAAAATATTTAAAAAGCATATATTTTAGGAAAAAACTAATAGATTATAAATGCTAAAGCAAAAATATAGCAGTGCTTTGTTTGTAATTGGGGGGGGGGGTGCAACTTTAATATTTTAGGAAAAAACTAATAGATTATAAATGCTAAAGCAAAAATATAGCAGTGCTTTGTTTGTAATTGGGGGGGGGGGTGCAACTTTAAAGAAAACACCAAAAAATTATTATAAATCATACCATTTAAGAGAGTTTATTTAGTTCAATTTTATGTATTTATATACATTTCAAGTCATTCATAGTGCTATTGTAAATATTTCATTTGTTAATTTGATAATTTATAGAATATACCAAAAAAAAATTCTAGGTAAAAAAAAAGTTTTTAGAGGAAATATTTTTGCTTATTTTACTATTTCTTTAAAATTCTAATTTTTAATAGTTAATTATTATTTAAAATTTTAATTTGGTTTTTGTATTTTTAGGATTATCATAAAATAATTAAAAATCCTATGGATTTAGGAACAATAAAGAAAAGATTAGAAAATAATTATTATTTTTCTGCTAAAGAATGTATTCAAGATTTCAACACAATGTTTACGAATTGTTATGTGTACAACAAACCTGGAGAGGTATGCATTTGTAAATTTTACCTTAAAATTACTGATAGGAGCGATTACAAAAGAATAATTGAGAACTGATTTTTTATTTATGTAATGTATAAAGTAAAATTTATATTTTATCTGAATGTGTACTATTCAAAATGTTGCTTAATTTGAATGTTGTGAAAGAAATTTTTTAATATTGTTTGTATGCACAGTACTTTTTAACTAATCAAAGGTTAAATTGTAAAGTTGGAAAAGAGATTTTTAGCTCTTTGTACTTATAATCAAATTCTATTTTATAAAATAAATTTTAAGATAATTGACTATAAACTAAATGTAATTTCATTTTCTAAAATTAAGTCTTAGTTTTAAATTTTCTGTTTAAATGTCTTTCTTTTCTTTGGTCACTTCAATTTTTTATTTAAGTCACATTAAGTTTTATTTTTCAACTCTAAATTGCATTTATCATTATTTACTGTTTTTAATTATAATGAAATTTAGTTTGGCTATGCTAAAAAAATTTTTTTAATAAACTGATTATTCAATGTATTTTAAAATGTCAAATCAGATTTCAAGGAAATCTATAGGAAAAATCCTTAGGAGAAAAATTTTATGGTTTATATGAATACAGTTGTGCTAATTATTACTAGCAATAAGTCAGTGAATTAGTGGACATCACTGTGAACTAAAGTTGAATATTTTGACAGGTCTGAAAAATTTCAAAAGTGATATTTTAGCATTTCATAAATTATTTGGTTAAAATACTTGCATAATAAAAAAAATATGCAGAATGGTTTTCAGATTTATTATGTAATCCTGTTTAGTTCTTTGTATGTATGAAGCGAAGATGAGAAGTCTGAACATTTTTTAATGGTTGGAAAATTAATGCCACCTAGATATTTCCATAATGTTAAATCATATTTTCAATATACTAAAACAAAAGAAAAATATTGATTCATGCAATAATTTAGGAATAATTATTGAAATTATTAATAGAAGTAAAAAAGATTATAGGATAAATAACATGAACATAAAATTAACAAAGGTATTTGCAATAATGATAAACAGAAAAGCTAATAAAAAAAATATTACTTTTTTTTTAAATTTCAATTGAATTACCTTTTTTTTTTTTTTTTGCTTTTTGATTTACAGTCAAAGTTTTTATTTAATATGAATTGCTGCTTAAATTGAATTTTTTTCCATCTTCTCCTTTCCAAAGTAAATATGATTCATTATATTTATTTTTTTCATTGAGTAAAAATCAAAATTAAAAATACCTTTAAACCCAACAAAAGCCCTATTGATTTATTAAAAAAAACTATTATGTCAATACAAATAAAAACTGATAATTATATACAAATGATAATTTTTATAAAAATTTTATTCTCTTTCCATCATTTTATGATCTTTTATATTAATTTTTATACATCTTTGAATTAATTATTTGAAAAAAATCTAAATGATAAAAATGAGACAAAAATAAAATTTGAAAAATGCTATAATTACATATATGAATAAATGATAAATCACTGCTATAGAAACAATTTACATAATAATTTTTTCCCTTTAGTTTTTACAAAAAGGCTGAATATTTAAATTTAACATTTCTACTAATTAATTTAACATCATTTGTATTTTTTAATACACAACATAATTAAATAAAATAATTCTGTTATATATACATTGAGATCTGGTATAACAAAACTAGCGAATTACGTGTAGAATAAATTCTTCACTAAATTAAGATTTATTCAAGGCCAGGATATACATTGAGCACTAGAACAACAAACTTGTTTGTCAATATAATTTGCGGTAAAATGTACGTTTATTTTTTTTTAACAGCTTGCACACCAGGCTCCATATTGAATTTTTAAAAAAACTGATTTGAGACACAATTTTCACAATAACTTCAGTTTTAATAATGTTAGAGCAAAAAACTTTACATTGATAGAAACTAGAAAAACTAAGGAAAACAATAAGGCTAAAGCAAGTAGTGATTACCATTTAAAAAATAAGAGAAAAGAAATTTCAAGATCCGACATTTATTACTTTATTGTTGTTCATAATTTTCAATTTATCATTAATTAAGTTTAAATTACATATTCACTGATAATTTCTTTGTATTCCTCACAAAATTATCCCTCAAACCATATATAATACTTCTTACCTGAGATAATTCATAGCTTCAGAATCTCCAAAACTATTCTCGGAAGAATTCTTCATTTTTATCTTGTACCCCTAAAGTTAACAAATTTCAAGGCATCTATAAAAAAAAGATTCATCCTAATAAAATATACAAAATAAATCATTTCCACAAGGTGGATATGCATTTGTCATCATAGCAAATAACTTTGTCTTATCTAAAACTAGAAATTATAAGCTGCTGTCTGTATCAATGATAAAATGTTTCATCTCTTCATTTTATATTTTTTGTGCACACCAGTGATGTTTATATTTATGCATACGAGTGATGCTATCTTGTTATATTTATTGTCCCACAGAGATACAATTTATTTGCATATAGCTCATTTGCTAGCTATAAATTTGAAAATAATGTGATGCAAGATGTGGCAAAACTACTGACTACACAACATGAGTATCAAGACATAGGCAAGAATCAGAATTTGATTATTTGCCTGTATACAATTCCATGTGGTATATACATAACCATTGTGGCTGTCATCACTCACACACCATTTGAAATCTCTATTGGTTTTAAGTGTTTATATTTTCACATGATTTTATGCCCAGTAAATTTTGTGATTGCTTTATTAACTGCAGTCTTTCTGTACATCTGATAATCAGTCTTAAAATTTACATTGCACTGCTCTATATATGTAAATCATTACTTGCTATACAAACACAAACATGCAAGTGCAAACAAATATATATTAATACAAATATAAGCACATTAATAAATAATTAAAACTTGAGAATCATTATGTCTATAAAATAAGGTGGTCTCAAACTTGGGTCAGAGACCCAAAATTACATTGTACATAAACCACTTGTTATATTTGAATACAAATTTATATACACTTGGGTCTCGTTTTATGCGGTAGATAGGTTCCACAGAAAACCCGCATTAAAAAAAAATCGCACAAAAATAGACTTAACTTACCTTGAAAAATGGGGGATAGGTTCTGTAATTTTCAGAAATCGCATAAAAGTAAAGCAACAAGGAAAAATTAAAAAAATAATGAAATAAAGTATGACTAATAAAAAATATCAAATATTTGAAAAAAACTGATACAAAACAAACTTTTTACTTTTTTTTATTAACTACAGTATTTAATTTTACATATTTTAATCATTATTGCTATTTGACAATATGCGGTTCATTTGTAAACTGGTAAGAAATCAGATTCGTCGATGTGATGTGATACACAAATAGCCCACTTTCAATCTTGTGCTATGTTAATGGGTTTCTACACAAGTAACCCACTTTCAGTCTTGTGCTGTGTTAATGGGTTTCTATTGACAATGTAATCGGTGATTAAACTTTGAGACAATGATTTTACTAATTGTTTATAAAGCTAGCCATATCCAGACATATAACTAATTTAGCTCTCGTTGGAATTTAAGAGGTTGTTCATTGCAACAAATTCTGTCAGATTTCAGCACTTTCTGACTTTTTTTTTTTTGACTCGCACATCAATGTAAAATCTATGATTAAATGATAAATATTTATCAGAAAATAATAAATTTGTCTTCATTTGATAGATATTTGTGTTTACTACTGTCATAAATTTTAAATGTTCACATTGTTTATATATGAAAAAAATGAGATGGCAATCTAAACAAAAATATACATTATCGGTAGAAAGATTATTTTCAGTTTACAAAATTTCGTTATTTTAAAATCTAAAAGAATATTTCTGTTATATGTTTTAAAAGTTTAAAATTTTGGAATGTTGCAATATTTTTCTACTCGTAAGTATAAATCTATTATTATTATTTACTCATAAGTATAAGTAGTATATTTACGTAGAAGCTAAGATTCTAAATACAGCTTCAGGCCACATTCACGTTAATTGCTAATATAATGTTATACTTTTGAAAAAAAAACGTATTTCAAGTTAAAATAAGTTATTAATAATTTAATAGTGAAATATGAACTTCTTTATCACATAAAAGAAAAATATTAATAAGAAATGTAAATGACATTTAAAAAATCTGTATAAAACGAGACCCAAGTGTATTGTATAATAAAGAGCATAAATGATTTAATATTATATAATTTATATAGTACACAGACACACCAATACAAACACATTAATAAATTATATCATTTATCAAAATATTAAAAATATTCGAATAATTAAAAAGTTAAAATTGAATACTTATTCCGTGATTATGTTTTTATCGCGTTGAAGACCTTGAAATGCGAAATGTCACCGTATTTTTAATTCATTTTATTACTGACTTTGGCCAATTAAAAGAAATTGCCTTTGTCTTCTTCGTGTAAACTCGGTAGAAGAGAAAAAAATTAAATGAACCTATTCCTAAAAATATTAATAAAAAATGTAAATTTTATCTGATTTCAACTTTAGATATGCCAGTTCCAAAAGATTTTCAAGCAGCAGCAAATGTCGGGATTTCTGTTGACGTCATGTTTATAGTTTTCTTGCGATTTAAAAAAGAAAACAAAATTTCAATGAATCAGCTGACGCAAGCATATGACACGCTACAAATGGGGCAACCAATTAAAGTATTCTCCTAGATGCAACCCATGAAAAAGCAGAATTTAAAGCTGATCAATGTTGAGATCAAGACAAAAAAAGAACAATGCAATGCTGTATTATATTTTTAACAATAAAAATGAAATGGTGTTTATGTCATTAAAGTAACCAAAGAGGAACATTTTCATGGAAACTTAGGGTGGCAATAAACATCAAAACTTTCAAAACAAATGATAGAAGGGTGGAGGGAAAGAAGGGTCTATTGGAGATGAAAATAAAACTCTAAAAGATATTTGCAATTTTAATTCAAAAAGCATTAAAATTTAAAAACAAATCATACCTTTTAAATTATGTTCTACAAGTAAGAAAACAAATGTACGAGCTAATTGAAATAAGTCTAGAAGAATTAGCTTTTGTGGTGTCACATTGTGTGTAAAATATGTGGATTGAGTTAGATGATACAGAGGAGGAGAAAAGAATGATGGCACATTCTCACATTTCAGAATTTTTAATTTCAATTAAATTGTTCAAAGAAAAAATGGCAAATTTTCTGCTATTGATAGCCTAAATATATTAATTTAGATTGTTTAATATCCTGTCTTAAATATAGTTCAAAATGTATTTGTTCAAGTATTAGTTGATCATTTTTAAAAAAATTGAATCATTGATAGATAAAAGCTTATGCAATGTACTTACACAAAAAACTCATTCGAGCCTAATTTAGACACCAAAAAAGACTACATTTCATGATTGCTGATCTCTGACAAAAGTTTTTGAATTATTCAATAAATCTGTAGAATAGTAATAAGAATAATGCAACAGTGATCAAGACTAACTATAATTAATTTGCATCAATAGACAGAAGATAACTAGTGGGCAAAAATAAATATGAATATCACCAGTGATTTGTGACAATACACTATTTTTATCCGGCAAATGTCAACCATGTTAGAAGTGTGTTATAACATATGATTACTTAAAACAGAGCATTCAAAGTTAGGACTTAATCTACCAAAAGAAACATAAAATTATTGCACGTCTGTTGCATTAAAGAAATTTATTAAATCATGCGCTTAAACTGTAGGCTGAAATGTTCAAAATTAGTAATTCTTGCTTTTTTAATTGATTAATTAAACATTTTATAATTTGATATTGTAATTTTAAATATTAGAGGGGAAAGCTAATTTCCATTTGTGAGTGGGAGAGTGATATTGTTTATACTTTATCACATTTTTTCTAAGTTTTTTTTTATACATGTTAATATATATATATATATAACTAATTTACCCCCCCTCCCGTTTTTCAGAGATATATTGTATTAAATATATTGTTTAAATTGTTGAAAAAGGTCAGATAAATAGTTGAATTGTTTAATATAAGAAATTTAATGCTTTAATATTTATGGCATTCATTTTCAATTCAGTAGGAAATTAATGATAATTTTTGTTTATCGTGTGTACCTCTGGATATGAATTACTTGCTTTGTTACAGTTTTATTAATATAGAATTGTTTAAATTTATTACTATACTTATTTGATTGTAAAGAAATTTTACAATTTGTGTGTTTTGATATTAAAATTGATGATTTAAAGTATTTTCAGATTTTAAAACTTTCTTATATACTAGACACAAAAAATTTGTCAGCTGCATAGGGTTAATAGAAAGAAGAATGAAATATTCAAAACGGTGTGTGTGGTCATGAGAAAAATGTAGATTACCTGTTATTGGAATGTAAAAGTTTAGAATTTTGTATAAATGGAATAAGTACAGATTTGATAAGATGCTTCAGATGTTTACAAAACTGATTAGCAATAAAGTAGTAGAACTAATAATGAATATGAAAAATGGAATAAAATTAAAAATTAAATAAGAATTATATATATAAATATTTATAAATAATGCTTAATTCCTAACCCAACACATAGCATAGGTGATGACTTCAAGAAAAGAAAACTTTATTGTACCATACTTATTAATAAATATATATATATTGTTTTTAACCTTACTGGAATAAAAAAAGTCAAATGTAGAATATAATAAAATTAAAATTATTTTTTTGTCAGAAAATATATATTTGTGTATTAATATATACTATATAATTAAGCATGTAAGGATGCTTTTAGCAAAAAGTAAAGTTATCAGTATTAGGAATTTTATCAATTTTGTTTTATATTTAATTATGTAAAAAATGTATTAAAATAATTAGATTTTCAAACAATTTTACATAACAAGGCAAGAAATAAAAATTATATTAGATACTGCATATGTAACTATTTTTGAACAAGCCTTATGAGTTGTAAAGATATAATTGGGAAAATATAGTTATTAAAAAACATATTCAAACGTGAAAATATTTTTAATAATATTAAATAAATATTTTAATATATATTTTTTTCTTCCAACTGTTATTGAATTTGTGTGAAAGAATTTAAAAAGTTTGAGTTGTAGAGATTTATTATAGCAAAATTATTTGCTTTTGAATCATAATTTTTAGTCAGATTGCATATATGTTGTATAAGTTTTTTTTTTTTTCTAAATTAAACTCAAAATTGTTAGGTGATTGTATGTATGTAGCATGGATAATATTTTAAAAGTATTTTTTTTTTTTTTTTGTAATTGGTTCTCAGAATTTAATTGTATAATCACATCCTATGCATGATCATTTCAGTATTTAAAAAAAAAAATTTTTTTTTTTTTAATTATTTGTAATGTTGGAAACTAGTGAAACATGTATTTACTTTGAATTAAATGTAAATAAGCTGAATAAAAATTTTTCCCAAAAATCTTAACTTAGTATACTCTTGCTTGCAGGATGTTGTTCTCATGGCTCAAACATTAGAAAAATTGTTCCTGACCAAAGTTACCCAAATGCCAAACGAGGTATGTTATTTATTTAAAAATGAAAATAAAACTACATGCTTTTGTGCTTGTAAGGATGGCTGGAAATTAGAGGGACATAAAGACATTTTAAAAACTTTTTGTTTCTTTTTTTATTATATATATATTTCAGAAGCATTAAAGTTTATGTATATTGTTTAGCAACATTGGAAATCATATTTTATTGCAATGTTTAATGTCTTTAAATACATAATATTGCAATCTACATATATAATTAAACCATCCCTGCCACATAGTATTATATACTCCACATTACAAGCTGATGGGGAAAAAGTTTATTTTTCCAATCTGTTTTAATTTGGAATTATATAATACTAAGTGAAGGTTACTTAAATTGCACATGTAAGTAGATTTTAATATTTATTTGCTTTATAAAAAATCAGATAAATAGATAACATCAAAAGCATCATAGAATTATTGCTCCAAATGAAAGTATAGAAAGTAATCAAGAGATGTTGATGTTTTGATCTATATTATCCTCGTCAAAAGGTAAAATTATCTATAGTTAATATAAACTTGAGATCACTAAAAACTGCCTGTATTCAAAATCTTTGGATAATTTTTAATTTTAGATTATTAGTTTAGATAAGAGAAGTAAAGGTGGTGACTCTGGTAAAGCAAATTCTGGATCTCACTAAAGATTGTCCTTAACCAGAAACTAATCTAACATACTCTGTTGATTACTTAGATTTACAATAAAGGACTCTGGAGTAGAATAAATTGAAAGCGGTACTCTGGGGTTTTCCTGTGAACCAAAATGGCTATTTTTAATAAATATGCGGTTTCGGGGGCCAACAATCTATTTAAAACAAAATTAATAAATCGTTAAATTTAAAAGGGAATAAACTCCGATAAATTATATTATGATTTATTTTAAAAAAATTTTTTATAATGTGGGAAGCGACGAAACACTTAACATTGTTGAACTTAATTCTATGATTGCATCCCTCCAACATTAATTAAGTATAAATATTCTATTTATATTTTTTTCCTCATTTTTCTGTTAATAAGTTAATCCAAAAAAAAAATGTAAATATTAAATATGCTGTTTCCTAGCAGGCATTTTTTTGTTAACATTTTTTGGAGTCCCCCTAAACTGCATATTTATCAAAAATATAGGCTGCCCTCTTGACTTACTGGAAAACCCACAAGTACCAAATAAACTTTATTTTAAAGAATATTTTTATTTTGCACAAGGAAAGTTTTGATGCGGCAATTAGTATTATTATTTAAGATTATGTGAGAAGAAATTACACTTGAAAATTTGGTTGTTTTAGTTGTGCTGATTTTCAAATTTTGAAATTGAAGATGTTTTATCATATCAATGAAAAAGAACAGAAATGGAGCCTTATTTAAAAACTGATGAAAGAAATTAAATTATCAGATGTAATTAGAAAATTTAATACTTATAGAAAACCGGTTTTAATATCAAATTTATTAGATATGTATATGAGTTGAGTGTTAATTATATATGTATTATAAATTAAATTGATTGAAAGAAGAATGAGAGGGAACTAAAATCATTCAGTTTAATGTTAATATATTATGGATGTTTGATCATTCTGAGATGTTCTGAATATGCTTAAAGATAATACATTATATATGAAATTAAGATGTAAAATGGAAATTTTTTTTTTTTTAGGAAATTGAACTTCCTCCTGTGCCTCCAAAAACTCCTGGCCCTAAAAAAAGCAAGAAAGGAAAAGGAACAGTAAGAAGTAAATAGAATTGTCGTAAATTTATTAAGTTTTATTGCTCTTATTTTGTTATATATTTTTGATCATAAATATTTTAGAGAATATACCTGCTACTCCAGCAGCTACAGTTTCTCCCGCTTCTGTTCAGCCGGCCTCAACACAAGCACCTGCTCCTACATATCCAGTATCTCAATCAGCTGTTGCACCTCCATCAACAACATCTGATACAGCAGGGACTGGAGTTACTACTTTAACACGGAATAGTAGTCTTTCTGTATCTCAGACCCAAGTCACTCCTCCTGCTCCCCCTCCTCCTGTAACAACTGAAAATTCAGTTGATCACCAGTCTACTGTGATTACACAGCCTTCTCCTTTACCGCAAGGCATTGTGTCTCCAGCACCCCAACCAGTTCCATCAAAGGTAGGATTCAGTTTTCTATATTCTTGTGTCTGAAAATTTTATGCTTGATGCCTACATATGTATGTATTTGTTTACAGCGATTTGGTATTTTAAACAGTTGTAGCAAAGTTGAATATAGCTTTTATTAAATGTAATAACCTTTTGGTAATTAAAAATAGTTGCTTAAACTTTGATTGACTTCTAAAGTTTTATGCTATAGTGTTACTTTCAATAATCGTTTATATGTTGCATAGAGGCGAGAGCAAAAGATAATCATTATTTGAACTGTGAAATTATTGCTTGCATTTAATTTTTGCTATATATATATAAGAATAAAAAGTTGCGTTATCACCCTCCCACCCCCACCCCTGGATTTTGTTAATAAAAATAATGTCCTGCATGATTTAACATAGTGGTAGAATGGGCAACTCCAAAATAAATATTCACGGATCATAGCTCAACTGTCTGTCACTGGAACTTTTTGCTTGAATATCATATGGCCTTAACCAGCAATTTATTATTTAATTATTTTTAATGACGGTGTACACTAATTATTATTAAGCATTTTATTTCAAAATAATCTTTAATTTATCTCAAAAAAGACTTTAGCTATAGGTGTATTTTTATTAAATGCTTTTATTGAAGTTATAAACTGTTGGTTTGTTTGTTAAATATTTTGAAATTGAGATTTAATATATGTATATTCATAACAATTTGTATAAATTTTGTACATTTGTTATAAATTACTGACAATACAATGTGACACCAAAATCTTTTTGGTAGGTTTCCTAGTATTTTAAATCCAAAGAAATTGCTCGGTTAATGGTTTTTATATCTAATTTCAAATATATTCATATCATTTAATGTTTTCAATAATGCACACGAGAGGGTAGTGTGTATATATATATTTTTAAAAACTTTACAATGTAAATACAAAAATCTTAATTGTAATTGAAGAAACAATTATTTTGTGTGTTGTTAGCTCAAAGTAAATAAATAAACGTGTTTATTATATTTTTTTTTATATCATTATGGAAATTCATTGTTTTTGATATTTTCTGCAAATAAATAATTTATACAATTTTAAGATATCTAAGCAATTTGCATTTACCATTTAATACTATAATTGATATCAGATTCAGGCATAATGCTTTGTAATGTAGATTATTTTATCATGTTCAAGCTTATAAATGTCTGTTATTTAGAGAAAAATTTAATGGTAATTGAATACATCTGCATATTTATGAGCTCTAGAAAAATGAAGAATTTTTTCAAATTATAATTATAAATAATTCATAGCAAAGTTTCGTGAAAAGATTCCTAAGGTAGACTTTATCCATTAGGTATGGAATCAATATAACCATGTTTAATTGGACTGCTCACTAAATAAAGATTAAAGACAAACAGCATATATATTTAATCCTATAAACTACATTTTGGCAAAAAAAAAAAATCATGTATTATCTACTATCAAAATTCTAATAAAATCAAAACATAAACAAAATTTTAATTTTTCAATTAATATCTAGAGCAGTGTTTCCTGAACTTTTCAAAAGATGGAATAGTTTGGTTTTTCTATTGGATAAGTAGATATTAATAATAAATAAAGTAAGTAAATATAAGAATTATGGGTTCTGGTTGATTAGACACATAGCTTGATGGTGTGATTTATGTGCTGAAACACAAAAACGCCATTTACGTGGCCGACCGTATTTTACGGCATGATTTATGTGCTAAAACACATAAAAACGGCTTTTATACATGTCCGTGCGTTACGTGTGTACAACAGTTCTGTTGTACTACACATTGCATGCCGTGTTATCACATCGCACTAAATTATTTCTGTCAATTCACACACTTCACACTTATTTACGGTGTCGTATGAGGGGGTGTCTTTTAATTACATAGAAATCGTTAATCATAAAGGATTTTTTTTTTTTGAAATCACATGATTTGACTCACCAATAATTATCGTAGGGCTTACACACTTACATGTAGTCAACTTTAAAGTGCAAAACCTTGTCAAAGGGTATGTTAAGTCATGCAAGTGTTTTAAAATTATGTTGGAAACTTCCATCGTCTACTTTAGAATTTATTTCAATTAAAAATTCATAAAAGGTGAGAGAAAAATCAAAATTACATTGTTCAATTGTAGAAACCTATCAAAGGATGCAATTTTATTTCTTGCATTAAAAATATTAATATTTTTTCCCTTGTAGATAAGCTAATTTCATTACACTTAGTAAGAAATCTGTCAAATATGCAAAACTCTTCAAACATAAAGGAATTTGTGATAAAAATTTAATGTAATCTGTCCTAAATTTCTTGACATGGCAAAAAAAAAAACCTCACTGAAGTCTTTGGATAGCCATCTCATTTCAGTATGTAAAAAAAAGGTGGGATGTTCACTATTATGTTGCATAAAATTTTAGATAATCTAGATCGAAGTGGTCAAAATTTTATGTAGTTAATAGTTATTTTGGCGTCATTGAAAATAGTCTAAATATATTTACATTAGTTTTCCCTTATCCATAACATATGTTTTTTTTTGTAGCTTTTGTAACTACTTGCAGAATACTATCATTGCTTGAACATCATCTGTACAAATATCAATACATTTTTCTCAACCAGTTTTCTGTTTTGTAATGTAATTATTACTGTTGAATATATTTTTTCTGCTAGTTCTTTTCTTATAGATATTTGCACATGAGTAAATTTTCAATAATATCTTGTACATAACAAACACCAATAATCCAATGAGCCCTGCAATATCTGCAGGCTAATCTGTTTGCATAACACATTTGCTGATCAGTAAATTAGTTCTTTTCCTGTCAGTAGACAAATCTTTGATGTGGCATGAGACGATATTTGATTGTTTTAAATTTTTTTTAAGCAGACTCATTTAACATGCATGATACAATATCTTTCATGCAAAACTTAATGAACTTCTCTCCAATTGTAATCATTTGAAGTTTAGATTTTTCTAGTCAATCGCATCTTTTTAAAAAATGCCAATTTTTTTTGATAATCAGCATGTTTTGTTTCAAAGTGTCTATGAAGTTTAGCTGAAACCAATGAATTCTTTGCTAATATTTTATTACATAAAACACAATGCTTCAAGAGCATCTGCATTGGCAATATATGTAAATTTAAATAACTTTCATCATAATATTTTCTCTTTGGTATGATGGCATCTATTTTTTAAAAAACCATCTCCGATCATAAATATATCAGAAGTATTTGTCCTTGTTTTAAAGTTTCTCTCTAACAAAGAACCCATGGCTGAATTTTGAATATTTAATTTCTAATATTAGTCACAAATTATAATAGAAAAAATATATAAAAAAAATTCTGCAATATACAAACAAGTGTGAAAGAGGAGTACAAAAAAGCAATAATATAGAAGCAACTGTAATGCTACTACAACATCGGACGATCCACACCGCCTGATGGCGCTGTTGCTAGTGCAAAACAAATAGATATAACGTTACCGGGTTTTTTTTGAAAATAAATATAATTTGTTTTTTTTTTTAATTTTGTAAAAATAGAACTTATGTTTTTAAAACCTTCGATCTTTTTTTGGGGGGATTTTTATTTTTTTAAAAACTTTTTTTTTATTCATAAATAAATACATAAAAAATGCTACTACAACATCGGACGATCCACACCGCCTGATGGCGCTGTTGCTAGTGCAAAACAAATAGATATAACGTTACCGGGTTTTTTTTGAAAATAAATATAATTTGTTTTTTTTTTTAATTTTGTAAAAATAGAACTTATGTTTTTAAAACCTTCGATCTTTTTTTGGGGGGATTTTTATTTTTTTAAAAACTTTTTTTTTATTCATAAATAAATACATAAAACTTTTTTTTAAACATTTTTTTTTTTTTTTGGCTTTACTGGGCGTTCAATTTTTAAAACAATTTTTTTCCCTGATTTACATTTTTTATTTTTTTAAAACATTTCGTTATTTTTAAAAACGCTTGCAAAACAAAAAAAATCACGTTTATTTCATATATACACAAACAATAACATTTCACTGGTGTACATTTATCTCTTCTAAGATGGCACAGAAGAGGTCTCGTTTTTTTTTTTAGCCGTCTCCACAGAAACTGCTAGATAGGTGTCTATACCATCTCTTTGTGTGCCAAGTACTCTCTTGTTTCGCCATTTGAGAGAGCCCCAAAGGTGTTCGATGTTCTAGGTATGAACACCTGTGTCAGGGTCAACGAAGTTGTATTTATGGTTGACTCGTGTGGTGAAATCCGGCAGCCTTCTACTCGGAAGTTCTGTATCTCTTCCAGCACTCCGAATAGATGCTGAAGCCAGGCCTGATGTTCTCGCGAATGAACTGCATAAGGGTATTAGCAGAGTGGGAGGGGACAGCCGCCACAAAACATTCGCCCAACTCCTGACACAGGCCGCCAAAAATCCATTGTTGCGGGAGAATTCCACCCTGATGGTTCTTGCGTCTACTGAACTTGGTTTCATCTATTTTCACAATCAAACTGGGGCCTACGATTTGACGGCTTGGCTTGGGCAAGAAAAAATGCTTTCTCGACAGACCTCTTAATAGTTAACATCCATTTCCTCGCAGCACATTCAGACATCTCCAATTCAGATCCCACATGCCCTACTGTGAGCTCATCACGGCTCCAATAATATATAAGGCGTAGTGCTTTCAAAAAATCTGACAGCCCTCAAACCACATCCCATTATGAATGGAAGACCTTCAACGGCAGTGACATGATTCACATTTCATATCTTTTACAACACCTTAACGTCATTACACCACCACAAACACAGTTCTTTTGTGTGAGCAAAATATTTTTTGGCTGAAAGAAGGCAACCACGTCCGCTTCTGTAGCAGGCAAATCTAAGAACTTTAAAGCCGAATGTCCTTCAGCCATTTTACTTTCTTGGTCTCGCAAATTACGCGACTTTCACGTGATGATTGCCGAATCGTGCTTTACACTCCTCATTTATTGAATTATACTAGCTAACAAGGGAAGTAGGGACATTTGTCAAATAGTTACAATTTGTAGTACCTCGTACAAATTACACTAGATTGAAGAATAACAATTTCGGACTGTGTATTGCTACACTTTTCATCATTACAACTACAGACACCCTCACATAATACGCTATTGAATATTCAATAGTAATGTGTATACAGATGCTCGGAACACATCGCTGATAATGTTAACACGCTATCGATGTTTAGGAACTGCTAATTTCTTCAACATCAAGTGTTTGAACAGTTACAGGCTGTATAATGTATGAACGGCCTTGTAAACAGCATATTTCTGTGCTTTTTGCATGGAAACAGCGTCATTAGGTGGTGTGGATTGTCCAATGTTGTAGTACCAAAAATTTGATAAAATGTTTAATAACAATAATTAAAGATTATAAATTAAATTAAATTGTAATATAAAAAACCAAATGTAAAATAGTTGAAAGATTGTAATAAGAAATAATTTATAATTATTATAAAAGTTATAATAATATTTAAAAATGTTCTGTCGCAAAATTTATGAGTATACAAATCTATTGTTATAAAACAATAAAAAGTGCTAATAAAGGCTTATAATAATAAACGTATATTTAAGCAGAATAATACAATATGTTTAATGAACAAATATTGTCATGAATAATATCTATTCAGCAGAAAGCAGATATCTGCTTATTTTGAAGATTTTTCACAACAGAACATTCGCAGATCACCTTATGTGTATGTTTCAACTTGGCACAGCATTTTAACGTTATGAGATTTATATTGATTTTCATAATTTTTCACAGAATACTTAGTGATTTTCCACAGAATACTGGTATTCTGCAAACTATAATTTGGAAATGTTAATCTAGAACATATTGGTTTAGATTACTTTAAAAGTTTCTCTGTAAGTTTAGTTATTGCCAAGTATTAATTAAGCTAAAATAAAATATTTTTAAAATGTTTAAAAGCAATGGGATTTGGTCTCGTGTTCAGAGATTTGGGATAAAAGTCTCCAAAGTTCCATAAAATAAGGAAGATAAATAGTTATTTAAAAAATTGTTAGTAGTTGTGCCAAATCTAAAATGTAACTGCATTAAGATCTCTATGTCAAGTAGTTTTGAAAAGTGTGAATTTTAGCAACCTGCAAACATCTAGAAGTAAATCTAGGATTTTTTTTTATAATAGTCTGTTGATTAAAAAATAGGTATTACATATGTTAAAAAAATAATAATAGAAAAGAAGATTTGCCTTCTAATTTTTATAATTAATTGTATTAAAGAATTTTTAAGTTAATTAATGGGGACTAAAACCAATTTATGATCAATTTACTTTAAAATGAAAACTCTTCATTAACAGATAGCAATTTTATTGTTGATTTTTAGTATGATTATGATTAAATGATTTTCAGTAATTTTATTTTTGCTTCTGTCCCTTGATTTCAAATTAACAATCTTTACTGTATATTTATTTTCTTATAAAAACCAGAATTTATAATTTTTTGAAATGCTATCAATGTCAGTGTGCCTCCTTGTAAAAGTGATTATTTATCTTACAAGCATAAATAGTTCAGAAAAGTTATTGTTTCTGTTATTGAAATGCTGTACTTCTGTTTAATAAAGGTTTTAGAGCGTTTTTTAAGTATTTTTTTTTTACATATTTGTATAAAATATGCTAAAAATATAATTATTTTTACAAAATAGTAAGAATTTAGTAAAAAATAGTATGATATTACTAAAAAATTCTTTACTTAGATACTAACGTAAATTGAGAAAGAAATCAGTGACGCCTAAATACTTTGTAATTTGTTACAAACTTTTTTTTACATTTTCTGCTATCGAATATTTTTATAATTATAAATAGAAATTTAATTTTGAAAAAACTTTCGTTCACTTTCATCATCTGACAAATTATTAATATACTTTTTATAAATGAAACTAAAATGAATATAATATTAAAAGATGAATATATTTTTACTGCTGATTCTGTAATTAACCAATCAAAAGTTTAGAGTTTTAACTCGCTCGGCCAAACAGAATTAGTGCAGGTTAATATATATATTTCAAGAATTGGTTAGGTTATTAATTGAAAAGACAAAAAATAATTATCATATTTAAATCTTTCTTCTTAGTAGTACTTCATTCAAGTCTGTAACTAAAAAAAAACTAAATTAAAACTAACATAATAAAATCACTTGATATCATATGTGAGCACACACACCCACAAAAACACATTGTAAATGCATACAAACACATCTCTAAAATAACAAAAAATAGATTAGTTTGAAGAGCTAAACATTTAAAGCCTGTTAATATCAATAACTTAAAAATTTATGACATAAAAACTATTTAATTTGCTTCTTTTAAACTAAATATTTAGTTGAGAACAGTCAAATAAAAATGCTAAAATTATTTGAAGGTTTTTCTACATAGATTATTAATTATCTAAATTGTTAGGTAATTCCTGGTTAAAATATTGGATTTACCAATGGCATTGCATACTATTATAAATATATATGTCAGAAGTTACCCAAGGACTTGTAAAGATAAAGAATTTATCTAATAGGTTCTTTTATCCCAGCATTCTATGTCTTAACTATTCCTAAAGCAATAGAGCTAGAAAGAAAATTTATTTTCACTTATCTCTACCTAAAGTTGCATCTAATTTGCTTCTGATTTTAATTAACATTTTAAAATCTATCGTAATTAAAATAAATAGTCAAAATAAGGATTGATAAAAATAATAGCCTAAACTTTGAATATTGTAACAATATTCTCTACCTGAAAGTTGTAAAAATCATTTCGATAAACTATTTCAAAATACTCATAAATGATTAAAAAAGTCACATTTGCTTCCTTTTAATATGATGAACAATAATTTCTAGTAGTGTTATATTTAGTAATTAAATCTAGCTCTAACAGAAAGAAATTACATGTAGGTAATGTTTTAAAATGTAATGTTACATTACTTTAAAAATTTTAATTAATATTTGATTGACAAATAAGGGTTGGTTTATACCTTAACTGGATTTAAACTTGGTTATTACTTATAATAATTATTGAAGAAAATGTGACTGAAGTGGTAACAATTTTTTCCATATCCTAAATATATAGTGCATTTGATTTCCTTTAATATGCCTTAAATAAAATATCTAGGTTTATTTTTATTTTATGCTTCAGATTGTATTAATAAATAATCTATTGTCATATTATAGTAAAGTCAGCTAGCTGAAGGTAAAATGAAGTTATTAAACTCATTTTTAGATCAGACATCTTATTAAATTTGGAAGCAACCCTTTTATGGTTATTGAAGCTGCTTTTTTTTTTTGTTAACCATATATATATATCTTTGGAAATAAGTAATTTTTTAAATAATACTTTTTTAAAAGTGCTATATATAATAAAAAAGATAAATATAATTAAAACTTTATTGCTAAAAAACATGAATAAAGTAATGCTCTGCATGCTTCTCATTTCAGGTGATATTTAAAAAATAATTTACATAAATTAAACTTTTATGTAATAAAAAAAAATTAATCTTTAGGTTCTTTAACCCCTTTTTTTTTTTTTATTCTTTTTTTTGAATAAAATAAAAAAAATAAAATTAAAAAAAAATATTATTTTTTTTTTTTTTTTTTTTTTTTTTTTTTTATTTATTTTTTTTTTTTTTTTTTTCTAATTTTTTTTTCTTTTTTTTTCTTTTTTTTTCTTCTTTTTTTTTTCCCTTTCTTCTTTTTTTCATCGCCCGAAAGGGAGGGTCCAGAAATAGAAAAAAATAAAACTTAAAAAAATACTAAATATAAAAAAAGAAAATGAAAAAATAAAATTATTATATTAAATAAAAAAAAATATATTATTTCTTATAATTTTATTATATAAGTTGGTTTATTTTTGGTTGTTTTTTTTTTTTTTTTTATATCCCTTTTTTTTCATCAAACAAATAAAATTTTCCTTATTTTAGGAAATAGGGTTTAATTAAAAAAATTATTTTTATTTTCTTCTTTAAAATATCTCAAGACCCCTTTCTTATACATATTAAATATTAAAAATATTACTTCTTCATATTCATTTCCTAATTAAAAAAAAATAAATAAAAATAAAGAAAAAAAATTCAAAAAAGGGAGGAAGGAGGGAGACATGTCCCTATAAAGTATAAAATGAATTAAGTAAAAAAAAGTTAAAAAAAAAAAAAAAACAAAAATAAAATTAAGAAAAACAAAAACAAACCACAATATCAAAGTAAAAAAAATAAAAAAATCAGAAAAATAAAAAATTTACTACATATATTATATAAAATTTGAAGTGGAAATTGAATTTAATATTGGTTTAAACTGAAGCGCAACCCACCCATCTATTGGTTGGGTGGGAAACCAAAACAACACAAAAAAAAAAAAAAACCAAAACATTCATATTTCTTTTCCTGTACCACCCATAAGAAAAAAAATGTGTTTTTTTTTTTTGGGGGGGATATTTTAATAATTTTCTTAATAATAGTTGTTAGTAATTTTTTTTTAAATAACATTAAAAAAAATCTAAAATTGAATACTTACCTACTATAGAAAACTTCAAACCTGGAGTTTTAGTAAAATTCTCACATTCACAGGTTTGCAGGTTACGTTCGGACACAGATTACTGTTACTAGATGAAGGGCCTGGCCGATTGATATTGTTGGGAACACTTGTTGACGGGCCTGGTGTATTGATATCATCCAGAAAAGCACTCATAGTTTTTTTCTTTTTGGCTGGTAAAGGAGTTTCTTCTTCTGATGACGAAAAATATTCTTCAAGATCACTACAACTAACACTATTTTCGGAGTCAAAGGGCTTAGATGGGACAAATTCATCACCGCTGGAATAATCCGTATCAGAGGCCATCATGTCCCGTTCATTTATTTTGCGTACTTTTGTTTCCGTTAATCTAACAAATTGTGAAAAAAATTTTTTAAAAAATTGACCTTATTCACAAAAAAATTAATAAAAATTTTATTTTTTAACTTACAGAAAAATGGCGACTACCTACGAAAAGAGGAAAAAACAACGAAGAGAATTATGGTATAGGCGCATGCGTAGTCCTTATAGTTTTTCCGTAATTTCAAACAGAAAAACGAACTTCAACAAACGAACATTAACGAGCGCAATCGTCGCCGAGAAACCGGAAGTAGTTAAATCCTAAGACACCATCTTTAATTTAAAAAAAAAATTACAAGAAATATAATTTTTGATATATTTTCTATTTTATTATAAGCAAACATGAAAGAATGTAATATGATAAAATAGTTATTACCTAAAAAAAGTAAATTAAAAAACGAGATTTTTAACACTTTTAAACATATTTATTTTTATATTGGTTCACAAATTCTAAATTTTGGAAGTTATATGTTAAAATTACAATTTCATAGGCAGCTTCACATTTGTCATAAAATGCTGAAAAAAATGATTCAAATATGTCTTACCTGAAATAATTTTTCAGTGAAAAAATTACAAAAACAATACGATTGGTAACTTCCATTTTTACTAGCTGACCCAGATCCTGTTCTTCCATATCAGGGTATCTGCTAGAAATGTTTGGTTATCTTTCCATGCAGGGTATCTGTTAGAAATATGTTCAGTTTTTAGTGGGGAAATTATAACAGTAATAGTTTACAAGATATTATGCAAAGAGAACTTTAGTAAATTGTAATGTATTATTATTATATTATAATATTATATTGGTGAAAAATGAAGTGCGACCTAAACTGTGTATTCTTTTCAAATTAAGTGTACTCAAATAAATATCGAACAGTTTATGAGAGATTATGCAAAGAGAGAACTTTAGTAAATTGTAATGTATTATATTAGTGAAAAATGGGGTGGGTCTTAAAATGTGTATTCTTTTTAAATAAAAATGTACTCAAATATCAAACACTAAGAACAGCTTATGAGATATTATGCAAAAACTTTAGTAAATTGTAATATATTTTAAAATGTAATTAATTATTATGTTATTGGAAGGGGGGGGGGCACCTAAAATATGAATTATTTTCAAGTAAATAAAGTGTACTCAAAAAATAAATATCAAACAAAAATTTTTCCAAGATAAAGTGAATAAAAACTAAGTAAAATCAATAAATATCAAAATAAATTTATTATGAGCACTGATTGTGTGTGTGTGTGGGAGATGATGTATGAAGTAGATGGCTGAGGATATATGATCGAGTCTGGATGTGTATGTTTTTATATCATTGAAATGTATTGTCTATAATTATATAGTATATTTTTTATATATATATTTAATTATATTAAAAAAAAGGTAATAAAAAAATAGCGATGGCTGAAGGTATGTGATCAAGTCTGGATGTGTATGTTTTTATATCATTGAAATGTAGTGTCTAAATTTATATAGCATATTTATTCTTTTCGATATATATTTAATTATGTAAAAAGTAATAAAAAAATAAATAGGTAATAAAATTAATTGAATACTGAAATAAAATCATAATATATCTTGCCTGTGGCACTAAATATACGTATATGATCGAGTTCGGATGTGTATGTTTTTATATCATTGGAATGTATTATCTAATATTATATTGCATATTTATTCTTTTCTATATATATTTAATTATATAAAAATAAAAGTAATTGTATACTCACTTACTCCTGGCTAGTTAGCATCTGTTTTGAATTTGAATTTCCTGAGGCATTAGATGTGATATCCATGGTTGTCCTTGCAGATAAAAAAATATTTCAATCCTTTCTCTTTTTTTTTTTTTTGACATTATTGCTTCCAAATCCTTTTTATATATATATTGCAGCTTCCAAATAGCTTGAAAGTGAGCTTTTAGCAAAAAAGCTTACAAATATACGTTGCCACTTTCATATCCATATCAAGCGGTAAGAGAAAGCAATTCAGCCATAAAAAAGATTTCCATTTAAAAAATCTAAAAGAAATGAGAGAAAAAAAAATTAATTAAAAACTGGATTTTAGAAAAAACATCATAAAAAAATCCAAATTTCATCGTAGAAAAAAAAAAGGCTCATTTGAAACGTAATAAAATGATGGATCGAATGGTCTGAGACCCGTAAGTATATAATTGATCTATTCCGCGCAAACTGGTGAAACTAAATTTTTGAACAGGGGCACTTCGGACTGTAGGGGGTTTTAAACAACAAATAGTGTGTACTTTAAAGATTCTCTGTTTCTTTTTATATTCATCTTTGCTATTGTTGTTTTTATTTGTTAATTATTTTTGCTATATAAGACATTCTAATTATTCTTTAAAACTTTATTTAAAATATTATAGGTTTTATACAAATTCTTGAGCTTCAGCAATAACAGGCATTCTGACATGTCTTTGGACAATACATTCTGTTATACAACATTGCAAATCATAAATGAAAAGATAAAAGTAATTGTCATTTAAAAATAAGGTATTTATTACAAAATGTATAAATTTAATCGGCTGGAAAATTGCAATGACTACTTTGAAATCTTTTATAACTTGGCATTGCAATATGTACTATAAAATTGTAAAACCAGACTATTTTATTCTCTTTTTATCAAAAAAAAAAAAACCTATTATAAGATATTTCCACCATATAGGTAAGCATCTTCAAAATAACTAGACAGAAAAATTAAAAATGAAATTAATGAACTAATATTACAATAATTGCATAAATATATAAACATGAGCTCGATAATTTTGTTTGTAATTCTCAAAATATTTAAAGATACCAAACTAATAACTATATATTCATATTCTATGTTAAACATTTTCCATTGTTTTTATGGATATAATATACAATATATGGGTACCACTATATGTTATCAATTATTGCAAATATTTAAATGCTTTTGATGATTACAAACAAATAATACTCAAGTTTTTAAATTTGTTAATTATTATTATTTGTATGCCATCCTTATTTTAATAAAGTTTTTTGTTACCTCTAAAGATGTCCAAAATGTGTAATGATAATTGTTTTTTTAATTAAAGAAAAGAATGGAATATTGTGGGTAATTTGCAAATTATATATGTAAATCAGTGCTAAATGTTGGCAGTGATTTAAAATGGTTTCAGTAATACTTGTTTAATGTGATTGGTATAGGAGGATGTTTGGTACTTATTACTTTTTGCCAGGCAAAAAACAATACAGTGCAACATTACACCTGGCAGCGATTTTGAACAACTTTCATTTTCTTTTTTAATATGAAACTTTTTTTTTTGGCTTTATTTGTGTACCGCTGATATAGTAAAACTTTTAGTTTTAAAACAGATTTTTATTATCTTTTTTAAAAAATAAAAACAAACCAAAAATAACTTTTGCCTCAGTGAAGATAAAGTACCCCCCCCCCCCCTTTCCCAAAATAAAAATAATATCAAAAGTTTTGACTTTTTCAACTTTCGTTTCTTTCTTTTTTTTTTTGTTTTTAAAAAAAAAATGCGGCGATGGTTTGGGGGGGCTTTATTTGTATACTGCTGATATAGTAAAACAATTTTAAAACAAATTTTTATTACCTTTTTTTTAAAAATAAAAACAAACCAAAAATAACTATTGTCTCAGTGATGCCAAAGTCTTTCTCAACCAATCCCACTCCTCAAAAAAATTCAAATAAGGTCAAAACTTTGGACGGGCCTTTTTTTTTTTTTTGGCTTGATTTGCATTACGCGATATCTATTTTGCCATTTTTAACAAACAACTTTTTCTATTAATTCCATTTTTGGATCCTTTCAACACTCCCAAAAAATTACAATAAGATCAAAACTTTATTTTAAAATACGACTACTTTTTTTTGTTTGGCTATATAGCGATTTGTATTATGCGATTTCTATTTTGTCCTTTTTAAAATTTAGAACTTTGACTATTAATTACTTTTTTGGATCCTTTTATTTTTTTCTACTGTGTCTTTAATATTTTATTTTTAGAAATCAAATACAGGAGCCTGACTGACATCGGTAATTTGCACAATTTGAAAATGTGCTTGCCGCACTGCGGCCATTTGACTTGGTATCGTATATTTTCTCACGAAAAAGTGAGGTTTGGCATGAACTTGGCTGAATCATGTTCGGCCCTACCCATTGCCAGTGTTTCGCACATTCCAAGTTGTGTAGGGAACAGTGGGACAATTCTTAGTGAGCCAGACAGCATGATTTAAGTAGAAATGAAATTACTCTGCTATGGAGATGTCAAAAGTTGTGGCTCCTTGAAATCCAAACACTGTCGGACGATACGGTAGCCAATTGTGAAATGTGAGAATTCGCATAAAGTGTCTGTGAATCACAAAACAGGCTGTAATATTTTTGTGCAATGCCATCAAGCGGCCTGAAATGGCTAAGATAAACAGAACTGCCGTTACTCAGACTATATAAACTGCATTTGTAGGTGTTTTTGCCTGTCAATAATGCCATCGAGCGGCCAAGCCCAGCTAAGTAATAAGTACCGGATGTTTTATTAATAGGTAAAATATTGGTCAATATTTATTAAGATCTTTCAGTATTAACATACATTAAATATGTCTTAAGCATAAACATGTTTATTATTATACCAATCATAATAATGGTTGAATTAAAAAAAATAATTATACATTAAAATATAATTAAACATATATTTTTGTACAGTATGATTGAATTTTTGGCTATTTGTCTTTATTTAGATTAAAGAAAAACTTTTAAGAATATTATGATTGCCAAGTAGTTACTCTTACACTTGCACTTCATTTTAAATAATAAAGTTTCTGCCTAAAGATTTTTTTGGCTTTTGCTGACTGACTTGTAGTGAAGGAATGTTATGTGATGTGCACATCATTTTAAATGGACAGGAGTTGTTGTTTTTTTTAATATTTTTTAATTAAACAATTGTCAACCAGTATTATTTATAGATCAACCAAATAAAGCATTACTCAGTTTGCACTGATGTGCAACAAATATATTTTGTTAATCTGTTGAAACCAAAATATAAAATAAGGAAAACATTTGCATTATTGTATTCTCTTATATATAAATTCAGATTTAGTGTAGTAGGAATTACATTTCTTCAGCATTGTTATATATTTTTTTGTTAATGAATTTTGTGATTAAAGTCACTATAATAATTAATTTGGGAATACATATAAAAAATTTACAAACATTTTACATTTTTAATAGGATAAATAGTAATTGTCAAAATGTTTTCATAGAAAAATATATAATTCTTATTATTAACACAAATTTATTTCATTTAACAACTTTCGCCATTTCAATGTTCTCTACTTGGAGGGCCTGTTGGGATAATTTGACAATATGGTACTGTTAAACCATTAAACATCACATGATCACCATTTCTTATGCTTGCACATAATAACTATTATTAACATGGGCAAAACTCTCCATACAATAGTGTCATTCAATGAATGCCAGGTTTGTGCATAAAATCCCCAACTAGTGTCTACTCTTCCAATATCACCAGACTAGTTTCTGGCTTATGGCCTTCATCAGTGAGGAACCTTGGATCTGAAAGCACTGCACCTAGATCTTAGGATCTAATGCAACCCTCCAGCAGCCATTTTTTATCTCTACTTAACTACAAAACTGAGAATAAAATTGAAAACAATAATATTTTCAATTTAAGCTCAATAGCTTATATAGTTATATGTCTGTGAATTCAGTTCAGTATCCATACATGTTGGTGTCTTTGGCTCTTTAACAACCATAGCCACCACTATCCTATTAGGCAGGATTGGCGTTAAACCATCATGTGATCACTATTTCTTATGCTTGCACATAACTGTTATTAACACAGGCAAAACTCCATACAGTAGTTCCATTCAGTGCCAGCCAGAGTAATCCATGAAATGCCAGAAGGTTTGTGTATAAAATCTCCATCTAGTGCCTACTCATCCAATATCCCCAGACTAGTTTCTGACTTGTGGCCTTTGTCAGTGAGGAGCCTTGGATCTGAGAGCACTGCACCTAGATCATCCTCCAGCAGCCATTTTTTATCTCTACTTAACTACGAGAATAAAATTGAAAACAATATATAGCCACTACTATCCTATTAGGCCGGATTGGTGTTAAACCACTAAACATCACATGATCTCCATTTCTCTTGCTTGCACATAACTGTTATTAACATAGGCAAAACTCTCCGTACAGTAGTGCTACACAGTGCCAGCCAGAGTAATCAATGAAATGCCAGAAGGTTTGTCCATAAAATCCCCATCTAGTGCCACAAGCCAGAAACTAGTCTGGGGATTGTATGCACAAACCTTCTGGCTGGCACTGAGTGGCACTACTATATGGAGAGTTTTGGCTGTTTTAATAACAGTTATGTGGAAGCATAAGAAATGGTGATTATGTGATGTTTAGTGGTTTAACACCAATCCTGCCTAATAGGATATAGTGGTGGCTATGGCTGTTAAAGAGCCAAAGACACCAAAATATATGGATACTGATCTGAGTTCAGACCCATATGACTATATAAGTTATTGAGCTTAGATTGAAAATATTGTACTTTCAATTTTCTCATAGTTTTATAATTAAGTAGAGATAAAAGGTGGCTGCTGGAGGGGTTGCATTAGATTCTAAGAATCTAGGTGCAATGC
Organism: Epiperipatus broadwayi; assembly: GCA_028023455.1. Taxonomy (NCBI): domain Eukaryota; kingdom Metazoa; phylum Onychophora; class Udeonychophora; order Euonychophora; family Peripatidae; genus Epiperipatus; species Epiperipatus broadwayi. The sequence continues at coordinate 906,713 of JAQFVV010006308.1, read as the reverse complement.
TCACAGATCCAAGGCTCCTCACTGACAAAGGCCACAATTCAGAAACTAGTCTGGGGATTTTGGATGAGTAGGCATTAGATGAGGGTTTTCGCAGAAACCTTCTGGCATTCATTGATTACTCTGAGTGGCACTTCTGTATGGAGAGTTTTGCCTGTGTTAATATGGTACTGGGTTCAGATGGTTACATTTCTTATCAAGTAGAACTTTGTCATGTAGTTTAGAGGGAACTTAAATTAAAATTCCATCACGTTACTGAAATAAAAACATGGCAACTCTTTTTTTTTGTTGTTGTTATAAAATACTGTAGAATTTATTTTTTTTTGGATTGTTATATTGAATCATAAAATGTAAATTAATAGTTTTTATTGAAATGTTAATTATTGCATTTATAAGTAACAAAATAATTGATATTTTCTTTTGATATAGTGTCTACAACTATAATGCTGTAGTTGTTTGATCATTTTTTTTCTTTCAATTTTATAACATTGTTAATTATTGTAGAGTTGTAATTATATTTTTATAGAGCACACAGGAAGTGTATGTAAATACTTAAACAGGCTTTAACCTGTAACAAATGTGCCTTAAAATTTCTAATAGTCAAGCAATGTTATTTTGTCGATAGAGGGATTTCATAAACCACGACACAAGATAGTGACTTTTATGAAAATAAGAATGGCCATCCTATCTTTAACCTAATTTTCTACTTATATAGGCCAATCTGAAACATCCTCATTTGAGAGCATTGTTGTTCTCTTCACTATTTAAGTCCATTATTTCTTTTACTAATTAACATTCGCAAAATCCTGCGATTTCCAGCGAGTTAATGTTGCGATCTTAATACTGGAAAATCTATAAACTATTGTAGAGTTGTAATTATATTTGTATAGAGTGCACAGGAAGTATATGTAAATACTTATAACTTTATTTTAAACATTTCTAAAAATGAAAACTCACATTACTGTACAACAATTCATTATGCTGACAGTATCTTATGATGTAACCATATTTTTCTTGAATTATAGTAAAAAATATCTTGATTAAAATTTAAAGAAATAACTTTTTTTTTTTTAAAAAAAGATAAAACAAAATATTTTATGTTCAGTATTTTTTTATTATTCGCTGTGAAATATTAAATAAGGTAATTATTTTTTGATTTGAAAAAAATATTTTAAAAATATATAATACATTTATATAAAGATAATGTAACATAAAAACCATGCTATGTACACTTAGTACTAAAATAAGATTTAGCAATGAATGCAGATGTGACAAAATATTTTTATAGCTCTTTAAGTTTTAATTATCATCATCATTTGATATCCATTTTAATTAAATTAAAAATGAAATATGTTATTTGCTAAGTTATTAAAATGCATAAAACTTACTGCATTTTCTTTCATGTATCCTCCTCTATAAACAAATATATTTTAAAGTAGGAAAAACTAACCATTTACATCATCTTATTTGTAACTTTAGCAATTGAAAAACTATTTTTTATTTTATTTATTGCACTATGAATATTAAAAAAAAACTTATTTACTTCGATGAATAGGAAAAAAAAAATTTTCAAAATTGAGCCAAAAATTGTCAGAATATTGATTGACTCAACAAATAGAATTGCTACAATAAATACTATTGGGTGATAAAACATGTTCTTGCACCAGACTATCTATGTACAATGGTTCTGCTGGGATGGTAGACAACTTTAGAAAGAACAAAGTTATCAGAAATTTAAATGCTGAATATGGAATGACTTATTTAAAAAAACGCTGAAAATGCATAGATTGCAAAGAAAATTTCCAAATTAAATCATTTCACATTGTGATAGTGCTGAACCGAAGTAAACTTTTTTTTACCAATATGAATTAATGAAAAGCAAATTGCATGTAATATGATAAATGTAGTAATTTTTGAGCTTTTATAATTATAAATTTGATTATAAATGTTAAATACAGTAAGTTAATATTTTTTTTATGCTTATTGGTTTTGTATTATATTTTTACCTGTTTGAAATGGAATATGAGATAGTAACTTTGTTCTAGACTGTGAAACTAAAATATATTAACTCTAAATATTTGCTTTTCAATGTACCATAAAACAATGGGCTTGTTTAATAATGTTTTTGGAACCTACTATTTTTGTTGTAAATGATCATTATACTATATAATAAGATATTTCTATGATTCTCTCATTCTTTAGACTGACATCATAATGTAATGTACACACTCAAACATGCTAGAATCCAATTTAATAGGCAATAATTATTTTAGTGTTTTTCTTTTAAATATTGATTATATAAAGGGCATTTAGAAAGTACCTTGATATAGTAGATAATTGTGATTTTATGTCGACATACTTCAGTTATTATATAGTAAATTAAACTGCCATAAATTTTATTATTAAGAAAAGTCAATTAGCTTGCCTATTTGAAAAAAGTTAAAAAGCTTTTTATTTTTACAGAATTTATACAAGAATGTTTTTGTGTAATATTTAATTTGTCTTATCATTTATATAAGCCAAATTTTCATTAAAAATCGTTTTGAATTCAAAGATTCACAAGTAAATTTTTTAGAATGGCTTGAGTAGCATTTAATCAGGAGTTAGAGATCATGGATGGCATATTAGCTCATAGCACATCCATGAATTGAATTGTTGCCAATTAATACCTCAAATTATTTTAATTTAGAATTTATAAGTTAGAAAAAAGCATATAAAATATGTTTGTGATTAAAGCTCTGTAGGAAAAGCAATATTCTAATAAATAGTACATAATTTGATTTTTGAAGTAGTCTTGTCATGTTTTACAAGTTTTAAATATTCTTGAGATTTATCATAAAGCTTTTTTTTCTTTTTTTTCAGAATATATTAAACATCTGTTTGTGAAACAAAGAGATAGACGAAAATTTCTAATTTAGCAGAAAACCAGCTCAAATTAAAAATCCAAATATTAAATAAATTCAAGATACGGAGTTTAAAAGAATTGAAAAAATAAATAATAATAATAATAACAACAGTTTTATATAGCAATTTACTGAAATGTAATACATTTTCTATTGAATTTTTTTTTTTTTTTAATGTAAATGTTACAGATTTTGATGTAGAAAATAATTAAAATATAAATTAAAAATGAATCATCTTCTAGTAGTTGAATTTATATTAACATGTAAGAATATCATCTAAAGTAAAACTGTTTTAATTTTATGGATGTGGATCAGATGTTGAGGTTATCTGTTTCTTTGTAAATTCGAAATTTAAAAACTTATGAAATTTTATTTGTCCTGCATTAATTTATTATTATTAATATGCTGTAGTAAATTTGTGATTTTGAATTTTTCATATTTTATTTTTATAAATAAATTTTGCTGTTCTATCTGAATTTTGTGTATTTTTTTTTCTTTCAGTAAAAATGTAGGCCTTAGTATTGTAAATAATGAATAATGTGCATGTGAAATAGGGATAATAAAATAATCTTGACATTAGAGAGCTAAATATTTATTTATTCTCTAAAAGGAAAAACTTAATATTGTATCAAGAGAATGATTGCTTCAGATTTGTAGTTGAACTTGGTGGAAATGAATGTTAACATTCTTTATACATAATTTTTTCAGGTATTTGATAATCTTTCTTAGTGCCAAATACTATCTGACGAGTGTTTTATCTTATAATTGTTATCTCTAATTATATTTGATTTTATCAATTTTTTTTTAAAACTGCATGCAGAACAGTTTTAAAGCAATTAAAATTTATTTATAACTAAATTATGTCCAATTGTCATTTTATTTAACTTATTCCACTATCATTTCACAACTGCATTTCTTAAAATTATTTATAAATTCTGAGTCTTGCATTTAAATATTTTTTGACTCCATTACATTGGGATGAACATTTTGTTGTCGTGATTTTTTTTTTAGCAATTTTTCATCACTAAATCTTGGTTTTTACTGTTATTATTTAATGTTTTTTATAATATATACTTTCCAATTAAATTTTTCTTCAAAAAATAAAATTGTTTTATTTCTCCAGAAAATGTTATTATTTGTTTTCTTTCTCTTTTTACAAGTTTAGATCAATTTTGGGTGGTATTAGGTTTCATTTTCAGTTGATAATGGAGAAAAGTTATACATCTATCATCAAAATCTTTTCTGTATAATTTTTTTTTCTTTGCATTGGTTGCTTACAGTGAAAGTGTTCCTTAAAAAGTGATCGTTGTTAAATAATCATGTTTAGTTTTTATTTTTGTTTATTCAAATTAGTCTCGTAGCTTAATTTATTGCTGGATACAATTGTAAAACTGTTTGGAGCAATTCTTGCATTTCTTCATTATAATTGTTTGCAGAAATTAAGGCAAGCATCTGGATATCCATAATTGAACTATGAGGTGCTTTTTTCATTGCCAACTTTAATTTTAGAAATAGTCGAGCTAAAATATCAGAAGATAAAGGCTCGAGCACAGTGCTTTTTTTTCTTACCCAACAAATTGCGCACAATCTTTTCACTACAGATTGATGTATCTTTGAGCAATAATAATTAAGTCTTGTTTACAGTATTCAATTTGCTTGCACATAGTTTTGGCCCACTTATTTTTTGGCCACAAACAATTCAAATTATAGAAATATTTGTGGTGTATAATGCTTTTAGAAATGTAAAAAATTTTCCTTGTTCTGTCAATCTCCATTCCTCGCTTTGGCGATTGATTGATAGTTCATATTGGAATATTTCCAGAACTCTAATTGCAGTTCTTTGCAAAGCTTTACATTGTTCTTGGAAATGCTATTGAGTTCTTCAGCAATTCTGATAGATTCACAATAGTAGATTTGAAAATTTTTGCAACTCTTTGCAGTTTATTTTTATTCCAGTTGTTCTCGAGTATCTTGTCTTGGATTGTCGTTGGTGTTTTCTCTGCCATAACGAATCTCTGCAAAAAATCACTTGGAAGCATTATTATGTTAAACCACTAAACATCACATGATCACTATCTCATACTAGCACATAATTGTTATTAAACAATTCAAAACAAAGCAAAAACTCTCAGTGCTCTCAGATCCAAGGCTCCTTACTGATGAAGGCCACAAGCCAAACTAGTCTGGGGATATTGGATGAGTAGGCACTAGATAGGGATTTTATGCACAAGCCTTCTGGCATCCATTGATTGCTTTTGTTAGCACAAGTTGACACTACTATATGGAGAGTTTTGAGTTATTTAAGCATTATTATGATTGGTGGTTTTCAATGTCATATACAGTTTGAATTATTTTATGTTTCGGTAGCAGTTATATTTTCTCATCTATAGCCTCTACATTACACCAGCAATCTTTTATTTCATACATCGATTTCACACATATGGTCTATTTCTAAGTCTTACAATTTCTTTGGATCTAATTTAAAACTTCAACTATCCATCTATTATCCTTTTTAGCAAAGGGTCCAGGCCACTCCATTTTAGTCTTTTAATTCTTTCAATGATATACTTTTTTCACCCATATATTTTTCAATCCCTTCTTGCTACTTTTAACAATTTTTCCATTCTTCATTGAGTGGTCTGAAGCATCTATTGCTCTTCTGTTAAATGTACAAGTCTCAGATCCATAGGCATATTTTATTATTTCTATCAAAAGCATTCCAAGTTTAATTCTATGATTCATTTTAATAATTGACAAAGGTTTTTTGTAATTGTTGATTTCTAATTATATATTTGTATAATTAATTAATTTTGTATTTATATGTTATTCGCCAATAGTAATAAGACTAAACTCAATGGACACAAAAGTGAAGATCACTAATTTAGTATTGCATGTAATCATGAAATAGCATTACAATTGAAAATGATATTCTTGAATGTGATCTTCCAGAATCCATAATTATAGGCATTAAAGATTTTTGGAGATATGTCTGCAAACATCAAGTAAGGTGTTTGAGAAATTTTTAATTCACAGGGTGCCAAACATGCATCTATATCTCTTTTAGACTATCCGAAATTTTGTTTGGCTGTGCATTGCAGTGTATTAAATTTTATTTACCAACTGTAGGGGAATTTATATGTAACTGAGATTAACTAATGGCATTTATTCAAATTTATTAATACAAGAGCACTATGCTGCTCTCATATAATAGCTGGATTGCCTCTGAAATCATGTTCATAGTTTAGCGGAGAATATTAGCATACTCTGTTGAACTAGCTCTTTTTTCAGCTCTGTGTCTGTTACAATGCAGTTACTGGAATTATTGCAAGGAAGATGTAAGGCTTACCATTTATAATAATGCTATTCATTGGTATTGCTTTCACTTATCAATGGTTTTCTGTGAATGCTTTTGACTTCAATATTACATTGTGAAAAAATTCATTATTCCAACTACACCAAGCCTTTTTTTGACCACTGTTTCTTTTTTTTTTTTGTAATCAGTATGTTTTTGCATCCTGATGCTCACAGATTGTTTGTCATTTTCCATTGTTCTGGGTAATATGAAATTAATCTCAAACCATATTGTCTTTAAGCAATCTAGGCTGTTCTCTTTAACGTGAAACATTACCTTGAACCTATTTTCCATTGTCTTATGTTGTTCATATATGACATTATTAGCAACTTTAATGCTATTATTCAATAACATTTAATTTGTCTAGTTATTTCACTATCTTCTGATTTATTTTTATACTGATCTATTGAATTTCTTCAATTATATGTATGTACATGTGGAAATGCAGTGCATACGTGCGATTACTATGTGATAAAAATGCAGTGTGTATAATCTGTATTTATTAGTGTAATATGTATGTAGAAATAAAGTTATATGAGATATATATATAACAGTATTGTTTAAATAAAAAATACTAACAAAGTTATTTAGTCTTTTAAATATTAGGTATACAATAAAAATCTTTAAAGACATTTGTGAGTAAATAACATAAATGCAATACACTGCATTTATAAATTAGTTTGGATTTATTTATTGGTCATAGATATGTGCATGCCATTTGTATTATTAATGACCCATTAGGTAGTTTTAATATTTCCTGCTTGTTAGATTTTTATACTTGTCTTAATTTTTAAGATTTTTTTTTTAAAATTGAGATGAGAATTGTTCTAGTTTCATATTGACATTTTAAAAAAAAAATTAGGTCTTCTCTATAGTTGTCATTTTATTTGAGATAATCTCCATTTAATTTTTAATTTTTTTTTTTTTTATGGCAATTTGTTATATAAATTAATGAAATGGGTAGAGGATGTGAGGCAAGGAATTATATATATATGTATATAAATTATATTGTTAATTTTTTAATAATTTTATTTTCATATTGAAAAATATTTCATCCTATTAATTCCTTATCTTGATGAATAAATATAATTAATTTGAATTAAAACTATTTGTAAATAAATTAGGCATCAAAACTATTGCTAATATTGTATAATGAAAATTCAAGGTAAAGCAAAACAACTGTTTTTTCACATGCTAATCTGTTTTAAGCTTTTAATTGTAAAATTTTTTGGAGTTTTTTTTTTTTTTGGGGGGGGGGGGGGGGGGCTAACCATTAATTTTAAATTTTGTTTAAAAAACTTTTATGCATTATACTGTATGGCATATAATAACTATATGTGGGGGTTCTCATTTTAGCATCTTTTATCAGTTTTTGATAAGAATTTATACTCATTTATCAAGAGCTATCATTGTCAACTATATCAATCCACTGATAATCATGAACCATGAATAACCTAATTATTTTCATATATTCTATTTTTATATTGTTTGTATATAATGTATTATTTTGCTTTTTTGAAAAATGCATATATTATTAAAGAATTGAAGAATATTTTTTAAATCTTTTTCTATTTACTAACAGTTTTTTAAAAAAAGATTTGATAAAGTATTGTTTTGAATCATAGATTTGTAATGTAGGTTGAAAAATAAAACTGATATCATTAGTTTGTGGCCTATATCAATTAAGATTATTTGAGAATAAGGCTATGAAATATTTCACAAAAGCTAAGATGCCAGTATGAAAAATTTGACTTTATTTATTTTAGTTCTTAGGTTTTATGTTTTTTTATAATTTTAAATAGTCATATTAAAGTATCTAACTTTTAACACACATTTCAAATGCAATCCTTATTAGTAACCTTTATTATTATTGTAATAATACATTTCTTTTAAAAGTAGATTTTTTTGTATTTTCTAAAAATTGAAAATTCCTCACTCTGGAAAAAATCATAAACTGAAATTTGAAATAAAACCAAACCTAAGAATATTTATAAATATTTTATCAGTATATCTATTTTTGTTTGTGGTAATAGACTATGAAAGCCTGATAGGAATTTTTTTTTTTTTTTTTTAAAAAAAAAAGGCAGATTTATCTTTGATAATTATTAAAATGTATCTAATTCAAGATTTGTGAAGAGCTCAGCTTGCAAATTATTGTAATGTCTAATTCAGAATAGTCATTATAATTGTTTCTTCCCTTAAATAGAATTCCTTTAAAAATAATTATACATTCTGATTTTTTTTTATTGACAGAAGAATTTATAGATCCTCATATTAATGGCAGAATAGGGAATGGACTCCATTATTAAAAAAAAAAAAAACTTTTATTAAAATGCAAGTAAATCTTTGAATCCTCATATATCACAATTTCATCATATGACAATTTGTAAAATGAAATAAAAATTACAGTAAATGGCACTTTGAATTTTTATCACTATTTTTTTTTTGCATTTGAAAGCAATGCTAATTTCTATAAAAAAACAACAAAACTAAGAATTAAAAAAAATTTAAATGTTACATATTACTTTTCCATAACTAACTTTGAAATTCTTATCAGTAATAAGATTAGTATTGTTTTATTAGTATTGTTTTAAAATTCATAAGAGTACCATCTATTTTTTATTTTTTTTTAGAAACTTTCCTTTATCATTTATGATGGTTCTAACAAATTCATGAGCCAATGGCGTAATAATTATAGACATTACATTGCTCGTTCATTTCTAATTTGGCTATTAATTAAATTGTATTCCATGTAAATCATTTGTGTACACTTAGTAATATTGGACTTCTACAAATAATTATAATTAGAGAAACAATGTTATCTAGATTTTTAATTGATATAATTTTTATTTTTGATATTTGGCATTATTTCATTATGAGTGAAATGTGATCAAGAATAGTAATTAAAAAATACCAATGTAGGTCATAATGCCGATACAATTCCTGATATGACGGACTTGGCCTATATTTTGGTAGCATACATGTTTCAAAAAGAATTTTCACTTTTTTTTAATCAAAATAAAAACTGTAGCTTTTAAATTGTATGTTTGTGGGTGATAGAAAACTTAACATTTGGAGACTTTATAAAACTATTTATTGATACCTAGTCTATTATATTCAATGGCAAAACTTGATCAAATAAAATAGGGACAAAGCCTCTCGCCTTGCAATTGTTGCTGCACTTAAGTCACAAATGGCTTAATAATTTTTGGTTGTTGGGTTTTTTTTTTTGATTGTTAATAGAATAATTATATGATAAATAATTAGTAAAAAATTAATTCAAACTATCCTTAAGTTTAACAAATTTTATTAATCACATAGCATTGTAATGAGATCAAGTCGCTTTGAATTTATATCAGTACGTACATATATGTATAAACTGAGATAGGAAGAAACTCCATTAAAATGAAGTAATTTAAATAAAAATTGAAACTTTATTAGAGAGAAAAATAGTATAATTAGAACATGAAAAACAAAACAAAAGAATAACGAACAACCCACTTGCTTTCTGAAATAAGACCAATTAAATATTTAAAATTATTAAGTATCCTCCAGCATTATTAACAAGAATAAGTGGATAGTTATTTTTGAAACTAACAGCATGGCAACAAAAGATCAAAATATTAGAATGTTTTGATATTTTCATTTGAAATGTCAAATGCTGTATAAATATATTTAATGAAATTGATGATGAATATAAATTTTACACATATTATTGTCGATATCAACAAAAGGTGTTAAGAAAATTACAGTACATTAGATGTTTGGGCTAGAAACACGGCTTTATTGCTTGAGAGTTCATAAGAACACCAAGTACTGGAAATGGGCAGTTCTGGAATCGATCCTAGTATTCCTCATTTCTGAATATGAAACTACCATTATGCTAAGTCGCATTAGACACTGAAAAATGTTGATTGAGAAGTAAATAAATAATTTTTACTTAGTAACTATTGGACTAAGTTGTTTGCCTAGCAAAGAGGAATATTTATATATATAAAAACATTCAACAAGATTCTTGTCTACTCGAAGTAGTCATGATTTTTAGGATTGATTACGTATATGATAGTGTTTTAAACTTTCATAGATTAGTAGAAATTCACAAAACAAAACTTAAGAAAAATTGTATGAGTGAATTAAAAGAATGTCTGTCTTTATCATTAATCTTATATATGTGCTATGGTAGTAAAGGACTCCAGAGTCTATGATTCCTGAATCAAGCATGGGTATTGTTATTACAAACATTGTAAAGTGGTTTGTATAAAGATTATTTTCCAAAATCATCTAAATATAAAATAGTGTATTTTTAGCTTAAATATGTAATTCTAAATTATCAAAAACAAAACAATATATAGGTAATGCTCACTATTTGAAAATATAATTCCTGAGACCATCATTATAATATGTAAGTAATATAAATAGATTATTGCACTTCAAGTTAATTATAAATTTGGACAGATATCGGCTCCTATCGTGCATAATTTTCTTTTTTATATACCAGGTTGATGTACTACATGAAATATATATATATATATATAGTGATCAAGTGACAGATTTCTGGAAATAAAAGTTTAATGATTTTTCAAAAATATTAAGTTTTAAGGAGACAAGATGGAAGTTTCTTAGTATTAAATTTGTGATAAAGAGAGAAAATATTACATGTTTTTAAATATTAAAAGGTATAATTTTGCTTAGCTGTGCATGGATTGATGTCAAAAAAAAATTATTTTTAAATATGAAAATGCTTCAAAATGTGATATCAAAATTGCTAACATCAAGTTTATTTATATAAAATAATTAATAGTCCTATATTATAAATGAATATCATTAAGAAAAGTTTGAGGGTCTTAGATTTATTGGTAATGTAGCACTTATATGTGAATAGTAATTTTACAATTAATAAGGTTGATTAAATTTTATTAAGTTTACACTGGGTCTCATTTTTTGCGGTAGATAGGTTCCTCAGAAAATACGCACAAAAGAAATCGCACAGAAATAGACTTAACTTACCTTGAAAAATGGAGGATAGGTTACTGTAATTTTCGAAAATCGTATAAAAGCAAAGCAACAACGTAAAATTACTTTAAAATTCTCATAAAAATAAAATAAAATATGACTACTAAAAAATTTCAAATTTGGAAAAAATTGATACAAGACAAACTTACCTTGAAAAATGGAGGATAGGTTACTGTAATTTTCGAAAATCGTATAAAAGCAAAGCAACAACGTAAAATTACTTTAAAATTCTCATAAAAATAAAATAAAATATGACTACTAAAAAATTTCAAATTTGGAAAAAATTGATACAAGACAAACTTTTTTTATTAACTACAGTATTTAATTTTATTCAAAACAATATCTTTTTATGCGTAATTTACATTTTTTTCATACATGTATGATATTTTAATTATCGCTATTTGAGACATCAGATTCGATGTGATGTGAGGTACACAAAGTCAAGAGGAAATACAACTAAAATGTTTTCCAATCGCTGTTGATCCTTCCCATTTCGCTAAGTGATCTAAAATTGAAATTTTTGTTTCCAAAGAAATTCATTTTTTTGGATGTTTTTTCCTCTCCAAAAGTTTAAAATAAAAATAAGAACTTAAGACTTACGATAATAAAAAGACACCGACTCACCACTGTTGGGCAAAATTTAATTAAAACTAACAAAAATTAAATTCTTATTTTTGTCTTTAATTTTTTAATTTTCAAATGTTTAAAAATCAAATTTCATTGTTTCACATCATGTTACGTAATTTTTAAATTGTTAATTACAATTAAAATTCAGATTTTAATTGTCAAATTTAATTGTGCGTTCCGCTTTTACTCACCTTTTAAAAATAAACTTGCCAACACTAAATGATTGATTTATTACGTACTCTTTTTATAAAAAGCAAAAATAGAATGTGATTTAAAATGCAAAAACAACAGCATACATAGTATTTTTCATCTATAACATTTGAACAGATTTACGTTGTAGTCTTGTAAAATTTATTACTTGCGGACACTAAATGATTAATTGATTACGTACTCTTTTTTTAAAAAGCAAAAATAGAACGGGATTTAAAATGCAAAAACAACAACATATATAGTATAGGCATCTATAACGTTTGAACAGATTTACATTATAATCTCATAAAATTTAATATGTGTATATAAAATGGGGAAATCCTGATTTTAAGTGAATTACAAATTTCTTTATTGTATATAATCTATTACAGTACTATTATAAAGTGCTGAAATATTGAAATTATTAGATGGAGGTCTAACTCTGATAATGCGCTATTTTAAATATGACATGAGTGCGCGAAATTTATATTTAAAGTACCCCGGTGTATAGATGTTAAAAGTAAAAAAGTATATTGGGAGGAAAGATGTAAGACATTGGTTTTTAATATTTAAAAAGCTTGTTAAATTACAATGAAGTGAGAAAAATCGGTATTTTTTTTTTGTTATTAATGAATTTTAAAAACGTTAATGAAAGATAAAAGGAAGATGACTTGACTTAGGAAATAAATAAAAGGTGCATATTAACACCCCCCACCCCCCAAAAAAAAAATTCAGAGAAAGTTTACATTTTAATTAACAGAAAGTAGTTATAATTATTTTATTGATAGATGGGAATGTCAATAAATTTAATGCAAATATAGAGAAATAAAAGCTCAGTACTAATTGATTTTTTTCTCTTTGTTTAAAAATGCTTGAATTAATGTCAGAATTTACAAATTTTTTAAAATATTAGATTTTGAAGATATCTCAGATTTGGATAACATCAATAAAGAAATTGTACTATAGTGAAACTTTTTTATAATCAGTATTTTAATACATTGAACCTCCCTCAAATGTCAAACTTAATTTTTACGTATGGCATTTTTAAAAACTTTTATTAATGTAAATGACAAAAAAACTTGCTATTTTTAAAATTATCCAATTTTTTAGCTTATAACTGCTGTAGAAAAAGCTTAATATACTTTGAAAAAATTATATATATATATGTGTTTAGATATATAAATACCATAACCTTACAAAGAATAATAAATGTTGAACTGCTTAGAAGTAAAGAAAAAAACTTGGTTTATTATTAAATAACCGCTTGTGGAAGCGTCTGAAAACTTTATTATTGCTGTGATTATTATTGAAATCTAGAAACTAAAGTATGAAATGTTATGGTAAATTTTATATGATGCACATGCTTGGAACAATGGATAGTTAAAAACTTGCACAGTTAGCAAGAGACTAAATTTATTGAAATAACCAATGAATGCAAGTTTAAAATGACCCATTAGATAAAAAAATACAATTACTGTTAAATAATTGATGTGAAGCAAGGAAAGCTATAAATGGGATCTGAAGTCTTAAAATATATATTATTGTGGTAAGCAGAGTTAAAGTTATTTTTAGAAATTATAAAAAAGATATGATAAAATTGGGAATGATCTAAATGAAAAAAATAATTATGTACAAAATTTATTCAAATCTTTACAATTTTTAAAAAAAATTGGATTTATAGGTAGTTATAACACAGTTAAATACGTACAAATATTAACCCTTTAGCTATAATTTACATGGTATATGTTTCTTATTGCCCCCCCCCCCTTTTTTTTTTTTGCATATTGTTCATCAATAAAAAAATCTGTTATATTGTATAGTTAAATAACTATATTTTACAGCATATTTTTTATATAACAAAAAGTGATAAATATTTTTAAAATATTGTAGATATGAAAATTTATAATTATGTATATACGAAATAAAGTTAATACTATATTTTCATGCTTTCAATCTCAAAGGACATGGAAAAATCAGTTATATAAAAGTATTAAAATTATTTTATTAAAAAGTACTTATAATTTGCAAATCATATTTGTTTTTTTACTGTATAATTGTATATGATAAAAGCAGGAACAGTTCTTTTTATTAGTGGGTTTGAGTAATTAGTGATTACCAGATGGAAATGCATTCAAATCCTCATCTCCAGGCCAGTTTTTAGCTTTTGCTTTGATCAATGAGAGTTGAGATTCAAAACAAAATAAAGCAGTTACGCATCCGTAACTGTTCAAATAGAGTGGCCTGTATTCAAAATCTCAGTAAGTTCCTACTAGAGTTATATCTTATTTTTTTAATAAGGTTCATAATTGTGAATGAAATTAATATACTATCCATTAACTTTGCCTATTGTATAATCTTATTGTGTCCAAGTATTAAAACACTTTTTCTTTGCGAATAAATTATTAGTTATCCAACTTTCAAATTTATAATTATGACAATATATGGCTCATATAAATTTTTGGGGAAAAAAACCTATTCAGCTATATCAAATCCTTAATTATTTGCTAAACGTATAATCAGACTATGGTATTATTTCATATATATATAATTATCACAAGTGTTATATTGATTTTTTTGCATTTGATTAAAGATACAAATTTTACAACAATTTTAGTTTACATAAGGCAAAAATAAAATGTTGGCTTAAAGTTAATTAATGCACTTCTCAAAGCAATAAAGCTGTGAGAATGTGGTATTTATTATAAAGATAAAGAATTCAAATATTTTTAGTTACACTGATTTTGTATTTATTCATAAAGTGTGAATTTTGATTTATGTTTCAAATTAGCCCTTTTATTCTCAGATTTATAATATATCTTGTAAAATTATAATTAAATTTGTCCATAGTTTTTTGCCTTTCAAATCTGCATTATATCCAAATAGGTTATTAAAATATTTTGTAACTTTGAATAAAAAAGTGAAATGGGTTTTCATGTATATTTCCTTTAATGAGTCATAATTTTCATAATTTAGGAACTTTGTTCAATGACAATATATTGTACACATTTTCATGATTTGATAGAATAATTTTGATCAACTAAACACAAAGAAAAGTGGAAAATTTTGCTGCTGATAATTTAAATTGATAGTCATTCAAATCTTGTTCCTCTTAGGGTGCAAAATAATCTAAATAGACAAAAACATATCTTAAAAATTTATTCCCACTAGTAAAAATAAAATACATTAATACAATGAATTGTAAATTTATATTTGTGTTTGAATTATCTATTATAATTTTATCTAGCAGGTCTGTAAAAGCCTCTAACATATTTGTTTTTGTTCATAGACAAATTGAAACATTTAGATGATAGGCTGGTACGTGTACCATTTTATCACCAACTGTAATAGTTTGTACTGTTTTTCATGATATTAATGTAATTTATTTCAGTATTTAATATTTGGAATTACATAATAAACTTGTATGGTTACTTAGAAGATTATGTAATATTCAAGAAATTGTCAATTTAGCATAAGTATTTCTTTTAAATATCCAAACTGAAATTTTTTTTTTCTTTTTGAATATTGGGTTTTTGAGTTCACTAAAAATATATTAAGTTGATGCTAAAAGAAACTAAATATAACAAAATAGTTTAGATATTTATAAAAGAGTTGAATTTGTACCACTATGGAGAAAAGCACTTGTGACTAGCATATATCATGTTAGAAATACTATTAAAATTATGTTGCCTAGATTAAAGCTTTATAATTACAGATATCAGCAAAAAATTCACCACTTGCAACTGGTGTAAAATGGGAATTTTAAGCAAAATAACTGACATTTCAGAAAT
The DNA here is from genome assembly GCA_028023455.1 of Epiperipatus broadwayi. Classification (NCBI taxonomy): domain Eukaryota; kingdom Metazoa; phylum Onychophora; class Udeonychophora; order Euonychophora; family Peripatidae; genus Epiperipatus; species Epiperipatus broadwayi. Next base: position 890,844 of record JAQFVV010006308.1, on the reverse strand, counting down.
CATAACTAATTCAAATTATTGCAGCAGTTTCTATTTAAATGTAAGAAGAAGAAAAAACTCATTAATTACCTTTTGAAATCTGCTTGCCAATTATCAACCTAGTTTGCAATGATTATTTTATCAAAATTTGATAGATTTATTAAAGTAAAGCAAAATTGCTAGTATGCAATATTTCAGCATATTAGAGGACTTGTTCACTATATCTACTATTTTTAATTTGATGGAATGTAAAATAATGGACTACGGTCGTCTTAAACTATTATTTTGAATAAAAATTTTGAAAATGATTGATGATTATTAGACCAATAACTGATATAAAATATCTTGTATTTATTCATATTTATGGGTTGAATGAACATATTTCTTATAATAGAATAATTGACAAAGGAAAGAAGACCTAGAAAGCTTGTATGTGAATCAAAAAATATTTTTTGGATTAAATAGTACTTTCAGAGACTAAATTTATATAATGTGTAAATCAGGGGTGTGTTATCTTCTGTTTATTCAATATTTAGTTGAATGTATTTTTTAAAAATGTGGTTTTGAAAGATATGAAGCTAGCTTTGATTATCAATTGTGATGCTTTAGCATCAAACTAAATACAAATTTTATTCAATTTGACAATTTTGAGTGATTTTTATTGTCTTCCTTGCAATTGATTTGGAATCCATTAGCCATAAATTTGTCATTTTCAGTCTCTATTAAATTATTTCAGGCACTTCTGCTTATATTTTATCAGTGTTTGTAAATATTAACTAAGAACCTAACACAGCATTAATTATTACAGATGACATTTATAGAAAGTTTGACATGAAAATCAATAAATCCAAATTCTTATAGATGAGGCCAATTACAGATTAAAGAGTGACAGCTGGGTAGAAACTTATGGAACAAATATTGCTTTTTAAATGTTGTATTTAAGAAATTGGTTGCCTGATACATAAATATGCACAAAAGTTGAAATTATGCTGTTGTCTACACATGCATCTAATAAGAGGTAGCAATTTTGACAATTAAAAATTTAAATTGACAAAATAGTTTGTTAAATCTTGATGAATTGTTGCTCTATATGGAGTAGAGATCTAGATGATTTCATGAAAGGAATGTGTAAAGATTAGAAGCTTTTGAATTGAAGATTTGGAATAGAATAAGAAAAAAATATTTTGGCAAGACAGAATTTGCAATACGAAGTAATAAAGAAACAGTATATAAACAAAGATTATTGAAGCATAAAAGAAATTAGATTGAGCACATAATTAACAGCAGGGAATTCAGGGAAACAATAGTATAGAGGGAAAAATAGTGGAACTGAAGAAAGTTAATTGTTCTACAGCAACAATCTCTAAATGATAACCTGTAAATTTTAATCTGACATGCTGACATTTGTTTCTTAAAAATGAATGTTTTAAATATATATAAAATGTTATCACAAATAAAATTATACCTGTTGTATTTTATTTTTCTTTAATAAACTGAATAATTCTACAACTGTTCACAATGTTCACTAAAACAATTTTTAAAAAATAAATTCTCAACCAATTATTGAGCATCACTTTCATTTGACAATTCAGACATTGACGTCAAATAGATTATTTTTGTTTTTGATTATCATGTCAGATAATATTTTGTGAGTTAGTCATCTCTTTTTTTTCAACCTGAATAAAACAACTTTAGATTTTTAAATAAAATTTTGTAATTGTGTGCTTAAGTCATCATCATCATCAACCATTATCAATCCACTGCAGGATGAAGGTCTCTCCAAGTTTAATCCATCTTCTCCGATCTTTAGCTTCTCTTCTCCACAACACCCCTGCACATTTTCTTATTTCATCCATCTCACATGTGGTCTCTTTCTGGGTCTTTTACAATCTCTTGGAATCCAGTTTAAAATTTCAATTGTCCATCTTTTATCATCTCTTCTAGCAATATGTCCAGCCCAACTCCATTTCAATCTTTTAATTTTTTCAATAAGGTCAGTAACACCTGTTTGTTGTCTTACCCATACATTGCGTTTTCGATCTCTTCTTGTTGCTCCCAACATACATCTCTCCATACTCCTGTGAGTGGTCTGAAGTCTCTGTATTGCTCTTCTATTAAGTGTCCAAGTCTCAGATCCATAAGTAAGAACTGGTAAAACACATTTGTTAAAAACCATCCTTTTCAAACACATAGGCATATTTCCTTTTAGTATCAAGTTATTTCCATCTGTATTAATAATCTGACCAAGGTATTTGTAACTGTTAACTTCTAATTCTTCATAATCAATCTTTATTTTCATATTTTGAGCAAATCGATTAAACATTACTTTAGTCTTTTTAACATTTTATCTTTAGTCCTACTTTTCTACTTCCATCTGCTAACTCCTGCAACATTTCCTGCAGCTCTGAAGCATTATTTGCAAAAACAACTACATCATCTGCCAAATCTAAATGACTTAAATACTCTCCATTTACTTTCACTCCTTTAGTTTCCCATTTTAATCCACAAAATACTTCTTGCAGCACTGCTGTAAAGAGTTTTGGAGATATGGAGTCACCTTGTCTTACACCTTTCTCAATGTTGATTTTTCCAGTATCATTATGTAATCTAATTGTTGCTGTTGCATTTTTATAAATATTCTTTAAAATATGACAATATCCTGGATCTATACCTTGATGATCCAATGCTTTAATCACTGAAGAAATGTGTATAGAATCGAATGCCTTTTCATAATCTACAAATCCAAAACATAATGACAACTCATATTCGTTTGTCCTTTCTATGACTTCTCTCAATACCTGGATATGATCTATTGTACTAAAACCACTTTTAAATCCAGCTTGTTCTCTTGGTTGGTGGAAATCCAAAGTTCTCTGTAGACGAGTTGTAATTATCTTGGTAAAAATTTTATATAAAACTGATAGAAGGCTGATAGGTCTGTAATTTTTAATATCTTCTTTATCACCTTTTTAAAATATTAATATTATTACTGCATTCTTCCAATCTTCCGGTACATCTTTATCATTTAGACATTTGGTATATAACTTTGCTAAAATTGTTTCTATTTCTTCACCTGCTTCTTTTAATATATCAATTATAATTCCATCATTTCCTGGAGCCTTTCCTTTCTTCATACACTTAATTGCATGTCTCACTTCTTCATTTAAAATTCTGGGCAACTCGGAAGATGTAATAGATATAGGAGGTACTTGTTCTTTATTACTATATAATTCTTGATAAAAATCTTCTACCAATTTCTTGATGTCATCTCTCTTTTTAGTAATAATTCCATCTTTTTTTCTTATTGCAGATATAAATTTCCTACCAATACCAAAATGTTATTTAACATTTTTGAGACTTTTATTTTCTTCTACAGCTTTCCTTGCTATTTCACAGTTATACTTTCTTATATCATTTTCAACTCTTTTCCGTATCATTTTACAAAATTCGAGATATTCAAGTCTTTTTAATACATCATTTTTGTATATCTTCATATTCCTTCTTTTCTTCATAAATTCTCTAGTCTCGGTAGAAATTTTATTAGTCAATTGCTGCTTTTTTCTACCGGCTATGTTTGTTGCAGTTTTTAAAAGTTTATCAGTTATTTTCATATTAATTTCATTCAAATCTGAATCATGTTCAAAATCTCCTAACACTTGAAACCTATTTGTAAGTTCTAATTTAAATTAATTAGAATGTTTCTGGAGATTAGGAATATCAACTGTAAATATTGTTTTTCTTAATAATTTTTGTCTCTCTAGTTTTACATTAACACGTAACTTACACCTTACTAATCGATGATCACTTCCTGTGTTAAATTTATTAAGAACATTACAATCTTGAAATATGTATTTTCTGTTAGTCAAAATATAATCCAATTCTGCTGTACCTTCATTTGGATGCTTCCATGTCCATTTCCTTTTAACATTTTTCTCAAAAAATGAATTCATAATATAAAGTTTTTCTTTTTCTGCAAACTCCACAAGTCTATGTCCTCTCTCATTTCTATTACCATAACAAATTACCTACAGCAATTTCATCTTTCATTTGTCTACCAATTCTAGCATTAAAGTCTCCCATAACAATTTTAAAATGTTGTTTACTCTGATCAAAAGCCTTTTGTACATCCATATAAAAATCTTCTACTACTTCATCACTATGAGAACTTGTTGGGGCATAAACCTGAATTATCTGCATTTGGTATCTGCTATTAAGTTGTATAACTAATCTTGCCACTCTGTCCAATACACCATCAATCTCCACAATATTGTTCTTCCACTTTTTATTTATAATGAATCCTACTCCACTTGTATTTCCAATATGTGTGCCTTTATAATAGAGTATATGTCCACTTTTTAAATCAATTGTTTCTTCTCCTTTTCTTCTAACTTCACAAAGTCCAATAATGTCCTATTTAATATAAGACAGTTCTTCTAATTCTTGCAATCTTCCTTCACTTGAAAGTGATCTGCAGTTGTAAGTACCTAAATAAAAAGTCGTCATCAAATGGCTGCCTGGGTCCGCAATCAGGGGATTCTTAGCACCCTCCGCCTTTAATTATATTTATTGTAAAAGTTAAGGAAGATTTATTATTATAGATAATAGATTTTCATATATAATGTTTAAAAATGTATAAAAACAACAACAAAAAAATTGTAACTATAAGAATGTGAATTAAAAAAAAAATGTTTTGCCAGAAAACTAGTATTTCTTTTTGAGTGTGCATATTTTTGCGAACAAACTTTTTTGAAATTAAAATATAAAATTAAAACATATACCAGAGGATTTATATGAGTTTATAAATATTTCCGACATTAAACTTAATATTACAAAATTCAATTGCATATATTATAATGTTATGCACTGAAATAATACATGTAAATGTCTGAAAATATGTAACAATATAAAATTTGATGGTAATTCTTAATTTTTATGTATTTAAGTATTGTGAAATTAATTCTGTAATTTTATACAAATGAAACAACAAAAAAAGTAAACAGTAAAAAATCAATACCAATTTTATCCATCAATTTGGTGATAAAAACTAAACTTTATTATATATAAAAATTTTTGTAATATTTTAAAATAGAAGTATTTTTTATATACTTGGGGTTTAAATGTAATATAGGGGATTTGAACACAGTCTTTAAGCTCCCTTCTGCTATCCACTCTCATACAGCTGATACACAAACCACACACATATGAAAAAGATAAGTGATCTCCAGTATATGTATTTTGTGCTGAACCAGCAGTCATCAGTTGGTCCAGATTAAAGTTTTTGATAAAATTTTTGAATATTTTGATTTATTCTGTTTTATATTAGGAAAATATTCTATTGACAAAAGTATGATTTGTGACTTGTGGACTAATTGTATTAAATAACTTAAAACCTTAACTTTATTATTAAATATTATCCAACCAAAAATGAACATTTAAATAGCTGTGTTTTAATATATTGTGTTGTGTTTAATTCAGTAAATAACTAATTTTAATAAAATAAAAAAAAAAAAGTTTCTGTAGGTAATTATTAAGCATTTCTATTATTATAGATATTTAGTTTTAATGCTCTTTGTAATATCACAAAAACAAATTATATTTTTTAGATTAAGTAATTCTGAATTTTAGTTTGGCTTTATAAATACATTTATTATTTTAGGTTAAGAAAGGTGTAAAAAGGAAAGCGGATACAACAACTCCCAGTTCTAGCACGTCTTTTGATCCTGCTTATCAAACCCATCCTGACCAAAAACCTGCCAAAATTGCTACAAGGAGAGAAAGTGGAAGGCAGATTAAAAAACCTACTAAAGATCTACCTGATTCTCAGGTGAATATATATATCATTTTAAGAATAGGAATTACTTACACATTTTCATCTTCATTCAGTTGCATTTTTATTATGTATTTAAAAATTTTTAAATCAGGATGCTTCACTAAACAAGGATGCATTATTTCGTCATTTGTATATACTATATAGTATATGTTAATCTTTAAAAAAATTCTAAATAAGATATTAAATGAGAAAAGTTAGGACATTACAAGGGGCAACTTCAAAAGTGGTGTTTGCTTTCAGCCTTTTAATAAAATTTAAAGTGTTTGTGTGTGTTTGCTGTGTATGTGTGTTTTTGCGTGTGTAAATATATACATCTTTACGTATATGTATATACACACATTGTTTTTGTTTTCTGTTGTTTTAGAAAGCAGCTGAAATAATGCATCTTAGATAAGTGCTACCTGGTGAAGGAATTTATTTGTTTATTATTATTATTGATTATTATTATTTGTTTTGTTTTTTTTTCACTCATTACAGGCTACATTTCATTCATGTCTTTAAAAAAAAAATTTAAATCTACACATGAGTAATTTTAAATTCGCCTTGTATGTTGAAATATTGCCCCTATCTTTTCTCAGCTGCTTCAGTCACAAGACAAGGGTCATCAGGAAACAAGTACGAAAGACGAAGAGGGTGTAAATTCAGAGGTGAAGATATTTTTATTTTTTACCCCTCCCAAACTTTTAACTATATTTACTATTGCTTTCAGCTGCTATTTATGGTAGTCAGATTAATAGCTTTTGAGGTTGTCCCTTGGGTTTAAAAAAGTAAATTTTTTTTAATTAAAAAAAAAAAAATTATCTGCTGAATCAGATAGTTTGGGGGGGGGGGGTATTTTGTCAATTTTTGATTAAAACTAAAAAGGGGTTTAAAAAATTCATCAGATTTCACTATTTTAAAAATTTCATACTTATAAAATGAATTTTTTTTTTTTTTATTAAAAAATGGAATATATTTTAATTTTTAATGGCACAACAGAAGTTTTTTCTATTTCTAAATCACAAATATATTTTTTTCATAGCAGCAACACAGTACAAAACCAAAGAAGGGGAAATTATCGGAACAATTAAAGTATTGCAATGGCATCCTAAAAGAATTATTTGCCAAAAAGCATGCTGTAAGTATAAATATTTCCTGTTTCTTTTTTTTTTTTTAATTATTAGAAAAGAAACTTTAACTTGTGGCCAATCCTGGGGGAGGAAAAAATATCTTTGATTTCTAATATAATTGACTTTGTCTGATACTTAGATGTTGTCACCTCATAATTATATCAAAAAATTTTTTGATTAGATGCCTAATACTTATAGCATAGTTTAAAGTTATTATTCAAGTGGCACTATGATAGAAATTTATTTTCCTATAAATAAATATTGTAAATCATTTCAATATACAATAATCATAATCCCATAAAAAGCAGTTAGCTTATTAGAACCTGAAAAAACTCTTGATAATGATTTACGATTTTAAAGGAATAAATATTCACTTGGAATCTCACTATAGTAAAGTTCATACTTGACTTCATCTTTATATATGATAATAATAATTATTATTATTGAAATAGAAAACCCATTGCTTAAAAAGGAAATTATTGAATAAAAATATTTAGGGTATATTTGTAAATAACCCTTGTAATTTGTCTTCATCTAAAAAGAAAGCATGGTTAAAATTATTTTTTTAAATGCCAACAAACTTGTTTTTTAATAAATCCGTTTTATAGTTTACATATTTAATCACATTTTATTACATGATTATCATAATAGCAAGCTCAGTTATATTTTTTAAAACTAATTGTAAATTTAAAATTATACATAAAATAATTTTTTAGAATAAAAAATTTAATTTGTTGCTATAGATTCCAATTAAGTCATAAACTTTAATTTTAAAATGAGCAGCAGTGATAATGAATAAAAAATTTTAAATGGTCTTATTTATTAAACAAAAACACTAACTTCTGTGAAAATATAGCATACAAATTGTTTATTAATAAACATTGACAGTTATTGCATTTATATTGTGAGAGTACGCAATGCTATCACATTGATATATATAATTAATATATATACTTTTTTTATATATATATAATTGTTGTAATAAAATTAAAACAAGTAAAAATACTATATTCATTCATAAATATGTTAACATTGTTTAAACTAACAAAGTTCATTAATAAAAACATGACATAAAGATAACCTTTAAAGTCAAGTTCGCAGCCTATCAAATAACATGAAGGAAAATAAAATTAAAATATCAATTATTCATTATAGAATGTAAATTCGTGAAAACAAATGATATATGCAGTACATGATGTTTGAAGTGATTTTATTATAAATACTGAAATAAAATTTTTATTATCTTCTATCTTTTGCCGATGTACTAGATACTTTGCATATTGATTGTACTACGTTCTGATGTAGAATACATACAAAAAGATAAACAGATTGAACGGTTTATTTATTTTAGAAAAGTTTTATTAAGAAACAAACTTTAATTAACCAAATAGAAGGATAAATAAGTTATTCTCTATTAATATAATTCGTAATTAAAACAAAATTATATATTTTATTAATTAAAGGCTTAAAAACATCATTCTAAATTGGAATTCTGAAGTATATAAACTTTTTTAAAAATCATTATACATTAAAATCAACTTTAATTTAAGAAGATTAAATATATAAAGAAATACCTTTTTAGTAAATTCCAATCGTAATAGGATATATAATGCTTTTGTTTTGACCGCATATAAAAGTGATTGCTTATCCTACTTAAATGCCTAGAAGTTATATCTCCATTATCTTTTTGAAACTCCAATTGATAATAAAATCGTTTACGGAAAAATATATCTACATCATGTAAAAAGAATGATTAGGTACAACTGGGTGCCTCGATATTTTCACAGTGATTGTTATCCGAAGAATAAAGAACTTTATCCTGAATGAACATTGCTTCTTCAACATGGAAATGAATAGGACAGTAACATGAACTTTCATTTTAAAAAATATTTAATTTTATTTCCTTCGTATTAAAATACTTTTACATTTGGAATAATTCAATTATGTGAGACTAAATAAAGATGATCAGAAGACCGTGAACTTTAATATTTATTTTTTATTATATTTATTAAAGTCTAGGTCTTCAAGTGAAAGCAATTTGACAAAAGGTTTTTAAAGTAAGGTTCAAGTAAAATTAATATGAAGGTAAGAGTTTATTACTCTTCATATTATATTTTTTGATTTGACATTTACAGAACACTGTTATTACTAATTTAATTAAATTAATGTTTATTTGTTCTTATTCGTTGAATGACTAATATTCTGTATGAAGAATTTATATTCATTAATAATGACTTTACATAGGAATAGTCTCAAGAAGATATGATTCTGTCATATGGATGGTATAATGTAATACTATTATTTATTTGTATATTTATTATATCCATATTAGTTAGTTTAATATTTTTATAATTTATTTTAGTAAATTATAAAAATCCATTTATTATATTATACATTACTTGAATCTGTTCATATTATAAAATATACATCTACTAAGCATATATAGAAAGTTATTTTATATTTAAACTTCTAAAATAGTTGAAATGTGAAGTAAATTTTTATAATTATTTTTGTTATAGTAAATAAGTTGATTATTTATTTATAATAAATATTGTTAATGTTTATTATAAAATTAAAGAATCCTCTAATTATTTAATTTATATATTAATTCTACGAAATCAAATTATATTCAAACCCATATACCCACATTCATATATTACATTATTTAATATCCTAATTACTGAATTGAGATATATTACAAAATATATTGAGATTATTTAGAATATAGTCATTGTCTTAGCATTTATGGAAACCCCTGAAGAGAGTTAACCGCAACTTTTCTTTGAGTTTGAAATCTGAGCATAACAGGAAAATTAATAAAGGTGAACTTGACTGATTTATTATAAATTGTATCTATATAATATTAAGTTATTAAAATTGAAGTAGATTCAATTTTGGAATAAATTTAGATCATTTTATTCACAGCATCCTATTTGAAGACTTAAAATTTGATTATAGAAAGAAGCTATCGCCTTAACGTTTTCTTCGGGAACCCGTACTGTTACAATATATATATATAAATTGTAAAAATTTATCAACTTCAATATCATTCATGGTAATCTCTTAACACATTCAATTGAAATTTATAGTAAAAAAAAAAAAAAGTATTTTTAATCCACCCCCTCCCCTTTGATTTGTGAACAAACTTGGAAATTTATATACAAGGAGAAAGAACAGATGTTTTTCAAAGTAGTGGATATAACTTTACGAGACATGTCATAATGGATTTATACAATAAGGACTAGAGAGTAAGAGGTAAGATAATGTTAATGTATTTAATTCTTTTTTTTTTTTTAAAAAAAAGTTCTTATTGTTGCAATTCTGCTTTAAGATGTCTATGAATCTTATGTCAGAAAAATAATTATTTTTAGATTATTTTAAATCAATTGTATTTGAAAGTATAAAAAATATGTAATGTATTTGAATATTAATAATGAATTGAATATTTATTAATAAAAAAACCTCAAAGGATTTTGTTTTTTTTGAAAATTTGCATTTCATAGCAACTTATAGTAAATAAATTACTATGATAAAGGAATCTTGTCATGGCTTATTTTATCTCTATGAAGCACTTATGTAAATGCAAGAAATTTCATTTAATTCCAAAATAATTATGCTTCATAAATGTATAGATTTAATGTCAATTCTACGGATATTTTTGCTACATGGCAACAATCTGATGAAATAATATCAAATTTATATTGTTAAATATTTAACATTCAACGGCTTACAAAAGTACTTTCTCATTTTGTTAATTAATAAATAACGGTTTGTACATTAACATTTGTGGGACTTCACATTATTTTTTGTGTTAATAGTTTTATGTGATCTAATAATTACTTATATTCACATTAAGTATTGGTATTTTAACATAATTATCAATAATTTGTTAAAACAATTTTTACTTGTTTTGTATTGGTTTGGGTCTATTTCACTGGTTTAAATGTCACACAATATTATTTCTGTTAGGACAATTTTCGGTTCCTGTTATCAAAATACACTGACATTTTTTTAAGGTTTATAATTTTTATTATTAACTTAACAAAAAAAAAAAAAATCCATTTATTTATATTAAAACTCTGAGAGTGTTATATATGTATTAAAAAGGTGAATATTTCAAATTCAATAATAAAATTATATGTTAAAAATAATGAATTGATAACAGAAAAGTGTACTTTTAAAAAAATTACCTTTTATTAAAGCAGATTTTAATTTTTTTCAATGAGATATATTGTAAAAAAAATAATTTTGCAGGGGAAATTTATGAACTTGATTGTAGAAGGAAATTTAATTCAAATCCTTGGATTTATTTTAGCCAAAAAAAAAAAAAAAGATATTCAAATATGGTGTTTTCAATATTTTATAAGTCAGATATTTTTCAAATTCAACATATACATAAAACAAAACAAATGGAAGTTAATTTTCATAAAAACTGTTATATCAAAAAACATTTAATCATAATCAATAAAAAGTGCAGATAGTTTGAAATAAGTTAACTATATATATTTTTCTTCCTTTTTTTTAAATTTTTTTTTTCATAAACTATATTATATATGCATTAGAAATCTGATATTGACTGCAGAAGGAAATTTAAACCAAATCCATTGATTTGTGTTAAACAAAATGATTGGTATTTAAGTGTCTATCTAATAAATGATCATTAAAAAAAAATATAAATTAATATTTTTTATATTGATGTCTTTTTAAAAGAAAAATAAATAATAAAAAAATAAATTTAATAATGAAGTTTAATATTCTATAAATTTAAGAACAAAAAATGGCATTTTATTCAATTTGAACATAATTTTTGTAAAATTGATATTAAAAAATATTTAATTCTATTAAATAAATCAATAAAAAGTACACGTGGTTTGAAATAAATTTATATATATATTGTTCCCTCTTGACAATAAATTTTATATGTATTCAAAAAAAAAAAATTCAAAATAATATTCAAATCACCCATCTAATGTTAAGATATTTCAACAATGCTGTCATGTGAATAAATGTAAAACTTTAACCCTTTAATATTGGAAGAGTGATTTGAATATTTTCTATTTAATTTTCAGCTAGCATTGCGCGCTTTATAATATTCAAAACAATGTATACTTGGGTCTATTTTTAGTGACAAGCAATATGTAGGGAAAGTGTCTTGTTGTATTCACATAGTACTTTATGTAAATATGCATATTCAAAATTATTTGACTATAATTATTGTAAATTTGACAATATACAATGCTTCCAGTTAAGAGATGACTAGTTTTTCAAACTGATTATAATGCTGTCTCTGAGTCAATATAAGTGTTACATAATAACATAGCTTGCTATTTCCATGTAAATTTTAAACAACTAGCATGTCTGGATCACAAATTATGATATGAAATGTGACAATATAGAAAACCCATAATGAAACAAATCACTAACATTAGATTTTTTTTTCCAGTTGGGGACAATACTCCTGTAATGTTCAGAATGTGAATTGCAGTAAAGACATGAATTGTAAGAATGTTTTCAAGTGAATTGCTAGATTCCATGAAGGCTGGAAAAACATAAAAATCCATGATCAGGTGCATCAAAAACGATTGGAAATTATGAAAAGTTGATAAAAATTCTTAGAATTGATTGCTTTGGGTTTTCTCCGACTTATTATGCAAGTTACTGGCATTCTCAAAACCATTGTTCTTTGCATTTTAATGAAAATTGTGAAAAATTAGAAAATATTTGTTGATAAAATGTGTTATACTGAACTTGTTGACTAGTGGCCAAAAAGATGACAAAATGAATTGCTGCAAAAATTGCAACTATGGATTTGGAATTCTTGTCTAATATTGTAATAAATATTGAGACAGGATATTTCCAGTATGATTTATTCCCCAAGCACCAGAGTGCAGAAAGGAGACCAAATTATAAATGTAAAAGTCAAATCAAATATTGCTCAGTTGTTCAATCTAAAAGCATTATTCACCACAAATAAATTCATGTAGATCAAACAATGTAAGCTATTTACAATGGGTCTCAATTTTGTGCAAGCGACATGAAAAGATTTGCATTATACACAATACCAAGATGTGCTTAAGCATCAATCCTATTCTGATTTAGTTTTGTCTATTTATAAAATTAAAGTTGGCCATAGAAAGAGTTTTCTACAAAGATGCAAAACACTTCTAAGTCAGTTATAATTTGTGATCTAAATGTACTAATGTCTCAAAATTTTTGTGACAAATAGTTTGGACATTGAATACTGGAACATACTATTATAATGGTCAGGTTTGTACATTTGCACAGCAGACCGAGAGTCCGAGCCAGAGACCCAAAAGCTGGCCAAGTCAAGATAGTAATATCCTACGTCTGATCATACCCATGCTTCCAAGTTAACCCATTGTGACTGACATGACTGAGGTTACACTCGATATCTCTATTCACGTTCCAGCAATAGCAAAGCAGTAAAATATGAGACCCCCCCCCATTACATGATATTATATAACTTAACTAGTGATTCATAAAGTATAATGAGCAAGTTATAAAGCAAATAAATTATGTACAGATTGCTCCACGCAAGTGAGTGAATACTCAGGGTTACAAAGAATATAATAAAGCAATTTATATAGTGCTCACACGCAGATGAGTGAATATTTAGGTTTACAAAGAATATGATAACATAAATTATATTGCTCACACACAGGTGAGTGAATACTTAAGTTTACCAAGAATATTAATGAATAGTCTGTAAATGATAACTCAAATTATATATATACTGCTCACACATAGGTGAGTGAATACCTACATTTACAAAATGCTTAATGTGATTTTCAACGAATGATAAATAAAGCTAATTATATTTGCTCACGCACATGTGAGTGAATTTTAGGGTTGCCAAATGTTTAATTAGTTTATGACTTTGCAGAACTGACAATATGCTTATACCATCTTTTATGTCATAACCCATGCTATGATCTACATAGTAAAAATCAGTAAGAGTTAGAGTGATCAATTTATTGGTAACTGATTGGAATTACATTATTAAGTTTAAACAAAAAGATTATATATCTCTAATTACTACACAGATAAACGCATTAATTCAGATTCCGAATCGGATCAAAGCCGATGTTAATTTCTATGGGAGGTTGAACGTCAGATTCTAGGGCGTTACAAACTATTGTATCAGAATATATGTGTCTCGAATGTGTTCTTAATTGAGGTTCATTACCCAGTAATCGGTTCCCCAGACTGTGCTATAGTACGAAGAGACTCTTTTATTCAAGTGAACAGAACAGTGGCTTAACGAGCCCTCGGAACGCTTTGGTTCCTTCAAATACAAAACATGCCACAGTTGCCTAAAACTCCCGAGGCGGGACTTGATGTGGAAACGACCCTGATGTAGGGCATTATAGGTATAGCAAGAAGTTATATATATTTTTGCTAACTAGCAACACATTCACCATGCCAATTTAATATTTCCTAAATTAATTACACTAAATCTTAGCTTTTATCAGCGCCACTACCACTGGTCAGTTCATAAATAGTATTACTATCACACCACAAAGTCAATAATAAGAATCTGATTTAAGGATATCTGTATAGCTTAATCTCTAATTCAGGAGAGTTACTGCAAAATTAAGGATTTACTAAGATTTAAAATATTACTTATATGCTGTATAGCTCACGTCTAGTATTAAGTAAATATTGATATTTAAATAACTTATGCAAAAGATTGCTTTTTTAAAATAACTTATGCAAATACATCTGGGTCTCGTTTTATGCGGATTTATTTAATGCGATTTTGAAGTTATGCAATTCATGTTTCTTCTTAATACCTTTGTATGCGGTTTTCTTTTATGTGATAAAAATTATTAGGTCAGAAATGGAGCTCCGATAATGCGCTATTACTTTAAAAATTATAAATTTTGCGAACTCACGTCATATTTAAAGTATTGCGCATTATCGGAGTTCGACTTCCATCTAATAATTTCAATATTTTCAGCGCTTTATAATAGTACTTTAATAGATTTTATGCAATAAAGAAGTTCAGAATTCACTTAAAAAATTTCCCCATTTTATATACACACATTAAATTTTACAAGATTATAATGTAAATCTGTTCAAACGATGTAGATGCCTATATTATGCATATTGTTGTTTTTGCATTTTAAATCACATTCTATTTTTGCTTTTTTAAAAAAGAGTACGTAATCAGTTAATCATTTAGTGTCCGCAAGTAATAAATTTTACAAGATTATGGTGTAAATCTGTTCAATCATTATAGATGTCTATACTATGCATATTGTTGTTTTTGCATTTTAAATCACATTTTATTTTTGCTATTTAAAAAAAGAATACATAATCAATTAATCATTTAGTGTCCGCAAGTTTATTTTTAAAAGATGAGTAACAGCGTTGGGCACAATTAAATTTGCCAATTAAAAATTAAAATTGATTTTTAATTGTAATTAACAATTTAAAAATTACGTAATGTGATCATGAAACAATAATTTGATTTTTAAACGGAATTGAAAGGTAAAAAATTAAAACAAAAATAAAAATTTAATTTTTGTTAGTTTTAATTAAATTTTGCCCAACAGTGGTGAGTAGATGTCTTTTTATTATCATAAGTCTAAGTTCTTGTTTTTATTTTAAACTTTTAGTTTACCCTAATGGAAAGGAAAAAACACTCAAGAAAGTGAATTACTTTGGAAACAAAAATTTCCATTTTAGATCGCTTAGCGAAATGGGAAGGATCATCAGCGATTGGAAAATGTTTTAGTTTGGGCGAATTCACTATAAGAGCAATTTATTGGGATTTAGATATAAAGAGTTGACAAAGATTATGTTGTGGAAATGGGATGGAGCAGAATATGGGAAAACTTAGACTGGGGAATGTAAAATAAAGTAGCTAACAGGTTTCTCTGGGCATAATTGCTGAGAGATTTTTGACTTCGTTTAAGGAGAAGCTACAGTACATCACATCATATCACATGACGAATCTGATGTCTCAAATAGTGATAATATGAAAAAATGTAAATTATGCATAAAAATATGTTGTTTTTAATAAAATTAAATACTGTTGTTAATAAAAAAAAGTTTGTCTTTTATCAATTTTTTCAAATTTGAAATATTTTATTAGTCATATTTTATTTCCTTATTTTTTTTTTATGCGAATTTTAAAGTAATTTTACATTGTTGCTTTGCTTTTGTGCAATTTTTGGAAAATTACAGTACGTATCCCCCATTTTTCAAGGTAAGTTAAGTATTTTTATGCGTGTTTTCTGAGGAACCTATTTACCACATAAAACGAGACCCAGGTGGACTAATTTTTAAATAGTTTATGCAAATTATCCATTTTAAATAACTTATTCTGTGCATTATAAGTACTAAACATCACATTATCACTACTATATGGAGAGTTTTGCTTTGTTTTGAATTGCATTATAAGTAACTGATTCACTCTAACGTAATTAATAGTTTGATTTCAGAAGGGAGTTTTTCCTATATTGCTTTATTATAATATTCTAACATAATGGAACGATGCTTAATCGCTTCTCCGATAATTATTAAACCCCACAAAACTCCATTCTGATGAGCATAGCATAAATTAATAAACATGAAATTAAGAACTGAATATAGATGGCATAAGAACAAATTGCAGAAAACGATCAATAGTTATAATTTAGAAATGAAGAATTTGTTTGAATGGTAAACATGAAATTAAAAACTAAATATAGATGGCAATAAGAACAAATTGCAGAAAACGATCAATAAAGTTATAATTTAGAAATGAAGAATTGTTTGAATGGTTTTATAGAACCTAAATATTTATGATGAAGCAAGAATTTTGAGAGTGCTCTAAGCTTTAAAGTAAATTTAACATAAACAGTTTAGTTTAACATTTAAATAATATAGTTAAATACGAGACTTGATTAGTTAGCTAGCTTTTAATTTAGAATTGGTTTAGTATTGAAATTAACGTATTCTGCAGAATGATTTACCGGTAATACTTGGTAGTAGGTCTTTCAAGGCATTCTTTACTGTGCGTCTTCTCTCTACTTAAATCGGGCTGTGGCTTTTTTAGGTTTAGATCTGAATGCAGCTTTTATATTACTTCAGTGGGGGCTTTCCTCCATCAGTTCGGTCAAGAACTCTAGTATTTCATTCAGGTGTAGCTTCTCCATCACTGGGCTCAGGCTGAGATTGATATTTTTTTCATTCTATAGAACAGTTTTCCATGGGAGATAGACGGTTAGTCATATAGTCCCACTAGCCAACAGTTTCCATTTTAAACAGCTTTGGTAATGGCTTGATCAGAATTCAGCTTTGTCAAAATAATGCAGGAATAGCTCTTTAATTACTTTTCAACACTCATTTTTTCAGAAAAGGCGTCTCAACATTTTTTAATGGCTACTACAGGCTTTTTTATATTGTATTTTTTGATAGTATTTCCCTTCCCCTTTTACTTCCGCAAAGTCACTTGTTTACCAACTTCAAACTTTGCCTGTAACTAAATTTCCACTTAGTTTTTAATATTCGCCACAGCCAAATCTGGAATTAACAGCTCTATTCCCTTGGGTTTACCTATTGCACTTAGTATGAATTTATGCCTGACTGGATTTTCTAATTTGTTTTTGCCTATAATTTTAAATGAGGTCAATTTTCAGCTAAAAGATTATTTTTAGACGAAGTGTTAAAACTCTTAAAGAAATTACAGCTTGTGTAATTTTAAACAAACAATAGAACTTCAAAATGTTTTAAAATGAATATTAAAAGTTAAATGAATAATATTATAAATTTAAACTTATTATTTTGTTATATACATAAATTCTAACTACACACTGCTGTGTTTACTTCAGTTTTAACAAACATAAAGGAACATGTGCGTATATGCTATTTATGACTGCATCCTGTTATTATAGTTAACAAGGTGATTATACATGCACCTACTCTGCAATATTACAAATTAAAGAAATACACATGCAATCTGAATGAAACGAAATACATTATTATAGAATATAATAGGTGAAACAGACAGATTGATAGATCTGTTTCACTATGTGTAGATAAAATACTGTTAACCTGGCATTCACCACTGCCATAGTAAATACAATAAATAAATTGACATATACACATCTTTATACATAAAATTAAATCAATAAATATCTGTAAATTAATGTAATAAAATGAACTCGTTTTTATTTTTAGTTTTTTTTTTCTTTTAGGCAGATAAAAAAAGTGTTCATATGCTGCAGTATATATCATAATGAAAACTTTAAAAATAGAATTGGGGCAGGGTGATAAGATAATTGGTAAATTTTTATTGAATTAATTTTTTTTTAATTATTAAAAAATAAATATACATATTATATGAATATGTAATATTTATCACATTTTCTGCACTATATATGGTGCTTTAAAAAACAGAGGTTGTAATGGGAATGATGGTAGTATATATGGAGAAAGTGATAAAAAATGTATATTATTAAACTGTACTTAATTTTGCAAAAGTACTCATCCTGGAACCAAAGTTGCTATAGTAATGATATTGTATCTTGTAATAAGACAAATGACAAAAAAGAAAAAAATATTATTGACATTAAAACCTTAATTGGTTCCAGAAAAATAGTTCAATAACTGATGAAATAGCAGAAATAATGCAATGAGTATTAATATTTTACCATACACATATTCATATTTTAAAGTGTAAATAAATATATGTATGGATTAAGTGGTTGATTCTCCAAGCGCCATATTGAATTTTTAAAAAAACTGACCTGAGACACAATTTTCACAATAACCTGTTTTAATAATGTTAGACAAAAAGCTTTACATTGATAGAAACTAGAAAAATTAATGAAAATAATAAGGCTAAGACAAATAGTGATTACCATTTAAAAAATAAGTAAAAAAAGAAATTTCAATATCCAACATGATTATTATTTTATTGTTTGTTCACAATTTTTAATTTATCATTAATTTCTTTGTATTCCTCACTAAATTATCTTTCAAATGATATATAATACTGTAACGGTCAGAATTCTTATGCCTAACTAACTAGTTGCACAATTCAACCACCACATTCGAAGAGCAGCACAACAGGTGGATTTAGAACCTGTGCTGCCTTGTTCGAACTTAGTAAATCGATTCCATAACATACTACTACGGAATAACACACCTGCCATCACAATAGAAAACGTCTTTTATGCCACAGGGGTCAGGGAGATGCAAGGGACTCTTACTTACTAAACCTAAGGTTATTATTACTACTATACTCATGCGTAACTTTCATACATGTAACTACTTATTGAGGTGAGATACCATAGCTCTAAGGCATTAAAGAACGGAGACAGATATAAATTAAAACACTATATGTTTAATATTAAAATAAAGTTTGGTTACATGTTTTGAGTTCGGTAATTTCCAAGACCCCTAATACGAAATGAAATTACATTGGCAATACCTTAATTATTTGATCTGGTCCTTTGGGTATTAACACAAACTAAGAGTTATTTCATGTCTAAATATTAATCATATCAGTTGCAATGCGAGGTAAAACAATTAATAATCAGATTTGTGTTATATATATATATATGTAAGCATATCATATATTGTATAAAATTTTATGTTATTCATATATTTTACTGTAGAAATTATGTACAAAGTATTAACCAGTAAATCAAACTAACATTATTAAATTTTATATAGGCTTATATATTAATAGTATTGAACCATCATCATTGTCATATTACCTACTAAAGCTTATAGTAATTAGCATAGAGATGATGAAAAAGTATGCGCTATGGTTCACTACTATGAATATAATAAAGATTTTATTGTTTTTTGTTGTTGTAAATGAAAACTTAGAATTAATACAATTTACAAATCATAAAAATGCAATAAAGAGAATTTCACAATACAAAGAATAATGAATTTTAATGGATTTTTTCTAATATAAGTGAATAAGATATATATAATAAAAAGAAAATCCATTTAAGAAAATGAATAATTTTTAGAATAAAACTTTTAAATTGTGAATAACAATTAAACATCAATAAGATGAGTAATAGAGACAGTAATAAAAGAAAAATATAAACCAAATGATCATAAATGTATAGCTATAATAATATAAATAATATGCAGAAATACTTTGCCTTATATTTTAATATTGTTCATATACATTTATCAATTTAATGTTTGTTTACTATTTTTTTCACTTAATTTTTATAATAAAATATATTACATTCAAATATCAGCCTTTCAAGCTAATTGAGCACTCGCCTTTTGAGAGTGTTAAATAAATGAATACTCTCAAAAGGTGTGTGCTCAATTAGCTTGAAAGGCTGATATTTGAATGTAATATATAATTGTAAACACGGCGCTAGATAAAATAATTGCTTATTTTTCTAATAAAATATAGTATTGTTAGTAGTATATGAATTATGTACAGATAATTATAAATACACATACATGATTTGCACAATATTATCATCTCAGATTTTCATACTATGTTCTTCTGTTATGAATAAATATAAATTAAATTATAAAACAAATAGTTATACACCTAGGTCTCGTTTTATGCGGTAAATAGATTCCTCAGAAAACGCTCACAAAAGAATTCGCACAAAAATAGACTTAACCTTGAAAAATGGGGGATACGTACTGTAATTTTCAAAAATTGCATAAAAGCAAAGCAACAGTGTAAAATTATTTTAAAATTCGCATAAAAAAAAGTAAGGAAATAAAGTATGACTAATAAAAAAATTACAAATTTGGAAAAAATTCATACAAGACAATTAACTACAGTATTTAAATTTTTTACATTTTTTCATACATGTACAGTATTTTAATCATCGCTATTTGATGATATGCAGTTCGTTTGGGACCTAGTAATGCATCAGATTAGTCCCAAGAGGAAATACAACTAGGGCCAACTTCATTCTTTTAAATTTCTCTTGTAGTATACTCGCCCAAACTAAAATGTTTTCCAATCGCTATTGATCCTTCCCATTTCGCTAAGCAACCTAAAATTGAAATTTTTGTTTCCAAAGAAATTCATTTTCTTCAGTGTTTAAAATAAAAATAAGAACTTAGACTTATGATAATAAAAAGACACCTACTCACCTCTGTAGGGCAAAATTTAATTAAAACTAACAATTAAAAATTAAATTCTTATTTTTGTCTTTAATTTTTTAATTTTCAATTCCATTTAAAAATCAAATTTCATTGTTTCATGTCACATTAATTTCAGATCACATTCCTTATTTTTTAAATTGTTAATTACAATTAAAAATCAGATTTTAATTTTTAATTGTCAAATTTGATTGTGCCCACTGCTGTTACTCACCTTTTAAAAATAAACTTGCGTACACTAAATGATGTACTCTTTTTAAAAAGCAAAAATAGAATGTGATTTAAAATGCAAAAACAACATGCATAGTATAGGCGTCTATAACGTTTAAACAGATTTACATTATAATCTTGTAAAATTTAATGTGTGTATATAAAATGGGGAAATCCTGATTTTAAGTGAATTTTGAACTTCTTTATTGCATAAAATCTATTACAGTACTATTATAAAGTGCTGAAAATATTCAAATTATTAGATGAAAGTCAAACTCCGATAATGTTCTATTACCTTAAATATGACATGTGAGTGCGTGAAATTTATAATATTTAAAGTAATAGTGCATTATCGGAGCTTGACCTCTGACCTAATAGTTTTTATCGCATAAAAGAAAACCGCATGCAAAGATATTAAGAAGAAACATGAATCACATAACTTCAAAATCGCATTTAAAAAATCCACATAAAACGAGACCTGGGTGTATTCTTTTTTCTTATTAATGAACGAATTTTATTCACAAATAATATTTTGACCAAACCTCTTTAGCTACCTTCAGAATTAATCTCTAAAAGAAATTCCTCAATAAAATTGAAAATTAAGATTATAGATATTAGTTATATAAGTAAATCTAAAACATTTTTGTTTATTAATCCATTTATTAATATATTTATATACAATAATAAAATTATATAGTTCAAGCTATCCGAGATAATCTGCTTTCCTATAATTTACATATATATTGCAAGTTAAGTATATTTAATATTCAAATTAGTATTCAATATATATACATACTTATATATTATGCACATATATAAATTAGTTTTAAAAAGAAATACGAAAGAACATCTATATGTAATGAAAAATAAAGAAAAAAAGTAACAATGCTCACAGACAATAAGAAACTGTTCCAAGCATAACTTTAAAAATATTTATATTAGCTAAAACATTGTTTACATACATCCTCCATTGTAAATTTAAACATTCTCATAAAAAATAAAAAAAGTTGCTTATTGTACGTTAATGCACCAAAAATGAAGTAGAGAAAGTACATTGTTAATTAAAATGTAAAACAATATTTCTGTGTTTATTAATAAATATACACTATTTTTACACATAGGTTTAGTGTTTTTGATTAATATTTAATTTAAAATTTCAGATTTTTATGGTAAATTAGGAAATTTGATAAGGAGTTACATTTTTTTACAATTGGAGATCATAATCTGCCTTTTTTTTTTTTTGTTATATGAGATTCTGGCATTGCTATTGTTAATCCAAATAAAAGTATTTACGCATATGAAAAAAAAAAAAGATACAACATTTATGTTGTATGTGTATATAGCTTTGAAGTCTCCTAGATAATCTAAACTAATAAATAAAAGCATATGGAGAAGATGGGGTCACATTCGTGCAAAAAAGAATGAATATTTTTATGGGGTCACATTCATGCAAAAAAGAATGAATATTTAGCAAAATATATTGAGAAAAATGTAGATTAAGGTTATTAAATTAAATTATTGTCTGAAAATGTAAATTTTTATTCATACTTAACTATATTAGATTTGAATTCTTATAAAAATAATTTTTTTTTTTTTGCTGTTACAAATTAAAATCACATTTTTTTTTTTTGTTAAATATGCTCTGTATTTTATTTAGATGTATGATTCTTTTTAATGTACATTTCATTTTATAAAATTTATTTGAAAATTTTTTTTTGAAATCAATTTAAGTTTAAAAAAATGCAAGTTTATTGAAGGTGGACAGTATTTTTATGTCAATTTTTTGTATAATAAATTTGATGAATAGCAAGTACATTAAAGTATAATTTTTATAAATTATCACAAACTTTATGATTTATAATAATGTGTTTTTTCCTCCAATAAAAATGCATTACTTGTTTAAAGATTGTGTAATAAGTATTGTAAATTTCATATTGCTGAAAATTTCTTTCCCCCTCCTATTTTTTCTTAAAGGGTTATGCGTGGCCTTTTTATAAACCTGTGGATGCAGAATTACTAGGTTTACATGATTATCATGATATTATTAAACATCCTATGGATTTAGGAACTGTAAAGGTAAGAGTTTTTTTTTTTTTTTAATGATTTTAGATATATTAAAAAGTTTTTTTAAATATGACAGAAGTGTATCATGGATAAAAAAAAATTTTTTTTTGTTTATAATATTAACCTACGCTTGACAAATGATATTGGGTCAATATCTGCTCATCAGATTGCATATCAAATTTTAAGATGATAGATTAGGAATAATTTATTATATTAATGAGCAATTATGTAAAAGGCTTTTCATAGAAAGTCATTTGAACAACTTTCAAAAGATGTCTATATCTTACTCATTCATAAATGGATTTGGAATTTAGCAATCATTCAATGAAAGTATGTTCACCTGACTTCCATTTACTATAAGTTTTATGGCCTTTTCAATCTTTGCTTTTCTTTAATTTTTTTTTTCCCATCATACATTACAATTTAAATTTTTCTTAAGAAGTACTACAAAAATGTTAGTAATAATATTAAAGCAAATAATTTTTTATCTAAAAAAGTTGGCAAATTTTAAAAAACTATTCAAATTAACATTATTTATTTAGTTTTTAAGAATTTTTATTGTAAATATATTTAGGAAAAACAAATTGGTCTTATCAAAATGGCTTTTGCAAGTTTTTCTATATTTTATTTTGACAGACATTATGTTGTTTAATGACCTGAAAAATAAATTGATGCAAAACGGTTTTTTAAAATGTAATATTTAGATTACCCAAAGTGTAATGTTAAATTTTTGATTTTTGCAAGATTTTGAATGATTCATACTGAAGTTGTATTTCATTTTATTTTTTACCCATAGTTTTATTGATTTCTAGTTAGTTAAGAGATTGGGTACTGTTCTATTAGCTCATGGTAGCCGCTTAATGGCATTGATGCTATGCAAAAACACAGAAGTATAACGTTACCAGGCCCCCGGCATAAAAATTAATTTTTAATATCTTTATATTTTAATGTAATGTTAGCGTATCTACAAAATCATGATTTGTTATTTAGTTGATGATGTGGAATATATGTATATAAATGAGAAGCAGTTGGATGGTAGAAATTAAAATAAGTTCAAAACAATTTTTTCTTCAAATTTTACTCTCACCCTGCTATGTAAGGCGGAACTCGTTTGTAAATAAATTAGACAAGTTATATTTATATATGTATACTTAATCAAACCAGATATGTATTAATTAATTAGGCATTAGAAGGCCAATAGTTATATACACGTCTACTATTTAATCTTTGGAATAGATAGATATCGTGCGATCTTTTTCATAGATTTAGATATTCAATAAGAATCAAATCTAGGTGCATAAATAGTTCAATGACGATAGCTATTAATAATTACTCATGCTAAGAATAAAATAAAATGCTGGCATAATACCCACATCTAAATTAATTAAATGTCTTTAAGGAAAAAGGGTTTTTTATTCATTTCATAATGGATTGTTTTTTTTTTTTTTTGTAGCATAGTAACATATAGGATGGTATACCTATATATTAATGTTAATATGGTTGTTTGACTGTATCTGCAACACTGTATAGTACTTGGTATTGTGTGTCTACATTCTTTTATTGCTTTCCAAAATATTTCATCGGCCAATCCTTAAATATTGGAGATGGCCAGAATGAATTCCTCCTAAATGGGCAAGCCAAAGAAATGGACATAAGCTACCGAAGCATGCTTCATTCCTGAACCTGGCTCACACTAAGGCTTTCAAAACGAACAGGATTATGAACTGCGAGATGATTTTGGACATGTCCAGTTTCGCCTCCTCACACTCATCTCTTGGCATGTAGGAGTATGTTGTTCTGTAAAAATACCACCGCGCCAGGTTCTGTGGACGGCAGTTGGCACAATTTGAACTGCTCGGTTTTGCAGTTAGCCATTTTATTTGTCACTGACTTGTTTTCGCGTAAACATGGCTGGTCGAAATCTTGCTTGGACATGCCTTATACCAATTTTTTGAAAGTTCCATGTTGAGTAGGGAAGCTTGATGACGGGCTTACAATTGTTAGGAGGTAATAGTAGGTCACATGACTTGTAAGCTAATTACTTTGTTGTGCATATTTGAAGAGTTGTAGTCCAGACACATCAGACGATACTGTAGCGAATTTTGAACTGTGAGCACTGGGATGAAGTGCTTAACACACAGCAGCAGGCCACCCGCCAGAAACGGCCTTTTTCTGTGCTTTCGCATAGAAATAAGACCGGCGGTGACCGCATAAATGGCATATTTATGTGTTTTGGCATATAAATAACATCATCAAGAGACTGACACAAGCTAATAGAACAGTACCAGAGATTATATTGCGGTTAAATTTATTGCTTGGTATCGCCACATTTTTTTTTTTGCAATCCAAATTTTAACTTCAGTACATTATGCTAGTTATTTTTAATTAACAACATGTTTAATAACATACACTTTCTGCTATTTAACAATATTATGTTTTTTCATTGTTTAAACATTTTTATTTTGGTGCTTGAAATCTTAAAAATGATTTTATTTATATGTAAATGATTTTATTTATTGCTTTTGTAATTTAGTGGGTGTGGGGGGGGGGTATAATTTTTTAATGTGTGTATGTTTGATTTGTGTTTTTTATGTTTGTGTATATAATATATAATAGTAAATAGTTTTTGCTTTGTTCTCTTTTTTCCTCCCTTAAGCAAAAAATGGATAATAGAGAATATAAATCTGGGGCTGAATTTGCTGCTGATGTCAGATTAATTTTTACAAATTGTTACAAATATAATCCTCCTGATCATGATGTTGTGGTTATGGCCAGGAAGTTACAGGTAAGAGTGATTTAATTTTAATACAATTTTTTTTTTTTGTAATTTTGTTACTAGTTTTTATTATATATGTATTTGTATATCTTTAAGGATGTCTTTGAACTAAGGTATGCTCAAATGCCAGATGAACCAACTCCAAGCATTCCAGAAACTGAAGGCAAGCCTACTAAAGAAGAGGAATCAAGTAGTAGTAGCAGCAGTAGTAGTGACAGTTCATCTGAAAGTTCTTCAAGTAGTGAAAGTGAAGATAGTGAAGATGAACGGGAGCGTAAATTGCAGCAACTACAAGAACAGGCTAGTAAAATTATAGCATAATTAAGCATCAGAAAAATAATAGAGAGATATAAAATGATGATTGCATTGTGCGCGTCATAAGAAATCTTATGTTTAGTTGTAATGCAGAAACTGATTATAACAATTGCCTATGTATTTAATTTTTGTTATTGATCTACAGATTAGATTTTAAATTTAATAATGAATGGTTCTTGATATTTGTAATCTGACCTGTGTAAAAAAACCATGAACACATTTATAAAGGAGCAAAAAGATTTAAGTTTTAA
Organism: Epiperipatus broadwayi; assembly: GCA_028023455.1. Lineage (NCBI taxonomy): Eukaryota > Metazoa > Onychophora > Udeonychophora > Euonychophora > Peripatidae > Epiperipatus > Epiperipatus broadwayi. The sequence continues at coordinate 864,195 of JAQFVV010006308.1, read as the reverse complement.
GTCATATTAAATGTTTCATACCATTTGGTTAAAATAATGCAGTTGATTCCCCACTCCTTATTCATGGGTATTTGGTTCCAACAGCACATGGATGATTTTAATTTGCAAATAACATTGAACTCTCTGCAAAATACATTTTAACTGTACATTTTCATTTATTTATGATATAATTTAATCAAGGATTTTACTTATTAAAGCATTTACTAAATATGATGAAAACACAAAAATAATATCTAAAAAGTCAATAAATAATAAATTGAAAAATTGAGTTTTCACATGTGTACTGATTGAAATTTAAATTAATGAACATTGCCTATAACTTTTTTTTCCACTATGAAATCTTTTTTTTTTTTTTTTTGTTCACGTAGTATTATAATTACCTTTGTATTTTGGGAGTGAAATGCCATACATGTGAAATTTATTGAAATCACAGTTTTCACGTTTATGTGGTTACGATTGTAATTCAGTTTAATGCCATTAAAAAAAAAAAAAAATGGATCTTTCATTCATTAAGATAACACTTGCTTTATAAAAGTTATAGCTCTTGTAAATATGATCATTAAAAAAAAATGCATTTTAATATATTATAGTAGTAAAAGTTTAATATTTTGATTTACACATGGATTAGTTATGTAACAAGGAAATGGCTTGTACAATTGTTTGACAGTCAAATTTAAAATATTGATCATTGCTTAAATAAGTTATATTGTTAATTTTAATATTTGTTGTGGTATTTGTCATTTTTTATTTTATGATAATATATGATTATTATAATCAGTACACTCTGATTGTTTTTAAAATTCTTAAGAGAAAATATTATTTTTTTATTTATTTTTTTTTTAATAGTTACGGGCGGTACATGAGCAAATAAGCGCCTTAGCAGCTGAAAGTAAACGAAAAGAGAAAAAAAAAAAAGAAAAAGAGAAAGATAAAAAGAAAAGAAAAAAAGAAAAGGATAAAGAGGAACCTGCCAAACCACCACCTCCCGACGCCACTGAATCAAATGTTGCCCAAAAATCATCTACTAAATCAAGTAGTAAACAAAAATCCGGTTCTAAATTACAAAATCAGAACAAAAATTCAACTTCAAAAAGAGTGAGGTCAAATAGCAAGTAAGTTATAAATGTTTATTTATGTATCTTAATATATATTCATATAATCTCATTTGTTAGTATGCATATATTTTATTTAAAAAATTACAAAATAATATATATTTACAGATCTTCAAAAAAAGCTAATAAAACTGGGATATCTGTGCCAGCATTTGATAGCGAAGATGAAGATAATGCAAAGCCTATGTCTTATGATGAGAAGAGGCAACTTAGTTTAGATATAAATAAATTACCGGGTACATATATTTTTATATTGTAATGTTTAACTTTTATTATTTTATGAAATTTTTATTGTTGTTGTTATTATTTTTTTACACATAAAGTTGTATAAAATAAGAATTAGTAATGTTAAAATATATTTTACTTTTTTTAAGGTGACAAGTTGGGTAGGGTAGTGCATATAATTCAATCAAGAGAACCGTCCCTTCGAGATTCTAATCCTGATGAGATAGAAATAGATTTTGAAACATTAAAACCATCAACATTAAGGGAATTAGAAGCTTATGTATCATCTTGTTTAAGGAAAAAACCCAGGAAACCATATTGTAAGTTTGTATAATAACTGTTGTATTTTATTGTATGTTAGCATTTTAAATCCCCCCCAAATTGAATTTAAACTTTGTAATAGAACTAAACTTAAACTTATTTTTTTATTTTTGAATGATGACTTTTGTCAATGATAACTCAAATTAAAATTAGATTTAATTTCAGTTTCTTTTTTTAATGTTTTAATAGAAATTTTAAAATGCTGGTCATAAGTAAATGTTTTATATAAATTAAAAGCAATAATAATTCCACTTTATACATCGTAAAACATCGATAACATTAAGTACAAACTCAATGCTCTATCGAATGTTATCAATAGTTTCGCTGAAGCAAATTTAAAATTGTCTTTAATTTATATTTTAGTGATAGTTTTTTAACAAAATATTTTATATTACTATGTTATTGTGAATATTACATATTAACTATTTAATCATATTGGCTAATTATGTTTATATAACTTAAGCTATCATCATTTATCATTTCATTGCAGGATGAAAATCTTCCAGTTTAATGCATTTTTTCTGATCAATAACTCTTTTCCAAGTCACACCAACAATTTTTATTTTATTTTATCCATCCTGCTCATTAATTATATATGTTTAATAAATTGAGATTAATATTAATTATCATAATGAAATATTATTATGTAATTATTAAATTATTACAATAATCAGATTTATTTTACTATTTAATTAAATGGAGATTTATTTATACGACTACTAAATGAAAAGCAAAATGAGAAAAGATTCTAAGGCACTATTTGTTATTGAAATCAAAGAAAGCAAAAGAATATAGGAAAATGATAAATGCTTACATAATGAAATTGAAAATTCATTATTTTTGTTTGTTGTTATTTTTCTAGTAATGCAAAATAAATGAATTAAATTTTAGGGGTTTCAGGAAAAGTGTAGTTGGATATGTTAAAGAAAGCAGTTGAAGTTATCACTGTTAATGGAATTTATGTTCTCCAGTATTAAAACAATCCATTTAACAACTTATTTATTTATGTGTGTATGTGTATGTATGCTAAGTTGTCTAGTTGAAGACAGTAATTAGCTATTAGAGTACTATAATCTAACTTGCCTGTGATTTGTTATCAATTGCCATCATTCCAACCCAATTCATTTTTGCATCTGAATTATAGAGCTACATTGCATACCAATGATTCCTTATATCATTAAGAAGCGTATGATTTTCTCAAAATTTAAAACAATATTAGAATTAAGACAATGGATATTTGAATTAAATATTCAGGAAAATTCAAATGTTTTGATTAGAAGTGAGTAGGAAAAATTTAGATATTGTAGATTTCTGTAAAATAAAGTGAGAAGATTATGTATTGGGAAATGAAAAATGGTTTATTGTTATAGTAGTAGGAAGTTTAGCCAAAAGCAAATTCTGTTAGTCATAAAATTGAAAGATCTTCAAAGGTAACTATAGAGTCTGATGATGAATAAATTAAAAATAATTGTCAAAATAATTATATCATTTATTCATACAGCATTTCAGAAACAGAAATTTGAAAGAGATTATGGAATAGAGGTAAGAAACAGGGGTGTAATATTATATTTTTGTAACAAAAAATAGTGTGATATTTGATTTTAAAAATCACAAGACCAGAAGATTAATAATGCAAAACATTGACACTAAAAAATTCATGTAAATTATGCATTAATTCATGTACTCTGGAGCTGATATAATTTCAGATCTTGATTTTTGTTGAAGAAAATTTAGACAGAGAAATAACTAAAGATGAACAGTATGTAATAATTTTAAAAATAGCTGCAGCATGGACAGTAAATTAAGATAGTAATAAAACAGTGAAAAGCAATAGATTATCAATATGGTTATTAATTATGTGGTAGAGAGAATGTATCTGAAGCAATTAAAATGTAAAAAAATTATGAAATATGTAATATTATGATAATAAAATTTGATTAGTAAAACATTGCAATGTGATAAAAGTGCAATGAAAAGAATAAATGTGATATAATTTGTACAGAATTAAATTCTTTGAATGAGGATAGAGAACAGGTGAGATAGTTATTCAAATATTTAGTGTATTAGAATTAAAAACCATTAATTTGTTTAATATAAAAAGAAAATGAGAAAAATGAAATAAATGATTCAATTATGAAGAATGAGATAATATCAGAGATCAAGAGCAGCAAAGCACAAGAATACTTGTATTAAGGATGGCTTTTGAAAAGAGAGGTTTCAGAGGTACAGTTGATATTTGTAATTCTATATATGATGTTAGGAGAATCATTAGAGATTAGCAATAGTGAAATTCCTTCAAAGCAAATTACCTAGCAATAAAGCATGAAGATTTTCAATATCAATAGGTTTAAATCTTACAAGCAGCTAACATTGTTTGAGTAGGAAAAGGTTAATAATTGTTTTATTCAATCATTTTTTAGAATAAATTGAGCTATTTTCTTAAATGTTTTGAAGAAAAGAGATCTAAATTTGAAAGAAAAATAGTTGTTAGATAATTGATATATGAATCTTAAAACCTTACAGAAAGGCGTGAATTTTGAGGAAAAGATGATGTTGTTACTCCCTACTACTTTAATATTTATTTTAATGAGTGTTTTCATTGAAATAAAGTTAGTTAGCTGTAAATGTTTTGCTGATAATGTGGCAGTCCTTTGCAGATAACTGAAAATAAGCTGAACAAAACTTTAATGTATGATTAATGAAATTTGGAATGAAAATAAATAAATATAACTAAAGCAACGATTATAGGTAAATTGGATAACAAATTAAAAATGATATTTAAATAATTTTTTTAACAATAGTTGTGGAGATTGATTCTCTTATGATTTATTAAATGGTTGTTTGAACTAAAACTATATAGAGAAGAAACTTAAATAAGTAGTAAAAATCGGGAGAAAAAAATTGTAAAAGAAATCCTGAATGGATAGGGTTATTAATATTATAGTAGTATTGAAAAGGATAAATGAAAAGTATGAATTCAGGAAATTAGGAACTCCAAATGGGATTATTTTAAGCATATGTTTCGAAATAAACGATATAAAAATGAAGGCTAAGACTTTCTATACAATCTTGGGTTTAATTTTTGAATAATTTAATAACTTGATTGACATGTTTTTCCTATTTTGAGCTTTTATCCATTTGAATAAATTGCCTTAGTTCATGATTTTTACTTTTTATACTAAATGGCAAAAAAAAAATTGACTTACTTCTTTCTGTCTTTTCCAACTGGAACACTGATTGATGATGTGCATAAATTCTTAGTAATCCCTATAATGTTTTAAATTTTTTTTTGTGTGTGACATAATTTGCATGCATGTTAAAAAGTTTTCATTGTAAATATCACTGAAAAAAATTGTGAAGTAATAAAATCAAGAATAAACTTTATTCTGTAAATATTTTATGCATTTGTGACTATCAGAATATTTTTTTAAATTAAAATTAATCTATCTGATAGTTTCGATTGCCTCAGAGCTACAAAACATATATAAATACATAAATATACAAATACTTAATCATATAAACAAACATATTACATAATATCTACTTGTAAATGACTTTTTTTTTATGTATATCTTTATTACCTATATCTATACATTCATGCATACATACCAAATATTTTTCATTTATACTGCACTTCCATATATTATCCCTATTATATACAATACATAAATAAAATCATCTTCAATATATCTATATCAAATATATATACACACACTAAACTATTCCCACTTATATTACACCTATATCCTTTATTATTTTACATATGTCAAATCAGCAAGTTCTTAATATCTGTTAATTATTTTATATCGATTAATATTATCATGCATATAAAAACTGCAGAATATAATCAACCTATGACACTTGTAATTTTTTTTTTAATTTTTTATCAATCTAAATTTTGTTATATGAAATTTAAAATTATTATCATTAAACTTATTAACCATTATAAACTATAAGCCCTAATTAAGATCGTCATCCAGATAGACAGCTTTTGTTTGCCTGTTGAAACACATGATAGATGTATTGAATTATAAAGTAATGAATGTGTAAATAAACAATACTATTGACATTAATGCTTTAAATAAATGGTAATATAAATTATATGGTACTTATGTATTTTTCCATCAGCCATTTTTGACAAACATAATTCTACCTGAGTAGAGAAACCACAAGGCAATATCGAACAATTTATAATTTCATTGATGTATTTTTAGGTATTTATTATATTTAATGCTTAGTTTTAAAATGCTTCATTTACTTTTAGAGTTTCATTGTGGTGGCTTTTAAATATTCAAGATCAAAGAAAAATCAGTTTCATTTCTTTTTTCCCTCCTAAAAAAACTTTAAATAACGGAAGTGATTTTAATAATCAAAGTTTAAATTCTCCTAAAGAAAAGTTTAAAAAGAATACCCAGGCAAGGTTATTATGAGTAATTTGGAAATTGCTTACAATATACGCATTTGAATAACAGATGGGCATGGTTGTGTATTATATTAATCTTCATAATTCAATATGCCATGTATGATAATGGATGTACTTAATGTGCACGTGTGAAATACAGAAACTTTTTGATTGCTTTTGTGTGGACAAATCATTCTTAACTGTAATAATTTTTGTTTCCACTTCTATTCATAAGTCTCCAATTAACATTTGATTTAAAGTAAATTTAAATGGAATCAGATAAGATAAATACAAAGAGAATGAGCTATTTTGATAAGTATAGGAGAAGAAATATGGAGGGTCCCAGGTAAGAATCTTAAAGAGTTTTCTATAAAAAAAAAAAGTAGTTGAAAAAATGTACTATTTTGTACATAATAAAATTAGGCTTCTTCTGAAAATAAAGCCATATAATGTCTTTTGGAGCAAAAATTAATATGAGATCCAGTCTATTTTCAGGGAAACATGATGCATGTTTGTGTGTGCATTCATGTGCATAAGTAAATATTTAATGTTTTCAAAAAATATTTAAGTTTTAGATAATTGGATGATTTTTTTTTTTTTTTAAGCAGCTTCTAAGCGCACACCGGGAAAATCAAAAGAAGAAGTTGTTAAAGAGAAGAAACAAGAATTAGAAAAAAGGTTACAAGATGTCAGTGGGCAATTAGGAAGTGCTGGGTCTAAGAAAACTGTAAAAAAGGGTGAGTTGTTTTTTTTTTTTTTTAAGAAATTGAGATGGTGCATTTTTTTTTATAAAGATAATTTTATTCATAATTATGGGTTAAATTAATATTTTTTCAAAATATTTTTATATCACTAAAACAATTTGAGTATTTTTATAAAATTCTCGGAAATACTGTTTGTTATATTCTAGGCTCTCTTTTTCTATATATATATTTATAAATTCTAAAAATTTTTATAACCACATAAATAACAATGGCTGTTAAATATGTATCATTAGGAATATATAATAATTTTTAAAAAGTAATAAGTTTCAAATGCACATTCCATAAGAATCATTTACATGTCTGATTTTCTAGTCATTTTAACAAATTTGCAAACTATATCTCTCATCAACACTAAGTTACCAATCATTCAAGAAATAATTCACTTTTAACACAATGTTATGTACTTTTGTAAATCAAAGTACTGTAAATGTCATTGCATTTACTAGATAAACAGATTTTCGAATTTGGGCTTTTCAAATAAAAGATAATTTGTTTTGAAAGGAGGAAAAATGGGGAAGGTTTGAATTTTTTTAAAATTCTCATTAATGTTATTTAGACATAATCTATCCCATAAGCTATTTTCTTTCACAAATAAATTCAGTCATCAATTTTTTTCAACTTACTTTTGAATTCTATTTTACATTTAGAGTACTTTTAAGCCATACCCTCAGAGAGATTGATTTATTTTCCTTTTTTTGGATTCTATATATACTTTGTAACAAATTTATTTTTTTAAAAAAAAAATTGTACTAAATTTAATATTTACAATTTTCTTAACTTTTACAGCTAGTGATGATATTGTGATATTCCATGCTTTTATTTCAAATTAAATATTTAAAAAACCCAGCTGTGATTGAAGAAAACAATTATTTTTGACTTTTTAGTGCTTAGTAAATAAAAGCGTTTATTACAAAATATTTTTTATAAAAAATAATAAAAATATTATATACAACAGCTACTATAAAAAATATATTAAGCCTAACATAAATAATTGTGAATATTTATAAAATTTCGATGGATTTGGTTACAAATAAAGGAAAAATTATATAGTAGGATGGTAGATATAAAATTGTGTAAGGTATATTTTTTATTCTGTATATCTCATAATTTTATTTTGTTTATAACCTGTAAACAAAAAACTTAATGTAGTTAGTATATATAATAATTTTTTTAAAAAACCCTTAACTTATTGACTGCTGAAGTAACCATATTGAATATTTAAAAAATTAAGTTAAGCCACAAATTTTATAATAACTTAAGTTTGTGTTGTTGGAAAATGACATAATACATATTATTTGAAACATAGAACATCAAATAATGTAATGAAGTTGAAAAAATATAGCCATTGATATTTAAAGTAATAAAAAAAAGGGGGGGAAATTAATATTTCTAAAAATTATTTTCATATTATTTCAAAATATATATGCGCTAACACGCACAAGCACACAAAGCTAAAAACAAATAAAGCAAATATCTATTCATTAAATTGCTATGCGCTTTCAAGGTTCAAGCCCTCATAATCATAGCCGTATTACAAAATATAATAAATTGACTTGGAGTGATGCAAATGAAATAATTATGCATTCCATTTCTTGGATATTTTGTAGCAAGAGTCTTTTCTATTGATGGCATCGCCATCTCTAGATATAAAGAAAGCTTTTATCTTTCTTTTTAGATCATGCCGCTCTCTCTGCATACCACCACTGGATTTCCCGGTTGACAATCATGCCCAGCTGAAGCATGGTGCTGCGCAAAAACTGAACTATGAGCAGTGTCCAACAAAGCTTTATTATAAGAATAAGTGTGTTGTGATAGCCTAGTGGAGAGAGAGGCCCTAGTCTCACCATAATATGATGATCTACAAAAGGGCCTCTCTCTCCACTAGGCTATCGCAACACACTTATTCTTATAATAAAGCTTTGTTGGACACTGCTCATAGTTCAGTTTTTGCGCAGCACCATGCTTCAGCTGGGCATGATTGTCAACCGGGAAATCCAGTGGTGGTATGCAGAGAGAGCGGCATGATCTAAAAAGAAAGATAAAAGAAGCTTTCTTTATATCTAGAGATGGCGATGCCATCAATAGAAAAGTCTCTTGCTACAAAATATCCAAGAAATGGAATGCATAATTATTTCATTTGCATCACTCCAAGTCAATTTATTATATTTTGTAATACGGCTATGATTATGAGGGCTTGAACCTTGAAAGCGCTTAGCCATTTAATGAATAAATATTAAAATAATATATATTTGCTTTATTTGTTTTTAGCTTTGTGTGCTTGTGTGTGTTAGCACATTTTATATATTTTGATTCATAATTAGCCACAAAGTATAAACTATTTGCTTATTTCATATTATTTCATAAATTTCCAAAATATTAATATATAATATGACTTACCTAAGGTAATCCATCACTTCCATACATCAAGAAGTAAAAACATTGTAACTTTCAATTTTTCCCGATAGCTCGCAAATTATTTTTCCATACATGGGTTTGCAATGAATATGTCATCCCTAGTGTAATTTGAATATCATAATAAAGAACTTCAATAAAGTTTGTAATTTATTAAAAAAATTAGTCATTAATTTTTATATTAGAGGAAAATATGAGGAAAAATTAAAAAAAAACAAAACATTTTTATTGTAAATAATTTTTTTTATTTATTAATGATGCAGTAATCCATATATATACAAAATAAAATAATAGAACAAAACAATAAAAACAACATATATAAACTAAAAAAGATATCGTACATAAAATTAAAAAAGGCAAACAAAATTAAAATTATACTTAAAATTAGTAGGGTAAAAAGCAAACCAAAATAATATATGCTAAATTCATTGTAGTTAGTGATGATGAAAGCTTAGTACAAAACTACTGAAAGCACAGCTCGAGTACCCCAGACCTTGGCCGGCATCTGAAGTTGTACTTTTACCTGTATACAACTCCATATGGGACACATCCATTATGGCTATCTGCACACATCCACCATTTGAACTCTTGCTTTATCGGTTTTGATGTATCAAATTGTTTCATGCTATTACAAACAGTAAATTTGGTAATAGCTTCAACGACTGCTACCTCTATGCATTTGATATGCAGCCTTAAAATTTATATTGCAGTAGTCTAAAATCTGCCTAAGTTTATATATTCTGTCAAAATCTTTACTTTTAGCATTTGGTATGGTTTTATTATTGTTAAAATGTAGCCAAGATAAAATTGAATAATATCAACTTCGGATCATAATATTTGCAAAATAGGGTTGTCTAACTCTCAAATCAGAACTCCATATGTCATCTAATTTATGTACTGGACATGTGGAAGAAATGCCTATTATCATGCCAAAAAATGCAGATAAATCGTGAGCTTTTTTTTTTGTTCAGCATATATAGTCGTTTAAAGAATTATTTTTAAAAAAATTTTTTTAGCGAATAATGATTGAAAAAAGTCTAAAATTGCATGGTGGAAAACTTGAACCCAGGAGATATGATAAAATTTGATGACCTGCTAACATTAAAGTTAATCGGCAATGCATTCAGTTCTGGTCGGGAAGATGGGCCTGGAGTGGGCTGAGCTAAAGTAGACAATCTGTAGCACTTATATTCAAACACTTTTTTTTTTTGGTACCACATCTGACTCAGATAATTCCTCAAATGAGCTGTAAGAACAAAAAGAAGTCTCAGAATTCCAAAGCTCACTTATGAAAAAATTGTTGTCATTGGTTAAGTCTTGCATATTTTTCCGTTTTTACTTTTTATGGTGAATCAGTTTTCGTTATATTGAAAAAACTGAAAAAAAGACAAAAAAATTACAGCTACTTGAATACAAAAATTATCATAAAATTGTCAATTTTTGAGATACAAAAATACAACTTACATTTTCCGAAAGATACGTTAAAGATGGATCTGATGGTGTAAAATGTGCATGTGTAGACTATGTAGTTTTCCCACAATTCTAAATTGAAATATATTATAAATTCGAAAATTTTAGAGTGCGCTAAGCGATTGTAATAACAAATCAATTAATGTACAGGTACTCATCTTATAGCTAAAGACGCCGTTCTATGGCGCGGTTTTCGTGCTAAAACATAAAAATGCTGTTTCCGTGGCCGACACGTTCAAACCCGCATTTTCTATAATACAACTTTTTTGTTGTGCTACAGAATGCAGGCCGCTATGTCGCGTCGCAGTACAGCATGTATGTCGCTAAGCAGCAATTACATTTTCCGAATTCGCACAGTTTATAAAATAATTACGGCTTGATGAGAGAGTTTGTATTTGAATTGTATTGAAATGTTGTTTTCATTGGATTTTTTTATTATTTTAAACTATTGAAATGTTCAGATTTTTTAAAACAATAATTATAAGACTTTTTACAACGTGTACTGTATTGAACTTTTATTTGGGTAAATATTAAATATCTATGTTTTTATTGGGTTGCAATTAGGTAACGTGTCAAGTAACGTACTGTTAGTAACATTCCATGAGACAAAGAAGATTCTACCATCTGTATATTTTTAAAGTAAAAAAGAGTGGTACGAAAAAAATATCCAGTAAGAAAAGTCCAAATATGCAGGTTTTTTTGTAAATTTAATAAAAAGCAAATGTACACATGTTTAATAAGTAAAGAAGACATTTGTATGTGTTTGTTGTTGTTTAAAAAAGCTTGAGTTTTTTTCTTCTGTCCGAGTACGCTTACGATTTTGAATTTTTTTATTTTAGCATTACAAACAAACAGAACCCTAATCCTAAATCTAACCGTAACAACTTTTACCTTTATTACGATTATTATTTTTTAGTTAAACAACAACAAAAAAAGTCGTAACACAAGTAAAAAAATATCCGATAGAAAATTGATAAGAAAAAAGCCGTAACACAAGTAAAAAAATATCCGATAGAAAATGTATAAAAAAAAGCCGTAACACAAGTAAAAAAATATACGATAGAAAAACACGAATCAAATTTTAATTTGTTGATTTTATTTTGCACTTATTATTATCATTTAAATTGTATACGTTAATAAAAAATAATATTTATAAAAGCACAGAAAAATTATTAAAATCAACGGCCCGTGAATGTTCATATTTTATAGTTTTAGCGTGAAAACGGCGCCATCCAACGGGGTCTTTATTTATAATACAAGCACCAATGTACATTATATGCTTGTATAAATTGTGCAATATGCACTTAAAATATGTATGTATGATAATGCAATTTAAAGCTATCTAAAAAAACATAGCTTAAGGTAATTCTTTCCTTAATCCATTTATCAATCATAATTATCCAGCTTTCTGAGTCGGCAATTGCTCAGTTTTTTTTTTTTTTTTTTTGGAGGAATGCACCAGATGTTGATGGCTGAGGATCTCTGGAAAAAAAGTTTAGAGTGAATGGTTAACATAATTTTTTGATTTTTTTTATCAAATGAAATGCTGTGATTTCATGATTTTGGCAAGTTTTGATGCATCTAGATAGTTTAAGCACTTTGTTTTATTTTGTCTCTAAAAATAGAAGAGATAGTAAACTTGGGAAAACACATACGACAGATGTCATGATTTCTTTCTCTTTCCATTTGATGTAAGACATCCATTTCGGTTTCCAAGTTCAGACATTTTTTTAAAAATTTTTCGTGGTCATTAGTTGCTGCCAAGAATTTAGTTGAAAATGTATATGGCTTTACACTTAAACAGAAGTTCTAGAAATAAAAATGTTTTAACTGTCCAAAAGTGCAGCAAAATGGATAAGAAATTGAAAGTATACTAGCAGTTCACAATTTTTTGTGCTGTTTCGTGCAACTGTTTCTTGTTGCACTGAAAAATAATCCATACTGAAGTTTCATTTTTTTAATTTATACTATTATATTATATAATTTACATGAAATCATTTAGAATTTAGAAGAAAAAAGTTTAATAATTTATCTAATTGATTATAAAAACATTATTTATCATTAGTGTAATAATAGCAAAAGTAGCATACAGTTTATTATCAAAACTTAATCGAAGTTAGTGTCAAAAAAAAATACTCTGGCGTTTTAAAAAAGTATCTAATGCATTCTGTGTTTAAATATTGTAATCAATGTTTAACCTTTTCACTTTCAAGCAGCCATATTGTAATCAATATTTAACCTTTTCACTTTCAAGCAGCCATATTGAATATTTAAAAAATTATTCTAAGCCACAAATTTTATCATAACTTTTAAGTTTTATTAATAAAAAATGACATAAATAAATATTGTTTTAAAGATTAAACACCAAAGAATGTAATTAAACTGAAAAAAATATAGTCATTGATATTCAAAGTAATAAAAAAAAGAAGAAAAGTTAATATTTTTAATAATTATTTTCATATTATTTTATAAATCCTAAATTATCATGCATACAACTTCATCATTAAATTTCTAAAAAATTAGTATATAATAACACTTAACCTGATGTAATTCATCACTTGAAAACTTCATAGAATAAAGACATTAGTAACTATCAATTTTCTCAGTAGCCCTTCAAAATCTATTTCCATACAGGGGTTTGCAATATATGAGTCATTCCTAGTAACATCCCTTATAACAAGTAGTTAACATTGATCAATAAATACTATAATTTGAATATTATAATAAAGAACTTCAATACAGTTTGTAATTTATTAAAAAGTACTACTAAACTAGTCACTATATATACAAAATAAAATAATAAAATAAAAGTGAATGAAATATTAATTTTTTATAGAGTTAAGCTTGAGATACATTTGTTTGTAGTTTATATACATACTGTCAAAACAGTTACTTTTAGCATTTGCCTATTTTTTACTATTAGTAAAATGCAGACAAAAAAATTATAGAAAAATTTAAATCAGGTCATTATATTTTCAAAATGTGTTCATCTTTGTCGCATATCAATTAATTCAAATATTCACCCAAATTCACATCATATCAAAAAATGCAGATAATTCAAGATATAAATGTACACAATCATGAGCTTTTTTTTTTTATGTTAGTTTCAATAGTATTTTTTCGTATGTTTTTTATCAAATATATATATTATACCGGTTCATCCAGATAAGCGTGCACACATATCGAACATGAAAAAAATATGGCGGCACGTCGGGATAGGAAGTAATTTTAAATCTTTTTACGATCATTTTGATGCAGTCATAGGGGTATTTACAAAAGTATTGACTCTTACATACCTTTGAAAGATTACTTTAATTTCAATCCTTCGTGCCACTCCCAGAAAGAAAAAGATTAATTCCCCCTCTTGAAAAGATATGTAAGGCCAATAAAACAAACAAAATCTAATAGAAACAAACACTCCAATGACCAAATATTTAAATCCCGATAAGTGAGTGTCCCATATGCCAAGCTCAGCGTTCTCTTTATCTCGGGTAAAGAAATGGGAAACTAAAACTTGCACAATTATCTAAGTGTTTTTTTTATTTTACCATTATTAAAGAAAGGAATACGAATGTTTATTGAATCCTGTATCCCTTCACCAATTACCAAGATAAATACAATAATAATAAACCCCAATGCATAATAAATAATATAAAAAATATATATATGAGACTATTATAGTTATTTTAATAAAGAAAGATAATGTAAAAATATAAATAAAAAAAAGAAAAGAATCAACTAGTGAGAAAGTGGTCTGAGAATCGTAAACTCACACATGAATATATTTCTTAAAACCTGAATAGTAATTAAAATGAGATTATCTTAATGAAAGAAATACCCAAATAAAAGATCTATATTATACATTATTATTTATATGAAATTACTAGTATAAAAAAAATAATAATAAGGGTACCACATAAGGTCTATCTGATGGCTGGATTCAGGAGACATTTCTGATGATATTGCTCAGCAGCTTTCATGATCATTTGATGGCTGGATTCAGGAGACATTTCTAGTGGCAGGAGCAGAGGTGGGCGCGCACGCTGACTGGAAGTTCCTACCCCATGACCATTTCATTGATGCAAGTATGCTTGTGTTTCAAATATCAGCACCTTCCAGTAAACACAGTTATGTGCTGCACTAATAATAATTGGCTTGTTGGAAACCATCTTGAAGTTTACTCTTCGTCTGCGTGATATGAAGTATATAGAACTTGAACGGCTGACTGTCTGTCTCTATATGTTCAACTCTTAAGTTTAAGCAAGCAAGTTCAAATAAATCCAATAAGTCGGCAAGCAAGTGAATAAGTTCAGAAAGTTAACATGACTGAGCGAATGATTGACTGATTCAGTGAGTGAGTGAGTGACTCAGAGAAGAGAGAGTTAGCGAGAGTGAATGACTGAGTACCCCTGGTGAACAGTTTATATAGCCCACTCATTACAATCCCAATCTAGGTACCCCTCTGAAAAACATTTAATTAGCTAATTTTGAATTTTGTTAATCGATCCACAAAACATTCCTATATAATCCCCTAATTAATCTCAATAATTTTTATTTCTAATTAAATTTTCTTTCAGACCACTATCTGATTCAACATACCAACAAAAAAAGAAAAAATTGACTATATAAAATATTTTTCTGATAATCAGATTACACTTTAAAATATATTTTTAATTTAATTAGATATCTTTCCCCACCTGCATTAACATAAATTTATTTCAATGAACTCTTTTGTCAAGTTGAAATATTTGATAATTAAAAAAAAAAAAGAAACAAAATTACTTATCTACTAAAAATATAATTGCCTTTAGGCTTATCTTAAATTTAGAAAATGACCCCCCCCCCCCCCCTAAATGCGTTTGTGGAGAAAACTAATAAAAACTCTTGATTTAAAATTACCCATATGTTGGAACTTTTAAGTATTTCCGTTTCTTTTTACAAGCATTTAACTAAAAAATATATAAATACAAATTACTCATAAACATCTTTGCATTTATTTAAAAAAAATGAACATAAAAATATAATAAAAATTTATTATAAACATACAGCTAATATGCTAACACATCGAATTATAAGCCTTAACTATTGGTTTTTCTTGTGTGAGCGAGTATATGATATATCCACAGACATCTCACTTATTTTATAACCTGACTTCATTTTAATTTATATAGATGGTACGTATCCCCCCTCCCCCCTTAATGGTTTTATTACATATTCTTGGCCATTTGCTTACGTAATACCATCTTATGCTTGTCCATACGAAGTGTGCCTGTCATAATATATATGAATAAAATAATAATTAAAAAATATGCAGCTTTGAAATGTATATTGCAATAGTCTATAATCGGCCTAAGTTTATGTACTGTCAAAATCGTTGCTTTTAGCATTTGAGTATTTTTTACTATTACTAAAATGCAGACAAAAAAATTATAAAAAAATCTAAATCAGGTCATTATATTTTCAAAATATATTTTTGTCTCATATCAATTAATTCAAATATCCCACCCACCCACTCAAGCTCACATTATAGAAAAATATGCACAATCTTTTTTTTTATGTTAGTTTCAATAGTCATTGATTATAACCATTCAGTTTCATTTTTTGTTAGTGAAAATATTTTAAATACATTGGATATTTCACAGAATTCTATATTCTCCTACATTGGCTTTTTTTTTTTTTCAGTTTCATTTTAACTTACTTAGCAAAACGATTGAAATATTTGAAACTCAAGCACTATTTTAAATTAAATGATACCGATTGAATTGGAAAACTATAAACATGATATGCATATGCTCTTTTCTCTCCTATAGTGAGATGAGTATCATAATTGAATGTACATTTGCATTATCCGATGTTTTCTATATAAAGAATAAAAGAAAATTAGTGATTTTTTATTTTATAAAATATTTTAAAATTTTATTTATATTAAGCAGATTTTTGTTTTCAAAGTGTGAAAGATAAAATATACATAGCTATATAAATATTGCTCTTTGTAGTTAACAAACATATATATATAATTTTATTTTGGAGTCTAAAACTAATTCTATGAGCTTTATATTGTTATATTTTACATATCAAAATTTGCATATTATATAACAAATCTTAGTTAAATAATGAGCTGATAGAGTATGAAACATTCATTTATAATTCTGCAAGATATAGTTCTGAATATATAGATTATATAATTGCTTAATAAATCTATGAATTAATTAATATATGTTTGTATTTTTCTTTATATGAGACATATTTATTATTGTTATTTTATAGAACCAGAAAATTCTCACATTGATGTTGGAGGTCCAAGTCGGTTAAGTGCAAGTAGCAGCAGCTCGTCTGATTCTGACAGTAGCAGTAGTAGCAGCTCAAGTAGTTCATCAGATAGTAGTGATTCTGAGTCAGGTTAGGCCCTGTCTGTCATATTTATTGTTGATCAAATCGTTGAGCTGTATTTTACAGCTTTAAAATACATTAAAGGCAAGCCAAAGGTCCGTCCCACTATTGCCCTCTTGATGTAGTCATTAAGGTGTTTTGTATCATTCTATTCAGTTTGGTTGTGATCTGTTCTCAAAACACTACTCAGCAGACAGGGTCGCTGTTGAGACTAATTTTTTCTAACTGGCATAGATCTCAGGTGTTGACTGTCTAGCAAAGTGGGACGGATGATGTCTCTACATTTTTTTTTTTAAGTAATACATTCCCTGGGAATCCAAGATGTTTCCCTCAGTCACTTTCTAAAGTGGTGCTTTTTTTTTTTTTAATGTTCATCTTATAACTTTTTTTTTTTGACTTGCTCTTGAATTGAAGAAAAAAAAAAAAAACTCATTTTATTTAGAGCTTTATTTATTCATTCTAAAATAAATTTGAAGGTAAACAATCTTGGAGGAAAATTCTGGAAAAAAAAAAAAGTCATTCATTTTTATATCAAGGAAATCCATGAATTCCTTTTTATAAACTTTTCTTTTAGTCTTTTTTAATTATTGTATTTTGTTTCATGCATCAGACAAACTCATCTTGTTTCATTATCCATAATTAAGTTTATTATGAATTAAAGCAGTACAAAATGTAAAAATTCCACATCAAGGCCAATTCTTGTTAATTACTTTTATTGTAAACTATTGGAAGTAGCCAATGAGTGCAGAATGTGTTCTAAGGCCAGCCCAGGGTTGAGGAGAGGGTTGGGTATAAGTACTATGCTATTTCTTGTCATAATTTGTGCAGCATTTTTTTTTCATTTGCAGTTTATTGAATATATATATAAACATTTTATTTTCATATTATTTATTGACTAACCAATTGTGCCAATTTATTACTGGGAAAACAGGACAGGAAATCTTTTAAGGTAACCCCTCTGAAGTTTTGGAATATTTTTTCTCAAGTATTTAAAGAATTTGGAGTAGCAGTGAGCAAATTGACAATTATTTTTTTAGTTGAACATTTTAAATGTAACGGTTGCATTTGCAGATTTTTACAAAGTTATATATAAATTGGATTGAGTGGATGTGTGTATGTGTCTTTTTATTTTTGTTTTAATAAATCTAAACGTACATGCAAATATAAATTGCTCAAATTTTGCATCTCCATTTTTTCTTTTTTATTACTATTATATGTTTTTTTTTTGTATATTCATTATTAAGCCATGTCTGCCTTGCAGCCTTGTGCAGGCCTTTTTGTAACACATTGCACTCCATGGCTAAATATTTCTTCATACTGGCATTTTCATAGCAGATTTTTAATGTTTACGTGTGAATTTGTAGAATTTTTCTCATTCTACTATAGATAAACTATTTTTCATTTGCATACCAATGTATACCTCCATATCTATGGAATTTTATAGTCCATATTGGCATTGTATTTTTCATTCAATGTATCATACATAGTGTAAATATGTTACAGTACACATGTAGAAATAGTGCTTTTTTAAAGAAAAAAAAAATGTGCTGTAGTATTTTTTATTCCTTTCCCTTTCCCTGTTTTTTTTTTTTATTATTATTCTTTTCTCCAAATCGTGTTTACTGTGTTGTGCTAAATGCAAAGCAATAAAATTGTCTTTTTTTTTCTCTTTCTCCTTTTTTTTTTTATTTAAAAAAAAAAAAAAAATTTTGTAGCCATTTTATTAGATTCTTACTTTTTGTAAATAAAAGAAATAGCCCTGGCTCTGGCAGGGTGATATAAATTTAAAGCATTCTTGCTTCTGATCAGGGTTACTATCCTGTACCAAGTCTTTATTGAATAAAACTGATTTTTTACCCCCTGTTTGTGTAAATTATTGCTTTTTTTTTTTTTTAGTATGTATGTTTATTAAAATTCACTATTCAGGTGGTCTCAGAATACACTTTGCACTCATGGCTGTAATATTTTATCTTAAAAAAATAAGCGTTTTTAAAACTATGATCCCTCATTGTTTTTAAACAACCTGATGCATAAGCATTAATTTGTAAATAATTGAAATTTTTATACAGTGGTTTAACATCTTAGTTATAATTATTGAAAAAAAATAATATATTGACTATTATGTCAGCGTTATTATAAAGTAACCCTCTTCATTTAAGCATAATTTTCTGTAGCTATATATAATCTCTATTATTCTTATATTTTTTTGTTCTTTTCAACAGAGGAACCACAGACAAAAAAGGCAAAGCCAAATACTTCACAGGTACTAGATTAAATTAACTAGTATCATAGATTTTTATTTATTTGTTTATAGTTTTATTTTCCATCAGCTGACACTTTTTATTGAAAACTAGTTCTTTTTATTTAAATAATTTTTAAAACTTAGCCACTATGGTAATATTTTTCTCCCCACATACAACAATATATTAATATTTCTTATACAAAATAATTTTATTTAATGAAATGCATTGTTATAATAGTTCTCAAGTATACACAAAAATGGTTGGATTGTTTTGATCTTTGAGAATATAATTTGCTTGTTACAATTTGTCTCTTTTTGTCAAAAGTGTTGGATCTATAAGGAAAAGCAATTACAGTAAAAATCACTTGAATTCTAATTTATTAAAGTCCAAGCTAATTTGATACAGAATGGTCAAAAAAAATATTACATTTTTTATATTATTATTATTTTTGAAAGGTTTACTATTATTACTATTTTTTTGTTATAAAAATTCTGCAAATTTTTTTTTTGGAGGTTCCTGGTGATATAAAGGGGGCTCATCTTTTGCTTTTTCCATGTTTTTTTTAACATTATAAAAAAAATATATAGTTTATTTGCGCATTATATTTATCCTTTTCAAATAAATCTCTTAATATTTTTATTCATTTTTTTAAATCTAGATCTTCTATTTTTTTAATTTAACATTTTGTTACTTCTGTGAAGATAATATTCTTTCATTTATTTAATTAATTTTTTTTAAAAGAAGTCTGCATGATTTTTTTTTTATATATATTGATTAATTATAGTCTAATGATGTTATAGTTTACCAATAAATAAATTTCAATAGTTCTCTGAATTTAATATTAATTTAAAATTTGATGTTTTGGTATGATTGAAATAATTTTTTTATTTTGTGAAAAAAATAAGATTCTTAAATCTTGTTTATAATTACTGCGACAACAAAAAGAACTGTTTAAATAGGGGCATGAAAAATAAATTACACAGTCACTTATATTGATATATTAGAGAACATTTAACATAAGTTTGCTTATATACAATTTTATCTGTCTTCCAGGTTATGTGAGAATAACTACGGAGCATGCACACACAAGTTCCATCTACTCTTTTTTTTCTAAAAGGTTTATTAGACTTTGAATTTACATGTTTACATACAATGATAAACTAAATTTATCTATGATTCACAATGCATATTTTGATTTTAATGTAATTTTACCCCATACAATTTCATTATCTCTGAATAAATTTTTAAATTACATGCTCACATAATATGATATATTTATGATATTAGTAAGCGCACTATGTTACAACCTAATGACAAAAAATAATAGTCATTTTTATCAGTCACCCAAATTCATTCAATGATCTCGGTAAATTGTATGCTGAAGCGCTCCTGCCATAATTACTCTATCCTTGATTAAAATTCTTAGATAACTCTGCTGCGACTCGCATTTAATATCTTCAACTTTTATATCCGAAGTGATGACAAGTCGCAACCATATTTTAAATCTGTTCTGCCCCCATCTATTTTTATATTTATCATCGATCACTAGGTATCAATCTTAGTCAAAGTAAACACTGGCATCTGTTTTGTCTAGCTTGTACTCTTTTTTTACTTTGAATTTACATGTTTACATACAATGATAAACTAAATTTATCTATGATTCACAATGCATATTTTGATTTTAATGTAATTTTACACCATACAACTTCATTATCTCGGAATAAATTTTTAAATTACATGCTCACATAATATGATATACACCTGGGTCTCGTTTTATGCGATAGATAGCTTCCTCAGAAAACGCACAAACGAAATCGCGCAAAAATAGATGTAACTTATCTTGAAACAGGGGGGAGACGGACTGATTTTTCAAAAATCGCGTAAAAGCAAAGCACCAACGTAAAATTACTTTAAAATTCGCACAAAAAAAAATATGACTAATAAAAAATTTCAAATTTGAAAAAAATTGATACAAGACAAACTTTTTTAACTATAATATTTAATTTTATTCAAAACAATATATTTTTATGCATAATTTACATTTTTTTATACACGTTTTAATTATTATCGCTATTTGCCGTTAAACAGGTTCGTTTGCAAACTGGTAAAAAATCAGATTCGTCATAAGAGGAAATACAACTAGCGCCAACGTCACTCTCATGTTGTGTTAATGGTTTTCTGATGACAATGTAATTAGTAATTAATCTAACAACTAAAAATTAAATTCTTATTTTTGTCTTTAATTTTTTAATTTTCAGTTTTAATTGTGCCCACTGCTATTACTCACCTTATAAAAATAAACTTGCGGACACTAAATGATTAATAATTGATTACGTTCTTTTTTAAAAAGCAAAAGCAGAATGTGATTTAAAATGCAAAATTAACATGCACAATGTTTGAACAAATTTACATTATAATCTTGTAAAATTTAATGTGTGTATACATAAAATGTGGAAATCATGATTTTAATTTCATTATTGCATAAAATCTTGGTATTATAAAGCACTGAAAATATTGAAATTACTAAGATAAAAGTCTAATTCCAATAATGTGCTATTACTTTCAATATGATGTAAGTTTGTGAAATTTATTATTTAAAGTAATAGCGCATTATCGGAGTTCGACTTTCGGAGAAACGTGAATCGCGTTAAATAAATCCGCATAAAAAGAGACCCAGGTGTACTTATGATATTAGTAAGCATACTATGTTACAACCAAATAACAAAAAATAATAGTCATTTTCATCAGTCACCCAAATTCATTCAATGATCTCAGGGTAAATTGCATGCTGAAGCGCTCCTGCCATTATTACTCTATCCTTGATTAAAATTCTTAGATAACTCCACTGCGACACACATTTAATATCTTCAACTTTTATATCCGAAGTGATGACAAGTCGCAAACCATACTTTAAATCTGTTCTGCCCCCATCTATCTTTATATTTATCATCGATCACTAGGTATCCATCTTGGTCAAAGAAAACACTGACATCTGTTTCGTCTAGCTCGTCAAGACCTATGGTTCCTAGATTGCCCTGCTCTAGATTCAAATTGTCAATTTCACATTTTTTATGTTCCAAATCCTTGTCATGAAGATGTCCATCACTTTGTGCTTTTTTTGCTTCAGGAACCTCCAAAAGGATCATTATCTGATCTATGAATTCCTTGTTCTTTAACATCAGCATCTGAGCAGAATTCTCCTCCATACTATCGGAGGCAAGTAAATGCTGGGGCACAATTGACTCTTCATCATGGACACTGACCTTATACTTCGTTCTTTTTATATTCCTGTCCAGCGAATCAGCATCCGAGGAACTCTTACTTGATTTTCCTGTCTTTTGAACTACTGAGTTGCAAAGGGAGTTGCTGGCATTTTTTTTTTGGTTGCTGGCCTTTCTCTTACTTTTGACAGTGGTCATGACTGCAAACTCCGTTAACATCATGTCAGAATCTGAGTCTGTGTCAGAATTCATAGATATCCAGGGAGTTTTCTCCAATGATTGTGGAATGGTGTGAATCATTTGTTCTGAAGGCTGTGATAACTCCTGCTTAATTGGTTGTGACTGTTACTTTCTTCTTGATTTGATATAAAGTGTTGCTTCTCGACATATAAATAATACTATATTATAAAATTATTTGTGTAATAATATTTTTTCAAAAAAGTAAGCAATAGTAAATGTATATATAATGTGATTATCATGTATTTAAAAAATCATAGTCAATGAAATATATTTTTTGAAAATACAAAATTTTTTTATAATCCAAATGAATTATCATATATGCTACTACTATCAAAATCAATGTGTAATTTTAATATGAAAAATAATTAAAATAAAAGCTAATGACTACATACATCAAATTGAATATTTTAATGATTTTGATTGTTTAATAAAGTGTTATCCTTCTTAGCTTTAAACATTTTGAAAGAAGAGTTCTCCTAATAGTGGTTATTTACAAAATGATAAAATCACCAAATATTTAAACAAAAGACTTATGAAATTTCTATTTTGAATTTTTGAAATTCAATTTGATATTACTTGCTGTAGCACTTGTTCAGCATGTGCAACTACACACAGACTTCAATCAACTACTGCTTCATATTTTTCCACAAATTATCTTGCAAGATTATTTTTCGTTGTTTTTGCATTAATAAATATTTCTATTGTATGATTTTTTATAATATGATGTTTTCCAAGAATATTTTGTTTACATAATAAGAGAATTTGATGTATATGCATACTTTCATAATTTATTTCTAATAAATAACATGTATACTTTGAATTTAAAAACTAAAATTTGAGTTTCACAAAACCACTTAAATAAATTGTATAGTATTTATATATATCTCAATTTTATGTCTTTTCCTACCAAGTAATATTTTTTCTGGATATTTGAGTATTAACAAGTATATAGCAGAGATGAGAGTAAAGTTCTTCAATAATAAGCACTGCAATAATTGCTTTTGGAGTTAATTTTGTCAGGAGCAACAAAGTTCATCAAATGTTGAAACTCTTTATCAAACAAATATAAAATCCACATTAACAACCTTTTTTTAATTGATATGATTTAAAAGCTAAAAATTTAAAGTTTTAAAATATCTTATTTTTATTTTTATTCATCTTCAAATAATTTTGAATTAAATAAAATGGCAATGAAAACCATGTCTTTGGAGCCACGCAGAATAACTTTGGGACCCAGTTTGCTCACTGTTGTTAATGTAGTGAAGTATAAGTTTTTTTGTTTATGAAAGTGATATAGAAATTGAAGTTTTCATCATTCCATTTGATATTTTATGAATTCATCATTTTAATTTTTGTTTTTCTCTACTAATTTTAAAGACAAAAAAATACTTTCTTTTAAAAATATTTATTAATGGAAAAGCTATTTCACAACTGTTTTTAGAAATTGCAAACATTTTAAAAATAAACAGAGCTTCATTTTTAATTGAAATTAAATTTAACATTTTTTAAAAAAGGTACTTATAGGATAATATTTGCATTTTCATTGAAACATTGATTGTTATGCTTGCAATTAAAATTACAAGTTTGCGCCATATATTGTTACAAGTTATTTTAATATTTAAAGATGATATGTAATGATTTGTTTAGATTACTTCAAATGATAACTTTCTGATTATCATTTATTTACGAAGTTGATGTACAATATTTTAATTATGAATCATATTATAAATAGGGATTATAAAATGGGAGTTTAATATTAAATATTATAATTAAATTTATTTTTTCCTCCCATTTTAAAAGTCTGATTTATCACCTAACTTTAAATTATTATGCGATTGTCTTTATACTAGTCTTTAGTAAATGAAGGCTGAAAAAGTTATTAAGGTATATTATAGTCAATCTGTAAATTTGATGAGTCATGTCATAAACCATGTTTTTCTTAGGACCTAATAATGAAAATCGCTTATTCAAAATCAAGTATTTTGAATTGGAATTAATTTGCTGAAAGACTGAAGTCAACTCTTTCACATTCTGGCATTTTCTATTCACCTGGTGAGTTTTTGAAACTGCTCAACCCTTCATTTCTGAGTTGAACTTTATTTTAATTTTATAAACTAATATTTTAAAAAATCATATTTGATCTTTTTAAATATTTAAAAACTGACTTGTAAATAAGAACGTCAGACCTTAAACATCATCAATTATGTTTTTTAAACATTCTTAAAAATGAATGAATTTTTCTTTTTTTTTTAAATGTGATCAAAAAATATGAATTTGTGATAAAGCTATTAAAATATTTGGAAAAAATTTGAACATTTTGTCAGTTTTGACAAGTGTTTACATTAGTAATGAGTTTCATATGAAGTGTCAAAAAAGAAAAAGATGCCCTTGTAATAAATATTTCCGCAGGGAACAATAAAGATAATTGATATTTGCCAACTGTCTATAAGATAAAATATTGACCTCTTCTGATTTTTTTTGTAATTAAAAAAATCAAAAGCACTACAACTACATTTACAATATAAAAAAATCCTACAAGTTACAAAATAGTGTTTAAAGCAGCAGAACGATCACACTTCTAGAACACCATATTGAATTTTTGGTACTAATCGGTACGCTAGACCAGACGGTTGGTGGCATTGTTTCTCTGCTAAAAACACAGAAATATGCCGTTTCCACGGCCCAATATTTCTGTGCTTTTGCAGAGAAACTTACAGCCTATAGAACAGTACTGTTCATATTAACCGCTGCAGGCATATGGCATTGCACACCAATATTATGGGCCCCACTAATGTGCTTTGCGATACTATGCAAATTCGAAGACTTAACCGATCGTTATCGTGTGATGTGGGGGTGGAGGGAATTCAAGTGGCCATAACTGCTGTAATATGCATTCTAATTAAAGATTTTACCCCATATCCAACATACTATTTGATACTAATAATTGTAAGACTGTCGCCGTGCTTCCTTACAAATTTTGAAAGGTGGGGAAAATTGCAAAAGCTATAGCCAAGCATCTTTTCCCAGAACTCTCGCAAAAATGTCTGAGGTTGCACGTAGTTTTGGATCTTTGTTTGGTCAATGACAACAAATTATCCCCCCACCCCAAAAAAACATTAAAATAAGATTATAACACTTGATTTTTTCAACTTTGGTTGTTTTTTATTTTATTTTAAAAAAATATGGCGACTTTTTTTTTTGTTTGGCTATACAGCGATTTTTGTTTCGGCTTTATTTGTATACTGCTGATATACTAAAGCTTATTTTTAAAACCAATTTTTATTAACCTTTTTTTTTTTTAAAAAAAAAACTTGTCTCAGTGACGACAAATTATTTTCTCCCATCTCCCTCCAAAAAAGATTAAACTAAGACAAAACTTTTGACTTTTTCAATTTTGGTTTTTTTTTTAAAAAAGTTTTTCAAATACAGCGGCGACTATACAGCGCTTTATGTTTTGGCTTGATTTGTATTATACGTTGTCCTTAATTTTTGAAAAAGAAAATGTACAAATATTTGAATCAAATCTTGTATCATAAATTATTTACAAGAATGTCAAAATATTGGTAAAAAAAAAAAAGGTTTGTGTCAAAATATGTCAAAAGATGAGTAAAAAAGTCATATCAAATGTCCATATCTTTTTTAAAAAGGCGGAGAAATTGTAAAAATATTTTAAAATAAAAATTGGGCAAAAAAAAAAAAAAAAATATTTTAATAAAAGTCGGAGAAAATGTAAAAATAATTTAATTAAAAATAGTCTGTCCAGGATCAATATAATTGTGTATTTTTAGCAGAGAAACAATGCCACCAAGTGGCTGGCCTGAGACACAATTTTCACAATAACTTCAGTTTTAATTATGTTAGAGCAAAAAAAATTGCATTAATAGAAACTAGAAAAATTAAGGAAAACAATAAGTCTAAGACAAATAATGATAGCCATTTAAAAAATAAGGAAAAAAGAAATTTCAATATCTGAAATAATTATTACTTTATTGTTTGTTCATAATTTCTAATTCATTATTAACTAAGTTTAATTTATATCTTCAGTGATAATTTCTTTGTATTTCTCACAAAATTATTTTTCAAACCATATATAATATGTCAACTGAGATAATCTATAGCTTCAGAATCTCCAAAAGTTTTTGCGCATGAATTCTTCATTTTTATCTTGTATCCCATAAGTTACCAAATGTCAAAGGTGTCTATAAGAAATAGATTCATCCTAATAAAAGATACAAAACAAATCATTTCCAGAAGATCGATATGCATTTGTCATCATAGCAAATGGCTTCTTGTCTATCTAAAACTAAAAATTGTAGGCTATTGTCTGCATGACTGATAAAATGAGTTTCATCTCATTTTATATATTTTTGTGTACATCAGTGATGTTTATATTCTTTATGCACATCAGTGGTGTTATCTTGTTATATTTATTGTCCCACATAGATATAATTTATTTGCATATAGTCCATTTGTTAGCTATAGACTTGAAAATAATGTGATGAAATATATAGCAAAACCAGAATGACTTCACAGCATGAATATCAAGGCATTTGCCTGCATATGCAATCTTTCTGTACATTTGATTATTAGGTTTGTAAATCATTACTTGTAAATACAAACACACCATATAAATATAATAATAAATTATTAAACTTTTGAGAATCATTATTTTTATAAAATAAATGGATTAGAACTTACCAACTCGAATTAATAAAAATTAAATCATTTTTTCAAATAATTAAAAAAATTAAAATTGTATACTTACGAGCCTGATACTCTGCTTACGTTTAGACTCCATCGAAGGCCTTGTTTGTGAATAAGTATTTTTATTCCGATAAAAGCGTATTTGAAGGCCGATAAGTATTTTGTTTTTATCTTCATGGAAATTATAAAATTGATGAAAAAAAATTAAATGCGCCGGTTACGAAAAAAATTAATAAAAAATACAAATTTCGTCGGATTTTTTTGTTAATGACATCTTTAGAAAGCTACATCAGAGATCTATCAAATGCCCGTATTTCTGTTGATGTCATGCTTTAGTTTTTACGTCAGTAAACAAAAGAAAACATTTTAACTGATAAAAAAAGACGCGCAGGACACCTGCTGACTAACCCAAAGCAGTTAAGGGAAATCTCTAATGGTTTACAATCAAATTAATTAGAAAATTATATCATAACTCTATATTGGCACAAATTAGATTTTGGGAATTTTTGGTTATAAGCTTTCTTTAGTGAGGAGCATTGTATTGTACATATGCAGCCACTACTACCTTTTATTGAATTGTTCATGCTAATATCAGAAATTTTGATCATTCAAAGACTAATCCATATCTGCAAAACTTTAAAATTGTTATAAATTTCAAATCGTTAATAAATTGCATAATAGAAGTAGTAAGTGATTGCTAGGTGAATTTGTTGTCTTGTGCCCTTCATTGATGAAAACCAATAGTCAAGGGTTTGCAGTTTTTCTATAATGGATAAACAAAAGTATTTTCACAAAATTTAGACATACTGAATATCTTTGTTTATTGAAAGTAGTAGTGTGAATTTTGACTGAATAATCCTATGTACACTGGTGTTTTTTAGTAACAAATAACACCAACCTAGTAAAATATTTGAGCTTTAGTTGATCTAAATCATTTTTATAAAATCAATACTTATATATTTCATTGTGTATGCAGCATAATTCTGCTATGTTTTTCATAGTAGAAATTTCATTATTATAACTATAGCCTATTGATGCAAATTTCATATGGACAATTATTTATTGTAAAGTTGTTAATCTTTATGCAATGTTATATGAATTAATTATAGCATATATTCTGCTGTTTATGGTGAACTGGGAAAATAGTTTCATTAGTCAAAGGCAGTTAACTTCTTGTTCATGCCATTTTTTTTTATATCTTTAATCATTCGTATTATATAATTTCGTGATAATATCCTGTTGTAATTTGGTCTAAACTTTTGCTTCTTTTTTTTCCAGAATTTGGTTCAATAATTCATTCATCACAGATAGGAAAATAATAATTGAGTTGACCAATATTTTTACAATTTGTAATTTAATTTTTATTTTGGTTCAAAGTTAAAATGATAATTTGCGAACCCCTACTGATAATTTATGAATCAGATTTTTTATATATACTTTTAATGGTAGAAAAGCTTCTTTTTTTATCCATTGCATTAAATTTAGAATGGGTTAAAACGTTGTTTTTTTTTAAAAAAAATAAATAAATTTCAATTTGAAGTTAATAATTTCTATTTAAATATATACCTTGATTAAATTATTATAAATCTGTTTCATGTCTAATATTTATTTATTGTTAATCTATTCATATGTTAGAAGGATGTAGATGAATATGTATAAATACTTGTATCATGAATTCAGTACATTTGAAGAGA
Organism: Epiperipatus broadwayi; assembly: GCA_028023455.1. NCBI lineage: Eukaryota > Metazoa > Onychophora > Udeonychophora > Euonychophora > Peripatidae > Epiperipatus > Epiperipatus broadwayi. The sequence goes on along the minus strand of JAQFVV010006308.1, from coordinate 834,997 downwards.
GAACTTTATTGACAGTATAACATGAAGAAAATTAGTCTGCTATTGTTTATATTTTTATTAATATTTAGAAAAGTAGAAGTGAGTAGGATACTCTTTTTTCCTTTAGAAATGTTCATCCTTGGCTTTACATTGCTAGTTGAGCATAATAGCTGCTGTAGTAAATTATTTCTACATCATCACTAAACAAGGTGTTAATTTGCTTCTGAAAATAGAGCATTTCTCATCTGTTTCTTTTACATTTGCTCATATTAAATATTACTTTTCAATATCTGTTCTTGGTTGGACATTGAGAAAAATGTGATGCTAAGTAAAATGAATACTTGTATTCTAATGAAATCTTTAATAATTCAGATATTCATACCATAAAATAGACTGAAGAAGTCCAAAAGTATTTAAGGGATATAATTTAATAATGAACAAATATTAAATTTAACAATAAATATGTTTTTGAATGTTATTTTATGGGTGATTTAAGATTAGTAGTTTTTTTGCATTGTAATTACATGAATAGAATTTGCCTGAGTGAAATGGCCACTATTTTTTTCCCCATAAAAGTTTTCTACACAGTGAATAAATCTTTGATGTAAAGAATTTTGTGAAGACTAAAATCTGTGTATAATAAATAATTTTTGTAATAATCGGCGTATTTATAAATGATACTTTAGAGTATCAAGAAAGATATGCTTTTAAGAGGGAGGATAAAGGTCCGTTCTGTTGTTTGAATTAGTGTGTTTTGTATTTGCCTTCGTATAGCCATGTAACAAGTTTATTTTGTATTTGCCTTTGCATAGCCATGTAACTCAAATGAAAGGGGAATCCTAAATAGGCTACAGGTTTACCCTGAAATACATTTGTATGTGTTTTGCCTGTGTATATACACCATGCATATGTGTTATCAAGGTTAAATTCTAGTTTATAGGTGCAAGTGTATTCATGTAATATATCAGTTAATGTTTGTATTTGGTTTTTAGTTGCTAGAAAAACTTATATCATTCATGTAGGCTATGCAGGCTACATTACAACCAAGTTCATAGATTCCTGGGAGCCATGCAAAATTATTAAGTAGTGGATTTTATGTATGTTGTTAATGGCAATGCACTAAGCGGAGACTCTTGTCAGATTGATTGATGTGGATTAAAAGGAAGAGTCATTTTCCCATTTAGAGTTATATATAACAATCTTAGAACCTATTAATATCTAACCATAACATAACTTTTCCACAAGACATAATGCTACTGGAATACATATGTACTTCTACACACAAAGAAATTATAACTTAGACTTGCCAATGCTAGGCATTAATAATAAGCAGCTAATACATAAATTTAAGTATTGGATAGTTGAGCCCAAATTTTTTGATTTTCTACTCAAAATGAACATGTGGTCATTACCAACATTATATTTCATGAGATATGAAAAACATATTTAACATTCACACTACATGTGAGTTGGATCAGAAGAGAACCAAAAACATAATCTTTGAGTGTAATTGCCTACAATACGCTCAATCTTATATTACAAAAATCTGAAAAAGAATGCCACTGTAAGTTTAATTATAGGGTCTTTTCCAAATGCCTGCTTCACAGAAGTAAGAAGTACAACAGTTATACTACTATATGCATTATGGTGGACAAAGTGCACTTTTGCATTAGTAATGCAAGAAATTTGAACACTTAAAACAAATTAGAGACAATAAAACGAAATAAAAAATGAAACTGTCAGACAGTTTCACAGTCACTTGCCCATTGGTGTTCTAACCTTTAGTGAGATATATTTTCTGTTTCCTATTTTATTATAAATGTTTTAATAATCTTATAATTCGCTGAATGCTATTGAAAATACTTATTGTAGTGGTATTCTTTGATTAGTTTTGTATTAATTTTTTTTTTTTAACTGAAATATCTATGTGTATATATATTCCCTTTAGAGTGAAATATCTGTAAAAATATTTTTCTTTGAATAAAGTTCTTCTAAAACTAAATATATTTTTGAATAAAAGAGGTAAATTAAAGAAAGTATTATTAAAACAATTATCTAAAAAAACATACTATTAATAAGCTTACAGTAATTTCCTATTTTAACATACTCAAGAGATGCTGAAAAATATATTTAGCTATTGGATTGCAAAAAAGCTAATCATTGTTTAACTTGAAACAGTATATTTTAACCTATGTTAAGCCACAAATTTTATCGTAATATATATTTGTATTACTCAAAAATGACAATATTATTTGAAACATCAAAGAATGTAAATAAGCTGAAAAAATATAGCCATTGATATTCAAAATAAAAAAAAGAATAAGGATTAATATTTCTAATAATTATTTCATAAATTCAAAATTATTATGCATATAGCTTAAAATTATATTTTTGTTAGTAAGTTAGTTGGATTCATCATAAAATTTCTAAAAAATTGGTATATCATCTAAGATAAAGACATTAATGCCTTTCATTTTTCCTAGTAGCCCTTCAAAATGTATTTCCATACAGTGGTTTGCAATGGATATGTCATCCCTAATAATATCCCTTATAACAAGTAGTTAATATTGATCAATAATTAGTATAATTTGAATATTATAATTTCAGCAATGTTTGTAATTTATTAAAAATTATTACTAAAATAGTCATTTAGAAACTAAGAAAAACAAAAAAATTTAATTTAGTTAATCACAAAAATTAGCATAAAATTTTTATATTTTATCGTAGAAAAATAAAACTTACCTTTTTGGAAAGTAGACAAAAAGATGGAAATGAAGGTGCAAAAAGCACGTGTAGACTGCGTAGATTTCTGTTAATCTTTTTATATTTAGGTTGCATTTAAAGTATTCTGTAAATCATCTTTCGAATTGGCCGGAATAATACAATTATCAGCTTATTTTAAGTCCAGAGTTTATGAATAAAAACTTCTATAAATGCAATTTATCCACTCTACTTTGAATGGGTGTGCATATATGTACAATAAAAGATTTTTGCTAAAAAGTATTCAAAGTAGAGTGGATAAATTGCATTTATATAGGATATTACAGCAAAATAAAGGAAGTAGTGAATTTGGTGCTCTTTTAATTAGGTCAGATTAAAAACTAAAGTTCTGTAACTCATCTTAATGCCTGTTTCACAAAACCATTTATAAATTATTCCAAAGATCACTTTCATAAATATGGAAGACAAAATTGAGCTAGTAAACATGATTGTTTAACACTTCTTTAATTTCTAATGCTTCCTTTCATTTCTTATTTAGAAAATATATGTAGTGTGAATAAACTTGGTTATCAATCCACTAATTTTCAACAATTATTTTTAATTATTTCAGTCATATACTTTGCTTTTGGCATTATATTTACATTTTCTTGGCAATGAAAATTATTTAATAGTGTTTTTGATTGAATTTGATGGGCATGACAATAATATTGGCATCAACAAGGGATTTGGGTGTTCCATCATCAGATTTTCATTAGTAAGGATGGCCGAAGAGTTGGAGGATAGAATAGATTGAAACCTATCCATTATCAATATTACCAAATTTTTATACCAACCAGTTATGGAATTCAAAATTTTAGAATATTTTCGATTCTCTGATTATTTTCTTGATTAAAAAATAATAAAAGATAGTTACTAGATATGTATGAGCAAATCTTTCTTTTAACCAACAATGGGAATAACATTATTAATCAAACATACAATAGATGGATTAAATTAGGGTAAGTAATAAGGATTACTGTTTCTTAATGCAGATATTGAATGTAAACAAAGAAAGTCATATGATATTTTATATACATAAAAGATCATCTTTATTTAAACTTAACAATTCAATATTTGTTAGAAATATCAATATAAATCATTTTTAATATTATTGACAACATAAGTAATTTTAGTATTCGTCCAGAGGTTTTTTTTTAAAATTTAAATATACATATGTATGGTTTTCATTAGCTAAATCATTCAAAGTATATTCATTTTTGAATTCCATACTTCATGCAATTTGATTAATCATGGTTTTTTTAAATCTATTAATAAGATTGCAATTTTACTAGAAATCTGTTGTTAACTTATTAGTTTGAATTTGGAGAAAATCAAGTGACAAGTATAAACTACTAAAGAAAGGTTTTTCATTTCAGATTTTGATAACTTACAGCAAAATTCTATTTGACATGAGGTAAATGTAACATCTAATAAAGCATTTACTATACATGAGTGCAATGAGTATTTTCATATTTATATATTCAAAAGTATATACAGGATATCCATAAAGTCTATGCAATTTAAAAAATTTATAACTTTATTAGTATTTGTGAAAGAAATTATATATAATGTATTGGAAATAAGAAAATTATATATTTTTTGTTGTTTTATTGTATTTTATTAAGTTTCCATATGTTCATCATCTAAAACGATTTTGTAGTTCTCTAAAAACATTTGCCAATTGATTTACAATAATGCCTGAAATCACATTTGTTATTTTAGCTTTCAAGTCTTATAACAATTGAGATTTGGTTTCATACACTATTGTTTTAACATGGCCCCATAATAAAAAAATCTAATGGAGTCAAATCTGGCGAATGTGGAGGCCAAGAAAATGGTCCACCTTTTCCAATCCATCTGTTAAGAAATTTCCGATTTAGAAACTGTTTAACATGCGGAGCAAAGTGGCAAGGAGCTCCATTTTGTTCAATTACTATATCATCTTTTAATCCTAATTGTTTAAGCTGAGGTGTAAAATAATTCTGCAGCATATCTGAGTGTATATGTCACCATTAATAACATGACCTTTAAAAAAGAATAGCCTTATGATTTGATTTTTTCCCAAAGCACATCGCATTAACTTTAGAAGAGTTCCTTTCCTGTTCAATAGTTTCATTTGCGTTTTCAGTTCCCCAAATCTAGTAATTACACCTTGTCACTAAGGTGAAATATTGCTTCAGCAGAGAACATTAAACTACTCACAAATGCATCATTGCTTCGTTTTTCATTGAACTGATGACAAAAAGTTAGCCATATATGATGGTCCTCTTGATGCAATTGAATTTTGTAAGATTTCATGTGAAGTCTTTTCAGCAGAATCTTATGACTAGTGGACGTTATTATAAATAAATACGTAAACTTGGACGTTGAAAGCCTCAGCTCTTGTGATGCTCATCTTAATGACTTCTTGGACTTATGTTAAAAGGATTGTTCTATGGATGCTACACTTACTTCGCTGACACACTCCATTATTCAATTTTTTGTAAAAAAAAAAAAATACAGTATGCTATATAATTTAACTTTTTTTCATAAGAATGTACTACAGAAAATATTCAAAGCTAAAATTTTGCTAATTTTAATGACACTTAGGAGTTTGTTATGCTTTCAATAGACTTAAATGTTTGGAATTAACATTTTGCAAATTTAAATCAATTTTATTAATGAAAATAATTTTGTATAAAGAACACATTTGCAAGACTTACAAAAGAATAACAATTATAAGTTGAAAGTTTAATTAATTACAAATTCGCTCTGGATTATTCCTCAAAATTAAACAAGTGTGGAACTCCTAGTTACAGAATATAGTAGACTTATTGTATTGCTTTTTAAAATTTATACATTCAGTGGCTCATAATTTGAAAATAAAATTAGAAATTCATAAATTTCACAAATATTTGCCTGTAGGTTAGAAATCCTCAAAGTGGTTGCTGTCAACTTAGTGGGGTTGGGAGGCAATAAAAAATAAATTTGTCTTGAGGAGGTGTTTTAAAAAATTTAATATTCAATAGAAAACAGCAGAATCAATAATTATTTAAAAGAATATGTAACACTTATGATAAAAATATTAAAAATGGGTAAAAACACGATCTTTAAACAACAAAAACTATATTAAATTTTGATGCTTCTGTTACGAAATGCTTGTGTATTATCACTGTTGCTTATATTTTTTCTGTTAACGGTTTTATTTCAGCTAATGGCATCCTCTTTCTTTGTTTTAAATTGTTTCCAGTTGATTCAATTGAGAATTATCTTAAATAACAATTGAAAACTTAAGAAAAGTGAAATTTTTTGTTGAAACATAAGTTTACATGAGTTTAGAATAACATTAATAAATTTTATTAATCATTAGACTAGAGAATATCCATTTATTAAATAATATTTCTGTAGTCTAATTCTCACTACACCACTCATTTAAGGTAGGGGGTTGGTTTCTATTTTCCTTTAACACCATGACCACAGACAAAAAAGATGTATGCATCCTAAGCTGCACATTTTATATTGAACCATCACTCATCTGTTGCCCCAGATCACACTCTCTTATACATAACTTTATCGTTGTTCAGTATACACACACACACATATATATATATATAGGTAGCCAATTACCACGGTTTAATTGCTAAGTGTCAAAACTTCCTTGCCCCCATAACTTTGACACAAACCACTTGCTGGAAATATATTGATAATTTTTTATTAGTTGTTCAAGAGATCCATTTAATGCATAATACTTATGTAGTGCAATTTTCACTACACCACTCATACAAGGTAGGAACTGGTTTATACTTTTAACATCTTTCTTGTGAAGGGGATGTAATCCTTTCTAGACTTGCTTAATTCCTGCTGACATTATTTAATGTTTTCTTGTCTGTTGATGCCTTTGGCATAGGTTACTAGTTAATTCTAGTTAGATTTTGTGGAAATTTTCATCGTAATTTTTTTATAAATCCAAATTTCTTTTCTTGACTGATTTGATGTTTTATATAATTTATTTTTCATTACAATTTATATAGCTAATTTCTTGAATTTTATATGTGTATGTGATATGAAAAGATTGAATTTTGAAAGAAAATATTGAAACTAGCCAAACATTCAATACAAACAAATCATCAACACAAGAAATTGTAAAAAAGGTAGTAACATTATTTGTGCTTCTGAATCTGCTATAGTCAAATCCATTTAATGTATGAGAAGTGTTTAGTGAAGACTGAAAAGTGTTAAATTTGTGACTACTAAATAGGAATTAAAAAAGTAAATGATCAATAATGTTATTGCATCAAAAAGCATTAAGTGCCTATGACTTTAACAAAGGATCCACGGAAAAGTATCACAAAGCTTGGATTTGGAAATTACGAGCTTAAAATCAAAATACATACATATCTATAATCACATAGACATAAAAATTGTATTATCACTTTATTACCCAACTGTGTTTCTTAATTGTATTTTAATTTTTGTTGATGTTCTAATATATCTAGTTTATAACTTACAGCATAAATATATACACATTACAATCATATATAAGGTGTATTACTATCTGAAAGATTTTAAAGAGCTTGGAACCAACTGCTAGTAATATGGCAGGGTTGCTGTTTCCATCAAATTATGTTTAACATGCAATTTGCCACATTTTAATAATTAACAATAAGTTGTAAATATCCATGGATAGAGTGTCTTCATATAATTTATTAAACATCATGATCACAGATGAGTAGAAAATATAAAATCTCACTGCTTAGAATAAATGCATAATAAAACCTTTTTATAATGCATTAACTCACAAAAAAATAATATTAAAAAATATAGTTGTATATTTTATAATTATAATATATCGGTATCTTCTAAACCAGAAAATATTGTTAAGTTAAAAGTTGTCAAAAACAAGAAATATAAACATCATCTTTTATTTAAAAATACTTTTAATTGAAGATTTTGAGATAAATAAAAACTTTGCTCGATTTAAAAAGCAGATTTTAAATATTGAAAGCAAAATTGATAACAGGAATCTGGAGGAAAAAATAATAATTTTCTTTTTAAAATCGTGGCTACTTCACATTAACTTAAAAAAAAAAAAGAATAAGGTAATTAAATTATTAGATGTGATATGTTGGACTATTTCCATCATCTATGAGTGAATGTATAGATGATGGAAATAGTCCAACATATCACATTTAATAATATACACTTTGGTCTCGTTTTATGCGGATTATTTTAATGCGATTTTGAAGTTATGCGATTCATGTTTCTTCTTAATATCTTTCATATTTCACTATATTAGATATCAAGAAATTTAAATTATTAATAATTTATTTTGACTTGAAATACTTTTTTTTTTCTTTCAAAAATATGTTATATTAGCAGCTAATGTGAATATGGCCTGAAGCTGTATTTAGAATCTTAACTTCTATGTAAATAACCTACTTATGCTGAGTAAATATTAATAATAGATTTATACTTATGTATAAAAATATCGTAATAAATATTCAAAAATTTTAAACTTTTAAAACGTATTTTGTTAGATATAACAAATAAAAAAATTTTTTATATTGTTAAAATAAATAACGATTTTATTGATTTTTTAAACTGAAAATAATCTTTCTAATGATAATGTGTAATCTTTTTGTTTTGATTGCGATCTCATTTTTTTAATATAAAACAAAACCATTAATAAAGCACAAGACTAAAATTGGCGCTAGTTGTACACACGTCACAAATCTGATTCACAAACGAATACATATTCTCAAATAGAGGTAATGATTAAAATATTTATGAAAAAATGTAAAATTAAATCCTGTAGTTAATAAAAAAAAGTTTGTCTTGTATTAATTTTTTTCAAATATTTGAAATTTTTTATTAGTCATACTTTATTTCTTATGTTTTTAGTGCGAATTTTAAATTAATTTTTCCTTGTTCTTTGCTTTTATGCGATTTCCGAAAATTACTGGAACATATCCCCATTTTTCAAGGTAAGTTAAGTCTATTTTTGTGCGTGTTTTTTGAGGCACCTATTTACCGCATAAAACGAGACCCATGTGAACCATCATCACAAACCTGACAAATAGAGATAATTAAATGTCTTGCTTAGAAAAGAATAAATTTTATATTTTAAAATTCATAACTTGCTTTTGTTATTATTTTCACTAAAAACTTAATTTTTTATCTTATTTATGTCTTTGTTTTTAAATAAACATAATTTAATATTCAGATTTAATGCTATTCTATATCAATATAGAAACTGCAATTTTATTATGGTCAGCCATGATTGTAAAATAAGTGGTATAGTGCTGTAAACTAACTATTTTTACATTGATTTCTGTCTTTTGCCTTTAGTGAAGTATGTGATTCAAAGATAGAGCTAAGACATTTAACATTTTTTTATACTATTCAAATTAATAAACTGAGTCGCAGTCAGCCAAGAAACTGGTCTGGAGATGAAAATTTTAGAACACTATATCATCTGGTATCCATTAATTACTTAAGTTAACTGTAGCGGTTCTAGAATAGGATGAAGATAAGTGCTTTTGGAAGCATATGAGAAATCAAGGAGTCAAACATTTGTATAATTATGCAAATGAGCTAATCTGTGTTTAAAGTGTTAGGTTTTTTTTTATTTTAGAAAAAAAAAGGTTCAGATTTTTAGCTTGAATAGTATAAAAAAATAAAAGTGTTTTCTAGATGTGTAAGTGAATTAGTTATTGCTTTGAATATTAATCTTTATTAATGAAAGCAAAAGCAAGAAATTGATGAAGATTTTATACCATTTGATGTTTATTGGTAATTCAAAATTATAGTAGCTCTAGAGCAGGGTTGCAACCTGCGAATCATGATCCCTCAAGAGTTCAAAAATTGTTAGAGGTCATGAACTTTTTAAGAAAAAAGGATTGCATAATGGTAATTTTTAAAATAAAAAAAAGTTTCAAATAGATAAAAATCACATAAAAATAGTTTTTGTATGTATTATAATTTTTTTTGTAAGTATTATATATCAGGGATGGCCAACTTTTGTGTTCATAAGATCGACTTGTTGTCACAGGCATAGTCCGAGTGGGGGAAGGGGGAGATGTGAAATGCATACTATTTTTATATATCTACCTATATAATGAGATATTTTATATAGCACTATGTTTGAATACTGTAATAGTGATATTAGCAATTAAGCCAATGCGCTTTAAAGATAAATTATAAATGAATACTCTCACTTTTTTCCAGACACGATATAGTATTTTAGAAAGAATGGAATGAATCCACCTATTCTTTCAACCCAAACATGTATGGGCAAAATCTTAAGCGTATGAAAATGAGAGCGTGAAGGTGTTAAGCAATCACTTTAAATTACATTTGTTATGTTTGAACTAATGATGCCTGCAAAATCTTTACAATTTACGACCCATCACTCTTTAGTTGAAATTAAACATATATAATGAGAGATATTTTATACAGCGTTATGTTTGAATACTGTAAGCCAATGCAGATGCGCTTTAAAGATAAATTACAAATGAATACTCTCACTTTTTCCAGACACAAGATATAGTATTTTTCAAAAATACTATATCTTGTGTCTGGAAAAAAGTGAGAGTATTCATCTATATATCTACTTAGTAAAAAAATAATTATTTAACGGGCCAAAAAACTCATGTCCGGGGGAATTAAAGCAACATGAGTAATTATTAATATTTATTAATTCAAATTAGCTACATTAAGTCAAGATTAAAAATATTATTTTCAGTAATGATACGAGTTAGTGGACTTCATCTATCTAGAATTGGAAAAAAAATTAGAACAAAAAATGCTTGAAAATCTTGACTTAATTTGTTTCACTCGTTACCAGTCAGCTCTTGCTAGTTTGGCCTTGTGATCGACCAAAATTGGCTTTGTGATCGACTGATGGATCACGATCGACTTTTTGGCCACCCCTGCTATATATGATTTGCTTCAAAAATTCCACTTCAAATCATATGTGGTTAATACTAAAATATTAGAATTATAGCTACTTTCATTTTATTATAAATATCCTTATATACTCGTACTTATAATTTGGGCATGATGAAATACAAATGAGTCATGTCCAATTTTCAAAGGTTGCACTCCATTGCCCTAGAATAAAGTAAGGAGAATTGTTCTTTGAAGTGTTCCACATTGTTCATCAATTTAATATTTTGCAACTTGTTTGGAATCAATCAAAAATGTAAGAGGATCCTCTGCATTTATGTTTTACCATAGTAAGTTTTTTAGTATATATTTGAAGATGGTATATATTTTTTAAAAAAATGTAGCATTAAATAAAAAGGCTTGCTAGATAAACATTTTAATAGAAAAAGTTTTTTTTAAAAAAAAATTTAAATGAACTGCGAGTAATTTGAACTTGTGACAATTTAATTTTTATCTAACATTTTTTTAAATAAAACGAAAATTATTCATGCCTGTATAAGAAAATCTTAGTATAATTTTACAAATGATAAATAAAATTGTAATAATAAATTGTTAAAGCCAATTACACACACACTTATTTTAGATATAAAAATCATTGCATGTACTAGTAACAAAATGCTGTAATTACAATATTTATTCTAACTATGAATAATTTTTTTAATTATTTGCGCGACTAGTTAATGTGTAATATTGTTTATTCGGATCTGGAAATCATATGATGTTCAGGTATTACAAGTGACTAGTTGAACTTTGATCCATGAAGTGTTAGTCTCTGAGAATATTAAACATGAATCGATGTTTTTATGATCTGTAATGTATTTTCACAGGCTAACCAAATATAACAGAAACTGTTTAAATTTATCTATTTTTCTATACATTTATCAAGTTGTAAATTTTTACTAATTCTTGATTAATGATATATAAAGTAACTGACATCTGTATGAATTATATATAAATATTAATTATTATTTTTGAGACATTGGGGATTGGGCAACAAAAACAATTTATTTCAATAATAGTCTTAATTACGAAAACAGAATGTTCCCTGTTCTGATCTGATCCAGTTTTAAAATGCAGTAGACCTTTTGTTGTTTTTGACATTTATTGTGCTTTTTATATTTACAAAAAGAACAATATTTAATACAACTTTCCACAGTCTATTGCCATTTATATTAAACTCGTATTTATGCTTTTTTTTTTTTTTTAAAATAAAACTATATACGTTCTTATGTCTTTTTGGTAAACTATAAAAGTCTTTGTACTAACCAGAAGTGAATTGTTAAAAGTTCTCCATTGCTCAGAAATATATGTAATATATTTCTTTGATTAATTTTCAAATAACATTGTACATTTTATAATCAGTCATTTAAATAAAAATGCTGTGATTGATTAGCTTACTCTATTAAAAACTATTTTTAGCTTTAAAGAATTTATTTGAAAAACTTTGTTTTTATGAGATGCAAATTTTAAAACTAAACCATTTAATTTTGCTTGAGGGACAAAATGATTTTTCAAATATGCTGAAAGTAATTTGGGCCTACATCTTTATACTAGTTCTTATATTTTCTGATACTACAGGCAGTGTCATATTACTACTGATTATTTAATATTTTTTAATTGAACAAGCATTCATTTCTGTACCTTCCTAAATACAACTTTGTTTTGCAAAAATCGATTTAATTTGAATTTATCTTGCAGCCTATAAATTTTGTCTTCTTTTCTGATTTAGTGATATCTTTTACTTCTTGTAGTCTAAATTGATAGCTTTTTTCTTCTACTTAAAATTTTAAAACAAATACATTGTAATTAATGGCAACTATAATAATAACAAATTTATTTCATTATAATCCAGTTAAATAAAAGTAATTTTATTTTTTCATTTTTTTTTGCAATTTTATGGCTATATTTTTTTAATTTTTTTTAACCCAAACATTTTAATATATATTGTAAATAATGCGTACAAAAAAAAAAAGAAGCAAATTTTAAACAATATAAAAAACAAATACTCTTCTTAGAAACAGTATTGAATCATGGTGGGAAAAATACCTATTTAAAAAAATGTATATTAAAATTATTAGTGCATAATATAAATTTCATGTTATACAATTATGTGGCAGAGACTGAAAGTATTCATAAGACTCATTATTTCATCAGCACATTACCATTACTTTTTATTTTAATCACTCATCATTTTTGATCTAAGCTACAACAAATTTACAAGATCTAAGCTTTATTTCCTATCTGAAATACATTTCATAACTTCAAAGCTTTTTTACAGTTTTCAATACCATTTGGTTATCTCATTCTACAAGAAAGTGATGCATTTCATATATAGAAAATGTTTTTGATCAGAGAGGTAAATTGTTAAAATTTGCTTTTACACTTACTCCACTGCATAAAAAACAATACTGTGATTATGAGATTTGGATGATGTTAGTATAACAGTGCAGTATTTCTCAACAAAGTATCACATGACTAGTAGAATGAATATGAACATTTTATTGATGGATTCCTAGTTTGAAAACAATCAGGATAAAATTATAGCATAGTTATTTCTTGGAGGAAATTGAAGCAATCTGATGTGATTAATTCTGTGCTTTTTAAAGGATATTTTGAATCAATTGTTAAACATTTTAAAATAGGTGCTATAAATAACGTAATCCCCCCACCACCACCATTTAAATACTAAGATAAAACAATTTGAAAGAGTATACATCATAAATTCCAGAATTTTAATAAGACTATAAAAACAATGTTCAATAAAGCTTTGCCTTTCAGTTCCTTACCTGTTCTTTCATTAGGAATTGATATTGATAAGTAAAAAATCAATTAAGCAAGTCTCTCATGATTTAGTTTAATTAAGCATAGAATGTTTTTTGATTATAAAAAACGTTGAAAGTCTGATAAATTAGATTTTAAAAATGGAAAAATATTAATGCAAGTAAAAAAATTATAAGAAAATATACACCAAAATTTCATAGAAAACTAATTTGCTGTGCTATTGGTTTATCCTGCTAAAATTTATGAACAGAAAAATTTAATACATAAATGTTGCAAATATTTTAGTGCAAAACTTAATAATTGTTGCACGTGTAAGGAAATGAATGCTAGTTTCAGTCCAAAGTATTAGTTTTTATATTAATATTGCTAAGAAAGAAAAAAAAAAATCAAGTGTACAATAATTTATAATTCTACTAAGCAAAAATCAATACAAAATATCAATGGGCAATTTGGAACTTTGAATTAACATGATTAAATTTTTAGCCTTAAAAAGTTTTATTAAAATTATAGTTTGGAGAAAAGATTGTTGAATGTGAGATTTCTAAGAAAATATGTTTGTTACGAAATCCTAATAAAATTTTTAGAAAAAGATTGCTATAACAAAGAAATGAGCAACAAATAAATGGAGAAATATTACATAATATTACAGTTTGAAGATCTAAGATTATATAGAATAATCATTTCAATTTTTTACACACTTCCAGGTCTAGAAATTAATATAATAACTGCAACAACAAAAAAAAATCCATTTTAGAAGAATTGATCGTTTTAATCATGATACAAATGGCTTGTGCTAAATTCTTTGAAAGCAGTTTGGTGAAACTAAATTGGGTGCTATATTCAGGTGGTAATAGCTGGAACAATTTTTGCCACTTGTAGCTCACAATTTCTTATTTTACCCAATTTCACATTTGATATGTACCTACTTTTTATTTTGCCTTGATGTTTTCCATCTTTCCAGAAAAATGTTCGCACTACTTTGGTATGTAATAATAAATGATCCCATAACAAATTTGTTACAATATTCTAACCATATTTCTCCCTTTTATAAATTTATTTTTAACAGTAATGTCACAAGTTTTGCATTATCAATTTTTACTTCATTCCATGTTATTTTTCATTTCTTGATACATCTTCATATTACCAAAATTTTTCCCTAAATATACATTAAAATAAATCAAAATATAATGATTAAAACATTGCTTTTTAAAGTGTTTTTTTTTTTTTAAACTACTATATTGTCAAGAAATGAAAAGTTTTTTTTCTTGTAAATTAAGTTCCATCTAATGGATTTTTATTTTGTTTTAAAATTCAAAAATCAAATTAAGTTTGCTTTTTATTTTTGTAAGCATTGAGTAGTTACAATTTTATGAAAAGTAACAAATATATTTATAATTATAAGAGATAATTTATTTATTAAATTTTTGGTAGTTCAATTTTTTTTTATTTTATGGTATCTTAAAACGTATTTTAAAAAAAATGCAGATTGAAATCTAAAACATAGCATGTTTAATGAAACAAAAAAATTACATATTTCTTACAACTCATTTATTAGGAATAATGAAATGGTGACATGTTAGAAAACAGATATGGTATATATATATATGCCTGAACAGGAACTAGAAAATATTCTAATGAATATGAAGACTTCATCATTCACTACTTGCCATTATAAATATGCTCATTTTAACTCTAAAAGAAACTTAAAAAAAATTAAATTGGTATAAAATGAGAGAGTAATAAAAGTATATATTCTGATTGCTTTCTGTGGATTATGTAAAAAAAAAAAAAATTTAATCATAATAAATTGAATCACTGATGACATAGTAATAGCTTTTTTTTGTTTGTTTAATATTAAAAGGTGTTTAGTGGATAATGCATTTATATTCTAATCGACTACAACACGTATTATATTGATTTTTTATGGATTTGAAGGTATAATTTTCATAATTTCAGTTTTTACAATGGAAAAATAAATTATTTTAAAATGGTTGAGCCTCTTCCATTTTCCTCCTAATGTACTTCCACAATGCGTTACTTAATTTTCTTATACACTTTTAATTGCCTAGCAATCTTCCTCAGATCTTACAGCAAACATTCTTTTAAAATCTTCCTAATGCATTTTCCATAATGCTTAATTTAATTTTCTATTACCGTTTCAACATTGCCTGGCTGTCTTTTTAACACATATTTGTCCTAATGCATTTTCTACAATGCTTTATTTAATTTCCTATAACAGTATCAACTGTTTAGCAGTCCTCTTCAGGTCTCACAACAAACTTTCTAATTCGTTTTTGTAAAGAATAGCTGAACAAAAGTTTTTGGAGAAGATTGGTGAATAATCAAATTTTCAGTTTTATATAATAAAATTTAAGCTTTGCTAAAATTATTTGTAATGAGGTGATTATATTGAAGAAAATAAAATATTAAAAGAAAATAGAGAATAGCAAATGTAATTATATACTTTTTATAAATAAAATAAAAAAGCAAAGTTTTTTATTTTTCACATCTAACATTTAGAAATTGAAGGAAGTTTGGGATAAATTCATCTGAAATTTTTAAGACCATTGTCCTGAGATTGTTTGTTATCTAATATAGGTATTCAAAATGCAGTTTTACAATATTTTGAATAGTCTATATAAAGACTAAAAATGTATATGAAAATACTATAATTATAATTTGTGGTTTTTTAAGGACAATTTTGAGAAAAAATAATATATTTTAAAAAAGACTGAATTTTAAAATGATTAATATATATATTTTTTATCAATTTTATTTGTCTTTAGCATGCAATTTTCTTACAATAAAGTGTATATATGTTGTCGCTGGTTTGTATTGTTTATTACTTTTTTCCTAAAAACTATAAGAAACTAAAATTGAATTGAATGAGGTTAGAAAAACAAATGGGTATTGTATTATCTTCAAAGATATTATAAGTCAAAAAAAAAAAAAAGGCTGTTTTTATAATATCCATAAAGTCAAAAATATATAAGCAAATAATCTGTCAGCTATTATTGGTGTATCAAAAAGGTAACTGATAATAATACACAAGAATTTCCATAAATTAAGATTTGCGATTTTGATGAAACAATTTATAATATTCTTGGTAATAGATAATGTACAATTTACTCTTTAGATTAATGTTAAAAAGATGTATAATAAATTTTATAAACACACAAAAGTCAGAATCTTATATTTTGATGTTAAAAGATTTTATCCCAATGAAACTGTAATACTACATTAGTGTACTATTATTCTGAAATAATTCAAAGATCCTATTATTCAAATAATATTAAATGATAAATATGAAGAAAAAGTGAAATTTCAGAAATAGTAGACAGTTTTGCCTCCTGAAAAAGCAATAATACAATGAAGTATCTAGAAAAGATTTCCAAAAATATACATCAGAAACTATTAACAATATTATTATAACTATGATTGGGATAAGAAAAATATAGTATAAGCTATAATAGTGAGAACTATTATGGAAAATGAGTAATTCAAAGACTGGCTCCCTTAGCCTTTAGATCTGAGACTAACAACACATTTTGAGAAAGACCAAAAACACTTGGAATAAATAAATGGCTAGAATTTCACCACTGCCTAATCAGTACATATTGAATATATTTATATGGTGTAATCAAAATTTATTTACATTTTTTTTAAGATGTATATTAATTACTCATTGACATTTATTAAAAAAACTGTTGAAAATAATGCATTATGTAAAATATTAAATGCTCCATAATATTATTACACAATAAAGCTAAGAAAATATAAAAATTAAAAAAATAATTTGAAAGTTGTTAATTTTAAATCTACTCATAAATTGTATGTTCATTTTAAAATTAAAACATCTTTAATATTATAAACATATTCTATATAAAATTATAAAAAGAATGAATTATAAATGTGCTAAAATGGAATCATTCATACACTTAGTAGAATCTAAGATTTAGAGAGAAGGTATACGTTTAAAGGCCTCTTCTCCCTAACAAAATAAGTATTATGTAATAATTAGTTTTCAAGTATTTATTTAATGATGATATTGATAGAATGGAAAAACCAAACACTATACTGATTTTTACATATGTGCGTGCATGCAAAAACATGTATGTTATATAATTTTGACCTATTTTTTTAATAAAAGCAGTTTTGCATTGAGATTGTTCATTTCAGTATAATTTAAAAATATAATTATTAAAACTGTCCATATGTACATCTATTAATTATTTCATTTAAAAGATGTTATAAAGAAATTTTCCATTTTATTTTTTTTTTACATATAAGAGTTTTTGATAAAATATATAACTTTGAAAAAATTTGTTTAAAATAAATTATCTCCAACGTGACGTGCAATACTGGTTTTTTCTATGCTTTCTCAGAAATAGTACTAATTGATTTTTTTAATAGCCGCCACAATGGGGCAAATAAGATAATTGTTAACCAACCTTAGGGGTGTGTGGGTTTATATACAAATAAAGAAAAAACTGAAATGGAGTTGGGCTGGACATAATGCTAGAAGAGATGATAATAGATGGACAATTGAAATCTTAAACTGGATTCCAAGAGATTGTAAAAGACCCAGAAAGAGATCACATGAGAGACCTTCATCCTGTAGTGGATTGATAATGGTTGATGATGAAAGAAATTAGCATGCCAATAGCATTGTTGACCATTATAAAAACAGTTTGATATAAATTTTAACAATGTGAATCATGGATGCAGTCTTGTTGATTACACTTTAACTACTAACTTTAAATGCATTATACATCCTTAATTATAAGCGTAATTATTAATGCTTATTTGCTTCCTGTACACATTGATAAAATATTAAAGAGCTGATTATAAGTTTCAATATAAATGTCTCATTTCTGTATGTCATAATGTTTGAGTTTATACCCACTTAACAATCAGTTAGTTATGCCAAATAAATGAAACATTTTATAATTTTTGTGTGAATTTGTTTCTCCATGCTTGCGTTTACTAAGTGTTTAACTAATTAAGTCATTAGAAATGAATATGCAGTTCAATTAAATTGTAAGAGTGATATATAGATAAAGATTATAACAATTAAATGAAATAGAAAGGGCAGCATTAATGTATAATGAATTCCATTATTTTATACTTTGCAAACATTAAAGCCTAGTCATTATCATGGATTCGTAAATCCAGTATTAAGTTCTAATTGGTATATACTGAATGAGTGCTAAGTTTAATTGAGCTATTATTTTTGAATTCAGTATAGCATATATCATAATATCAATTCATACAAATTTTCAATTTCAGACTCTGTACTATATCTGAAGAGTCATTTCATGAACCGTTCTATTTGTTCATTAATAACTGACAATATTTATATATGGGGAATCTCAACAGGTCACTTGATAAGAATAGATAACTGTGTAGGGAATCAATTCGAAACTTGCTTTGTTACTTTAATAAAAGCTGATGATCATTTAAATCTTTTCAAAATAAAATTGCTGGAAATATCAAAATTACTAGGTATCTCATCAACTTCTAACTATAACTACTGTATTTAAGATGAAAAACATGAAAATAAATACAATTTATATCATTCCTTATTGACAAATACTATATCAGCGTTCTTCATAGATGTATTTCATTTTTTTATGCTAACGTATTTTTTAAACAGTCTGTTTCATGATTACGAGATAATTGACATGAATTATTTTAATAAATGCATATTCTGATAAGATATCAACATTTATTTTTAATTTGTATTAAATTAAAGTTTAATAATAATTTAAATGCATATTTATTATTTTAACAAATATTATTATCAAAATGTATTTATTCCCTTTCAAATTTTCAAAATGGTTTAAATTTTTAATCCTTTTATCTTAAATTTAAAGTATATTAATAAAAATTAATGTCAATATGCACAACGAGTATTTTTTTAAAAATAAAAAACGTACAGTACATTTATTTTCAATATTTTTTGTAAAATCCATATTTATAACACCCTGTTATAGCCTTCTTTAGATGATGTTTCTTTAATATATAATAATGATTATGGCCACTAAATATCTGTTCATTTAATAAAGGTTATCTATCAGTTGTAAGAATTCTCATCTCCTTTGCATTTTTGTTTTTAATGCCTTTATTTAGAGCAAATGATATAATTGGAAACATTTTGTATTGCAAAATTTAAAGACCTCTCCCATTCCTATTTTAGTTTTTTTTCTTCTTCACTTGCCAAAATAATACAAAATATTTCTACATTTTTTTTTAAAAAAAAAAAAAGCTACTGTTTAAAGTGGAAAACATTCCAATCTATTTGCATATGTTAATTTTTGTATGTGCTTTATTATTCATAAAATGCTAATGGCGTTGTTGCTCAGGCATTCATAAGAAGTTCCGATTCTGGAATCTCCTGATCTCAAGTTGGACGCTCTACCGTGTTTTTTTTTTATAGATATATATTAAAATAATAATTTATTAGATCAAAAGAGGTCTGTAATATTAATTTGCAATGAAGGAATTATTGAATTATTATAGCAGTTTGTTATGTAAATGCTTTTAAATAAATAAGATTGAAGTATATAGCTTTAATATAGGTATATATATTTGTGGGTGTAGACATTACAAAGGTGTTATTAACTAGAAATGTGTTTAAAATATAGTTATTAAAATAATAAATTTTTAATTTATAGTTTTTAAGAAGCAATAACTGAAAAATTGAGAAACATTAATCTCTTCTGAATATGTAATTTTAGAAAAATATGAAATTTATATAGTATGTGTAATCGATATAATGCCTTTATTAATTCTTTAAATTCTAGACAAATCTGTAATATTAGTCTAAAATAGTAGAAGGAATATAATTGAAGTTTAAATATTATTTTCAATAGTTATAATGAGCATCTGATCTAAATAATGAGTCATTTAATTCAAATGTGTACAAAAAAATATATAAAATAAAGGATTTTTTTTTTTAATGGTGATGCATAAAAATTGAGAATATCTTTTGTTTGAAATTTGCATCATATAATACCCAAGCTCTGTCGAATATTTCTGCCAGTAATGAAATTGCTTTTCTATTAAGAGAATATATTCTCTATATATACATTCTTGTTAATTTTTATATTAAAAATTTGTATATTTTTTAACATATTGCAACCTTTTATGTAGTATTTTCCAACTAAACTTATAGAGACCTTTATCCTGTGGATTGATAATGTTTGACGATGATAATGATGGATGACATTTAATTAGCCAAGATATAAAAATACATATATCTATTTTATGACTTTATGTAATGCTTGTTTCATATTTATGTGTGTAATTTAGATATTTTTTTAAAATCTATGTATGTAGTGTTTCTAATAAATTTAAGGATTTGAACCATAATTTTTAACATATATTTGTCCCATTTTCATGCCCACATTATTAGAACACATTAAAATGATTTTTTTTTTTTTCATTTTATTCCTATTCATAATCGAACAGTGGGTATAAGTTGTAACTGATAGTGGAAGTTTTTTCTTGCATGTATACACCCTCTGTGATTTAAATCGGTTGTAGTATGGTGAATTCGAGAGCTAAAGTCTTTGGAAAGCTGCTCATTTTTGCTATTACCATTGTTAGAACTTCACTTGAACTCTTAAAAAGCAAACCATTCAATTATTATTATTCATATGTTTATATTAAAATAGCTCAAAAACAATTTGATAATATTGTTTGAAACATAAAAATTCTTTGATTATTATAAATTTTTAAGCTATTTCAAAATCAGGAGCAGTAAAATGTCACAATTTATATTGCATCAGTGCCGGTCTATAGTTAAATCAGTAACTAACTATTCAATTATGTTCAGTAATTGATTATCTCATTATTTCAATTAGAAGATAGTGGTTCAGATTAATCTGTTAGTCAAATCACTATGTTTTAATTATAAAAATTAACAATTGTAATTTGGTCTGGTCTTTTATTACTTGATAGTTAGCTGCATAACTCCTATGTGCTGAGCCCATGGCTATTTTTTTTTTTTAATGCCGAAACATTCAAAAAGCTCCTGTGAATGCATTGACAGAATATTCTAAACATCTATTAATATGGTTTGTATTATTTTAAAATATACTATGATTTATACATAACTTATGCAAGCAAAAGGAATTAGATGTGCCATTTTATATCTAGTATATGCCAAAGCAGTGACCTGCATTCTTAAAATATAGTCACTATATTTAAATCTTTATATTTGTTAAATAATATATTATTATTCACCTGTTAAATGAATCACAATATTTACATCTCTATAAGTCTAATTCTGTATTTATAATTATGTAATGCCACTAGATTTATTCTGCCTAACAATTATTTTTTTAATAGGTTCACTACTTGGGGACATTTGTTGTATAATAATTATCCTCATTAATATCTTTTAATCAGACAGAAAATGCAAGCTAGAAAATGACAGTCATGTATTTTAAGCTGATAGTGGGAATTGGCATGTGTCTGTATTAAAGCAAAGAATAATTATATTTAATTTTCAAAAATATTATCAGTGCTTGTAAAGAATTCAATATAAAATGTCATTTACATTCATAGAGTAAATATGACATATTCAAATGAAAAACAACAGAATTTATTTTATAAGCATCAGAAGTGGTAGTTAAAGCTAGCTATAGTTTAATTAGATTAATTGGAAGTGAATTAGCTGTTTGCAGAGAACCAATTTAATCATAAGTATTTGTTAGAAACAGTTCACAATTGTCATAAGAAGTCAAATTAAATATTATCACAAAGATTGCAATTAATGGGATAATAGTTATCAAAGATATAGCTCAGTTGGTTATATTTTTTGCAGTTCAAAAATAAGAATCACTAAAAAACTTTTAAACTTGTATTCTAAGAATGAAGCTGCAGTGGAAGAAAATATTTTTAAGTAAATACGAATTTTTATTAAATAATGTGACAGCTATGCCTGTAACAGAGTAATGTTTTGGGACAAAAGAAAAAGAGTGGAAAACCAAAGCATTACATTATATATTTCACTAAAAAAAAATTTATTAGTAAGGGTGTACAATTTGTTTATTTCATCTGTACTCAATGATTAATTCATCACTTTTTGATTTGATAAGAGATTGTGAAAAATAGCCTACTATATGTCTTTAAACAAGATATTAAACAATTTTTTGTATGAACAATGAAATTATATTTTTGGAAATGGAATAAGAATGTATCAGACATTGAAGATATTTAAATGACCTGTAGAATTTTGCTTTAAGCTTATTTCTTGACTGTAAAAAAAAAAAAAAAACTTTTCATTCAAAACTTTGTATTTATGTAAATTGACTGAAGAATAATAATGCTATCAATTTTGAATCCTCAAAATATTAAATATAGATCTATTATATTTTGATTTTAATGCATACTCAAACATTATTATTATTATTCAATAATTCCAAGCTCTTATTTGCTTGAAATTATGTTTTTAATGTTTGTTTCATCTTTTACTTTTGATATTGAAAAAGCTGGTGAAATTCTATAAATGGAACTCTTTGAATTACAGTTTCATTTTGTTTTTAAAATAAAAAACAATTCAAATGTGTTGGCTTAAAAATATTTTATATCTATTTACTTTCAGAATATTTCACAAAAATAATTTTCTTTATAAAATATATATTATGTTTAGTGCTACATATACTTGATAACTTGTTCTTATGAGAAGAAACAATATTCTGGAAAGATCAAAACTACACAAACCAAATGTTCACAATATTTTGGACTTAAAATCTCGAATATTATAGTTTAGAAGCATTTATTGAAAATTTGATCAAGCTGTACATATTAATTATTAATGTGACCTGCTTGCTCCAAAGCGTTTGACATATCTGCTATATAAACAGATTGAATTACTTAATTTTTTAATTATTTTTATATAAAGTTGATAGAATAATGCATTTTCATTAAATAATGTGGATGGTATTTCTGAGTTCGTATAATTTGAGAATTAAATGTTCCAAATACACTACTAGAAAATAAGTAACAAATCTATTTCTTCTACTCCAGTTTTGCTCCATGTCAAAGTTTAAATAATTATTAGATCCTATATGAGATTGCTTAATTAATCTCTTAACTAGTGCTATCCTATTCATATCCCCAAATTAGTTTTTACATTATGGTTTTGCTCAGCGAGAACTTAAATCTTGGATTTTTTTTTTTGCTTTGTTTTAGGTCAGTCCTGGATAAGGATTTATTAAGAACCACAATCTAGTATCTATTGATTGCTCAAGCTTATTCAATATAGCAGAGCTGTTTAAGAAAAATAGATTTGTTGCTTAAAATGTTTTGTTAATATTAGAAAAAGTGTCAATTTTAATGATTAATTTAATGTATTTAAATTAAATTTTAGTTTGTCTTTATACTATAATTATTGTGGTTCTACATCAAGACCTAATTTTATTTCGTTTTGTTTTAAAATTATATTGAATAAGTCAATTTATATGTATATTCTTTGTTAATAGAATGCTAACAAACCTGCACCACCTCCACAGCCTGTTCAGACTATTACTTCTCAAATTCCACCTTCAAATCCTCCAACACTAACAAGGCAGATCAATCCAAAACCAGTGATCAACTCTCCTGTTACTACACTAGTTCCTTCTGGTCCATTATTAAATGACATTCATCACAATTCTCCACCAGTTTTAGAACCTGCAGGTGAGTACTTAGTATGTCATTATTTATTTATTTTTCATAAAAAAAAAAAAAATTACTTTTGTCACTGATGAATGTATAGAAAATATATAACTAATCAGAATAACAGTTAAAATATATATCCTCAATGTATAATTAATTGATTCTAGATAGAAAATATTAATATGGCATAATTGGGATCGCAATGCAATGCAACAGTGGCATAGTTATTGTTAAGTAAAGTAAGGTAATGCTTGGTCCTCTGGATCTTAATGGCTCTTGATTTATGTATACATTGAAAAAAGTATTTAATATATATATAGTAAATATTAAAAGAGGGAGATGGAATTTTACATATAGACCAAAAATTTTAGCTATGCTATTGCAATACTTGTAGCGGTTATATTTTGACATATATGTGTATCTATATATCGATACTGTAAACATATTTGTGTTTCTTTAAATATTTTTAATTTTTGAGACAAAATTATTCCTTAAATAGGATTACTGATGATATGGTTCAAATAAAGACTGGATGTTTAAAAAAAAGAGAATACTTGTTCTATTTCATTTACTGTTACTGATTAGCCAAATATATTGTCTATTTTTTCACTTCTTGTAAAATATCTGATTATTAATTTTATTATTAAATAGATTTTAATTGTCTATGCATTTTGATTTTATTAGATGCATTCTTAAATTTTTTAATTATGTGTTGTAATTAAGTTTAGTTAACATATTTGCTTAAAATTCCAAAAATATTCCTCCTTTCTACTTTTTATAGAAATATGGCAGAGAGAATAATTACAAATTTTTTAGAATGGTGTTAAATAATATAAACTAGGAGAAAATATTATTCGAGAAGACTATAACTATTTTCTAAAATCAGTAGTAGAGATTATTCTACTTTTAGATAATGGATATATATATATAACCAGAAAATAAGCTCTTAAAATTAACTTTATTATAAATAATTTTTATGCATAATTAATTGAACAAGGGAAATTTCAGTGGGAAAAATTTTTTAACATAAGGATTGGAGGAAAAAATGGCAATGTAAATACATTTAGATAGATTGTTACTTTCATAAATAATAATTTTAACGTTAGGTGTAAACTTTTGTCTTAAGCAACTCTCATATTAAACATTTTGTGCAAA
This sequence comes from Epiperipatus broadwayi, assembly GCA_028023455.1. Taxonomy (NCBI): domain Eukaryota; kingdom Metazoa; phylum Onychophora; class Udeonychophora; order Euonychophora; family Peripatidae; genus Epiperipatus; species Epiperipatus broadwayi. Next base: position 809,728 of record JAQFVV010006308.1, on the reverse strand, counting down.
TATTTTTTATTGAGTGCATTAAATTTGTTTCATTATGATTTTATATTAATAAAAATATGTTTTTGTTTTTTTTTTAGTTTTACCATCTCCACCGTTATTAACATCACAGACATCAAAGTTAATCCCCATAGGTCATAATCTGCCTCAGCAGCCAGGCCGGCCCTCTGCAACGGCAGCACCAGCTCCTCTTAAAAAACTTCCTACTGCTCAAGTAAAACCAGTCACTACTGGTAAATTAAAATTTTATTTATTGATGTTGGAATTTTTTTTCATATAATTTTAAAATGATTTATAGAGATTTGAATATTGAACTGTGATAATGTAGGAATCATATCAACTTAAAACATTGTTAAAATAAAATTAAATCGTTCAAAAATAATATAATTTATTATATAGTATTAAAACTCATAAAAAAGCAAAATCATTATAGTGGGTAATAAAAAGTTAGCAATAATTAGATTCCTCCACCTTCTCTCTCTTTCACAATTAAAGGAATAAGATAATCAAAATTATCAAGACTAGGAATAATCTGATTGTATAATTTTCTTTTACTCATTCAAATTACTTTAAGTCTGATAAAAATGTTCCTAGTCATGTTGATAAAAATGTACCTAGTCATTAACATTTGCTATGTCAATAGAAATTCGGAATAATGAAGCTGTAAGCATTGTTATTTATAAGAATCTGGATCAAGATTCTCTTTTAGCCTTGTTTTTTTTTTTGTTTTACTTTCACCAAGTATTAATTTGAAAAATAGAAACTTGAATGATAATGTTTATGAACATTATATGCTGGGTACATAAATTTGGAGGCAAGAATTCTTATCATTACACTGTTCTCAGTCTTTTCAAATAAAAATTGTATATTCTAGCAGATAATTTACAGGTGTGACGAACACAGTATCATTGAGATAAAATCTAAAAATAATAAATGCAGTTCTGGGAAGCCTCATTAGTTTTTTCCGATTCTCGGGTGATTTTCCTTTTTGTTTTCGAATTAACTTTATCTCTGGAATAATAAAGATTGAACAAACTGAACTGTTAAATATATATTTATTATATCGCAATGTTTTATTTCAAATGTGATTGTAGATATTGAGAAAAGTATGTTTCTTAATGTCTCATTTGTTACATGAGGCAACTTCAGTTTTTTCACAGTATACTTAAACTCACAGTTTAAAGTCTATTTGCTAATTAAAGGAAATGCAAGAATTTATAACCTTATTAAAAAAAAGGTGATATTAGTTCATTTGTGTATTTATTGAAAAGATTGTTCTTGAAGGATGAGTTGATAATATTTCACAATGAAAGTAATCCATATATTATCTATATTAGGAATAGCAATTCTGGAATTGTAATAATTTGCCTAAAATCTAGTGCTTGCTAGATATCAGATAAAAAAAAAACTTCTATTATTTGGAAATAATTACATTACATACTTATGACCAATACTTTCGCAAATATAGAAAAAAAAAAAAAATGATTTTGATTGATTTTTAGTCTCCCAGCAAATGAGGGGAGTGATATATTTTATTTTTAGAATTTTTTTTTTATATATACAATATTGTTATTCACTCTAAAGAATAAATTCCCAAAAGAAATATCTGGTAATTTGTCTAATTTTGAACGTTTCAAAAATGAAGTTATATAAAATTAATTAGGTCCTAAAAATGTTTATTCAAAAGAAGCATTATTTTTGTAGTTTTTAATGTATATTTATACAATATTGTTATTCACACTAAAGAATAAATTCCCAAAAGAAATATCTGATAATTTGTCTAATTTTGAACGTTTTAAAAATGAAGTTATATAAAATTAATTAGGTCCTAAAAATGTTTATCAGAAGAAGCATTATTTTTGTAGGTTTTAATGTATATTTGAAAGTTTTTGATGATGGCATTTTACTTTTAAATATATGTTGGTCTTTTTATTCATCATGTAATTGAAATGCTAAATTTTTTTTTTTTTTTTTTTAAGAAAAATTCTAAATATGATTAATATATATATATTTAAGAAATTAAAAAAATCCCATTTGATCTACCAGATGGTTTGTAATGATGGTATATTAGAAGTGATATGTTGGACTATTTCCATTATCTATTATTAAATCTTGGATTTTACAGAAAATTTTAAACTTTACTTTTACATATATAGAAACTAAACATAGTTGAATGTTAAATATTAAACTTTTCAAATACAAAAAATTGACAACACAACTTAATAATTACACAACGTCACATGTTCACTATTTTTTATGCTTGCTCATAACTGTTATTAAAACAGGCAAAACTCTCCACATAGTAATGCCAAGGTTCCTCACTGACGAAGGCCACAAGACAGAAACTAGTCTGAATATTGGATGAGTAGGCACTAGATAGGGATTTTATGCACAAGCCTTCTGGCATCCATTGATTACTCTGGCTTGTGCCTGATTTAATTTCACAATGTTTTGAGTAGTATGTTCTCACCCTTATTCAGGTGTTACTGGCCTGATCATTGACAATATTAGCATAAGAGTCAAACTTACACCTTTAGATTCTTGAATATCGAATTTTAAGGCAATACTCTAATCAATTGAGCTACTTTGTCAAATGAGTTAATAGAAATTTAATATACTTATGTATGAGGGTTGATTCAAATACTCCTGATCCCTTTCAAATACTTTTTTTGTAGGAGCAAGATTAATTAAGAGGTTTCCATATATTATGTATTGCCACACTGGGTTGACTTATAGGATTATTTGCCATTGTCATATGAGCAGCTTCTTTGAATTTTCTTCTTTGCTCTTTTTCCTCTTTATCCAAAATTATTGCGTTTTCCCGATTGAACATATGTTCATTGGTTATACATGGTTTGCTACTGTAGACACATTTTTTTCTCTCTCTTTTAACCATTAATAATTACCCAACATTTCAAGTATTAGTATTTTCCACTCTTCTGGAAGTATTGCTGGCCTGAGCAATAACAATATTAGCTTGAGAGTCGAACTTACACCTTTAGATTCTTGAACATCGAAATTTAAGGCAATAGTTAGTAGAAATTTCATATACTTATCTGTGAGAGTTGGTTCAAATCCTCCTGATTCCTTCAATTTTTTATTTATTTATTTAAAAGCGAAGTTAATTAGAGACTTCCATATATTATGTATTGCCACATTGGGTTGCCGTTGTCATATGATTTGCTTATTTGAATTTTCTTCTTTGCAACTTTTCCTCTCTATCCAATATTTTTGTATTTTCCCAATCGAACATAAATTCATTAGTACATAAATAGTCTGCTATTGTAGATACATCTGTTTTTGTCTCTTTTAATCATTAGTTTGTGTTTTTTCAATCGCTGTTCAACAGGGTGACTGGTTTACCAGTATACTTCCTTCCCACCATTCACATGGTATTTCATAGATGCATTTTTGTTTTTCAGCATTTCCAGTTTAGTCTTTGTAAAAGCTAGAATTCCTTGAAATGTGGTATGGTTTGGAAAGCTATTCTAGTAATTGACTGCAACCAAATTAAAGAAAATCTGCAGTCAATATAACATTAGAACAGCTTTCCAAAGCTATACCTCACTTTAAGGAATTTTAACATCTACAAAGCCTAAACTGGAAATGCTGAAAAACAAAAACTGCATCTATGAAATGCCATGTGAATGTGGAAGGAGGTATATTGATGAGATCTGTCTGTTGAAGAGAGATTGAAAGAACACAAGCTAATGATTAAAAGAGAAGAAAATATGTGTCTACAGTAGCACACTGTATGTATTAACGAACATATGTTCAGTTGAAAATACAAAAATATTGGATAGAGAGGAAAAGCTGCATAGAAGAAAATTCAAATAAGCTGCTCATAGATAAGTATATGAAATTTTTATTAATTGTTGCCTTTGATAGAATAGCTCAGTCAGTTAGAGCGTTGCCTTAAAATTTGATATTCTAAAGGTGTAAGTTAGACTCTCAAGCTAATATTGTCAATAGTTTAAGCCAGCAATTCAAGTTGATTGTATTTGAAAAGTTTAGATAAAATTAAAAATTTTCTATACATTCAACATTTAATGATAGATGATGGAAATAGTTCACCATATTATCACATTCCATTTGATTTGTTTTTCAGGGAAAAATTTAAAAATATGATTGTAAAGATAGCAAAAAATAAATGTAAAATCATTATGGATTGATTATACTATCATTTATTTGTTGTTAGTTTGAAGTTTATTTACTTCAAATTATTTTTATCGTTTATTAGAGAATTTATACTTCTGTATTATAAAATTTTTCCCTTTAAAATTATACTAATTCCATTTAATTAAAACACTTTACTATATGTTGGAAGAAACTTCTTTACACATGCTCTTCATTTTTCTTAAAATTTCAACTATATATTGTAATTAATTCAATATATAACTGAAACTATAGTTTTATTGAATATTTTGTATAACTTATAATAATAAAAAGTAATGAATAGAATAAAGTCTAGATTCATTAAAGATTATTATTGTCTAATTTTTGATTATTATTACATTTAATAAGAATTTTTAATTTATAAATTAATTGAATCTTTACATTATTATATTAGGAAAGCTATATAATTAATATATTGTAACATTCATGGTGGATTTAGGCTTTTATTTTACACACTATAAAGTGCAAGTACTTAAAAAAATATATAGTTATATTTCCTGATTAACTGACCTAATATTTTATTATTATGCGAACTGCCGTTACAATCAGTTTTACATTTATTTAAAAGGGCGCCAGAATCCGTGGACTCATTGATTCATTGCATCGCATTGTCAATTCATAACTAATAACTAAAAGTAAGATCGGGATTGCATTTTCTCATAGATTTGCAGCAAATAACTAAAACAATATTTTAGATTTCGCTTTTTTGTCACTTTAATCTTTTATATAAATTTGTCCCGGGATTAACTATTAAACAAGTATGTTGGCAAAGGTAATTTATACATAATAAATTCTAACTAAAATTAAGAACGTACAAGGAAAAGTTGATCTTAAAGATAAATATTACAATAAATTAAAATATTTAAATGCTAAATTATTAATAAAATGGAAAGAACATATGCATGCTCATCCGGATAGTATTGATCAGATAATTAAAACATTTCATATTACATTTAAGTTTCTCCTACGCGAATATCTATATTGGTATTTAGAAGCTTCTTAGTTAAGGTTAGTTTGCAAATATTTACAGAGTCATAAATTAGGGTATGAATAATCATAGTTTACCGATAAGTTTGTGTAAACCGTACATTCCTGTAGCATATATGTATTTGTTGGGTTGAAAGAGCTCGTTGGTAAGTTAACTTTGATTTCTGTCGACATTTTTATATTCCTGATTCGCTTTAAGGCTGGATTCGAAAGCTTTTTTGAGTGATCTCTTTAGGACAAAAGAAGGTGTCTGCAAATGCCCCGGTTTTAACTCCTGCACGAAGACTTAGTTCAGCAATATGAGTAGTTCTGGTTAGAAGCATCTAACCACCATTTTGAGAACAAGACAACCGCGATTAACCCCTTGTCTCTCTATCCAGGTCATATGGAAAACTGCCACCACAAGACAAGACCCCTCTCCAAAGTATTTTCTTCTTTTTATACTCTCTACAATTTTCAGATTTCTGTGCATATGTCCTTATCTTTTTTTTTATCATAAGACAAGTTTAGTAATGTTGTACAATTATTATAATTTTTTTGTTACAGTTTCTTTTTTATAAAATATTTCCACCATCTTTAATTAGCGTAATGCAGGGGTGGGCAATTGTTTTGGCTTGGGGGCCGCAGAGGTTGGCGGAGGGCCGCACCTTTTTTTCATGACACAATAAACACACTGCTTTATTCCCTGTATTACCAAAGAAATATTTGTTTGACCATTCTTCATTAAACAGGGTTTCTGTTTCACTAAAGTTGGAAATGTATATATTTGCTAATGCAAAGACAAAATTGAAATTAACCAGATGAACAGGAAAAGCACTGTGCATCGTATCTACACTGCACTTGTGTATTGACATGGCCATCCCAGTGGAAAATACGAGACAAATCTTTGAAATCTTTGGTCACGCACGGGAAGGAAATCTCAGATCAAGTCGGGTTTTTCTGATTGTCTTGGCGGGCCGCTATTTGGCCACCCCTGGCGTAATGTCTTTTGTTTATCTAGATAAACAATCTGTATGCACTTACATTCTTTCCAATTTTAACTTTAATTAAATATCACATGATCACCATTTTTTATGCTTGCTTATATAACTGTTGTTCAGATCCAAGGCTCCTCACTGATGAACGCCACAAACCAGAAACTAGTCTAGGGATATTGGATGAGTAGGCACTAGATGGGGATTTTATGCACAAGCCTTCTGGTATCCATTGATTACTCTAGCTTGCTGTGTGTGGCAATATGTATAGTGAGTTTTGTCTGTTTTAATTAAATAGTTAATTTTAAACATAAATACCTTTCATTGTATGTATCTAAAATTATATTAACTTTTAAAAAAAACAATTTCGTCCATTGACCACTTCCAACTTGTACTATATAAAAATAAATGGTATATTATATGTATATACACATGGTAAAGGTACATACACACTGTATCAAAGTAAATTATTTCAATTATATGCTATTAAAATATATATATACAAACAAACAAAAAGAACCCATTAAAATTCACAAATTTAATATATTTTATGGTAGTGAAGCAGCCATTTTTTATTCTTAGTTCTATACATAATCGCATTTATAAAAGCAAAATTTCTAAATAAATGTTTAATTATACCAGCAACCTTTTTTTTTTTTATCTCGGACTGCCATAAACAATGATTCATTAATAAAATTTCTTTGGTTTATGTTGAAAATGCATATGTTTTATTTTTTTTTTTATTATCCTTTCAGAATTTGATGTGCAATATTTCGAATAATCAGATCTTTTCTAACTAATGCTACTTATGAAATTTTAGAACATAATTAATGTTAATACTGACTTAAAAACATTAAAACAGATAGAGATTATAATTTATTGATAGATAGTTTACTGTGTTTCTATATGAGAAAATTGTTTCCGGAAGAAGAAAAAAAAGAATCTTGCCCAGAGAAGTATTTAATTTCAATGAAAGTCAGACATTTCGCTATTTACTTTATCTAAAGAATAAAAATACAGTACAATAAGTTTTTTTTTAGTTTAATTTTTTTATAGAACGAATGTTTGAACATGCACTCAATAAAATATATCTTCTTAACTTATTAACTTTATTACTATTATTATTTAATAATTTTGTTTATAATTTTAATTTATATATATAAAAAACGCTTGTATTATATATACATGCATATTGAAAAATATTGTACTTGCAGTTCAATAGATAATGTATATTCTATTTTAATCAGTTTTATCAATAAAATATGAGCTATTATATACACTATACGACATATTCAAAGAGAGCATGAAACAAAATATAGCATATATGTGAATGGATACACTTTTGTATTTATATGTTGGTATGAATGTGTGTATATTAATTTATTTCATTATAAAACATTACTTCTATAAATGCAAAATTTACGTTTTGTTATAATTTGGTGCCATGAGATTGAACAACTGTAATCTATTCCTAATTAGTCCAATCTTATTTGTAAAATTTTGTACTAAAGTAAAAGAATTTTTTAAAAAAATCATAATTCATCTAATTCCCCAGATACAGAATTTTATTAATCTTGCTTCAATGAATAGGTGTCCCCATTGTCAAGACAAAGTGAATATTGATATAAATCATCATAAAAAATACAATGATTATTCAATTTTTATACAAGATCATTAAAGAAATATATTAATATTTCTTAAATCCTACCTCTGATCATCCTCAGGTTATCTGTTGTAACTTATTTAGCAGTTTATAATTAGTCTATAAAGAAGTGCGAAGCTTGAAATGTTAATGTATATTTTACCTGAATGACTCAAAAAAAAAAAAAATTGTTTGAGATATGGATATTTTTTTGGAGACTTTTTGCACATCAAGCTTTGATTCTATCTAATAGAACTTAGTTTTATAATCTTTTGTTTTGAATGATTTTATATGGTCAATAAAATGTGTTATTCTAAAAAATGATCATGCTGTATTACACCATTATAGTCTATACCATAAGCATTACATAGTAGTTGGTTTTTTTTTCAAAATGGACTATAATTAAGCAGTTGTTCTGTTGTTTTTTTTAATAAGAAAAAAATTGACTATTTTTATGCATATTTAATTAAATCATAAAATAAGATAGTATTCCACTTCTCTTCTTATCCATGAAATTAATTTGTACCCTTCTCATTCTACTTTCAACATAATATTGCAGTTATCCTTACTAAAAGTCTTAAGTTCAATCACTTAAATAAGGATCTCTCTTTTGACATATCCTCGCAATATTTCTTGTCTTTTTTTATTTTTTAAATCCAAACTGTTTTTCATATAAAATGTCTATTCAAGCCCTATCAAAATCTTAACAGTCTTGTGTTATTCTATTTCCGTGATGAAGTTCTGACAAACTATATCTAGAAAATGATTTGCACACATGAGACGAAGAACTTTTTAAAATAATGCATTTAAATTTGGCATACAAGAATTTTATCTGAATTGAAAAAATATATAGTTTTTTTATTCAATTTATAGAGAAAGAATGGAAGTTAAAATTATAATGACTTTTCAATCTCTTATGTAAGATAAAGAATTATTGCTTAGATAATCTTGAAAATATGACACTAAATTTTAAAAAAAACTTTCAATTATATACATTGTATTAAATGCATCTTCTTGGAGAAAATTACATATATTATAATAATGGAAGAAGATCAAAAAAGCAGAATATAAAAAATTATAGACTAAACTCACATCTAAATAATATTTATTGTATAAAAATGTAATATAAAGTTTGCGAATATGAAAAAGTGTTTTTTTTTGTTTTTTTTTTTACTCAAAATCGGATACCTAAATTTATTTGAATTCTATAATAATAAAAAATCTAATCTATTCATATATGATGAAGTATGTTTAAATAAAGTGCAATTTATAAACTGTTTGAAAAAAATATAATAAAAAAGTAAGAAATAAATCCAAGAAAATTACTAAATGTTGTAAATTGTTAGGAAGTGATATTAAAAAATATGGAAGAAAATATGCAACAATAAATAAAATTATTAGCATATTTCATTAAGATATTTTTTTTTAAAAAAAGGTTAAGAAATAGTGATTTCTAAAAGTAAAAATAGACAACAGGTCTAAATGATAGCAATATTATTAACTGCAAGAATAATTAGAGCAGAAATTAATATTATAGATAGTGGAAATGTCATTTATATTTTGTGCAATAAATAGATATATAGGTACAGATTTATAATAAATGTAGGTTGTTTGTTTAAATAGTTTCTTTTTATTTAGTTTCATCGTCCAAATTAGTTACTTTTTTTTATATATATATATTACTGCAGGTCCTTCTCCTCCCCCAACAATAACTAGTCAACCTTCTATTTCTCAACCACAGAAAGTTCCAACTCCACCACCACCACCATTGGTCAACTCTGCAAAAGCAACCATGGAGGTGAAACCTCAATCTCCCATAACGATGCCTCATTTGTCTGGTGCTGATCTCATTACCAAACCAAAGGAGTTAAGCAAATTTACCCCAATTCTTAGTGAAGAATCCAATAGTCCCAAACCATTAAATCTTCTTCATAATGGTAAGTGAAATCCCCCCCCCTCCTCCTTTTTTTTTTTTTTTTTACTGATATTGTTTGTTCTGTTTTTTAATTATTATTTTTATAATCTTGTGTTTTAATTAAATTGAAAATTAAATCTGGTTGTTTTATTGGTTTTTTTTTTTATTGATCTTTTATCTTTAATGTAAATATAATAAAAGAAATGACGGTGTTAATACTTTTTTCAATTTAATTTATATAATAATTTTTCAAGATGTTCAATACCTTTTCGTTCATCTTGTACATTGCTTATATTAAATTATTCTTCACAAAATTTTATTGCTTTCCAATTTTTACAGTGCTTTATTCATTATCTTACAGTTTTGAGAATGCTAGTGATTTTAACTTTTTTTAGATAGTTGAAATTATAAAATAATTAAATTGAATAAAACATCGCCAAAAATGCAAAGGAATAAAATTTTGTAGAAATTAATATTTTATCATTAAATATATGCTCTTTCTCAGCTGTTTTTGTCTTTTTAAATTCTTAAATAGTACAAAAATTATTACTTTGGAATAAAGTAATTGATGTGACATTTATTTCAGTCAAAAATGAATTCCATATTTTGAAAAAAAAAAACCGTAAGGGTTCTTCTAAAATTATTGTTATGTGATAAATTACCTTGTGAATTTTTCATCAAACTTTCTTTTTTCATCAATCTTTAGCCTTACTTAACAATTTAATATTATGTAACTTTTAAAATCATATATAAGTTAATATTTTGCATGTTTCAATCAAAACTTTAGTATTATATATACGTATGTGATAATTGAATAAATTTAATTTTTAAAATATTAAATAATAAATAATTTGTATAAGCATGCTTTTAATTATTTTAATATAAACTTTTTCAACTGTGTAAGATATTAAAATAAACACACTCCTATAATGCACAATTTTACTATAATTTCCATGCTTCATGAATTTTCACATTTGTCCTAGATGATGAAGAAAATTCTTTCCTCTATTAACAAAAGTAGCTTCTTTTATATATTTACACATACTCCCTTGTATGTATAAATACCTATCTTGGTAAGTTAAATATATATTTTTATTTTTAGTAAATTCTAGCAATTCTGTTATTAATTTACCAAGTTCTGAAAATTTAAAAAAAGAATCAAGGCCTGGAGGTTCTAAAAAGGTAGATGTATTTTTTTAATTTACTGATATTTATCAACTAATTAGTATTAGTTTTTATTATATATATTAATGATTAATTTTCTAAAATGCTTAAATATTAATTAACAAATGGTTTGTTTTTGGGAGCAAAAAAAAAAAAAATCTTGCTTTTCTGATGAAAATTGTCATTTGAGAATCTTTTTATTCCTTGCAATCTCATTAATAGAAATTACTCAGTTATGTTTCATCTTTCATTTTTGTAATCAAACTTCTAATTTCTATAATAATTGTCAATTATATCAGAACATCATATAGCTATTGTAAGTTTGAGTAATTTTATCTCATCAATTTATATTGGTTATTTGCATATAATTTATGCATAGGTATCATCTCACAAAAAATCTGGCATAATCTCACAGTTAAAAGTTTTTATTATTCTTGCTCTTTCTAATTAAGTTATTTTTAAAGAAATGTGCTAGTACTAATTATTATTTACATTATGATAATAAATAAATTGCTCGGGAGTTCATAATAAATTTGAGTACTAAAAGTGACAGAAGTTGTTCTGCTATTCAACCAGTGCACTGAACTACGTATGGCAGAATTACTATTTTGTTAAGTTCACTCATTATTTTCAATTAGGCTGTTTTAATAAATCTGATGCAACTAATTTCTTTTTTCTTGTGATAATTTTCAAAATGAAGATCTTTGTCTAGAAAGTTATTGGGCACAGAATTATGGAAGTCCATAGGATCAGATAGAACCCCCCTCCCTAAATTAAATTACATTTTTATTGCTTAAAGCATTCAAGATAATAAAAATAACAGATAGTTTTAAAAATGTAATTGAAATAACAATTTGTATATATGCCTGATTAAAAATTTCAGTTTGTAATGTCCTTATAGTAATATTTGTTGAAAATAACTTGTTTTTTTTTTTACATATAATTGTGTATGTGTGTGTGTGTATGATTCTGTGCTATAATTATTATTAATTATAATTAGGATTTTAAAGTCAAGAATGCTACCTCATGGTCCAGCCTAGCTATGATGGGCAGTAATACGAATACTTCTTCAAGCAGTTCGGTTAAGTCTGCAACAGTTAACAGTTTTGAACAATTTAAAAAACAAGCCAGAGAAAAAGAAGAGAAAGTAAGTTATTTTAATAATATTATTTATTATGACAATTTAATCTTATACTATTAATTATTCCTGCTTTAATATTATGCCTTATTTACTAACTTGACGAACAATAAAATGTCAGTAAATTATTTTAAAAATTTTTTTTTTTTTTTTTCATAAATTTTTTTACACAAAAAATTTTTTTAAAATAATTTTTTAGTAATGTCTCTAGACAGTAAAAAATTAATATTTATGTATAAGTTTACAATGTTTTAAATTTTTAAAAATAATTTATTTAATTTATGTGTTCACAAATATTATAACGGAATCTAGAGATTTCATGCAAAAGATAGATTTGCTTATAATTTTATTAAATCCTCTAATTTGACAATTATTAAATACCATTTCTGATTAAATTCCAGTGATATCTAGGAAACTCGATTGTTTTTTTTTTTTTTGTTGGGTCTGGGGGAGAAAAAAATTGAGAAAGCCCATTTATTATAGCTGCAATTAATTTGCTTAAATAGTTTTTTTAATTAAACCAGCCAGAAAGATTTTGATATGAAATATATGTTACTTGTGAAATTATGTTTTGAATCTGATTTATAATAATTTTATATATATTTGCCTTGGTTTTGTGATACTTATATGTAAAAGGATAGCAAACCTCTTCAAATAAATCCTTCAGCTTACCATTAATATTTTTTATCATAATATTTGTTATTATATCTATCTTTCTGTCCAATTCATCTCTCACTGAATTTATTTCTGCCATTTTATATATTTTGATAAAGTACAAATTGAAAATATGGTATAATGTTTTATTTTATTTTTTTATTAAGAAAAAAATGAATCCAAGAGTAAATAGAGGTTAAGGAGGCATGCATACTTAATTTACTATCATAGTAACACCTCATATGAAATAATTAATTGGTCAAAAACTATTATTTTTTTTTTTTTTAATGTTTCAATCTTTTAATTCACATTCTTGATCTTTAATTATTTAATGATATGAAATTCCTTTTCTTTAAAATAGAATTCTGTTTATATATACACATACAATTTTGTGTTAATTATTTAAATCTTTATTTGTTTTTTAATCCCATAAGGAGAAATAATTATGTGAATTTTATCTTCTTTTTTTAATGCAATAGGTTTATAAAATCAATTTTTTCAAAAAAATGTTTTTGTTTTCAAAAGGTTATGCCTATAAAGATTTATGGAATAGAGATCTCTCTTAAAACCAAATTTACCAAAAAGAAAAACTGTATAAACAGTAGACAGTTGCATAATTGGATAATAAACTTCACTATAACCAGGGAAATGTCATCAAATTTACTTAAGATTGTTGTTGGATTATTTTGAAAGAAATATATATATATGGATCTTTTATGTTGGAATAAAAGTGTTTCATTTCAAGACAGCTTACATTGAAGTTCACTGGGAATAAATAAAATTAGTGAGAACATATCAGATATTGCAGTGAAAAATCTATCTAAAGTAAAATCTATGAAAATATTTTTACTTCAATTGATTTTCCTGTGATAATTGCCTATATTTAAAATGTTTCATTCCAGTGGGAATTTTAAAAAGAGTAATTAATTAAAGAAGTGTCTCAAAAGCTGCATTGTTTTCAAACAAGAAGGGAAAGTTTAATATTTACCTTTTTTTTTATATAATAATTTTTTAATACAATGTATAATTGTATTTATGTTTACATTGTTATAGAAGATATTAATTCAATGCATTGTAGAAAATATTAGTATTGATATTCTGCTTTATTATTTGAATTTTTGGTTGTGATCTGATCCTTTGTGATAGCCGCAGGATGGCGCTATTTCTAGCTTAATTTCTAGAAATATGCCGTTTCCGCGGCCGCACCCAAGCCTTTAAGCATTTTTTCTACAATAAATCCTAGAAAGATTGTTAACTCGGAGTTAAGTCTTCTTTCTACGCTAAAATGGAGAATGAGTATTAACTTGGAGTTAAGCCTTCTTTCTACGATAAAACCTAGAAAGAGTGTTAACTCGGCTATAAGCGGCTAACGGTGTGGCTTTTTTCTATGCTAAAAGCAGAGGAAAATACCGTAGTTGTTTGTGTCATGCACAACATTGTAATGCTGTGTTATGTATTTTATGTAATAATATCGTACGAGGGTGTGTTAAGTTCATCGTGTCAAAATTATTTAAATTTTCATTGGGGCATTTTTTTTTAAATACGAATTGATGTACTGTTACCTTGTAACAATTTTAACAATGTCGTGATGGTTCCTCATAAAGCTGTAAGCCTCCTACATTCTCGATTAGGGTGGGGTAGCTGAATTTTTTGACGATCACGCTTTAAGTCATGTTTTAGTGAGTAATTTTCCGAGACCAAGAATATGGTTAATTCGAACACAGAAAACTTGAAAAGATGGGAATTGCCAGACACGGAAGCCAGCGCTGGAACATTTCTACAGCAGAAAAACATCCTGCAGAAAGAAAAGATATGATTGTGCGGCAAATATATGCAGACTTGAGATCCATAAACATCTTTTGGCTTTCATTTGTAAGTCTCGTCGTTGCCGACGGAAATGTTCACTTCGTAAAGAGCAGCTCGTTTGAGGGATTCCAAATGGCCTTCGTCAAATGTCAAATAAAAGTAAAAATCAGTCATATTTTACATGACCTATATAGCTTGTATTACCAATGTGTAATATATAAAGAGCCTGCTTTTAGCTCTAAACAAGCTTATTTATTTTATTTTTTTTTTTCTGATAAATGCTACAAGAGAAAATACCTGAAGCCTTTATCTATGATGGTCCCCATCCCCAGACCGGTTTCGAGCTATGGCTCTCATGAGTGAGGAGCTAGGAAAAAGATCCAAATCTTTAGACACCTACATGTCTTCAAACTCAGCTCTTTATCCAAAGAAACTATATGAGCCTGAACTTACATGTAGGTGTCTGAAGATTTGGATCTTTTTCTTAATATTTAAGAATTAGATAAATGCTTGGCTTGAGTTAATATTTTGAATCTAATGTCCTAACTCCTCACTGATGAGAGCCATAGCTCGAAACCGGTCTGGGGATGGGGACCATCATAGATAAAGGCTTCAGGTATTTTCTCTTGTAGCATTTATCATAAAAAATAAAATAAATAAGCTTGTTTAGAGCTATTAGCTGGCTCTTTATATATTACAAATAAAAGTAACTTAAATTTTTATTTAAACATACATCCCTTCTCCCAATAATTGTTGTCGGAAATTAAATGTAAAATAAAAGTAATGTAAATTATTATTTAATCATACAGAAAAAAAAAAACCCACTAATTGTTGTCGGCAATCAAATGTAAACCAATAAAAGTAAGACCGTAAATTATTATTTAAACATAACCCAAATTATTATTTGAACATACACCAAAAAAGACCCTCTTGTCAATAAAAATTAAAGAAACCAAAATAATTTATCAACGAAAAAAAGGCAGTAAAATTGTTTGTCAATCAAATGTAAAATAAAAGTAACTTAAATTTTTATTTAAACATACACACACACACAAAAAAAAAACAACCCCTTCTCCCTATAATTGTTGTCGGCAATCAAATATAAAATAAAAAAAGTAAGACCGTAAATTATTATTTAATCATAACCCAAATTACTATTTGAACATACACCAAAAAACACCCTCTTATCAATAAAAATTAAAGAAACAACTATTATTGTCCCATTGTCAAAAATATTATTTGTGGAACCAAAATAATTTATAAACGAAAGAGAGTCAAATTGTTTGTCAGTCAAATGTAACCAATAAAAGTAACTTAAATAAATTTTTATTTAAACATGCACACACAAAAAAAAAACACTTCTCCCAATAATTGTTGTCGGCAACAAATGTAAAAATAAAAGTAAGGTAAATTATTATTTAATCATACACAAAAACACCCCTCCCACCAATTGTTGTCAATCAAATGAAAACCAATAAAAGTAACTTAAATTATTATTTAAAGATCAAAAAACCTGTTCTCTCTTTAATTTTGTCAATCAAATTTTAAAAAACAGTAATACTATTTAAAAAATACAAATTACTATTTGAACATACACCAAAAAAGACCCTCTTGTCAATAAAAATTAAAAAAACAACTATTATTATCCCATTGTCAAAAATATTATTTGGGAAAAATAATTTAGAAACGAAAGAAAATAAAATTTGTAAACACACAAAAAAAGTCGATATTAATAGAGAATCGCTAGCCTGGGAACGTTATATTAATGTGTTTTTGGTTAAAAATAGCGCCATCCCGCGGCTGACACGAAGGATCAGATCACAATCAAATTTTTTTTTTATAAAGGAGAAAAATTAAATACCAAAAGTGAATATTGAAAAATACAGACATATATATGAGATTCTAATATTAATTTTATTAATTTCTCTTTAAATTAATAATGTATATTATGTACAAGCTGTAAGTTTAGTTATTTATTTTGCTAGTTTTGCCTGGAGAGGAATATAGTAATTTCTGTAAATTTTCATTATTGACACTAATTATGTTATTTTAAAATACATATAACATTGTTCTCTAAATTCTGTATATTGAAATTACAGCTATGAAATCATTTTGATCAACTTTCTTAATTAATTGTCCATTAAAATATTTTGTGTTTGAAAACAGGTTGTAAAGATACATTTGCATTATAGGTAAAGCAATAATTTAGAATAGTAATGGTTAGCAAGTTATCTTGTTATTGTGCCTAATTAAGTAATTTTTTTCCCAAGACACTTAACTACAAGATCAATTTTATATATATCTTTTACTCTTGTTTACACTAGCTTCCATTTTAGAATTAATTTCGTACTTTATAAAATATTACAGTATATAATTTTATTGCTAATAATGACATTATCCTTCCTTCACGATAACTTATTTTTGTAGTTTTTTATTCTATCGGGTCAGCTGCGTAATGCCGCTATTTATATGCAAAAGCATATAAATATGCCGTTTACGCGGCCACCGCCTTCTAGGCCTATATATCTATACCAAAAAGCACAGAAAAAGGCTGTTTAATATGCAGCAGCTTGCTACTACAGATGATAGCATTCATTTCTACACTATAAAGCACAGAAAAGATGCCGTTTAGCGGAGGACGGCTTGTTTTAGTGTTACGCACTTTATCCCACTGCTCACAGTTCACAGTTGCTGCAGTATCGTCTGAGGGTGTTTGGACTTCAACCTGCCACAATTCTTCAAATATGCATGTCAAAGGAATTAGCTTACAAGTCATTCGACGTGCTATTACCTCCTAACAATTGTCCACCCGTCGCCACAATTCCCTACTCAACATGGAACCTTCAAATCAATTCGGAAAAGGTAGATCCAAGCAAGATTTCGACAAGCTCATGCGAATAGTCATGTTTTTGCGAGAACATGTCCATGACAAATAAAATAGCTGACAGGTCGAAATCGGGCCAACTGCCATCCACAGAAGCTGGCTTGCATGGGGAATTTAGTAATTCTACTGGAATAGAATCTTTGCAGTAAGTTAAGTCAATAGATAAAGTTTTAATTCTTGCGGATATGAAAAAGGAATAGCCCTTTGGCCTACGTTGCATGACTAAGATTTGATTTTTCGGCGCGACTTGGAATTCAAGCGGCTTTTGAAATTTGTTGGTAGTGTCAAATTCTTCTCGACTAAATTACAGAAATTGATGAAGGAAATCGGAATGAATTACATTAAGCCTTCAGACAAAAAAAAAAAGAAGGATGTGTGAATGTGAAAATTTTCATAATTTTATCCAGAGAAATCAAAAGTAGTTGACCAAATACTGAATACATTGATTAATTAATCTTGAAATACCCAACCCAAAAGGCATAATAAAAAAAAGCCAATCGAATTGAAAATTATTAATCGTTCTTTATAGGTGTGCCATTAAGATTCATACACATATTATCTTTCAAAGATAACTATTGTAAGAAATCAATCAATAAATAAAATTAATAAATATTTTTTTTTTAACTTTTTTCAAAAATGACACAAAAAAGTAAAAGTCAGTTCAGTAATTAATTAAAGCATTATCAGCATCATTTTTTGGCCACCACAATGTAGTTGTAAAGTTTGCGGGGGGGGGGGGTATGTCACATGGGCGATTCTACTAGAATAGAATATTTGCAATAACGTAGGTTTACGTAAAATTGTTCCAGTTAATGTTATTAAGGAGATTAACGAATTACATTAACCTGTATGATTTCTATATTCTTTCACAAAGAATGGGGTGGGCCGAGTAACATTATATCTAAGTATTTTTGCTTAGCATCAAGCGTCTGACACGATAGAATAGAAAAATACCCTTATTTTAAAGACTAAATAATATTCAAATTAATTAAAATTTTGCACATATTGTTTCATGAATTCATTGGTCTTTTTTGAGAAAAAAGGCAGCAGAATCATAAATTGAAATATTGTTGATTGCTTTTTTTTTTTTTACAATATTTATAGTGGATGTTTTTTTTTTGTTATTTTTTATAAAATAAATAGCATTTTATAATTATATATTAAATTGCTTTTGATCTATTCTTTATACTATTTCAAAAGACTTTTTGTACTGACATAATTATGATCTCTTTCTCTGAGATCATAATTAATGTCACATTTAAATTTTAAAGTTCAGTATATAATAAATTAATCTTGTTTATATTTTTATGAATATATGTACTAATAATTACTTTTAAACCAAAGGAACATTTTATTTCAAATAGATTAACACTTATAATTTCAGCAAAGGCAGCTGAAAGAACAAGAAGAGCATAGGCGGCAGCAAAAAGAACAGGCTGAAAGAGAGAGGGTACGATTAGAGAGAGAAAAGCAAAGGTTCGTAGTTTTTTATTTCTTTGTGGAACTATTATTAATTTTAATAGAATCACTTTTGCAATTTTTATTTTTTAAAGATGGTTTGTGAGTTGATTCCAGAAAAGTTTGTATATAAACTCGCAGAAATATTTTTTAGCAAATAGAATCTTAATGTTCATACATTATTTTAAATGATGCAATCAACGATTTATTTTTTTTAATTAGTATAAAGATTTAACATAAAACTTTAGTTTATAATTAAAGTCATATACAAATGATAGTCAATGTCTCTTATCCATATTGAGCTGTAGATTTCTTATGGCAAATCTTTATGTAACATTTGGAGTTTTGGTCATTGAAATTTTTGAATCAAAATTTGCAGTGATTTTTATTACCTAAGAAATATTTTCTAAATGTCACTACATTTTTTTTATTTATGAGTTTTTATATTTGCTTTTCACATGAATAAAAAAATTATGTAAAGAATATCAGAAAAGCAAATAATAGTTTTGTATATAATAATTTTTATTTTTAAAACAAGCAAGTACAGGTCTGAAAATATTTTTTTATATTAAACAATGGATAAATAATATTAACAAAAATATTTTTTTAAGTGCTATATACTGGAATAATTAACAATAACTATTTAATTCATTTTTTACCAAATGTTTAAATTTGTTGAATACTCAAAACATATAAAATATTATAGTTTTATGAAAATACTTTTCCATTTGGCAATGTTTGATTTGAATTTACTAACCAATATTTAATTTTAGATAAACTATTTTTGTTAATGAATATGCAACTAAATTTTTATTCTAATTATCATTTTTAAAGCAATCACTAAAGTATTAAAGATTATTAGAAAAATTTGCCAGACATTTATATTTTTGAATCTGAAAAATTTTTAAAATGCCAAAGGATTTTATTTTTGTTCTGTAGTGATGAGCGAATTCATGAATCACTTCAATTGGATTTTTATTGAAGCTTTTGCGAAGCTAAATAAATGCTGTGAAATTTACATATACTTTTATCAATAATTTATGCAAACATTTCCCAAACTTTTTTTATTATACAATATTCTGTGTTTCTCAGTACACTTCTGGAACATATTGAACTTGTATTTGTTGTCTACTAAAAATAGAAATAAATACTGATCCTCAAGTAATTTTTTTTTTTTATGTGAATGTGATGATGATTATATTAGAGATGAGAATGATGTCCCCTAAAACTTAATATAAAATAAAACGTTTTTAATATTAAAAAAAGCTATTATAAGCCTTTCTATGGTACAAAATTTAACTCATTAACACAGGTTAAAAAGTATACTGTAAGTATTGAATATCTGGAGAATAAAAAGATTTACAATTGAAAATCGGTGATAAAGAATGAAAATTCTATCAAGCATATAACTGATAAAAAATCACTAACTTATATGTGTAAATATGATCTATAAATCATAATTTGTTGAATTACAGCAAAGAAAGGGGAATGGGGTGGATTTAAATTAATATATATATATGAAACAGTAAGATTCATATTCGAATCTTAAGTTTCACCTTTTTTTTATCGTCTCTCATCCACCACTGTATACTACCCAAATTTAAACTTTTTTGGTATCGAATTGTGTGTGTAGCAATATTAAAAATGAATAAATATATGTAAAATCTACCATAAACACACACACGTTTCGATAACAAATTTAAAGCAATAAATAAAAATAATTAATGTAATTTGTAATTTTTTAGTATATAAAAATATATAATTTTAACCATTTATTTTAAATTATAAAGTTCGTTATTTATTGCTGTGTTTAAATTTCATTTAATAATAAATGTAGAAATCTGATGTAATATTTAATTAAAAGTAAAAATAATCGTATGTTCCCTTTTGTATTTGAAATTTTAAAAGTAACAGTCGGTGAGAGATAATAGATTAATTAAAAAGAAAAATTCCCTAAAATCTAATTACAAAAATGTAAATGTAAAAATAAAATCGAACAATAGAAAAACAGCTTTTTATATAAATTAAACGTATAAGAATGTATTGATTATCCTCGGGGCAAATGATTGAATCCAAAAATAAAATATAACAAAAAGTAAAAGATAAGATCAAGAAAGGAGGACATTTTGAACTTTCTAAGAACTTTCAGTTAAACTTTAGCTGTGCTCTCGATCAGAGAGAGTCTCCAGATATATAAATTAATTTACCTACCACAATATGTATGAGTCGAAAGCGCCAAAGACTATTCTCCCCGGAGATGGTCGATTATCTGCCGCGAACCTTCACATGTGCCCTCAAAATCAACCAAAAGGATCTGCTGCTCAAACAATTAGAAAGCTGCTGTTGCCATTTAATAAATAAATCACCTAAATGCTGGAAAGAACTGCTACTTCTGAAATCATGAACAATTTGCTACTGACTGCTGAATTTGAAAACTTTGTATAAACAGGTACCTGTACTACCCAAGCTCTAGAATACTCTAAATTAATAATCACGCTATAGCTCATTCTCTATATAATTTGTAAACTATAATTTGTAAAACTGAATTTAAATATTAATTCCTTCTGTAAATTTCTATAATAATCTAGCTTGCCTAATTCTATCTTTCTTGGGTACGTATTTCTATATTTACATTTTATTATCTAATTATAGCATGCTCCTAATTTTCTTAGTATAAATCTATGATTGCTTGAAGTAGTGGATGCGTGTCAAATCTTCATTAATATTTACTTCCATAAATTACTTAATATTTTCATATAAATCGACACGTATTCAATGCTTCATCTATTGTAATGCAGGGGTCTACTACTTAACAAATGGCTGACATATTAGTCATTAATCCTCACCTAGCTTACTTATTGTTTTTATATTTTATTAAATTTTAAGTAATAATTCCGTAAATTGCATTTCTTTGAGAGTCAAAAACATTCTTTATTAAATGTTGATGATGTAGGGCCGAGTTATAAAATATGTTAAATCTTAACAGAATAGTCTGTATATTATATATGTGTTGCGTTTTAGAGACGTGATGACCTATTAGAAGCCTTGGATACTCCGGATTCTTTAGGATTTAAATTAATCCCAGTCGTCCTACACAAGCGAACCAATAAATGTTCCATAGGGCTTGACAAACGTCACGCAACCAAGAAGCAATCGTGGCACGAACCACTTGCCCCTGGTTATGCTTATGTGACACCTTATCTCGTTGGGCCTACAGCAAACGCTAGCCCGTTGTTCTCAACTCATCCATGGCTTTGCAGTTTCAATATACTGCCACCTTCATATCGCCTCTCTAGATGTACCACGTATTTCTTTTTATTAACTTTATTATTCATTGTATAACTCCGTCTCTGCATTAGTGACCTAACTCACTCTCAAATAAATGTCTGTCCATAGTAATTAATAAATATCTTCTTTAATTAAATAAATGTGTCCACCGTTACGATTATTAATTCTAATTTAGATTCTTGCATTGCAAAAATATAAATCCCGAAGGCATGCTCTTGAAATACTTGCTCGAGAATTTAGGCAGCTAGATTACGTCAACTATATAAATAAATGTATCTCTTTAATATCTAACAGTATCGGAAAATCCCGCTACTGATATTATAAATCTTACGAAATATTATTAGTTAAATGATTTATTATAAAAGTTTTAAATAAATAATTTCAAACTATACATCTGCCATTACATCTTTATTTATTCGATACCCATTCCATATAATATTTCCTCGATTCTGTAAAGATAAATGTTTAATATTAGTGTTATTATTAGCTATGGTACCTATTGTAAGCTTTAGTAACTAATAGATGCCAGATGTTAGTGCTTAATAAATCCCTATCCTATGCTGTCCTGTCTAATTTTCCAAGATTTAGTTTCAAGCTTATGGCTTTCATTAGTGAAAAGATTTAGATCTTGTAACAGTACCTTGCACCTTTCTCTATCATTTATACCTTCCTTTTACTATCAAGCTAACCGCCCAAATTGGAAAAACATATAATCATATAGATTTGAAACCAATTCAATATTATCGTGTCCTTAGTTTTTTAACGATTACAAACATATCTATTCTCTCACTAAGAATAGTATAAAACTAAGGGCACTATAATATATAGCTATTAAATTGGATTCAGTTCTGTATGATTATATAAACTAGTTGTTAAATTGAAATTGAATTATCACAAATCTAAAAGTTTAGATTTGATTTTTATGTTATTATTGTCACTAGTCAGGTCAGCAACACTTGTAGGAGAATAATCCTGCTATTGTATTATATACTAATCTGTGTGCTATTATTGGAATGCATTTAAAAAGTTTAAATAAAGTTAGAATTTTTTTCAAAATCATTTTAAGAATTAATATTCCAATATATAATTACTACTAAAATATCACCATAAATTTTCAGACAAATTAAAAGTTATGCACTAAACATCACATGATCACTATCTCATACTAGCACAATAATTGTCATTAAACAATTCAAAATACAGCAAAACTCTCCATATAGTAGTGCCATCTTGTGCTAACAAGAGCAATCAATGGATGCCAGAAGGCTTGTGCATAAAATCCCTATCTAGTGCCTACTCATCCAATATCCCCAAGCTAGTTTAGTCTGGCTTGGGGATATTGGATGAGTAGGCACTAGATAGGGATTTTATGCACAAGCCTTTTGGCATCCATTGATTGCTCTTGTTAGCACAAGATGGCACTACTATATGGAGAGTTTTGCTGTATTTTAAAAGTTATGCTTAAATATTTTTATATGCTGTACCAATACAGAAATTTCACTACTATCAGAAATAATAGGATCTCTCTGACAAATCTGGGTTTCATTTAAATTTTTTTGTAGACTTCACAGAAATGCTGCGTTTTACTGTTTATCAGAAAATAATGATCGCAGGTCTTGGGAAGTATAGCAAAAAGTTGTTAAAATAATTGATATATCTTTTCTAATTAACTTATATTTAACAGACAATGGCTCGTATAAAATTTGAATTAAAATCAGTTTTTTTTTTTTTAATGTATATTCATAGTTTGATTTTAAAATGTTTTTTTTTTTTTTTTTTAAGGGAAAGAGAAGAAGAAGAGGCATTAGAACTGGCTCGAAAGGCTCAGCAAGAAGAAATTGCTAGGCATCAAGAACAACAAAGAATACAGCAACAGAGGGAAAGAGAAAGGGAGCGTTTACGAGAACAAGAAAGGAGGCGAAGAGAAGCAGTATGTATTTAAATTTTTTTCGCGTGTTTGTTGATAAAATTGTTTATACATTTTTTTTTTTTAGAATACTACAAATATTAGTATTAACTCATAAAACTGCAATTATAATTTGTTCATAACATTAAAAAATTATTCTGTTAAAAAAAAAAATGCATATAAGTTTGGAATTCTGGAATTTAAAAAATGCTTTAATATGAACAAATTAAAAATATTCATATTTGAAGAAAAAAATCAAATAGTTTATTGCTTTGAAATTCATAAAGAAGTTCAAGCACTAAACTAACAAAGCTGGAGGTATGAATTATGGGCTTTGAACTCCAAACTCTGCCACTGCTCTAAACCGCACAGGGCTATGTAAACAGTTTCATATCATGCACAGATGTGATTTATATATGAAATAAATGTATAATACTTTGTACAAATAATTATGAGTCTTAATCCATAACATTGTAATCTGCCCACTGAGGCTCAGTAGAAATAAATTAAGAACTTTCGTGTACATAAAATGAAGCACAATTTAACTAAACTTAATGACAGAAATATTGTCTTTCCTACTATTACACAATATAAACATAAAATTCTGGGAATTATGAGTTTAATAAAGAGTTGAAATTTTTGAAGAAGTCTTAATTGTAGTCTTTACCAATTATTGAAACCCCTACATACTATTACACAATATAAACATAAAATTCTAAGAATTATGGGTTTAATAAAGAGTTGAAATTTTTGAAGAAGTCTTAATTGTAGTCTACCAATTATTGAAACTCCTACAAACAAAATCATAAAATTGAATAATTTTATTTAGCAACTGATTAGAAGTCAGCAAATATCAATGACCTGAAACAAGCGGCCTTAATTTTTTTTTCCCATTGATTTGGGATTTAATTTTTGCATGCTATCAGGTCTCATTATTTTTCACCATTTCTTCAGTAAGTATACAGCATTTGAAAATATTTTTATCCAGAAATTTCTCTTATGTGAACTTTAATCCTCCCCTGATGTGTATCTATTTATGCACAGGTTGAATTATATATATATATTTTCATGTAAAAACTGTTTATTATCTATACCATAGGATAGAAGTAAGTTGTCAGATTGTCTTGCTCTTGTGCAGAAAAGTTATTAACAATTGAACTTAAATTTATTTTGGCATAAAATAAAAAGAAATTGTGACTAAAAAGTAATATTTCTTAAGAAAGCAGTGTGTGAAAAGATATAAAGTTTATTTTACAGTACTTATTTATTGAGTTAAATCTTAAATGATCATATTAATGGAGCATAGAAATTAATAGATATCAGTTTTTCTTTACAAAAGTCAAACATGGTGCTAAATGTGTGTGTATATTTATGTATACACAAAATACGTATATTTGTTGCATAGTATTATAATAATATAACGATAAACTAAATGTATGTGCGTGGTTACCAATGGCGTTCATAATATTTTATTAATGGAAAAACTATAAACTAACTTATCAAGAAAATTAGATGAATCTGAGCAAAGGATTAAGATAAAGTAAACAAAGCCATTGCAACCTGAATGTTTAGTTCTTTATCAGATTTAATAATAATAGAAACATTGCTTAAAATAGACAATTCTAAGGTAATTGTGTTATAAGATCAGGGATCGAATATTATAACTCAAGAGATGACCACCACGTGGACAGCAGATGGCCAATCAAAGGGAGTCTACACTAAAAACTATGAAAGGGTAAAACAGATCTAGAATAGAACGGAGACAGCACACTTGCTAAATGGAGCTCTTGAAAGGCAGATGTGCCATTTCCTCGGGTGCCCAGTCAGCTCCCTCCTTCACTTAGCCTTATGGAGAGCCTCTCCGGACGTTATTGATCTTATTATTATTTAGTATGCCTTCAGGCCCTTATTATTATTTATATAGCGTGTTTATATATATTAAACAAGATTGATTATCTTCATATAATTCTGTAAATAAATTTTTGTTATTTAAATTTACCAGCTGAGCTGCCTCATTAATTAGTAATTATGTGCTATCAGATTGGTATTTAGAACAGAATATTTCTACCTGAATAAGGAACCATTGCGACAATAGGAGCACATGGATTTCAGCTCATCTTTTAACCATTGTCTTTATTTGCTTATGACATTGGATACCAGTTGCATTAACTGCTATAGAAGATTGATGTGTGAAGGATAATTGAATTTGTCACAATTATTTAAATAATTTTACTATTTGTGCTGATAGATTTTTTTAATTGCATTTCAGTAATGGGTAGGAATATCTTAATTTATTTTTATTGTAATTTGGATATAAATAATTACGGGTAAAGATTTTTAATCTAATAAACTGCTTTTAAATCAAAAAAAAGAATTACACAACAATAATTATTATTGTCACAATAATAAATAGAAGCAACATATTTTTATGACAATTATGCAAATGGAAAAACAAGTTACCATTTTTTATACAAAATCTGGCTATCTTTTTGGGACTAAATTCAGTTGTTCCAAGTCTCATTCACAATGATATGGGTAGAGAATGATCCGAAATTTCATTAAAAAGTTGCATATATTTTTCTAGAGCAGTAAAAATTATACATAATGAAGATTTTTGCTGATAAAAAAGTATGAATTTTTGAAATGTCTGTGAAAGGAAAAAAAAATGCTTTCAACAATTTCATTAGCACAAGAAGAGACAACTAATATATTGAAAAACATTTATGACTTCTCAAATGGCTATCATATTTGGATATTTATGTTTAAAAAAATTACATTCCGGTTTTACTAAAAATGGAAAAAGTCCTCAGGTATCATTGCATTTCATTTCTCTGAACCCATCTTTGCTTTCCAATCTAGTTTTTACTTTATTAGCTATAATAGATTCAATCGTGCTTATGTAAACAATCATTAGCAAATCCAGAAAGAAGAAAAGTGTAATAAAAGATTTGTCTTCACTAGTGATAGTTAATAATATCCAAGATAACTTTTTTTATATATATTAAACCTCATAACCAATGAGATATTTTGTGGTTTTAGAATTGAATTTATTTTTATACATTTTCCCATATTTTGGCTGTTTGAATGCATTGGGAGAAACTAATTTAATAGGCTGCAAGTAGTTTTATTTCCTTTCTTCCAATGTGGAGAAATAAGATTGAAGCTTAGTGGAGAACTATTTGATGAATAAATTAAAATTTACTTATAGCGGAAGAAATACAAATATGTTTTACTTATAAAATATTGAGTGGTGTACAGTGACAAGGAGCAATTATTATGGAACTTCTTAATACAACAGGATAATCTGTCCTGTTTTACTCCCGGCCTCATTATTCCAATGTTATTTATGATAAGAAACTCTCATCTTCTACATATTTTAGATTCTAAATCGGAGATGGTTTAAATTTGGATGAGAGAAAATTAATTTTTACTGTTTTATACCATGACTGCTATATTAAATTATTATGGATCTGATTCTAGATAGACTTCAAAATAATTTTACTTAGAAATATAAAATATGCTCATTATCGTAAAATAAAAACAGAAATCAAAATTTGTAAAGCTATTTTGTCTTTATTCATAAATTATAAATTTTGGTAGACACATTTTATTGATGCTTTTGTAACAACTTTATTGCATTCCTCATAAAATTACAATTAAAATTGCATTCTTATATATTTCATTTTTTAAGCAATACCCACTGTTCTCACCTTATAGGTGAAAAATATTATTTTTTTCCTAACAAAATAAATATTTAACATACAATAATTTGTTTTCAAATGTTTGATAAAAATAATATTGCTAAATTAAAATTTAAAATGGCCAGCTAATTTTTTTTTTAACTTTTAGGCTTTTTGGCAGCTACATTGGATTTTTAGAAACCTTGGGTTAATATATATATTTTATAATTTTACTTTGCATTATGCAAAACCTCAAGTGGTGCATGTTATCAAAAAAGTAATATACTGAGGAATAATAACATTACATATTCAAAATAGTAAAAAAAAAAAAAAATTTATACTTTTAAAAATTATTTTTGTATTTTTTCATAAATAGTAAATTTTATCAGATAAATTTTAAATTATATTTTTATTGACAGGTTCATTACATTCCTTACAAAATTTCCAATAAAATGATATATAACATTTTTTTTAGTTTTTCTTGAAATTCCACAGCTATTTATTTTTTATAGGTGACTATAATCAGTGACAAGAAAATGGTAGAGAAGAATAAGTCTAAAATAGACTTTAGGTTGTAAATTGCTCTGCTACAATACAGTATGGCCATACAGAAAAAAAAAAAAAAAGATTTTAGATTTTACAATATAGAACATTATTAATAATAATAATGCTAGTTTTATTGTCTGGCTTACTTTTGCCCTAGTGAAAAAGATTTTACTGTTAGATAGAATCCATCTAAAATATAAAATCAAATGATTAGTACAAAATGATTGGTTATAAGTAATTAAATGTTACTGTAACCATGCAGCAAAATAAATAAATTTTTAAATAAAAGTGTTGATGTAATGTATCAACAAGAGAAGATGTTGCAAAAACTGACATATCAGTCAACACTCTTGAATAAAACTAAATGTTAAGGTGGGATTTGAAAAGGTGCATTTTTTATTTCGATTTCAATTAATAAGCAATAAAGCAGTCTCTCTGAACCTTTGTTTTATGTCCAATCATCACTTCATAGTCAAAAAAATTTTTATGTTTTTTTTTATAGACAGCTAACCACTTTCTTTTTGAATATTATGAAACTACTAAAAACACCGATTGAGTAACCAGATATCAGAAATTTTATTTTTATCTATTAAAAAACTCCATATGGCACACATATCCATTATGGCTATCAATACAGAGTCATAATTTGGATCCAATTCCTAATTATTATCTATTTCAGAGCCATCATTTGAAACCTAATTTTACTGGTTTTGAGTAATCATATTATTTCATGTTACTGTAATCAGTAAATTTCTTAATAGTTTTATCAACTATCATCTTTCTATACATCTGATACACAGCCTAAAGTTTACATCACAGTAGTATGTATGTATGTATGTATGTATTGTAACCTTCCGATGGGGAGAGAAGGGGAAAATAAATATAAGATATATGCCAGGGCACCAAACTGCAAATTTGAAGGAACAGTTGCTGTACCTCTGTCTGATACTGGTGTGGAATTGGATATGTTCGCTGCTGAAAAGGTTCATTGAATTTTTAATTGAATTCTATGCACATACTCTTTTAACATGCCTGGTATTTTAGAGAAAACACTCCTATACAAGAATAACAACTCGTATAGTGGCTCATAATATTCACTACCTGTTATACATGAACCATCCAACTTTAGCTTAATATTTACATCAATAGTCCATTCCTGTATACACATTAATTGACCTGACTGACTGGTTAGATTGACTACAAAAGGGCACACTTCCTTTTGACACTGAAAAATTTTATTTTAATAATCAACAAAGCAATTCATAAAGTCTGAACCAATTACAGTCTCATGCATCAAACCTGGCATTATTAAAAAGGGATGGCCAAATTCTTTGGCATTAATTTTTAAAGTAACATAGACATGCTTATTATAAACCTTTGTTTTCTTCCCACCAGCGAGTGTAACTTGTATAGTTTTTTTAGGCAGGATGGGAATTGTCTGATCTACACTAGTGGTTTTTAAATATATCTCTTCAGACAAAATAGAAGCTTTGCTTCCTGAGTCTATTAAGGCATTTATAATCATTCTAGCAACAGACATTGATAAGTGGACAGTTATATAAAATGGGCGGCTCAGCCCCTATATGCTGTTCTAAATAGTCAATCCCTAGATCGATTGTATCGATCAGCCACATCACACCTTGTTCCTCTTCTGCCGAACATAGGGGCCCCAGAGCGAGGAACTTCTCTTTAAGGTCCTTTCTAGTTTAATGCACTCTTTTTATTTTTATTATTACTAATGATATTGGGAGTGGCCTGAAGACCACTAGTAGAGGGTTGATCTATCCCACCCCAATTCTATCGGGAGGCCTACTTACATGAGTACTCCCAGAATAGGGGCTAGGCCTATTGTGCAGATGATCTCTGACAACTCTAATGCTATGCTGGCGATAACCAGACAGCTGACAAACTAACATTATTTATGGGTGGATGGAATTCTCTGTTCATTTTTGCTTTAATATCTCTGGATTTTTTTCACTAGTTTCCAGTAACTCTGCCACATCTTCAATAATATGTCGATTTGAAGCAATCAACTCCTGTTCAATGTGCCTGGGCAAATTATGCCTAATAATTCTAACAATCTGGGACTTAGATAAAGGAAAGGCAGTTAAGGTTTTTTTCTTTAACTCTTTCAGCTTCAAGCCGCCATATTGAACTTTTTAAAATACTGACCTGACACACAATTTTCACAATAACTTCAGTTTTAATTATGTTAGAGCAAAAACAATTACATTGCTAGAAACTAGAAACATTAAGGAAAACAATAAACATAAAATAAATAGTGATAACTATATAAAAAATAAGGAAAAAAAGAAATTTTCACATCCGAAATACTTATTATTTTATTGTTTGTTCATAATATGATAAGTAACATTAACTAAAATTGAAAATACATCTTCAGTGATAATTTCTTTGTTTCCTCACAAAACTATCTTTCTAAACATGTATAACATGTCTTACCTGAGATAATCCACAGCTTCACAATCTCCAAAAGAAGTCGGATATGACTTCTTCATTTTTATCTTGTACCCCAAATGTTCTAAATGTCAAAGGCATCTATAAAGAAAAAGATTCATCCTAATAAAAGATACAAAAGAAATCATCATAGCAATTGGCTTCTTGTCTGTCTAAAACTAGAAATTGTAGGCTACTGTCTATATCACTATGATAAAATGAGTTTCATCTCTTCATTTTATATTTTTTGTGTACATCAGTAATGTTTATATTCTTTATGCACACAAATGATTCTTATATTATTTATGCACAAAAGTGATTTTTATATTCTTTATGCACAGAAGTGATGCTATCTTATTATATTTATTGTACTACATAGATATAATTTATTTGCATATAGTGTATTTGTTAGCTATTGACTTGAAAATAATGTTATGAAACATATATCAAAACGAAAGTATGAATCACGTATATATAATTTATTTGCATACAGATCATTTGTTAGCTATATACTTGAAAAACGTAAACAAAAATCGGAATTATAACAAATTACTTATAAATCATATTATATTATATATATAAACATAATTAATGATTTTCGTAATAAATTATACTTTTTGAAAAACATTATTTTTATAAGTGTAGAACGTTAAAAGTTACGTTAGATATTAATTATATACGAACGTAAATAACTAACACACACAAATTACAAACTAAAAATAATTAATAAAAAGTATAATTTATATAAAAATATATTATGCTTTTACTAAAAAAATTAAAAAAAAAATTTTAAATGTTACTTACAAAATTACATTCAACCGCTTCTGTCAGCCATTTTTTAATAGTACCGGAGATATGTCATCTGTAGCCCCGTAAATTATTTTTGTCTTTTATCACTCCATGATAAGTACAAAAATTATTAAAAAAGACAAAAGAATTAAATACTGTTGTTGATTAAAACTGCTGCCAAAAATTTAAATTTTAACCGATTTTTTTGAAATAAACATTTTCTGAAAGCTACGTCATGGAGCTTTCTAACGATCGTATTTTCATCTACGTCACATTTATACCTTTTACGTCAGTAAAGAAAGAAAACAAAACATCATCTGAACATCACCTGATGCGCGCTCAAAGAGCTGAAAGAGTTAAGCTGACTTCTAAAGAACTATATTTTTCCTGAGAAACTGTATAGTGAATATTGTCCTGTCTATCCTCTCCCCAGAAGCTTGATAAAATAATATTATAAT
The DNA here is from genome assembly GCA_028023455.1 of Epiperipatus broadwayi. NCBI lineage: Eukaryota > Metazoa > Onychophora > Udeonychophora > Euonychophora > Peripatidae > Epiperipatus > Epiperipatus broadwayi. The sequence goes on along the minus strand of JAQFVV010006308.1, from coordinate 777,812 downwards.
CTGCATAAGTTTGTGGCCTCAAACAGGGATTACCACCAGTCTTTGACAGTGGAGTAAGATTACTAGCTATGGCGAATCTCTCCACCTCAGTCAGTTCACACAGAACAAACAGCTCTTCTAAGCTTTGCAAATATTCAGAAGGGTTCTCCAAGTACTCTCCCCGAAACCTTTTTAATTTTTAAAAACTTCAGTGCCATAGCACTACTGTTATTATCAGGGTTACAACTGATGACATTTCTGGCCCTAATACTTCTATCTTCTGGCACTCTTTGTTGTACTGAGCTGCTAATATGTCTATCCGGATTATCGGTTATGAAATATGCCTGTTTTATCTTGGTTTCTCCCCCTGATACACCCTTAGAACAGTGACTGTTCTTTATAGAACTAGTATCTTCTACTTTTATCGCCACATCTCTGGTTTCCTTTTGGATAATTTTCATAGCACTCTCAATCCTATTTTCTAACGCCTCGATCTTGGCCTCTAAACAGCTACCTTGAGCTGCACACTTATTCTCAAATTTGTTAACTTTACTCTCTAAGCACATATTCTGAGCATCAATCTTGCTTTCAAAACTTCCCTTTTAATTTATAAATTTGAACACTCTGACTTTCTCTTAGTTCATTAATCTGAGCATCAAATTTGTTTTCTAAACTTTCTAATTTATTAGTTTGAACTCTCTGACTTTCTCTTAGTTCATTAATCTGAGCATCAAATTTGTTTCCTGAAGTTTCTAATTTATTACTCTGACTGTTCTGAGCTACCATTGTATTTTGCATCATTAACATAAGTTGCTTAAGCTCTTCCTTTGAAGTTTTCTCCTGAGCTACTTCCTAACTTAAAACACAGGTTTCCAGTGAAATTAGTCTTTTATCACCTTCTAGATTCTCCTCATGTGAATACAAATACACCACTTCTTGGGTCCCTCCTGACTATTTTGTTGCTATGCTGCTCCATATTTCCTTCTGACTTTATTATAACTTTTAATGTTTTATTTTATGAACAATCAGGCACACGTTTTTCTCCCCTCCATCAACCAAACATTAAAATCCTCACAGCTACTCATATATAGGTTAAGGGTCGACCTTATATAATTTTACCTAATACATGTCTTTTGATAATGTTTTGATAACCAGAAATCCTCATAATTAATTGATAATTGACTTTCTATTAAGTACAGATTGCTTTACTCATTAATTAAGTTATTATGCATTGCAATTTATAAGCATTTTACAATGTAATAGATATTTAAATTAACTCTGTGGCAAATAGATCTGACCATATAATATTTGTATGCAACATTTTTTCATTATAGATTTACTAGCTCATAAAATAACTTAACACAACTTATCACCTATCAAGCTAACACCCTAGGTAAACTAAATTATAAACGCTACCAACTGGTATGGCTCCACACATCAACTAACCATCAGGCCAACACAGTCCAGCCAAAATCTGCTTATTGTATATAACCTCCTGGTGGGGAGAGAGGAGAAGAATAAATATATATGCCAGGGTGCCAAAATGTAACTTTGAAAGGACAGCTACTGTACCGATTCGATGTTATCACAGATTTACGTTTTAAATTTGCAAGGAAAGCAACTTATGAAATTCTAAAATAATTTTACTTATAAATATTAAGAATTAATTCTTTTCTCGAATTAAGTAGCTTCTTAAAACCAAGCCGGCCAAATTATAACTCATAAAAGGATGTGGACTAACTTGCTTATTCATACTTGCAAACAAGTCACACAAATCAACTACAGCTGTATTAATTTTCCATCTCTAGTAAATAAAATTACTATCCCCTATTTCTGATGCCGAGGGTGGTATAAATGATTTGGCAATTCATGTGGAGAACACCGAGAATTATCCCACTAATAAATATTTCAAATTATTACTATTAAGCTAAGAGGGGAGAAGCCTTGACTCACATCTGTAACACATTAACAACCTTGGTATCCCTTCACATAAATTCCTAACACCAAAGTTACAATTAACTTCTGATGTTAAGTTTTCTCCGCTCTCCCCTCTACCACCAAACTTTACCATCTCCACAATGTTATCTTTCCTGATCCAAGATTCACAAAATAAATAAACTTATTATTTCAATTAATCTTATTTATCACCTTAATTCTGTAATACTAAATTCATGAGCTCTAGGCTTATAGTTGAACCTTTATAATTGACAATCTTATAATTGAAAATATTATGATCTCTGGGTTCGAATTCAGAATGTGAAGCTTTTGTTGGTGATTCAAAATTTATTGTTGAACAACGAATGCTATCCCAGTGATTGTAATTCAAGTAGACATTCGCTTACTTTATCTAGGCCAATATCTATTGTTCCTCAACCAATAATAATGATAATAATATTAAATCTGATAAATTACCAAACAATTAATTAGAATAAAAGATTTTAGCTGCTTTAAAACTTAACTAAATTATTATCAACTGGGAACACATTCGAATACCAAGAGTGGTAAAGCGATTTTATATCCACTCAAGCTATTCGCCATGAAAATGAATCTTCTTCTAAATGTTTGCCATGTAACCATAATAATTTAAACACAAATCAAGAATGTTTCTTCAAAGCGTTTCTCAAATCTCAAAATGAAATGTTAATTTAATAGTTAAATCTTCGTAATGCATCTGTACTGAAATAAGCATTAAATATTTATTAAAATTGCATATGATTAGACTTCTGGATTTTATGGGTATCAAAAACATTAAGACACAACACTAAAATTTTTAATTAACATGTAATGCTTATTAACTGAATAAATGATAAACTGTAATAACAGAACTAATCTTCGGAACTATCCAAATGATAATAAAATAAAATATTTATAGTGGGATTTACAGCCGCTATGGAAAATGGTCCCTTCCCTGTACTTAACATTTCTACAAAACATACCTCTCTTACTATAAATGTACCCTTATTTAGGTAATTGGAACAGAGTAAGTAACAATAATATAAATATATATATCGACCAGTTATCTTCTGCTGGTTCGACAACACTTTCTTGGGAGGCAAGCTTCAATAACATTTATTATAACACCTATACTTAGTAACTAGAAATTAATTTGTTAACTTGAGTAAATAAGATAAACATACCCCTTAAGGTTACTGACTTGGTAAAATTAACATTATGCCCAGATGTACATTTGACATTTATAACTACTTGTATAAATCACTGCTTGTCAGCTTATTAAATTCCTCAACTACTAATTCTAGAATAATTGGCTATTTTAGAGGTCACATTCATGCACATAGATACATTGAGCAATGTTCAGCTAAACTTCATACATCAATTCCTTAAGTTATATTTTTCAATCTAAAGTACCCTAAAGTAGATAATACACTTCAAAAAACTACACAATGACCCATTGCAAGACTAAACAAAGTTTCATACAAAGGTATGGCAATAATATATATATATATATCCCTAAGGAAAAGAAATTCACGAAATAACATTAGTGTTGGCATGAACCTACCTGGGGGCTATGAGATTAGTTAGGACCGAGTCACTACACATATGAAGAGGGACATGCATAAATCACTATAATTACGAAAATACTTCTTACGGAGTAAATTAATAATGGAGCTGTGGATACACCCTTGATCTCCGAACACCTTAAAATTTTTAACCTATATCATCGCGAGATAGCTACGCTTCATCTCAACCTTCAAGGCAGCAAAAACTTAGCATACTTGATCAACTAAGGGTCAATCACAATCTCACATAATCCTGAAAGACAAGGGTTTGAACTCATCATAAAAAAAAAAAACTATATTACTGATGTATGAATCGATAATTTAATAATAGTATAATATGAATAAGTACTAAAGAAAATTATCTAAGCATTAAATATTATAAAAATAAGAAATGTGCATCATTCATTTTTTTTACTTCTAGGACATAGCAATATTAAACTTTTAAAATATATGGATAGAATAAAGCATTAAAATATCAGTCTTAACTAGAAGCATAAAAATTATATCTGTGAACCTCTTAAACAAACATTCCACACTTTTGCATAGATATGTCATTCATTCTACGACGACGGCATTATGGCTAAGCAATATCAATAGATAATAATATAAAGGCATATTTTCTCTACCATAGCCTAAATTTAACACTGGATATATTTCACACTATTTAACTAATATACTCCATAAAGTACCCTTTTAACATATAACAAATTAATGAACAATAAAATAATAAAAATAAAATTATACTTTAACTCCATCCTACTGTTCAAGTTCATCCACACATATTATTAGTATGCATGTTACCCAAATGTAATATTTTTAAAAATGGCCATAATTTTCAGAAATCATATTATTATTAGTATTATACAATTGTTTCACGATGTTATGATATCCTTCCGCATAATTTACATCCTGACACAACAGCTATATTTTCTCCTGGATCCAATCAAGACATATACGTTTTCTTGAGACACATTGAATATTCAAAGTAAGAAATTCACATAATTCAGGGTCAACTTTTTATAGAATTTTAAATTCACTATTTCCACAGGATTATTGGATTAGCATTTATTATTCTTATACTAAAGCTTTGTTTTTATTTGTTTGATTTTTCATTCACAATTAGACAATAATAATTTGAACATTTTTCTTTTTAAAATTTTTTTTCACCAAAGAATCAGTCTTTCTCTTACGATAAAACTTAATAAAATACGTAGGTAACTTAACCCATACTTTGAACTAGATTAGTAAAGTATAATATTTATAACTAGTATTTATATTTCAATTCACAGTTGTTGTTTTTTATACTTTTAGAACACCATCGCTCCCTTCTTTTATACATCATAACTGTTTTAATGAAAGAAATATTAACAAAAATTACTACCTGCAACACTTTACTTGGAGAAAATTGGTAAATCCAATTCAGATGCCTCATTTTCTGTATAGTCATATTGAAATTGATTTCAAAATTAAATGTGCTTGATTTGGTGGCTTTTCGTACAATTTTTATAGAATACAATTTTAAATCAATATTAAGTCAAAAGATGGACAAGCCGAAGAATATAAAATTCACTAGAATAAATAAAATGAAACAGAAACTAGGAGACGTGGATTAATACCCATAAAAACAATAAAAAGGAAGCCTCCCAAAATGTGGGCGTCTCTTTTATAATCTCCGGTTGTCAATCAACTTCGGACTCACCCTCTTGACCATTCACCCTTGGTATTAAATTTTTGATTGGCTACTAAACATAATTTTAATATTAATTATTCGCACTGTTATTATTCCCTGTTTTTAACTGTACAAAAAAAAAAATCTGAAGCAAATTGAAAGGATTTTTATAATTTGGAATAACTTTCACTTAAACTTTTATGACTGAATACACCTGGATCTCTTTTTACGCGGATTTATTTAATGCGATTTTGAAGTTACGCGATTCACGTTTCTCCGGAAGTCAAACTTCGATAATGCGCTATTACTTTAAATAATAAATTTCGCGCACTTACGGCATATTGAAAGTTATAGCACATTATTGGAATTCGACTTTCATCATAGTAATTTCAATATTTTCAGTGCTTTATAATAGTAAGATTTTATGCAATAATGAAATTAAAATCATGATTTCCACATTTTATGTATACACATATTAAATTTTACAAGATTATAATGTAAATTTGTTCAAACATTGTGTGTGTTATTTTGCATTTTAAATTGCATTCTGTTTTTGCTTTTTAAAAAAGAACGTAATCATTTAGTGTCCGCAAGTTTATTTTTAAAAGGTGAGTAATAACAGTGGGCACAATTAAAATTGAAAATTAAAGACAAAAATAAGAATTTGATTTTTAGTTGTTAGATTAATTACTAATTATGTTGTCACCAGAAAACCATTAACACAACATGAGTGTGTTGGCGCTAGTTGTATTTCCTCTTGTGCAGAATCTGATTTTTTACCAGTTTGCAAACGAACCTGTTTATCGGCAAATAATGATAATTAAAATGTGTATAAAAAATGTAAATTATGCAGAAAAATATATTGTTTTGAATAAAATTAAATATTATAGTTAAAAAAAGTTTGTCTTGTATCAATTTTTTCCAAATTTGAAATTTTTTATTAGTCATATTTTATTTCCTTATATTTTTGCGCACGAATTTTAAAGTAATTTTACGTTGGTGCTTTGCTTATATGCGACATCTATTTTTGCGCGATTTCGTTTGCGCGTGTTTTCTGAGGAACCTATCTATCGCGTAAAACGAGACCCAGGTGTATTATTAAATATTTATTTGAAACTGACATAAAATTGTACTCCTTTCAATTGGCTTTCAAATGATACCTTATATGAAATAAGAAAACTTTGTCCCAATAAATAAAATTTTACCTTTATCACATGCACGCTCGCTCACACACTAATGATCTTGCTTGCTAATTGTAGAAATCTCAACTAGCACTAAACCTATTACACAATTCTTAAAATTTTATCGCTTTAACCCTATATATTGACGATTAAAATGAGTATTATTATAAATTTACGATCTATCCTTACATTGATCTTTTCAATTATTTATTTAACTCTTAACTATTAAAGCAGTCGAGTGTTGTTAGCCGAGAGGTCATTGCAGTTGCCCTGCAAGCAAGTAGTTGGTTGCAGACGGTTATAGGTTCGCGTACCGGCCTATGCTATGACATATATAAAAAAAACTATTAAAGCATACCTTAATTTACTGTGTGGTAGACTTCAAATTACCTCCACATATTTAGAACAAACTTGTACATTAATTTTCTCTCAAATATTTTACAGAAACGATTTTTTATACATCGTACGACTATCGGAAACTTTTTGATTCCTCTAATCATTTAAAATTACTGTTATTTATGCAATTTTTTACTTAATTAGTTTTCTTCTATGAGAAAAAATTTTTATTTATAACAATTGGCTAAATTTTATCACAATTTTTACTTTTAATATTTGACATTTTTTTATTATCGTTAAAATTTAAATAAGAAAATATATGAAAAGAATCATGACATCTGAAAAATAAAGATGTTTTTGATCAAAATCCAGATATCCTCTATATATACACAGGTAATCTACAGAAATATCTATTCTCATAACAATAATGCATTAATTGACTGTATAAATTTTCCAGCCTGGAACTTATATTTGTTAATATCACAAATTATTTTTTTCATCTATTTTTCAATAAAATAATAATTGAAAAAAATAAATAAGTACTTACAATAATAGAAAATCTTGATAACAGTGTTCAACAGTAAAAACTCATTCTGATCTATCAGGAAAAAAACTATGTAGTAAAAACAATTGCTGAAATTATGGAAAAATGTGGTTTGTTAATTCTTTTTTTTTAGGCTGATATTTCTAAGAAATCACTAACAGAAAATTACAAGAAGGCTTAGTCTCTCAGTCCCACATGAAGAAATAACTAGCAATGCTTGAATCAGTTAAATAATTCATTATTCCCGTTATAAATTTCTTTGTGAACATTAAATTGTAAGAATAACAAAAATGAATACTAAATCTAAAGACGCAAGGTGTGTATGCATATTGTGTATGTTTTTTATGTTATCATAAGTTAAAACTCAAGATTTCTAATTTCAAGAAGGAAGACCACTACATGCATTGAGTACTCTGTAATTGTAAGATAATAATAATAATAAAATAAATTTTATTTTCTTGAAATAATTTGTTTTATAAATTTTTATATCCTGCAAAGAAAGAAAAAAGTTTTTCCTAGTAGAAATTTTTTTAAAAATATTTATTGTAATACTTGACTAATTATGTAAGAATTACCACACAGTTTCTCTATTATTTATAATATTTAAACAGCATTAAACTGTTGCACATGCGCTTTGCAGATTTTAACTATAAATGACTGAATACTAACACTTCAAACCCATGATAAAGTCTTTGGAAAAGATAGAGTGGCCATCTATCTTTTCGAACTCAAACGCTTTTGTATGGGCAAATCTTAAGTGTTTGAAAGTAAAAGCGTGAAGATATTAAATAATTACTTTTACATGCTTGTGTGCAACAGCTTAATGCTGTTTAAATATTACAGTTTATAAACATCACGCTATATAAAATAATTGATCTATTATTTATTGTAAATTGGTGGGTGAAGGTATGCTGTAAAAAGTATATGATTTAGGAAAAAAATTGTCGCATAATCTTTCTTTCTACAAAAATATAGTCATCACTGTTGGAAAGCTTATTTTGTATGAAAATTTAAAAAGAAACTATTACACCTGGGTCTCGTTTTATGCGGTAGATAGGTTCCTCAGAAAATGCGCACAAAAGAAATCGCACAAAAATAGACTTAACTTACCTTGAAAAATGGGGATAGGGGTTGTAATTTTCAGAAATCGCATAAAAGAAAGCAAGAAGGAAAAATTACTTTAAAAATTGCATTAAAAAAATAAGGAAATAAAGTATGACTAATAAAAAATTTCAAATATTTGAAAAAAAATAATACAAGACAAACTTTTTTTATTAACTACAGTATTTAATTTTACATATTTTGATCATTAGCAGTTATTTGGCTATTTGACAATATGCTTTCGTTTGTGAAATGTTAAGAAAATCAGATTCGTCATGTGACATACAACTAGCGCCACTTTCAGTCTTGAGCTGTGTTAATTGTTTTTTGTTTCTATATTAAAAAAATGAAATCGTAATCAAAACAAAAAGATTATAGATTATCATTAGAAAGATTATTTTCAGTTTATAAAATCTTCATTATTATTTATTTTAAAAATCTAAAAAATTATTTATTTATGTTATAATTAACAAAATACGTTTTAAAAGTGTAAAATTTTTGAATATTTATTGCGATATTTTTATATGTAAATATAAATCTATTATTATTATTTACTCATTAATATAAGTAGGTTATTTACATAGAAGCTAATATTCTAGTTACAGCTTCAGGCCATATTCACGTTAGCTGCTAATAAAATGTTATATTTTTGAAGAAGAAAAAAAAGTATTTCAAGTCAAAATAAGTTATTAATAATTTAAATTTCTTGATATCTAATAAATATAGTGAAATATGAAAGATATTAAGAAGAAACATGAATCGCATAACTTCAAAATCGCATTAAAATCCGCATAAAACGAAACAGGCAAAAGGCAGAGAAGGCATTAAATGAAAATACTTAACCAATAAAATGAACCTTAACCAATTTAACCAAATGGTAAACATTTTAATGTAATCAATTAAGATTAATAGCATTTATATATGCATTATAGTCTGGAATTGTGAGCTGGTTAGATTGAGGTTTGCTAAGATCACTGCTAATATGACATTTCACTCATGAAATATCAGTGATTAGTTTGCCATTTTTATAAGATGTTATTGTTGGATGGAAATGTATTTTAGATTGATACAGGAGGGCATTGTTTGTAAACTTATTATAATAACTGATAGATCTGACTTGTAAAAAAAGGATTTTTATGGTGATTGCATCTGAAGATTATTGCTTCATTATTCTTATTATATATTCTAAGCATTGTATATTAGTAGCTTTTGTTTAATTACAGGATTGTTAAAATTAATAGAATATATTGTACCGAGACAAAGTCGGTACAGGTATATACCCACACACACAAGCAATGTAAATACTCTATTTTTTATTTACTTTCAATTTATGATAAAAATAAATGTAGTTTTCTTTCAATGCTTTATAAAAATACACTATAAAATAAAATGTTAATATTTCTGATTAAATAATTTAAGGCTTTCATATAATCTACTATAATAATATTCTCTAAAAATAAAATATAAAACATCACTAATATGCCATTTTAAATCTCAATAAGTGATTTCTACTTGTATATGCCGCGGGGGTAATTAAAAAGGGGTTTATTTTAAATTATAACTATAGTGAAAGTTAAAAGCTTATAGAAGTGATTTTGAGATTAAATGCTCGACTTTTAAACTAATGTAAGTTAAATTGTTATCTTAAAACATGCACGCATGTATGTATAAAAGGTGAATAAGTATGAAATTTTTCTGAGATTGCAATGTGAGATTGCATAAACCTAAGATTGCCTCAAGCATATGGATTGAATGAACATTACGTAGGACACGGACCCCAACGACAACTCAAAGAATATTGAACTCTGGGTGAAGATTGGATCCTCAGATAATAACCAACCCATATAAATATGAGTCTTAGTCTTTGTCTTTAAAAATTGTCTTTTTACATTCTTTGTTTTGTTTTGCTTATGCTTATAGTTTTTTTTTAAATTCCTCCGGAAGCTACAACTAGAACTTTCTTTTTTTTTTGCTATCCGGTTTATCCAATATGATCACTGTGAAATTAACATTTAGAGCGTCGATCGTCATGATGGGCTAAGAAACCCCTCAGTGATTGATCGACGCTCCGCCGCCAGAACATCTCCACAGCTATGAATGATCAACAACAGTGCCGTCCAAACATCGTACTCCAATCAGTCCAAGGACGTTGTTCCGTGTAATATACAAGAATCATCCAAACATACTACGCTGAACTTATATAAAATGAATAACCATTTATTATGGAAACATTATCCAACAGGTTCGAACCCTCACCAAATTAGAAGCAGCAGAAGACTACGCGAAATCCTAGGTAAACACTTTATTTCTTTTTATGCTCCCATTCATTCTTTACGTAGACTTTAAAAGGCAATCTCATAATTAATTAAATTCGACTTTCGTAAATCAAAATATAAAATGATCCATAATCCCTCATATTTGAATCTTAATATTTTAATCTCAACTTTCGTAAATAAAAAGATATCAGATGCTACATAGTTCCTCATATTTAAATCTTAGGACTTTTCCTGTTATGAACTTTGATCATAATTATTATTTTCTTTCGCAGATAAATTATAACACACACCTAATTTCAAATGTAAAAGAAGGAAATATATTTTATCATCCATGTTTATTATGCATAATATGTTCTTTTCTGTGCGAGTGCGAGAATGTGTGTATGTGCGTGAAAATAAAGCTAAAAATCAATATTTCATTTTTTTTATATTCAATAAATTCTTTTTTTATTTAAACAAGTCGAGCATTCCTCAAATCATTCTCTATAATTAAAATATATATTTTTTAATTATTATAATCAGCATTTATTCATGCAATTAATTATTTTATTTTTTAATTTTGTCTTTCTTGTATTTTGTTTTGTTTTGTTTATTTCTTTAAATTTCATCGTGCCGTAAGTCACGATGTTTATTTACTATGTAGTTAAGATAGGTTTAAGAGTTGGGAGGGCCTATTATTAATAAGTATAAGTAAATGTCAATAAAGCTAGTGTGAATAATTCTATTGGACTGTATGATAAAGGGGGGATGATATTATAAGCTTCTAATTTTTTTTTATAAGGATACATAAATCAAACATTCGTATTAGTTGCAAATAACCAATGACCCGGTCCAATATTTGGACCGATCTATTAATCAACCAAGCTTCTCCTTCATTGGTTATTATAGTGTCTTTTGCCAGAATGATATTCTTGAAACAATTACATCGCGACCCTGAGTGACCCTTATTGGTCCATGCTGGGAGTTTGAGCTTATGGGCGGGGATTAGACTTCGAAATCGTTTTGATATGACGTAAGGTGATGCGAGAAATTAAATTGTAAATTAAATCATCGTATCTGGCGCCCCCTTGTGTTGATAATGAACAACTATCGATATAGGAAAATAAATAAAGCTTTACGCTATATCATGTTTGTTTCGGAGCTCTCAATCCCTATATGAACGGTTGAATAAGGTGACCGGTCACAATATATATATATATTAATGTTAAAGTTTATAAAAAAATCAAATTCATAATAATTTATTCTTATCCAGAATATCATTATATGTGTGCTTGTTGACTATAATGAGCATCATGTTTAAAAGTTGGCTGTATTTAATCTTTCAAACTGCTTGTTATACATATTTAAACCTATTCTCATATGTGGTTAGTAATGAATTGAGCTTAACATAACTGACAAAGATAGTTCTCTTGAAATTTCTTGCATGATCCTTGTATTATCATAGTTTTAAATAATTTGAAAAATGTTATGGTTTGCATACTTAAAGTATATTATTTTATTATTTACATTTTAATTTAGAATTTCTTGCAAATATTTTTTGTTTTTAGCTGTCGTACTTATGTTACAATTTTTTATTTTTTTTTAGCTTGCTGGGCAGATTGACATGAATAGGCAGAGTGATATTATGACAACTTTTGAGGAAATGTTTTGATGGATTGGCTGAAATTAAATAATGACTCATTGTTTCATAAACTGAAAAACTAAATGAAAGATAAGCTTTGAAAGGCAGCCCTTCGTGCAGGTCATGAGTTTTCAGTTTATATGTATGGAGTATCAGGACGTGCAGAGAATCTTCAATATGCAAATTCATTAATAAGGACAGATGGCAGTTTCTATTCTGTTATTACATGTTTTATCAAACAACTAAGTTTTGAGTCCTTTTGACTTGCAGATTACTTTTTTGCTTAATGAAAAAATTGAACTTATTCAAGTCATTTTTGACATTTGCAGAGCAACATAAAGAAGCATGCATTTGCTTCGGGACTTAATTTGAGTGATGATTTTTATTACTATGAACAATGACTGATCTCTGATGTTAATTTTCATCCTGTTTAGAGGGCGGTGTAATGACTGACTGTAAATAGCACCTGCTTTCAGCTCATATTTTATTTTTTAATTAACATGTGCAAAAAACAAAGTACAGTGAATTACAGGTGCTACTTTTTAAAAAAAAATTGTTCATACTCATAATATTTTATAACTGTACTTGAAATTTGGAAATGGCGACCAAAAAATTTGCAATTATTATTTTATATTTACATATATAAAACAATAAAGTGCTGCTAAAGGCTCTAATCTTTTAACTTTTCTTCCCTTCTCTCTCTGCTCTTTTTTTTTTTTTTGTATTACAAAAAGTATAAATGAATAGTTGTATAGGTGACATATGTGCATACGTATTCATACATGTGTGTGTGTATATATATAACATTGCGTTTTTAACTGTTAAATTTTATTAGTTTGACAAACAAGTAATAAAAAAATGGAAAAAATAATAATTTTATAACATAGTTAACAGTTACGCAGTATCATACATGTGTTAGTCTATACATATATTAGTATATACATGCAGATTTAAAAATATATATATACACACACACAGTCATACATTATATGTATGTATATTTTTATACACGTGTGTGTATATATATATGTGTATGTATATATGCACACACACTTCTGATCTGTATATAGTGTTTGTATATTTTTAAACTGTAAATTTTTTTTTTCTATGTGATCTAACTGATATTTTCTATTCAAATATGTTGATGTATATCTTTGTAATCAGGATATTTGTTGATTTTTTATCCTTTTTTACCCCCTTATTTATTTATTTTTTTTAATGCCCCTTTTTCTTCACAGTTTTCTTTCACTACTATCCCCATTTTTTTATTTTATTTGTAAAGAAGTTAAATTATAAGAACTCTTTTTTTAACATCAATTTGTATTTCTTTTCTTTTTTCACTTCATTAAGTGGTTATTTATTATAAAAGTTTAAACTGATTTATTTTACTTATTTTCTGGTATATATATATATTTTTTCAGCATATACAAAAATACAATAAATTTAAATATTCTTTATGGGGGGGAGGGTTAGATTTTAGTTTTATATTTTGTTTCTCATATAATAAAACATGTAAAAAAATCATTAATTCATTTCGATTTTTCGTTATAGTATGCTGTTATAACAAGTGCAATAAGCAATAGAGAAATATACAAAACATTTAAATTGGTACTTTTCAACAATTTCATGTCTGTCAAATGTTCCTTAATAAGGAAAATGTCCATAGCAGAAGTATTTTTATTATGATTTCGTTAAAGAGTAAATTCAGTTCTTCATAGTTTTGTCTGTTTTTTTGTTTTTTTTTAAAAAAATGATCAAATTAAAAAGTAGCACCTGTATGTAGATTTGCTTTTAGAAAGCTATATTCATTAATTTTTTGTTTGTCTTCTCCCATTTGCATCAGTTTTAATTTGTATTGTGGATAATGGCACTTTAATAGTGAAAAATAAAATTATCATACTATTATAAAACCACGATTGGATTTTGAAATTCATATTTTAAATGTATAGTGTCCAATTATTTATAATTGTATAGTGTTTCTTAGACTTTGGTCATTCCTCGTTTCTGCCATTATCCTACCTGGTTGAAAAATATCTTGATGCAAAATTGCATATAAATATTTGTTATGTTACTATTGAGCTGAATACTCATTATTCACATTTTACTCGCTGAACAGGACTAATATAGATGAAGCTATTCATTGCTACATGGGAATTGAACCAAAATTTCAGTTTGGAGAAAGAAAATTGAATTTGGAAGAAAAAAAAACACAATCACAGTATTTTAAACCATATTTTGTACATTGTATTAAGTTATAAATAGATTTGATCTTTTATATAAAAAAAAAAAATGTTTAGGGGAAATGTTCATATTTTTTCTTTTTTATATATACATGAATGTATGTGTGTGTGTGCACTTTTATATATGTGCATCTGTTTATATGCTGTATAATTATTACAGTGAAAAGATATAATCTGATTAGTAAACTAATATTTATAAAACTGTCATTACACTATCTTGCTATAATGATATATATTATATACTGTAATTATACACATAAGTATACATTGACATGATCATACAGGAGTCTGGAATTTTTATACCAATAGGAATACCCCGAATGGCAGATTTAAGACAAGAAGTGTCTTTTTTGCATAAGTATATGAGGGAGGGGGTGAATATATATATATCTAGTACAATATATATTTATTAATATAAAATTTAGATAATTAAAATATCCACATTTGTTTATATTGAAAAAATAATAATGTGCATACTTAAGAACCACATATCTTTGATTTATTTATTAAATCCAGTATGTTAGTCTATTAAGGAATTTTCTAATTGGTAAGTTGTACTTAGTATTTGTATTTTAATTAAATACTTTTATTTAAAGAAAAACTTGATTTAAAAAAAGAAAACTAGTTGGAAATTTTTTTCTTAAATGAAGTAGGGGCTATTTTTATTGATTCATTTACCTTCTAATGTGATCTTACATAAGATAATAATTTCTAATTTCAACTTCCGCAACATAACTAAATCAAGCAGATTGCATATACTTCAAAAGAATTGCTAGGCATAGCACATTGATATATAATGTTGGACACTTTAAAATCACTTTGCAAGCATAATGATGCCTGCCAATCACTATAAGATATACTTAGATTTGCCCTTTTATTAGGTATAAGTATAAAAATATCTCATTTTTTATAAATGTTTTGGTTTAAGTACACTTTATCTGCTGCAGTTTAACATCCATTATACTTTTTTTATGTTAAGAATAAATCCAAATATGTAAATTAAACTTAAATTTGTGCTACACACAAAAAAAAACACACACCCTCTCTCTTTTCAAGCTTTTACTCAATACTTTTCCGAAGCAAGTTCAATTTATTCTACTTCACTATTATTTACCATCTATTGTAAATTTGAGTAGTTAGTGGATATTAGGTTTAAATTATAGTCTGGCTTAATATTTTTTTATGAAATGCAAAGATAATAGTTAAAATGTAAATTTTTGTTTTAAAAGTGTTCCAATTTTCAGATAAAAATTATATTTTTATGGATTTTATTAGTACTTTATATTTTCCTAAAGAAATATGACATGTTATAAGTGTGTATATTTGCTCATATATTAATTGCTTAAAAAGAAATATTGGAACAGCCTCTTTAAATTTATATTTCTACGATAATTTGCTGTGAATTAAAGAAAATTTTAACTCATTTTTTAATACATTTATGGTTATATTATTAGTTGATTTATTTCATAGATTTATGCAAACCTATGCATGAATATAAATGAAAATTTTGTTTGTTTTATTATTTTTCATTATTCTAAAATGTTCTTTTTTTTTTTTACACACAAGTTTTGATATTTTTCTAATTGTATTTTCATAACTGGTAAGAAGAAAAAAGATAAATTATTTTAATCGTATGAGAAAATGCACAATCAAGCAGCTGTATATAAAGTCAAAATTTGGTTGTTTCTTCACTATGTGTAAGAGCAGATTTTGATGTTTAGTATGTTTTAAGTGATGTCAACTGCTGCTATAATCTAAAATAAACAATCATTTTCTCATACACTAATTTTTAACTACAACTTACTTTGAAACACATATCTGCCATGCATAGTTTTAATGTGTATAACTAACATATAACAAAATGGATTTATGAAGCAGGATATTTTTTATACATAATCAAAATTACTGTTTAATCAATTAATATTAAATTGTTTTTATATAAGATAACATTTATATGCCTGTTTTAAATCTTGTATAAATCCTAAAATATTCATAATTTTTTTTTAATAAATGGAATGAGCATTGACTATAAACAACAGGAGAATCTATCATTCTCTAAATTAGGACATATTTTGTATATTTACATTGATGTTAACTGCTACTATAACTTCAACTAAACAGTCAATTTCTTTTACATTTTAACTGCTATGTAGTTTGAAACATCTTTCTACTGCTGTTTGAAGTTTATATATAACAAATTGTTGAAAAATATATTTTTAAATTGTGGATAGTAATTTTTGATACATAATCACAATTAAATATTGTTTAAAGAAGCAATGTAATAATTAGACAATTTTTACATGAGGCAAATGCATTTATAGATTCATTTTAACATATATTGTGCATGTCAAATTATTTGAAATTTTTTAGTGAATGATAATGACTTTCATTGAAACTAATGAGGGGAGTTACCATCCTCTAAAGGGCAGATTTTAATATCTACTATATTTGGAATAATAATTATTATTATATCTTAAGCCAGGGATGGGCAAATGCAAGCTTTTCATGACATTCCAAATATAAATGCACTAATAAATAACAAAAATGGTTTAGTTATATTAAAGCTTGCAGATTAGTTTTAGGCATAATTCTAAAATACTATAATAAATGGCAGTGCGAGCATGAGGCAGCAAATATAAGATTGAGTCCGTTTTTGGCTGAGGAGATGCTTCATCATTTATGTGAGACATGGGAGTATGCTTACTCTTCTGGCAGCACTATAGGAAGGAGAAGAAAGTAGGGAGATGCGATGGGACGGCTGTCCTGGGATTTTTCCCTTGCAGAGCTTCTGCTACTCTTTCCAAAGGTGTCATAGGGCACTTATAATGCCAGCTAAAACAGATAAATGAAAATGGAGAAATTCGGAGTTCCCAATTATCCTCAAAATATGATTAAGCAAATAAGTAATGATAATAGCTGACCTATGCTGGAAATGTTAAGAAACTATGATACATCTTTAGTGACGTCAAAATGATTAATGGGATAAATATAAAGCTTGAATCAGGTGTAACGGAATGACTTGTATACTAAACCAAATTAAATAACTCAAATATAAAACTATATCAATATCTTAATAACACACAATTACATTTCCCTTCATTAAATGGGTTCCATATGCATTTGGAATCAATAAGCATTATTTAACACTCGTGCTCATGGCGCTATACCTAAATGATTATTACATTTAAGAAGAGTGATGGTCATTATCATTTAAAATATCTTGAACTGAAATTTAAGTAATGGCATTGTTAAATAACATTAAATTTATACTCAATAAATATACATATGGCACCATTATAATAATAATCTGCCTAAAAACAGAAATGACATTATGTAATTAGTTCCCAACCCAACAAGCAAGGCTGTTAAAACAAATAATTTGAAGTAATTAAAATATCCCTGAAGCGCTTGGGATTTAAAAGACTAATATAAAATATAGGCTGGTTGGGTTGAGTTGAGTTGATTTGGCATTTAAATTACATATTTAATAGAAGTAAACAGCAAATAATTATAGTAATAAAATTCTACCGCACTAAAATAAAATATAGGATTTAAAGCGTGAGAGAGAGATGAGCATTTACATACAGATTTGATAGGATTATAGAGCCATAAGAATATGATTACAATTACATGGCAGAGATTATATATAAATATTAAAAAAACTATACAGGTGAGCACAGACAACTTTACATAGATATTGGATTGTTATCTTGGCATACTCTGGGTCAGTGACTGGATGGTTCATTCTCTGGGATTCGGTTTATAGGGATCAACTTGGTTGTCAGCATTCTTGGTCATTACCACCCTTCATTGGTGACCATTCTTCCGTGTCAGGAGTGTCATAGCAGCATTCCAGAGATGCAGAAAAGATGGTTCGGCCTCCTACTTAACTGGCATTGTGGAATCGCTCGTCACTATAGACTCTTTGGTAATCATCTGAAATCCGAACATGGCCGCTTGGGGCGTTGTTTATGTGTACAAAACACATAAAAATGTCGTTTCTATGTGGCGAATACATTTAATATTATATTAACCCATGGCCGCTTTACATGGCATTGCACAAAAATATGACGGCCCGTTTTGTGCTTTGAAACTACGCGTATTTGTTCTATTCATAGCTGATTACCGTATTGCTTGAGGGTGTTTGAATTTCAAGTCGGTACAACTTTTCAAATCTCTATAATAGAGTAATGTCATTTCTATTTACTGTTAATTACTAATAATTGTCATATGGTCCCCACCCTTCCCTAAAAAAATGTTAATATGTAAAAATTTGGCAAAGTGTATGTTCGAACATGCTTCGACAAAGTTTACATGCTAAGTCATGTTTCAGCGTGGAAAATATATGAGACCAATAAAAGGTCTTAGAAGAACGTGCAATTTTTCAGAATTGCCGAGTACAGAAAGGGTGTGAGATTGTGTCCTTTTTTTCAGGCACATAATGTCCACTTTATTACATCAATAAAATAATTTTAAAAAGTCCAAAGTTTGTTCTTTTTTTTTTTTCATTTCATTAGAAATTGACAAGTATTTGGATTATATTTTTTGCAGCGGGGTTAAAATAAATGACTTTTTGTTGACAGTACAAAAAGTTTATTGTAGAAGGCCAAAAAAAAAGGTAATTCAAACGAAATATAAAAGTAAAAAGTGAGAAAAAGTTGTTGAAAAAAAAAAAGTAAATTATTGACTTTTTGTTACTATTCTTTTTCCGAGTGTGGGGGTGGGTGTTTTAAAACAATTTTTTATACCCCCCAAAAAATTACTTTTTATTTAATAAGAAAAACAAATTTGTTCAACCCAAAAAAAAAAGGTTGAATAAATTCGAAATAATACCCAAATAATTGCATTATATTTTTTCATCAGGGTTAAAACAAGTGGGATTCAAATAAATGACTATTTTTGTTAATAATAGTATGAAATCCCCCCCCCCCCAAAGCTGTTTATTGTAGAAGAGAAAAAAAGGCTAATTTTAACGAAATATAAATAAAAGTGGAAAAAAGTAAAATTATTGACTTTATGTTACAATTATTGATCTGAGAGTGGGGTGGGGATTTCAGAACAATTTTTGAACCCCCAACAACACAAAAGTTAGTTTTGATTTAATAAGAAGAAAAACAATTTAATCAAACAAAAAAAAAGGTCAAAACAAGTCCCAAACAATTATCCCATTATATTTTTTCAGCGGGGTTAAAAGTTTTTTTCATCGTGAAACACAAAGTTAAAATTACCAAAATTTGTTGGATAAAGAAAAATATCAGATTAAAAAAAAACGAAAATGAATATAAAAATTTGTTTAATCAAATAAAATAAAAAAAACATGTTCTATAAGAAAAAAATTGTGGCGGCCCGGTAACATTATATTTGATTGATTTTTGTATAGCAGCAAAGCCCCGAGCGGCCATGCCTGGATTTCAGATGATTACTGACTGTTCTCATCGGGGAAGAAGAAATGGAAGAAAGAGAATTGGTAAGCCAGCCCTTATCACCAATCTACTTATATACCCCAAACTATTACAGGAATGCCTCTGTTCCCTGGCCCAGAGGCAGATAAGACAATAAATTCTTTGCCAAAATACAGCCCATTTGTAATTAAAAGCAAGATATAGGAAGCTGATCATGTTCAAATCACATTCCAGTCTGAAAGAATTTAAAAATAAATGAAACAAAGAACTTTCATTAGCAAAACATTTTTAGTTAAAATGATTAATTTACAAAAGGTAAAAACTTATAAGAACAATATTTTAATTAATGAAAGTCTAGCATTAAAAATATTTAATTAATGAAGCAAAACTTCACAATGGGTAAATTTGAACCTGCCATCTTGGTTATATCTTTTATATTTCTACAAAATTGAAATTTAAACAAATAATTTTATAAAAAAAAATGACCAACTACGTGATTACAAATTTTTCTTTTTTACAAAAAAACTATTAAGATCAAAATTTTAAAAGTAACAAAATAACCAAATCAAAATTATAAACATACAGGAAAATGTTCGCATATTATATGCCACGTAGTTGGTGATGGCACTGTTAGTAAATTAAATATGATTACTGGGTTTGAATCGTGTAGATTGTTCATTTTTAGGAAGGAAAATATGAAGTTCATTCTGACTACAGAGTGACTGCTTCACTATTAGCTTATTTTTAATCCAAGAAGAATTATTTGCACTTTGAGTTATATTTTTAATGTCATTTTACTAAAGAAATTAAAATTTTATCATTATACATAATATTACTAACCATTGTATATACATTTATCTGTGCTTCTCCACATGGAACAGCATACATATAAATACTTCATCAAGCTAAGGAATTCTTTTGGTGAGCTAGTCCAGGATTGTCTTATCATGAAAGGTATCGTCCAGGTATTCTCAGGGAAAAGTATAATTCATGTATGGTTGACATTTTTTGTTTCCACATAGACATGTCAGCAATCTGTCTTGTCCACATTTAAGGCTATAGTGACAGAAATGATCCTGGCTTCAGGTGAATCAAAACTAGAACTATAGAGCAGCTGCTTCATTGCCTTCCTACATCTGATTCATGGTAGTTTTCTGTATAGCTCTGCTAGCCATATCTTTTTGGCCAGCTATTTACTGCCAATTAACTATAACAAACTAGCCAAATCTTCTGGACAGCTTTTACAAAAACTATTGTAATCTCTTTATTAATTCTTTATGAGTGGTTGGGTGAGGTGGAAAAAAACGTTTTTAATTAAACTTTTCATCTGTCTAATCCTTTCAAATCATTTTTAATTAAAAGCTACTTTTGAAAACAACTTTGAAATTTTACCAAAGATGTGATCTACATGTTTTTACTTTAGAGAATTGTATCCAAGCATTAATTAAAAGATTTCGAAATTAATTATGCTTGTTTTTTAAATTCAGAATTCAATACAAATATTTATTAGAACTTTTTAAATGTTTATTTCATAATGAAATTTTATTTTAAATTCAGAATTATGTAATTCCTGATTATTCCAGAAATATAGAAAATATTTGCAAAATTTTTATTTCTAATTTTTCTTTCAACTTTATATATATTTGTGCACATGCACTTATTGTATGCTGCATGACAGAACTTATTCAACTCCCCTTCTGGGACCTAACAATATCAAAAAGTTCAAATGTGAAACTATGTACTCTAAGGGTGAGGATGAGCTGAAATCACCATCAGGGTGACTTAAACCACAACTCATCCCAACCTACATACTACTTTATTTTTTTTAGGCTCGATGATCAGGGAGAGGTAGAGTCTTAAAACTAGATTATCAACTATATGACTTCTCTGTGGCAAAACAAAACACCCAATTCAATATATATATACAAACAGTATTAAAATTATAAACAAAAGAAATGACTGGGTTAATGAGGTTGTTAGACTCGTAAGATAATGGAAATTAAATGAATTGGTGAGTACATTTGTCAAAGTTTTAATGAACAGAAATATAATAAGGGACCTTGGATAATAAACACCTGTGATCTTTGGGGCAGATATCCTTCAAGCAAGTACATAAATAAGGTAAGTTTAATTAGTTCTAGAAAAATATGGTTAAATAGATAAATGCGTAACTCATGATCATGACCAACCAATGCCTAAATACCAGGTTTTAACATCTACAAAGAAGGAAAGCAGTACTGGGTTGCTACAGTAATAAATAAATCCAGTGATGATGGATATGCTCACCTTTGCGAGGTCATATCCAAGTCTCTAAGAAATAAATGGATAACTGGTAAGAAGGAATACACGTCTTTCTATAATAAATTTCACCAACAGGCAGGAACTATCCACTGTCCAATTGGTGATACAAAATAAAAGTCCACTGGGTCTGAAACAAAGGAATATTCCTGCATTTTCATGGATCATATTCAAAAAGAGGACCCAGTTATTCTATATTCCAAAGCAGGGATATACACCTGCTAAAGAAACGCAATCAAACATGAAGTTAGACAACTCTGCAATGCTAAATATAAAAAATATTATTTGGCCTTAAATTTAAATCTATATATAAAATAAAACTTGAACAGTCATATTACAAGCTTACAATATGCAAATATCTATTATAACTGCTTGGGTCTAGAATGCTATATTAAATTTTAAAAAAAACTGGCCTGAGACACAATTTTCACAATAACTTCAGTTTTAATTATGTTAGAGCAAAAAAAATTATATTAACAAAAACTAAGGAAAATAAGTCTAAGACAAATAGTGATAACCATTTAAAAAATATGGAAAAAAAAATAGAAATTTCAACATCTGAAACAATTATTACTTTATTGTTTGTTCATAATTTCTAACTCATCATTAACTAAGTTTAAAGCACATCTTTAGTGATAATGTTTTGTATTCTCACAAAATTATCTTTCAAACCATATATAATATGTCTTACCTGAGATAATCCATAGCTTCAGAATCTGTAAAAGTATTCACATAAGAATTCATTTTTATCTTGTACCCCAAATGTCATCATAGCAATTGATTTCTTGTCTAATTGTAGGCTACTGTCTGTATCACTAATAAAATGAGTTTCATTTTTTAATTTTACATTTTTTTTGTGTACATCAGTGATGTTTATATTCTTTATGCACACTAGTGATGTTATCTTGTTATATTTATTGCCCACATAGATATAATTTATTTGCATGTAACTCATTTGCTAACTATAGACTTGAAAATAAGGTAATGCAAGATATAGCAAAACTACTGTCCCCACAGCATGAGTATCAAGGCATAGGGAAGAATCAGAATTTGATTCTTTGCCTGCATATAAACCTTTTGAGAATCATTTTTATAAAATAAATGGATTAAAACTTAGAAAATTACCGTAGACTTCTGTACATTTGATTATTAGTTTTGTTAATCATTACTTGTAAACATAAACATACCATATAAACATAATCAATTATTAAACTTTTTGAGAATCATTTTTATAAAGTTTATTTTTATAAAATACGTGGATTAGAATTTAGAAAATTACCATAGATATGAATTTTATATGAGCATAAATATATTTTATATAGACACACCAACTACAAATTTAAATTAATAAAAATTAAATCATTTTTTCAAATACTTAAAAAAAATATTCAAAAAATTAAAATTTTATACTTACGAGCCTGATGTTCTGATTATGTTTAGACTCCATTGAAGGCCTTGTTTGTGAATCAGAGTACTTTAATTCTGATAAAAGTGTATTTAAACACTGATGAGTATTTTCTGTTTATTGCTTTGTGAAAATTACAAAATTGATCAAAAAAAAGTTAAATGTGCCGGTTATTAAAAAAATAAATTCAAATTTCATCCGATTTTTTTGCGAAAGACATCTTTCAAAAGCTATGTCAGGATCTATCAAATGCCCATATTTCTGTTGACATCATTCTTATAGTTTTTATGTCAGTAAAGAAAACATTTTGACCAATCAAATAAGATGCATGGGTCACCTGCTTGATGGGCCAAAACAGATAAGCGACTAAATTAGGGCCTATACTTTTTTTTAATGTATAAAAAAATTACTCGCTGATTAATTAGAGATCCACCCCATAGGTCTTACCTATAGAGGGAAATATTGGTATGATAGCTTATGATGATAATATTAAATTTGAATTAAAAGTTTTAAAGAATAAACTATATAACATTTTTGAAAATAATTTACAGATATAAAATCTGGATATTTCCAAATTAATTAATTAATTTAAACTTAAGGAATTTTCTTTATTATCTAAAAGAATCTTGCGGATTATAATCTTAATGCAATTTAATTTTGAAATTTTACTAAGTGCATTTTTTAATTGAATTCTGATTGTCTTTGATTTTTATCAAATCCTACAATAATTATATGTTTGTCACCTTTTTTTGTAATCACAATACTACACAAAAATATAAATTCTAAAATTAGAATTTAGTACCTACATTCTTTTAATATCAGTTGGTTCTTTAATTAATTAGAAAGTTAAACTTTCTTTGCTGATTTGAAACTCCATCTTTTTTCACACATACCAACTCATAATTAAATTTACATTTTTATATTTTTTATACATTATTTTTTTAAATGCCTTTATATATTTAACTTAATAGTAAATATATATATATACATGAAGCATATATATATATACACACAATTTAATATATCAAGCACAGAGTGCTTCTTTTCAAAATAGTTCATAATATCCAAAATAGAAATAAAACAAACTAACTCCTTTTTAAAAAAGACTATATAAAATAGTCAAAACGTTGGAATTTTCCATGTAATAGTCATACAAAAAACAAGTTCTTTTTAGTTTGTTTTATTTCTATTTTATATATACACACATGTATATATATGACCACTTCTTATCCTCTTAGCCAGAGGTAAAGAAACAAAAAAAACTCTTTGCCTCTGTAGTCAATGATTATATTGGTTAACATAGTGTCAAATTCAGTTCTAAAATAAATATATACAATTAATGAAAAAAAAAATTCAAGGTTTCTTCAATTATTCCTAGATCAGGATCTGCTCGGTATGGTTTGAGACATCTGGAGTTATAGTTCTCTTTATACCTGTTCCCTTCCAGGTTGAATGATTCTCTGAATTTTTCTTATAATAACAGGGTCATCATAGGAAATAACTTTTTATACTTATTTTTGCTCCTTATCATCTGGTTCACCTTCCTCTTCATATTCTGGTTTGACTTCTATCTCATTATCTAGATGAGTCATTTCTTAAATGCATGTGGTTTCTAACTTCTCTGTTTAACTGCTGCATGTTCTGGATATCTTGTATTTGCTTCCACAGACAGTTATTACATAACTTATTCTCTAGTACAGTTTCAATTGTAGGCTCATTTTGAATGACTCCAGATATGTTATATTCATTTTTCTTTTTTACATCACTATCTTGAAGGCATCTACCATTCTTTTTATAGGGATGATATCTGTCCAAATTTTCTAATGATATAAATTTATTTAAACGCACATCGAGTATGTAAGTAATATTTGCTAAGGCTGTAACCTCAAGAATATGCATGTAAAAATGTGATAGTAGGGACCTCTACAGGTTTTAACCACAAGCTTACACTTTGGAAGAAAAGAAAATTGGTAATATTTGTTGGTAAAAGACAACAATGCATTATGTGAGATGATTCTATTGGACTGAATTCAGGCCATACTGCAAAGACATCTGTCATTACTATATCATACAGTAAATTTTGTTTCTTGACAAAGCTTAAGATTGTCACATTATAAGCATCTTTTTGAAATGTGCTCCCCAAAATATTTAACAGTGAACTTGAAGATTTTTGTAAATTATTAGGTTCTACAGATCTAAAATAAATTTTACTGATGTCATAAATCTCATTTTTTTCTGGATGTGGCAAGCTTACTCTTTCAAACTCTGATGTATGATTTTCCATTAGATTGCTTTTTAAAAGTAAATTTTTTTTATTTAAATTATTTTTACCCAGATTAAACTTAACTGATTTATAGCCATTTATATTTTGAATATTGCCTTTATTTTGATAATTTCTTTATAATCACTATTACTTATTTCTGGTATGTTCATGTTATTGTTATTCTTAGAATCAGTTTCATTATAGACTCTATCTCAAAACTAGGTACCTCTAATTTAGTAGATAAAAAAGCATGTTGTTCATGGTCACAATCAATAGCTTCAAATTTTTGCTTTTGACTTAATGCACTTACAACAGATGTAGACAGACAGCTGAAAAATTCACTATCAGGATGATTGCCATCCTCAATCCCATCAAAGGTTCTATCATCTCTAATGTGACTAGGTACAAATGATACTAATGGGGTTGCTATTGGATAAAGCTGTGTCTCTTCAGAATAATCAACCTGCCTTCTCTTTACACTAAAACCTGTTTCAATAAATGATTCTGTTTTATGAAATGGCTGTCTTCTAAAGGGAGTTTCTTTTTCATCATCATGGTTGTCTTGGATCTCTTTTTTGGGTTGAAATATGGACTGCTCCTGCATATCGATGACATCATAGATAGTGTTTGTTAATCTCTTCTCTTTTTGTTCTGCTCCATTTTTGTCTTCTAAAGGGAGTTTCTTTTTCATCATCATGGTTGTCTTGGATCTCTTTTTTGGATTGAAATATGGACTGCTCCTGCATATCGATGGCATCATAGATAGTGTTTGTTAATCTCTTCTCTTTTTGTTCTGCTCTGCTCCAATTTTCAGATTTGTTTCCATTTTTTTTATTTTGACCATTGTGTCTGATTGCCTTGTCATTTGTTTCAATATTCATGATAACATGCTCTGCTTCATTCTTTTCTTTTTCTGTGAGACCTGATTCTTTGGATAGATGACTTTATCAGGTTCTTTGAAAGTTATCTCTGGGCTTTGTCTTTGAAATGAGTGGTCTGCTAGCTGTCCACTAATATCAGCTTCCATGCTTTCATTCAATGTCTGCATGAATATCCAAGTTTTTTTCTATTAGTATTTCTTTTATTTTTTAATTGACCATGTCTCTGAACCATACTCCAATGAAGCAGTTGTTAATGAATTTTCCCATATTCCTCTACATCTGAAGTCCTGCATTGCTGACATACTGCAAATTTCACCTATATTGAAAAATCTGAGTCCACTAGTAAAAAAATTTTCTTCCTTTCTCTTCTTTTTTACATAAATATATATTAAGCCCATAATATGTTTGAAAAATTGTTTCTCTTTCTTTGCTTCACCCTTATACAAATATAAAGCACTGGTGACAAATGCCACAATGAAATCATTAAAAACATAATTATACTTTTTTAAAAAAGTTTTTTTAAATTTGGATTATTTAATCTTAGGGATTAACCTTTCTGTTGATGCTTATGAGACCTTGCATTGATTATTGACATCACTCTAATTCCATTGTTTTTAATGCTAGGATAGCCGTTTTATAGTCATGTAAGATGCTGCTCTCTCTTGAATTATTTTACAAGTAAAAAATCAATAAAACTGCCTGTAAAGTTAAACAAAGAAGAAAGCTTGTCGGTGATTGGCTCTCAGCCATCAAAGACATTCTGATTGGCTGGAAAGAAAAAAGAAACCGCCTAATCAAAGAAAATAAAGAAAAATGCTAAGATTTTCATTTCGAATATGATAAACAAATATTTTAAACTATTATAAAAAAATTTTTTTGAGAAATTACAAATCATTTTCATAAAATATGATAAAAAACAAAATTATTTTAGAAAAATATTGAAGATTTTAGTAAAAATATTTAAGATTTTAGCAAAAAAAATATTTACTTTTCTGTAACATAAAACTGAAAAAAAAAAAATTTACGTCAGCAACTGTTTTTAATTCGTTACTAATGTTCACTTTTAAATTTGCCGAAATTGAATATTTTATAATAAATAAATAGAAATTTATTTTTGAAAGAACTTTTGTTCACTTTCATAACCTGACAAATTATTAATATACTTTTTATAAACGAATCTAAAGTGAATATGATATTAAAGGTGAATATATTTTGACAATTGACTATGCCTTCAGTTTGTGAGTTGGCCAATTAAAAGCTTTGATTTTTAACTCACTCGCCTAATAATATAATTAGCGGTCAAAAGGTTAATGGTTTAAATTCAAGCCCTATGTTGGGTGCCACTCTTATAAAAATAAATGTATGTAATTGTCAGGATAAACTGATCTGCAAAATCAGTACCAGGGTGACATAAACCATAACTTATTCCAACCTACATCCTACTTTATTTTTTTAATAAGTGTGACACTGCCAACATGGGACTTGAATTTTATGAAACTTTGAGATTAAATGATCCAAATTAAAAAAATTTTTAAAAAAAGACAATTGTTTTTAATAAGATTTTGTTGTGGTATTTTGGATACCAGTCTTTTATATTTGCATATGGGTTAAGCAAAGAAAGAGAAAACATTTTTCAACCATCTTAAGGGCTTAACTTATATTTATGTAAAAAAAAAGAAAAAAGAAGAAATTTTTTTTAGTATTGGTATCAAATTTTTCAAGGTAGATAGGTAAAATTTGTAATATGTCAGCAATGCAAGATTTCAGAGAGGAAAATGGGGAATTCCATTAATGTCTGTTTCATTGGAGTATGGTTCATAGAAATGGTCAATTTAAAAAAAAAGAAATATTAATGGAAAAAACTTTGAAATGGATATTCATGCAGATATTGAATCAAAGAGCATAAAAGCTGATATTAGTGGACAGTTGGCAGAACACTCATTTCAAACACAAAACCCAGAGATCACTTTCAAAAAACCTAATAAAGTCATCTATCCACAGAATCTGGTCTTCACAGAAAAATAAAAGATGAAGCAGAGTATGCTGTCTTGATTATTGGAACAAATGACAAGGCAATCAGAAACAATGGTAGAAATGGAAAAAAATCTGAACAAATGAAGCAGAGAGCAGAACAAAGAAAGAAGAGATTCATAGGAGCTGGCCTTCTACAACATCTGTTGTAAGTGCATTAAGTGAAGAGAAAAAATTTGAAGCTATTGATTATGGCCATGAACAACATATTTTTTATCTACTAAATTAGAGGTACCTTGTTTTTAGATAGTCCATAATAAATTAAACTCATTCTAAGAATAACATGAATATACAAAAAATAAATAATAGTGATTCAAAAGTTGGTAAAATAATAATAATTAAAAAATATAAATGGCTATAAAGCAATTAAGTTTAATCTGGGTAAAGATAATTTAAATAAAAAATTTACTTAAAAAAAGCAATCTAATGAATAATATTACATCGATTACAGGGGCAAAGAGATTTTTTTCTTTGTTTCTTTACCTCAGGCTGTGAGGATATGAAACCATTATACATATATATATATATGTGTGTGTGTGTGTGCTACATGTATATATATTTGCTATTAAGTTAAAAATATTAAAGCCTTTTAAAAAAATAATGTATAAAAAAATAAAAATGTAAATTTTGTTATGAAATTTAATTATGAGTTGGTATATATGAAAAAAGATGGGGTTTCAAATCAGCAAAGAAAGTTTAACTTTTTAATTAATTAAAACACCAACTGATATTAAAGGAATGTAGGTACTAAATTGCAATTTTAGAATTTATATTTTTGTGTAGCATTTTACTTACAATAAAAGGTGTCAATGCATATAATTATTGTAGGATTTGATAAAAATCAAAGACATTCAGAATTTAATTTAAAAATGCAATTAGTAAATTTACAAAATTAAATTGCATTAAGATTATAATCAGCAAGATTCTTTTAAATAATAAAGAATTTTCCTTAAGTTTAAATTAATTAATTTGAAAAGAGCTGATGGCTTTGTTTTTTTTTTTTGAGATATATATAGGGCAAAAGAAGAAAAAAGGATTATTATTATTGTGGACTTCTAGAAGGGTTGTTGTAGACTTCTTGTAGAGTTTATTATAGTAAAATGTCAAATCTGACCCTGCCTTCAGAAGTGGACTATTCCAGATCCCTTGCCTGATTGGCTAGCACCCAGCTATCCAATGGGATTAAAACCTTCACTGGGGTTCATGCACCAAATCTGCATGTTTTCAGTAGGGTAGGGGATCTGACTTTAAATAGTCAGCCTTTTGGAGGCAAGGCAGAGAGCCCAATTACTTCTGTTAACCTGAATGACAGAATGTGCTCTCCATTAAACCTTCTGCCATCAGCAATGGTATTTATCTAGTCATTATTGAGATGTCCACACAGTGAGGTAAGTCCACCTACAGACTGGAAACTGCTAAGTCTGAACTAGAGCTGACTCAAGGCAAGCTAACTACATAGCTGGAAGAGTCTTACCAGAACTCACGATGCAGGTTAATCATTAACTGGAAGCAAGTTCCTTACTCCGCACGACTATCTCAGCATTGAAGTCTATCAACTATATTTGTACATTTGTT
Source organism: Epiperipatus broadwayi (assembly GCA_028023455.1). Classification (NCBI taxonomy): domain Eukaryota; kingdom Metazoa; phylum Onychophora; class Udeonychophora; order Euonychophora; family Peripatidae; genus Epiperipatus; species Epiperipatus broadwayi. Next base: position 747,492 of record JAQFVV010006308.1, on the reverse strand, counting down.
TAACTAACATGTGTATATATATTGTACTAATAAATTGTACATATTAATTGCTGAATAGTTGTTCTTTTTGTATCTGTTGGTTTGGAAATGAACCAGCAAGCCTAACCAAACACAACATAAAGTTTAAGCTGTTAAATTACAGCAAACTGTGAGTTGAATAGATTATCACAATTTCTCTGGCCATTGCCAGTGACACTGAGTATGAAGTTTCCTTGGTCTTATAAAATGCTTGCCAATAAACTTTGACCATCCAAAATGCTGAATGCTATGCTGTCACTGTCAAAAGGAAGCCACTAGTATATAATGCTACCAGTAAAACTCTTTAATATGCTACTTTCTTTGCTTGAATAAATTTATATATTAATTATTATATATGTCTTTTATTATATTATTTACGTCTCTTTTACCATATTATTTACGTCTTATTGCATTGTTTAAATATTTTCTTAACTCATGCTTAATTATTTATACATAAATTTTGCTAGACTTATTGTTTAAGAATCATACAGAGGTAAATTTAGTAAAATATTTTAATGATTAAAATTGTTGATGTTATTTAAAGTAAAGTCGAGTAAATAAATAAAAACAAGGTATTTAAAATCCCCCTCTCTCTGATTCCAATTAGTTTTTTTATTATTTGCAATTTTAAACTTGTCAGTTTAAAGTCGATTCTTTCAGAATATTATTTAGTCATTAATGCAATTACAATGGTTTAATTATAACTTTTTTTAAATGAAAATGAAAATCGAATGTTAAAAAAAAACTTTATTTTCTGCTTTGGGAAGGGACAATTATATATGTATACCATGTGCAGGTGATTTATGAATAACCTGCAGTTTTAAAATAAAATATAATGTTTGAAGTTGAAAGTTAAAACTTCATTTCTTTACTTTTGATAAATATATCTATATACTGTACAATATGATAGTTTATTCTTTAGAACATTTAATTCAAATTTAATATTATCATCATAGGCTATTGTATCGATATTTCCCTCTATATGTAAGACCTATGGGGTGGATCTCTAATTAACCAAGGAGTAATTTCTTTATAAATTCTTTTAAAAATATATAATAACTGCATAGGCCCTGATTTAGCCTCTTATAATAGATATTTGCATATTGTAAGCTTCTGATATTATGACTGTTCATGTTTTATTTTACATATAGATTTAAATTTAAGGCCAAATAATATTTTTTTATATTTAGCATTGCTGGGTGGTCTAACTTCATCTTTATATGATTGCATTTCTTCAGCAGGCATATATCCCTGCTTTGGAATATAGAATAACTGGGTCCCCTTTTTGATTATGATCCATGAAACTGCAGGAATATTCCTTTCTGTTTCAGACCAGTGAACCTTTGTTTTGTATCACCAATTGGACATTGGACCATTCCTGCCTGTTGGTGAAATTTATTAATTATTATAAGAAGATGCTTATTCCTTCCTACCAGTTATCCTTTTATTTCTTAGAGACTTGGACATGACCTTGTGGAGATGAGCATATTTCAATCTACCTCATAACTGGATTTATTTATTACTGAACCAACGCAGTACTGCCTTTCTTTTTTGTGTATCTTAATACCTGGTATTTAGGTATTGGTTGATCGTGATCATGAGAGTTATGCATTTATTTATTTAATCATATTTTTCTAGAGCTAATTAAACTTACCTTAACTTAATTATTATTATTATGTACCTTCTTGAGGGACATCTGCCCCCAAAATCAAATATGTACTCACTAATTCATTTAATTTCTATTATCTTATGAGTCTATCAACCTAATTAAGTGATAGTCATTTCTTTTATTTATTTGTTTGTAGTTTTAGTACTAATAAAAGTGTATGTATATATATATATATATATACACACATTGCATTGGGTATCTTGTTTGCCACAGGAAGTCATACAGAGATAATCATTTCTTTTGTTTATTCGTTTGTAGTTTTAGTACTAATAAAGTGTTTGTTTTTATATATATATATTGTACCGGGTTCGAATATGGGACGTTCGAATCATCGGTCTCTTAGGCAGAGAAGAATATACTCGGAGAGTACGTATGCCCAAACGATAGCCATAAAATATATAACTAGCATTACATTTCCAGGACATAACTTCTTCACGATTGTTGAGTTCAACACCAGAGTTCAAAGCACTTTTTTGTTTCATGTAAACACGGGCGCCAGCTATCTATTCAGAAGAATAAACAACCCTCTTTGAACAATGGCCACTAACTCAATGCCTAAGTAACCATGACTAGCTCAGTTGTTGGTAATCACTAACAGATTATACATAATTAGTGGTGAAAAGAATTGTAAGAGAGATTGGTAAAAAGAATTGATAAAAAGAATTGACTGACAAATAAAGTTTAATTTTAAAGACAATTTATTAACTAACATTTACTAATTTTAAACATTTTATAAATCTAAAATAACGCACACATTTTAAATTAACACACTATAATATATCTTATGAGAAAGCATAAATAATGTTTGACATTTATAAAATCATATAGCATTCACAAACACGCACATCAATAGTTCATTTTATGCATGCTTATAGAGTTCAAATTACTTGTCTCTGGAGGCTTTACGAATTAATGCGATGCAATGGCTATTATAGAAATAAGAATATGAAATATTATTACCTAGGATTTTGAATGTGGATGTAGAACTTCGTTTTCTTTGGTTACTGCTTTAGGTGAGAATATTTCCAGCCGGCTGGGACGTTTCCTTGATGAGTTTCCTTATTATTCACGATTATTATTATTGGAGACAATTAGATACTGATGGAGATTTCCAAGTTGTTACGCTGACATTATTTCACGGGCAGATCTTGCTGTTTTCATCAGACTTCAGGCTGTGGAGAGGCGTATGTTTCCCGTGGGTTTTTAACACTGCATTTCTGTTTCTGGATACCTAATAAACTGCACTGTTATCTGAACTGAAACAATTACTCGACTGAATGATTGTCCTCTCTGAACTTAACTGACTCAATCTCTTGTCCGATAAAAAAAAGGTCCATTTATATCTGCAACATGTTGTCCTTGTAATATCCTTCGGCAATATCTGTTGTCGAAATTCCTTTGATAATCCTTTGACAACGTGTTTTGGAAGATCGTTTAGTTAGTAATAGCCATGCAAACATGTTGTTTTATATAATTTTAATTAGTAGCTAATCCTTTGGAGACAAGCTTTTTAATCCTGTTGTTTTATATTTTAATTAATAGCCATCGCTGTGTTTTTAATGATAATCTTCTTTTATTTCATTTTAATATTTATTATGCATACATTTTTATTTATTTACAATCGCACATATATACGCACATATATAACTGGTTTTAAGATTACTTTTTCTTTAATTCGAATGAAAAGAGATTTGTATTTTTTAAACTTTAAATTATATTTTGACTAATAATAATAAACTCTACTTCCTTTTATAAAACTTTTAGTTTAACTTTTCTAACCAAAACTCCCCCTCCCCCCCTTTTAATCAATTATTTTCTAACTTTTATTTCAAACTCTTTTATGAAAATAAACTGTAATAAAACTCTTAAATTTTTAAATACGTTTTCTTTTACGAAAGATTATTTTAATAATTTTTTTTAGATAAATTATTATGTAATAATTTCAATATTGGTACATTACACCATCCCCATTTGAGAGTAAAATGCATCTATTTTTGACCATTTTATTTCTGACAACTTTAAGTCTTAATTCAGAACTATTTTTATTTTATTACGGACATGTTATTTATTTATTTAACTTGAGCACTTTAATTAAATCTTTTATTTTATTCATTTATTTAATCCTACAAATGTTATTCTTAAATCATTCATTTGACCTACTTATTTAACTTGATTTTAGTGATTTTTTTTTGAACTGGTTATTTACAAGCATTTCTTCTTAATTAATATGTATGGGGAAAAAAAATCTTTCATTCAATGAAGCCTCCTTGTCATTATTATTATTCTCAAACATTTCATTTAGTATTATTACTGCCTGTCTGGTGGCTGTTTTTCTCTTTTCACTAACCTCAATGACCGGGCATTATATGTTCCCTTTTCCTCCAACCCCTGTGCTATAACAAACACGTTATTACCGTATTGCCACTTGATGATATAGGGGCCATCGTATATTGTCTGAAATTTCTTATATATATGTTTTTTAGGATGACTTACCAGATGAACTCTCACCATGACCTCATCTTCCCTCCTGAATATGGCCATAGGTCTTCCCTGCCTCTTCTGCCATAGCCTGCCCATTTTTCTTAACTGGTTAAGTGCTTGCTTAGCATCTCTTCTCTGGTTGATTGGATTTATCTCCATTGGCAATTTAGTCTCAAATGGATATGAAATATTTCTTCCAAAATGTAACCGAACAGGTTCGAATCCTGTAGACTCATTTCTTGACCAGTTTATCATGTTGACTATTCATGAGGTTTCTTTCACCCATTTGTGATAATCATCCTGTATATAAACATGAAATAAATGCCCAACTCCCTCATAATCCATTCACACAGATTAAACTGAGGGTTACAAATCGACGTAAGTATATGTCTTATTTCATGCCTGTCCATCCATTTCTTCCATTCGCTAGATATAAAGGATGTTCCATGATCTGACAGAATTTTGTCTGGAATTTCTACAGTCTTAAAGTATTGTTGCTCCAAAACTCAAATAGTTTGTCTTGCATTAGCTTGAGATACTGAATATGCTGCTACCAGCTTCGAAAACACATCATATGTCACCATGAGGTACTTCATTTTATTGAATGGAGGCAGAGGTCCATAGAAGTCTATCGCTAGAAAGCTGTTCAGGTGTTGGGCATATATAGGTTGCAGCGGCCCCACTCCTGATGTGTTAGCAGGCTTGGTTGCTGAACATATGGTGCATCTACCAATCACATCCACAATATTGGCATTCATTCCCGGCCAGTAAAACCAATGACTCAGCCATCCTTCCACTTTATTTGCCCCATAATGCCCATAAGTAATTATATGCATATTTAATTATTTGCTTTCTCATGGTGACCAGAAGAATAATGCGTGTTTTTTTTATAATACACACTGTAAGAGTCCTCCCTTTAAACAACAGTGATTTTGGTCCCTCAACAGCGGATTATTGGCCGTTTTCATTACAGGCTGATTACGTAAATACTCCATTATTTGTCTGCAATCATTATCTACCTCTTGCTGTGTTTTTAATGATAATCTTTTATTTCATTTTAATATTTATTACGCATACATTTTATTTACAATCGCACACATATACGCACATATATAACTAGTTTTAAGATTACCTTTTCTTTAATTCGAATGAAAAGAGATTTGTATTTTTTAAACTTTAAATTATATTTTGACTAATAATAATAAACTCTACTTTCTTTTATAAAACTTTTAGTTTAACTTTTCTAGCTAATCCTTTGGAAACAAGCTTTTTAATCCTGTTGTTTTATATTTTAATTAATAGCCATCACTGTGTTTTTAATGATAATCTTCTTTTATTTCATTTTAATATTTATTACACATACATTTTTATTTATTTACAATCGCACATATATACGCACATATATAACTGGTTTTAAGATTACCGTTTCTTTAATTCGAAGGAAAAGAGATTTGTATTTTTTAAACTTTAAATTATATTTCGACTAATAATAATAAACTCTACTTCCTTTTATAAAACTTTTAGTTTAACTTTTCTAACCAAAACTTCCCCTCCCCTTCTTTTAGTCAATTATTTTCTAACTTTTATTTCAAACTCTTTTACGAAAATAAATTGTAATAAAACTCTTAAACTTTTAAATACGTTTTCTTTTACGAAAGATTATTTTAATAATTTTTTTTAGATAAATTATTATGTAATAATTTCAATATTTGTACTGAAGCAATGGATCTGAAGTCCAATCCATGCTTCACAGCCTCCTATAAACTTAATTAGTATTGTAGGCCTGAATTAAGTTTACAGTCCAACAATATCAGCAGGGTTTTGCATTAAAACTAAAATTAATTATGTTTATTAAATTTGTATTGCATTTAACTGTTTCATTTTAAATAAATTCCATTCTAAGATTAGATTTCTGTTAGTAAAAATTACTTGTAAAACCTATTAATCAAATATATATATACGTCAAACGTATATATATATGAGTTAATGCAAAATTCTGCTGAAATAAAATGCTTATATTATTAAAAGAAATAATATATTTTTTTGTTAAAATCTTGTTAAAATATGGCGTATGATTTATTTTGAGATAAGCCCACCAACATTTTCTAAAAGAATGTATGCTTGTAATTAGTTAGCCCATTCAAGGCAAATTAAAGATGGCTTTCTCTTTCTTTTTTAATTAATAAAATTCCAAACTTTAAAGAAAGAAATTTAGAAAAAAAAAGTAAAAGTTATTTTTAGAAAATGTTACCTTGAAACAAAGGAGTGTGGGTGGGCTTATCAAGATCTAAGATCATACAAACAATAGAGGGTAGCTTACAAAACAATGTATAAATAGGAGAGTGAACAAAAGACTTGGCATTCAGATTTCTCTTTGGAGAACTCTTTCAGATTTTGCTTGTTGAGATTTTATTCCAAAAAGTTATACAGCTGTCATCTTCAAAATCATGGAGAAGTTTGAACATGCTACAATCTAAAGGTCATATGAATTTGAGGGATTCTACTATGCTCGACTAGGCAAATAGCTTTGCCTATTTCCGAGGTTCTTAAATACCATCAAAATGCCATAGTATCCACCCAATATAATCTGAACTCTACACTGTGTCTGTAGGACGTTTCGTGAAACCATGCTACTTATTTCCATTTTCCTTGTCCAGACAAATACCTATCGATGGTCGGATCAAGCCACAATGCTGCCTAACATGACCAAGGCACCAGGACGGTAATTGTATCTCTCCTCCATTGAACTATTTACTTTCTACTTCTTTTTTGTTCATACCTTCTTAATTGCTTCATTGGATTATATTTCTGAAATGTTGTATTTAATTATATTTGTTATGTAACCATTTTTTATTAGACTAGTCTTAGATATATATTGCGTGATCATCTATATATATATATATTTAACCCTTTTTCCTTTGCTATTCTTCATTACTAACATGTATAAATATTTTGTATTCCATTGCGGTTAAGTTTAAAAGTTAATTTTCATTTAAAATCTCTTTCCAATTTTATTTATGTTTCTAAATTCAATACGAGTAAGTTTCCTTTGTTTGCCAACTTGATCTCCTCGATAACGCCTCTTTTGTCCACCATTAGCTCATTATGTATATCTTATTTAGCTATATACAACTTAAATAATTTTAAACTGCCTTTTTAGTGCAAAGCAATTCGAAAATATTTTGTGAAAGATTTTTTTTATTGTACTTTATCGAGGAGATTCAAGTTGACAATTTTATTAAAATTGGGAAGAAAAGACTTAGACCGCAAAAATATTATATTGTTTAATCTGTTCTTAGTTTTTCATTAATTCAGGAGAATAGCGGAGGCCATTAAATCATTATTAATATTTTAAAGTCATTAATTAAATATATTATTTAACTAAAATAGCTTGAGTTTTCTAATTTTATTGTAATGCTTTATTTTACTTTTCAATGATCCAGGCACGCAAAACACATATTTCTTAGTACTTTCGCACATTTAACTATTTAACTCCGTAGGTGTTCCCTTCCATGTCTCCCTCTGATGCTAAGCTTTGTGGCCGGATGAGAAAATAATTAATGTGTGTCTCAGATAATGTTATACGTTCATAGTTAGCCTCGAGAATAGGCGAATAGGGCAGAGGTCATAGTATTCTTGATTTAATATCTCGCACATGGGTGGCCTCGAGGTACTTTCACCTAGTATTCGAACTGGGTTAAACCAACATACATCATCTGACTGTCACAGTAAAAAAATTTTTTCCACATTCTGGACACCCATCGTGTGGCTATTCGAAATTTCCATACCCTGCAATGCCCTGTATAACATTTGTATGTGTGTATAATGTTTTTTCTTTCTTCTGTTTTAAATTAATGAATAATATATATGTAGAATTTTTTTTCCCTCAGGTTTGTACGCATATATATAATGTTTTTTTTTAAATAACACGAAATAATAGTTATACGTAGAATTTTTTGCTTTGAGTTTGTCGCAGTGGGACGTATGTCTTTTTTTTAAAAAAAAAAAAAAATTTAGTACCCTGAGAAGTTTGTTTTAGTTTAATATTGTAATGGGCACATACGTACATTACATTGTTTTTTATTATTAAACATGAAAAAAATAAAAGTTCGCAAATAAAACTTTTTTTTTTAAGAATTAAAAATTGAAAATTAAAATTCTATACCAAACTCATATATATAAAATCACACAGATGAAAAAAATTATCAAAATAAAACTTTATTAAAAATAGAAAAGGTATTTTAAAAACAAAAACTTAAAAAGATTTGGTGATAAAAATATATCTTTAAGTTTGAAAATAAATTAATTGGTGTTATTGAAAAATGGAAATGATTGTTTTAATTATTTAAATGTAAACTAGCTTTGGGCATTTAAATGTATAAGCAATGGTCAGATAGGAGAGAAAAACAATGGAATTGGACCTCAGTGAAAGGACCATCACATCGATGATGTAATGTCAATGGAATCCTTAAAATTAATATAAAAGAAAAAGTTTGGAAATTATTAGATAGTTATTACAAGAGGACAGATATGTGTTAGTGCAGAGTTGTAGGAGAAGGGATTGAAAAGTTGCACTCTTCAATCCCTTCAGTTTTGTTAAAAAAAAAAAAGAAATGACATCATTTTTTCTACATTAAGGACCATCTAAACTAAAAGACCTCTGGATAAATAAAAAACAATGGCTAACTGGATACCAATATCTATTTAGGATGGCGTGGGAATTCACGTTCAAATGGCAAGCCATGGATAAAGCTGGACATTTAAAAAATTGTAAGAACTTTAGATAATTCATGAACATTAAATTAAAAACTTTCCATATTTAAAAAAAAAATAGAAATAGATTTGTATCTGACCAAACTAAATTATTTATTAATTAGTTATAATTTTATTTGATGTATTTCTTTTTTGTAAAATCATTTCCATTTAATTTTTTTTTGTTCTTTAAGTTTTATTTATGATTTTTGTTTTGCGATAAATTAAATTATATAAATGTTAAACTTAAGTCGGGCGTGAATGGCTATATAGATTTGTAAAGTTATATTAGGGGAGTTTAACCTTAGGTTACTTGTTTCGTAGTTGAATTGGGTCAATGGATTGGATATATTGGTGTAATTAGTAGATGTAATAAGAGGTTTGCTATGGGCAGAATTACTTTATATGCCGCACACTTTTTTTGGCCTATGGAATGCGTTCATAAGTCGGCAAAATGACCGCAGTCCTTTCCTATGGAGTTTTTTTTTATTGCTCTTCTTGTCAGATAGATGTAGTATTCCTATCTGACAAGAGGCAATTTCTTCTCTTAACCTTTTGTGTTGCCGTATTTCATATTACATTGAATGCATCGATATATCAGATGAATTGACGTTAGTTTGACTGCGAACTTTTGGCCTAAGGTTAAATAACGATAAAATATTTTCTTTCAAATGCAAATCTATGTAGTCTATTCATACTTGATACTCTAAATAAAAATGCATTAAATTTAAGTTGGGTATGGAAGTTGCATGGATTCGTTATCGGTTAACTATGTTTTTGTTTTTCATATTTGATCAAAATATATAGACATTCGGTAAATAATGATACCTTACGGTGAGTATCTAAAATGTATTTATTCGGATGTCTTTTAAGTTATTGGTGTCACTGCAGTATCTTATGATGAATATCAGTGGGTTTCTTGTATTCCCTATGCAAGTGACGGTATCAATGATTTTGTATTTTGATCGTTTATTTTGAAATGATTTTGACCATGTAATCTATGTAACCGATCTATACTCAACATTATAAAACAAACTTTTATAAATCCATTTGTGCGAACTTATAATAGTATAAAAATTAAAATGTATATTAAAATCTAAAAATAAAAGTTAAAAATAATGTTAAATGTTAAAGTAAGTTAAATTTTAAAATGTAAACTGATACTAAAACAATTTTTTAAATATGATATATGTGCATAAATAAACGTTTGTGTGTATAATTACTGGCAGTGGCTTATTTTATTCTTTCTTAATATTAAATATATATTCTTAGATAAGAATTTATAGAAATAAAATTTAAATCTCTGCTACTCCCTGAGCTAGTGACAATGGGATAACGACCGGAATCAACCAATATAAATTTTTTTTTTACTTACGTATCTGCTTACTTTATAAATTTTTCTAGGTTCAAATGCCTAGATGGTGCCCTTGTGGTACAGATTACGTTAAGGCCTTCTCCGGATCATTACAATATATTTATATAAAAATATATGTATAATTTTTCTGAGTTTTGTTTCCTAACGTGAGCCAAATTTCATTTTTTTAAAATTAATTAACAAGTTAAATGTGTCATAGGTAAACATTTTTTTTTCTGAGTTTAGTATATATGAAATGAATATTTTACATTTAGAAAAGTTAACACTCCATTAGTTAGTTTTTTTGTGTGTGATTATAAAATGAGATTTCAGGGTTATAGCAAGTTTTTTTTCCCCCCAATGAGTACTTTTGTCATGGCCAGTTGCCATATTGTTGTTGTCGTATAAAGTATATAGCTTTGATGAGGCAGAAGTGTCAAATACATACCTACCCGCCCTCCCTTAAAATAGCTTTCGTACTTTGTTAGTTAGTATTGCTTAAATATGAGAAGTTTTGATGTAATAATGTTGTTCGATATATAGTGTATATTCGGTAGTGTTAATATTTTAGTAAAAATTACAAATAGATAATATAATTTTTTTTCCGTTTGTATAAATTTTTGTAAAGATCTAAGAGATAACATTTTACTGTTAATAGAAAGTTTTTCTGAGATCTAAAGTTTGATAAGTTCGAATTAACACGTGTCAACGTACGGTGTTAGCAAATTTTTTTTTTTTCACTTTCTCTGCTTTTCATTTTTTTATATGAATAATTTTAATCATGCAAAAAATTTTTTTCACTTTTAAATATTTTGAAATTATGTTTCCGTGCAAACAATATATATAAAATAAGTTTTGTTTCAATAATAGCAAACTTAATTTTCAACTTTATAAAAAGTAAATGCGTATGTTCGTTTTAATAAAGATATATATATAAGATATATTTTTGTATAACATATATGTTAGCCACCTTTAGTTAAGATTTTTTTTCTCAATTCAGATTATGCTATTGAATCATTTATTGAGTAACCCTTAGGTGAAGACCCCTTTGAGTAACCGTTAGGTGAAGCCCTTGTTTTTTAGTGATCGTTTTTGGTGAAGACCCTTTTAGTAACCGTTTAGGTGAAGACCCCTTACACTTTTGAATTCTCAATTGCTGTGTAGCCTGAAATAATAGGTCTATGTCTGCAAACATTGTTTTCATGTTATATTTGCGACCAGCATTTACTAGCCTGAAATAATAGGAGTATGCGGTCCGCAATATGACGAATCTTTCTAAGAAAATCATGTACATGATACTGAAAAAATATTTATGTAGGTACATCTGTTTGTATATTTATATGTAGTCATATATATGCTTATTTAATGGTGTACATATTCCTATATATGGGTGTATATGGTATACATTTTGTTATAGTTCGGTAAAACCCGTTTTTATATAAATGTTTTTTTAAACAGTTTTGATCTCAATGCATGATTCTGTAAAATTACTTGATAATTGTTAATCTATTTCGGGTTGTGACCAAAATGGTAGTTGGTTTCGATCCTAAGTTCATAATTCGGAGTAGCGATTATCGTGGGATTTTATTTTTATTTTTAATTTTTTTTCTGTATATTTTGTTTTGTTAATCATACTTTAGGCTGTTTAAATTAATTTTTTTTGTGTGTCTTGACCAAAACGGTAGCATGGTTTCGAACCCAGGTCAGACAGATTACCTTACTTAGTTGTTATACGTCTTAGATTTAATTAATATTGTCAGTTAAAAAACCATTTACTTATTCATGCAGAGATTTTTTTTAAAAGTGAAAATCAAAATAAATTTTAATCGCATTAAACTGTACAAACATTATCAATGTGTGCTTGGATCATTATCCATTAATGTGTATATTTGATATGGCTATTGTCTTGTCGACTGGCGCCCCCATCAAATAAATTTGTCGGCAAGTGCAATCTCTCATATCGGATTTCAAATAAACAAACCATAAGAGGTAGATGATCAAAATAAAAATGTATGCTTAGTGAGCCAAAATAATTTTTAAACATGACTTATGTATATTTTGCTCATGTATTCCTTTTGATATATATATACTTGTTTATTAATGTAATGCATTTTTTAGTTGTTTCAGGTGTCAGAGAAAGCCAGGTCAAGCTGTAAGTGTATTATTTTAATTATATTGTGTCAATATAGCAATAACATTTAAATGAAATATAAAAAAATAAATAAAGTGAGGAGAATAATATGTAGTATAAATATTAAAAACAGACACGGCAGGATTTTATATATTTTTTCCATGTACAGACAGATACATATAAGCAAGGGTTTAAGATAGGACCTCGTAAGGTAGGCAAAGTTAATTTCTGAAAACATATAAATAAACAGATAGTTGGAACTTAGAATACTGACTTAGTTTAGAAAGAACTAAATTTTTTTATATACAGAAGAATATAGCTCCTAGATACATGTGATAAAATTTACATATCTAGATTGTTTATAAAAAGACTAAAATACATTTTACAAATAAGGTGGTATTATTATATAACAAAATAGCCAATATTAACAGAAGAGAGGCGAAGTTTATAGGTCAATATGTACTCATAGTGACCAAAAATACAATTTGGAAGATCTCACAGAAATGAGAGAAGAAAGAAAAATGGTGATGACCATGTTCCAAGAATTCATGGGAATGACATCACAAAGATTGAACCACTTGAAGGAAAACATGGGTCTCCATCAACAACATACTAGTAGAATGAAAGTATTGCCAGATGATGATACACAGTTAAAAGAGCAACATCAACAGGAACAACATTATATTCAGCTTAAATCATTGATGGATAATGAATCAGGAAATGAAATTCACAGCTTGGATGTGTCAGTCAAGCAGGAAATACAGGATGGAGAAGAAAATGGACAGATTAATGAGTATAGAAAGGAAATAAATAATCGTCAACCGCTGCACCCAATCCAGGCGCAACAAGGCAACCAAATCCTTACGCCAATAATAATTAATCTGGTGACATCTCCTGTGGCAAAGTTTGTCCATATCTAATGTTTTAGAGGGGAAGCGGGTGGAAACCCTAGACACTACCTAGACAGTCTCAAAATATTTTTTCAATTTCAGAATATGACAGAACAAGAAAAAGTGGCAATCTCCAGTCATTATTTAAAAGAATCTGCCAGAGACTGGTGGAACACTCTGTTGATACAACCACAAACATTTATGAAATATGATAATGCATTGATGTTGATGTATTGGAGTGCAGAGCGGCAGGAAGGTTTGATGTATTCCATAATGCATGAGAGATACCCAGCTAACCATCAAGAGACTTATGCTCAGTTTTTTGTTAGACAGGTAAATCAAATAAAAGCATTAAGTGCATTCAATTATCCAGAAATGCAGATAGTAAGGATGATTAGGCACAACATGCCACCCTGGATAAGGAAAATATTGATAAGCAGTCAAGAGAAGATATTGAAGGTGCAACTCATATACTAACAGCTATCGAATATGAAAATATTGATGAAGACAGAAATGGAAAGGAGGTAAAATTTCAGAGTAAATCTACCAAACAAAAGAGTACAAACCTGTCAAGAGTAGAAAATAGGGAAGCTGTGCCATCCCATACAGCAATTGTACAACAAAAGGATAACGAAGAAGACATACACTCAAATGCAAACCCAGTCATTCAAGTAAATATAAATGACAATAAAATACAAGCATTAGTTGACTCAGGCAGTCAAGTATCTATTGTATCAAAAAAAACTAGCCACAGAATATGAAAGCAACCCAAGATACTTAAAGTTTCCCATGCACCCTATCCAGTTAACACTGGCGAATGGAAGAAAAATGAATAGTGAATGATACCAAATGTGGTTTGAGATTACAATTAGTGGCAAATGTTTTAATCATGCCTTCTTAATAATGGAGGGGTTGTTGTATGACTTAGTATTAGGTTCAGATTTCCTTCAGCAGTATCAAGGGATCATACATTAACCAACGAAGAAATGTATGTTAGAAGACATACAAGTCCCATTTACAACAGTGGGTCAAGATAATCACTCCATTGGCAGTTGTGTTGTACAAGCGATCGATGAGGAAATGATAAAACAAAAAGTTGGCATATTAATGATTAAGAATAAGGAGCACAGTCAGCAGTTGCAATGAATTTTACAAAGATATATAGCGGTATTTTCTGGTGTACCAGGGAAAATTAGAGGGTATACTCACCGAATTAGGCTTAGAGAGGAATCGTACCAGCAAACAAAAACTTACCCTATCCCATTCCAATACAAAGAGGAAGTGGATAAACAAATAAAGCAGATGCTGGAATGGGATATTATCAAATGGGCCCCTTCGCCATACCATAATCCTGTGATTGTAATCAAGAAAAAAAATGGAAATGTGCATTTGTGTTTGGATGCGCACTGCCTAAATAATGTGACCATTCCGGAACATGATGTGCTGCCACCAATGCATAAAACGTTTGTGAAGCTTGCAGTGAAGACTGTATTCTCGACCATGGACATGACAGCAAGTTATTGGCAAATGGCATTAGACCACGCCGATAGAAAGTATATGGCATTTCGTTACAATGGCCAGACTCACATGTTCAAGAGGGTTCCATTTGGTTTAATTAACAGTGGATCAGGCCTCATGAGATGTTTGAAGAATGTTTTATCTCCTCAAATACAAGAACACATGGTTTGTTACGTGGACGATATCGTGATCGCCTCAAAAGACATCGATGAGCATTTGCGTCATTTGGAAAGCTTCTTTCGTGAATGCATACGTGAAAATATAACCATCAATATGGAAAAGAGTTTTTTGCAGTGGAAGAAATTGAATTTTTGGGCCATGTTGTAAATAGTCAAGGTATCAAACCCCATCCTGCAAAAATAGAAGCTATAAAGAATTTTCCAACTCCCATCAACCAGAAGCAGGTTTGAGCATTTCTAGGATTGTGTAATTTTTATCACTGCTTCTATCCTAGATTTGCTTATGACACCACACAGCTAATTGAATTAATAAAGAAGAGTAGTAAAAAATGGGAATGGAAAGAGAGGCATGAGCAAGAAATGTCTAAAGTAAAAGATAAGTTCTTGGAAACAGTAATGTTATACCATCCGGATTTTGCCTGCCCCTTTTACATTCAAACAGATAGCAAGATGCAAAGCTTGGGTGCTCTGTTGTTTCAAATTGGTGATAAAAATGAGCATCAAGTGTTATACTTTATTAGTCGGACGTTGAGGGGGACAGAAAAGCATTATACAACAACTGAGCAGGAGACATTAGCAATAGTGCAGGCATGCCAGAAACTGAAACAGTTTTTGTTGTGATCAAAAATGGTAATCATAACTGACCACAAATGTTTGGAATTTCTGAACAAGAGCTTTTTAAACAATGACAGATTAATAAGATGGAGCCTGATTCTTCAACAGTTTCAGTATAGTGTCATTTATTGCCCGGGATCACAGAATATTGTGGCTAATATTTTAAGCCACCACCCTGTGCCCATGGCTGCTCAGAATTCAGATTTAGGAAACCAGACAATGAAGATAATGACAACCACAGCAGGAAGCACAGTGGAATCTCACCTCCAGAATTTAGCATATTGGCAAGCCCAGGTTGCTCAATATAAGAAAATAATTAACATTATTGCATCTAAGATGGCAGCCAGTAGACACTATAATCAATACAGAATCACAAATGGAATCCTTCAGATTAATACCAAAAGCCCTCACAATCCATGGAAAGTCATAATACCTCACAAATTGAGAAACCAAATTATTACCCACATCCATCAGTCGGTGGGACATTATGGTCCTCGGAAAGTAGAAGAAGCAATAAAACATCAATTTTATTGGCCAGGGATGTACTCACAGATCTTACATGTGTTGAAAACCTGTGAGATTTGTGCTCAGAGCAAGGCACCAAATCGATCGTATGCAGAAGAGCCACAACCGATCCTTGCATCTAAACCAAATGAGCTGCTAGTTGTAGATCATTATGGCCCATTACCACTGTTTCGATGATTCCAGTATCTGTTTGTCATGTATGATGTGTTTTCAAAGTACGTGAAAGCATACCCAGTAAGGATGCAAACTCTAGAGGAGCAATAAAGGCACTTCGGGAAAAACAGTTGCTGGAAGTTGAAAAACCTCAGATAGTGATATCTGATCATGGCACAGTGTTTACACCCAAAGAATGGAAGACATGGATGGCTAAATAAGGAATTCATTATAGGCTCCGTTAGAAATCCACAGGCTAACCCTTGTGAGAGAATCAGCGAGAAATAGGGTGACTCTTTAGGACATAAATACTAACCAACCATCGGGACTGGGTAAATAAAACTGAAAAGGTGGTACAATATATTAACAACACAATGAATGAGTCGACATGATTTACTCCAACTTGCCTGCATTATGGGAAAGAATGTCCTCAGTTATTTAAAACCAAAATGCCGATGGAAGAGGAGAAGATAGATAAACTACAAGATCAAAAGATAGCATATGAATGATTAAAACGGACAGCGCTGCATCAAAAAAATAAAAAATGAAACCAGCAATATCAATTCAGGCAAGGGGAGCAAGTATGGCTGAGAGACCCTAGGCCAAGTAATACATTGTGGAAAAAATTCAAAAAGTTTTTCCCAATACACATTGAAAAAGGAATGCGGGAGAAATGCTTTCCTTTTGGAAGATAGTAACAGCATAAAAGGAGTATACAATGCCAGAAACTTAAAACCTTGCATACCACCAGACCCTGGAAAAATTAGAAATTAAAAAGATAAATATAACTTGTTAGACTAAAAACAACACGGACTCAATTTAAGATACTGGAGATTGAATTATAGATAAACCATTAGTTATAGTAAAAGAAAGAAAGACAGTTAGTTAGTAACAAATTGAATATTACAGCAAATAAAGAGTAGGCTTGAACTCACCTGGCACAAAATTTTTACCTCTGACCTGAAGCAACAGCATTTTTTTAACATTTTTTTTGCTCACTAACTATTGGGAAATGAAGCAATGGATCTGAAGTCCAATCCATGCTTCACAGCCTCCTATAAACTTAATCAGTATTGTAGGCCTGAATTAAGTTTACAGTCCAACAATATCAGCAGGGTTTTGTATTAAAGCTAAAATTAATTATGTTTATTAAATTTGTATTGCATTTAACTGTTTCATTTTAAATAAGTTCCATTCTAAGATTAGATTTCTGTTAATAAAAATTACTTGTAAAACCTATTAGTCAAACATATATATACGTCAAGCGTATATATATGAGTTAATGCAAAATTCTGCTGAAATAAAATGCTTATATTATTAAAAGAAATAATATATTTTTTGTTAAAATCTTGTTAAAATATGGCGTATGAATTATTTTGAGATAAGCCCACCAACATTTTCTAAAAGAATGTATGCTTGTAATTAGTTAGCCCATTCAAGGCAAATTAAAGATGGCTTTCTCTTTCTTTTTTAATTAATAAAATTCAAACTTTAAAGAAAGAAATTTAGTAGAAAAAAGTAAAAGTTATTTTTAGAAAATGTTACCTTGAAACAAAGGAGTGTGGGTGGGCTTATCAAGATCTAAGATCATACAAACAATAGAGGGTAGCTTACAAAAAATGTATAAATAGGAGAGTGAACAAAAGACTTGGCATTCAGATTTCTCTTTGGAGAACTCTTTCAGATTTTGCTTGTTGAGATTTTATTCCAAAAAGTTATACAACTGTCATCTTCAAAATCATGGCGAAGTTTGAACATGCTACAAGCTAAAGGTCATATGAATTTGAGGGATTCTACTATGCTCGGCTAGGCAAATAGCTTTGCCTATTGCCGAGGTTCCTAAATACCATCAAAATGCCATAGTATCCACCCAATATAATCTGAACTCTGCGCCGTGTCTGTAGGACTTTTCGTGAAACCATGCTACTTATTTCCATTTTCCTTATCGTGACAAATACCTATCGATGGTCAGATCAAGCCACGACACTGCCTAACTTGACCAAGGCACCAGGATAATAATTGTATCTCTCCTCCATTGAACTATTTACTTTCTACCTTTTTTTTGTTTATACTTTCTGAAATGTTGTATTTAATTATATTTGTTATGTAACCATTTTTTATTAGACTAGTCTTAGATATATATTGTGTGATCATCTATATATATATTTAACTCTTTTTCCTTCACTATTCTTCATTACCAACATGTATAAATATTTTGTATTCCATTGCGGTTATGTTTAAAAGTTAATTTTTAATTTAAAATCTCTTTCCAATTTTATTTGTTTCTAAATTCAATATGAGTAAGTTTCCTTTGTTTGCCAACTTGATCTCCTCGATAACGCCTCTTTTGTCCGCCATTAGCTCATTACGTATATCTTATTTAGCTATATACAACTTAAATAATTTTAAACTGCCTTTTTAGTGCAAAGCAATTTGAAAATGTTTTGTGAAAGATTTTTTTTATTGTACTTTATGGAGGAGATTCGAGTTGACAATTTTATTAAATTGGGAAGAAAAGACTTAGACCGCAAAAATATTATATCGTTTAATCTGTTCTTAGTTTTTCATTAATTCAGGAGGCCATTAAATCATTATTAATATTTTAAAGTCATTAATTAAATATATTATTTAACTAAAATAGCTTGAGTTTTCTAATTTTATTGTAATGCTTTATTTTACTTTTCAATGATCCAGGCACGCAAAACACATATTTCTTAGTACTTTCGCACATTTAACTATTTAGCTCCGTAGGTGTTCCCATCGATGTCTCCCTCTGATGCTAAGCTTTGTGGCCAGATGAGAAAATAATTTAAGCGTGTCTCAGATAATGTTATTGGTTTGTAGTTAGCCTCGAGAATAGGTGAATAGGGCAGAGGTCATAATATTCTTGATTTAATATCTCGCGTATGGGTGGCCTCAAGGTACTTTCGTCTAGTATTCGAACTGGGTTAACCCAACATACATCATCTGACTGTCGCAGTACAATATATACATTGCATTGGATGTCTTGTTTGCCACAGGGAAGTCATACAGTTAATAGTATCTACCTATCCCTGATCACTGTGTCTAAAAAAGTAGTAAGTAGGTTGAAATGAATTGTGGTGGTTTAAATCACCCTGGTATTGATTTTGTGGATATTAGCTCATCCTGATCATTACAGTAGTCAATATACATCACATGACCACCTCCTCTTATGCTTGTATATAACTGTTCTTCAAACAGGCAAAACTCACTATATATATATATATATATATATATATATATATATATATATATATATATATATATATATGCCACACACAGCAAGCTACAGTAATCAATGGATGCCAGAAGGCTTGTGCATAAAATCCCCATCTAGTGCCTACTCATAGATTACTCTAGCTTGCTGTGTGTGGCAATATATGTAGTGAGTTTTAACTGTTTTATCATTACAGTACTCATTATTTTTTTAGAGATCTGACAGGCATCTGACAGTGAACAGAATAAGTAGAGATTTGCAATTTTGAGGTAGATAAAGAATTCAGCCATTGGACTATAAATACACAATGTATCATGAACACCAAGAGGTCTACCTCAAGCTACTACAATACTGAAGCTGTGCATATATATATATATATATATATATATGCTGGCTTCACCATTCACTGTGGACTAACTAAGACCCTAAGTTTAACCACAGTGAATGTATGTTTCTTTTTCAAACTAAATTTATCGTTTTCTCAAATAGTTGCCTAAATTAAAGAAGGAATTGTGTTAAAGAGAAAAGATTTAATAAAATAAAATATAGAAAGTTAAAATTATATTTGCAACTATTTTTAAAATATATGTTGGAAGAATTCGATAAGATAAATTTTCTTAATTAAATAGAATCCATTAAGAAAAGAAATTTAATTAGTAAAATATTTTTTCTGAATTAGATAAAAAAAATAGATAACAGGAAAAATTTGAAACAATGGGCGTGATTCGCTACTAATTAGCAGATTAAAAACATAATGGAAAAAGGGTATAAATAAAGAACTTTTCTTTTGTTCTTGGTCTGATGCTTGTGGGTAAACAGTGCTGAAGGTCAGAGAGAAATATAAAGAATTTTGTTGGAAGAAATTTTGCTGAAAAATTTGACAATATAGTGAACTCTTGCTTGCTGTACTTACTTCAAGCTGCACTCTATTCTTTCAGCATATAAATAAAAATCCAGAAATGTGTTGCTCTGCAAAAATGCAGGGGTAACCTCTTTGCCTTCGCTCTCCTGAGCTGTTCCTGAGGCTGGAGTCGTAATCATGTAAGCCAGCCAGAGAACTAAAGTGTCTGCCCTATATCCGTGAATATCTGCCCTCAAAAATGGAAAAATGAAGTTGAAGAACCGAGAAGACTTGCGGTAAACATCTAATGAACTCATCTTGACCCACCCCATCGAGTTTCTGATAACGTTACCATAAATTCACATAAAAATCTCTTTATAATTTACAAATACACTCTAGAGTTATGTTTTTTTTATATATATGTTCTTTTTTAAATCTATGTATTTGTATCTTGTAAAATTGTATTTCATTAATTGCTTTCTTTTCTTTTTTTTTATATCGTAATGGGTGGGGTTATTATATAAAAGGGTGGCGATAGCTCATTAATTTAATTGAAAAATACTTCGTTTAACTTTCCGCCATTATACTCCAGTAATTAAGTTATTTATTTTATATAGATATTTTGGAAAGAAAGTGAAGCAAATCATAGAAAGTGCAAAACCCTATTTTTTAAAATCAAGATTCAATTGCTAATTATTCTATTATAAAACTTTCAAGATTTTAATTTGATTTTATATATATATAAAAGAAAGATCCTTATCAAATGCTGTTATATTTTAGTCAATGAAGGGTTACAAATGTAAAGTTATATTTTAAAGAGCATGAAATAAGACGTTTGCATTTATATTTTAGTAATAAGAGAGAGTACATTTTGACAATATATATATGTATTAAAAATTATTAAATAGCATTGGCTCAGTGGTGGGTCGGTTTAATTTCAACTAAATAAATAAAATATGTGCCCACTTGGTTTTTTTAGTAATTCAAATTTTATAAAGGTGAAGTTACTATTTTTCTGCGGATTTTCAGTGATAGTTGAGCTTTCCTAATATATATTTTGCAGAGGGTTTCTTTTTTAAATTTAAAGGTCATTTGACCGTATTTATATGGTATCATGCCTCGGGTGATCTACTGGGCCACTCAGCATATATTACAGTGCTTCTTTTTTTCAAGTTCGCTTAGGTTAACATACCTACATTTGGATCTTCTTAAAATAAAATGTTTTGGATCTCATGTCGATCTCAGTCCCTTCAATGTACATAACTGGACATAAGCAATAAAACTCCAATCCTGAATCCGGGTCACGCATTTAGCAAATGGATTCCATTTTTCTCTCTAACTTAGTTTAGAGATGGAGATCTATCTGGTCTTGTGTTAACCTCTTGGTAACTGTTATGTCTTGAGCCTCACAGCCCACTATATGCTATCGCCTTTGTGCATGGTCTTGTATATTTATATTTATTAGAAAATCTTTCTCAAAATTTCATAGAAATGTTTTAATTATGGCTGGAAATTCCTGCTGGGGTCACTTTATCATTCTTCTTAAATCATAAGTAGGGCTGTGATTTAAACCTGTCCAAAGTGTTTAGTTGAGTTTGACCACCTATTTATTTCTATGTTCTCCAACAACAGAGTTAATGAATCATGTCTCTCTCTCTTGATTTCTTTTATGTAACACTTCTATTGGCTGGAATATTTTAAAGAAGAAATTATAACGTAAAATTTTGTCAAATATATGTCTATCCAGTTGCAGTGAAAATAGCCTGCAACACTATTAATAAAGCATTGTATGAATTCTTTTAATGTAAATAATAAAAGTTTCTGTTATCTGTCATTCACTATAAATAAAACCACTTAGTATTGTTTTCTTTTGTGACATACGTATGTACATCTGATCATTATATATGTAAAAATTCTTTTTCATGGTCTCTTCCCTCCCTGACCTCTGGGCATACATTAAAATTAAATTCTAGTGAGGTTTGGGGAGTAAGTCACTTAGTAGCAATCTAGAGGAGTAGGTGAGGTTCGAACCCCCTCTATCTGCATCTCTAGGTTAGGTTAAAGCAGCTCTACTTTTCTTACTATTACAATACTTAATAAAGATAATGCAAAATTTTTTTGCAAAGGCTGCTCCCTTGGAAGGACTGGAAAATACACAAGTATGACCTGCTTTATTGAGTCTTATGGGCTGGCAAATACAAGGTATACCTTGCTCCTTTTCTTTGAAGACTTAGAGGCTAGAATCTTGGCAGGATTATGTTAAATGCTCTGACAAACAATGTGAATACAGAAAATGAATTGGAGCAAATAGCCAAAGTATCCTCATAGAATTGCATGAAATAATTGCATTTTCAAGCCAATAACAAAATCACCCATCACCAAAATTGAAAATACAGCTAAACAAACTTCAACAGTCAAACACCCAATCCAATCTCCAAAATCACAATTCTAAACATGAACTTTTTTAAATATACATGAAAACTATTTTATAATTTATAATCATCTGACTCATCACATATTTCACAGTATTTTTTTAAAATTAATTCTGCATAAAATGCATACTTTTTTCTCTTTTTCTCATTTGTAGTTGAGATCATGTTGAGTGCCAAATTTGTAATGATGATTACCAGTACATGATCATCATCAGCCCTAAGTATGTAGCCATTCATAAAGACTGCCATAAGTACATGATCATCATAAGCCTTCAGCTTGGTACTCATTTGTAATGGGATGGAGTAATAGTGTGGTCATAACTGGATGATAGTAAAACATATAACTAACAAATATCTATGCACACAGATGTGTGCCCCAGTGTTACATGAACACATTTCAATTGACATTCAACAAAAGGAAAAAAAGATCAAATTCCACATACATGTTCTATTTGTTAAGCATTGCTATATATACACTGATGTATGACATACTTTCTAGATATACTTGACTTGTTATAAAATAAACATTTTTAGTTATCATTTTAAATGATACAAAATACTCTATAGCCAGGTTTACTTAAACATGTATATACAGCATGTACAGACACATTTTACTAATCTACCAACAGAACATATTCAAATTTGTCAGAATAAATGACATTAATCTCCAAAACGTAATTAATTTATTGATTCAACATATATGTTGCACACACGGAAATGTATGTGTGTGCAAGCTTTTATATATTTCAAGTTGTCACAATAACATATTTTTCACAATTAATTCCTTGATCAAAATATACATAAATTTCCATTTGCCATTTTATAACCAATTCTACTCTTTATCGATTGGTCCTCCTTTTTCTTTCTTTTTAACAATCAACTTTTTTTCTTTTAAAAAATATAAAATCAATGAATTAAATCTTTATTCCTTAGATTTTTAATCCAAGCAAAATTATTACTTGCACATTTAACTTTTTAAATGCCATTTTTAAGGTACTATAAAAAAACTTTTATATAAATATGCTTATCTGTGTTTCTCTGCACACATAGATAAACAATGATATGTATAATCACTTCTTCAATTGATAGTATTTGTGAGATGGTTTATAGTCCTCATTGACATAGGTATAATCCAGTTAATTGTCAGAATTGGAAAAGGCATAATCAGGTATTTTGACACTCAATCCGTTCTTTTATATCTAGGTATTTCAGACCAGAAAACTGTCTTGGGACATGTTTGTACAAGATAATGATTGATTTGAAGTGACCCTGGCTTCAGGTGAATCAAAACTTCTCCATAGAACTATAGAGTTGCTGTTTCATTGCCTTTGTATATCTGATTCATGGTAGTTTTCTGTATAGCTCTGCTAGCCAACTCTTTTTGGCCAGCTATTTATTGCCCACTACAGTAAACTACTATTATCCAACTCTTACTGTCCTAATCTCTTTAACAACTCTTTTTATAAGAATCATCTGAAGTGATAAAAATATCAAAAATTGTTCACAATTACAAACTGTTTTTCTTGTCTCTCTTGATCCTCTTGAAAGCAAGTTTGGAAAAAGTTGATTTCAATTAACTTTAATTTCTGTGAAATTTTATAATTTACAAAATTTTTTAATTGATTAATTAATACAATATGCTTCAATGTATAATGGTGAAATTACTAAATTCTAAATCTTAATATTGGCTAAGGTTATCCATATTCAAGCCTTAATATATATTAATCTTGTATGCAAATTTATGCAAAACAACTCAGACCATCTTTTTTTTAAATTGTGAAACATGTGTCATTTCTATTTATAGCATTTATGTCACTAGCAATGAAGTAAGACTCCTTGATTTTCCTTTTGGCATTGTTTCTCTCAGTACACATTAACCCAACCCTGGAGAGTTCAAATACATGATTAACAGTCTTTTGATGATCAACAAATATAGTTGCCTTCATTTTTGTTAGCAATCTGTTATATGCATACTTATATTGAGACAATGTTACTGACTGTGGCTTGAGACTTACCATAATATATTGCACTGCATCCTGCTTTTATGGCATGCAATCTTGTATACCACCTGTGGTGTTGATTGTAGGTTTATTTTACCCTTCATGTTATTAATTATTCTGTTAGTGTTTGGAGGAGTTCTAAATACTACTTTAAATTCATTATGTCATTTTTTGACAAAGTTTTTCATGAAGCTGGAGATGTAAGATAAACTTTAACTAGACAGTGATATGTATACAAGCGTTAATTAATAGATTTCAAAAATAAAGCATGCTTGTTTTTAAATTCAAAATCAGAATACCAAGTTAATATTTATTTAGATCTTTTTTAACTATTTATTTCATAATGAAATTTTATTTTACAGTCAGAATTATTTAATCCTTAATTATTATTTCAGAAATGTAGAAAATAACTACAAAATTTTTGTCTGTCTATTTGTACTTTTCCTTTCAACTTTATATATATTTGGGCACATACACACTATATTATTGTGTGCCATATAACAGAACTGTTATATATATATATATATATAGACACTAGTAATATGTTTATTATATAACAGTCAATGTATATAACTATCTGTAAACTTATGTCAGTACACCATAGCTCTTCCTCCCCTTTCTCCAGAAATTTATTTTTTCTTAGTTTTGATTTTATACCTTGCATACAAAATCCTCTAATTTCTTTGGATGCATCTTATTTGATTTTCTTTTGATGGTATTATTTCAGTCTCTATTTTACTTCTTTTGCAGGAGTATGTTTACCTAAGTGACCAGCATATTTCTATTTTTGTTGCCTTATGTTTATCCATTCATAATCTGGATTACTTTTTTCTTGTTCCTTTGCCATTTTCTGTTTGTAAGCTAATACCCATTTCAGGTAATGTCTGCTTTTCTTTCTGTGTCCATCTCTTGTGGATATGATCTTAATACTGATAGCATGCAAGACAATTTTCCCTTTACATTGTCACTATTTGCTTTTGTTCAGTAAACCTGCCATCCATTTGTTTCTTACTTTATCATAGGCTCATACTTTGTCACCAATTTGAATTTTCTTATTTGCTGGCTGGATTCTGTGATAATTTTCTAATAGTACTACTGCTGACAGTTCTAAATTTTCTCTAAACATAAACTCTGGTTGGGAGTTCCCTGTAGTTGTCAATGGCTTATTAGGCTGGTAATGTATAATGTCCCAAACATTAATTCTTCCATGTTCACTTGGTTTGAGTTTTTTAAAGCTCTTTTAATATGTCTGCTAGCATTTTTGGTGATACTGCTAGATTGTGAATAGCAAAGCAGCATTAACATTGTTTAATCCCTGTTGATTTAAAGCATTCTGCTTCAACTTTGCAGTGGAACCTATACTATTATCAGTTATTATTGTCTCAGAAAATCTGACATAAGCAAAACTTTCCATTAATTTTGCTTTCCTTTTATTTGCTCATGTGTTCCTCATGATTCTACATTTTATCCATTCAAAATATGGATCTATTAATATCAGTAACATCTTTTCATTTACAGGTTAGTCAATATTGCAATGGTCACATTTGTACATTTATGCAACAAAATCCAGAGCTCTGGCAAATTATACTAAAGCTGATCCAGATAAGGGGTTGAGACCTCGAATCTGACCACACCAACTCTTTATAGTACTCTGTGATTTAATACACTATGGATGAAACATATATGAGGTTACACTTGGTCTCAATTTAATTCATGAGCCAGCTGAGAAAAGGGTGGAACATGAGACTCAGTGGGATTATTAATAATTTAATAATAATTTTAAATAGACACTTCAATACTTATGGCTTAATAGGCTAATGAATATATATGTTAATAAATTTTATATTTAACTTGGGTTGATTTGTAATGGATTATGAGATATACACTAAACAGTATTAATTTTTTTAATTTTTAATAAACAAAATTAAATAATTGATTATAGAATATCGAACAGATGTGCACTGGTTGTGGGGTTTTATGCATACAGGTGTTACAACAATGATGAGATAAATAAAAATGCAGAAGTCTCATCTTCTTAAGAATGCACTTTATACATATATTTACTATCTGCGATCAAGATTCATGCCTATACACATTTATATGGTATACCAACTATCCCCAAGGTTTTCTAGCTATAAGCTAAACATTACCAGGATAATATAATATATAGCCTTATTTGATAATTCTACAATACTATCATTGAATAATAAATATACTCGGATACAGATTCCCTTGATAAACCAGATTCCAGGTTTGGACCAAAGCTGAAGTTATCTACTAGGGTGGAATAAATTGGTTACTGTAGCCAGGCTTCTGATACTATGATGCTAAATACTAAATTAAAGGTTGTGATATGAATGTATAGCTATTCACAGGATTCAGGACCTGGTACTTGATTCCCTTGGACTGTACAACTTGCTAGTGTAATAAAGAATATTTAGTTCAGTGTGTCAGAGCAGCTAAAATATGGCTCTGGACCCTCATGTTCAGTTCTAGAAGTCTAGCTGGCCAAACCAAATATGGGGTGACCTGTCACCATGAGCCCATTTTAAAAGGCATAGTAAGGGCATAATACACAATAGTGTTTAGTAAAAACACACTCTTAATGTTTACAAAATAATACTAATATTATAGACAAATTTAAATGTGTTAAATTCTATAGTTTTGTTAAACAATGACTACCTTGATCCAGTTTTCAAATTAGCATATTTTAATCATGCTAAGAGGGGTTCATTAATAGCAATCTGGTTTTAATAAATGGAATCTATATTATAATGATCGGGGTGATGGTAGTGGCATCTTCAATATCTGCCATACAGGGTACACCCAGGCTATTGGAACCTGGAAAATTTATATAGTAGGCAGATACGTGCTGTTAATATCTAATTTTTTACATATATGTTTTATTCTGACCATCAGCCCATGGCACTAGCTCAAGGAGCAGCAGAGATAATTTATAATCAACCGCATGCAGCTATGAGTATGAAGCCATGGAACTTTGAAAGCGCTAAGCTTTAAATAAATTATTAATAAATATAACTTCTTTAACGAACATTAAAAGCGCATAATTATTGATATAATATAGATACTTAAAATATATTTTAATAAAGACATTTCAATAAAATAAATAAATAAGCTACTGCCAGTAATAACACACAAAAAACATTTATTAATGCACATATATAAATATTTAAAATTGAAGAATAAAATTTATCTTGTTTAGATTTTAATATTAATTTTAATTTGGTTATTATTTTTTTTTAAATTTAAATTATTAAGAAAGTCCACACAGATGGACATTTTATAAAAGTTTGTTTTATAATGTTGAGTTTAGATTGGCTACATAGATTTCTCAGTTAAAAACTTTTCAAAACAATCATTCAATCTCAGACTAAAAGTTCATAATCAGACCAACGCTTGCTTCCTGCTATACAAAATGCAACCAATGCAATATGAAGATGCTAGCATAAAATCACAGAGTCGGGAATGTGTGTCTGCTGTGTGATATTATTTGACAGACATGATCTTTGTCCAATACAGGAATGTGTCTGTCTGGCGAAGGAATCATGTATATAAAATAATTAAAAAGAAATGCTATGTTTGGGGGAGAGTGGTCTATTTGCCAACTTATAGTCCCTATCCATAGAGCTTTTTTAAAAAGGGTTAATGTCACAGGAAATACATCGCATACATTACAATGCAATGACTAGGCCTTTGGGTCATGCATTCATTTGGGCATGTTGCCCTGTATGCTAACATGCTTCACACTACATTGATATAAACACCCATATATCCCTCCACCAGCATTGACCTAACTATGAAACAAATAGCCTGAAATTAAAGCCCTTTAAAATAAACATAAATGACTAAAATATAAAGTTATTGAAAGAATTGCAGAGGGAAATTTACAATAAATCCAATGGCATTCATTATAAAATTCCACATTGACACAAATAACTTCAAAGATATACAAATAAATATGTTTGGACACTCAGCATGAGATGTCATGTTTACCGACATCTATATATTTTAATCAATAAGAAAAAATAATAATAATTAAACGAAATCTATGCAGCCATCTACACCCAACTTAAATTTAATACATTTAAATAATTTAGTCAATAAATGTTAATAAAAAAATGGAAATTATTAAATTAGCAAACTCAAATATATAAAATTAAAACATTAATAATTGATTTTGAAATCTTAAAAGTCAGATTAAAGTTTATTTTAAAAATTAGGTTTAGTTGATTATTAAAAGCTTGTCAAATCTTGACCAAAGTTCTTAATTACTTTTTTAAAATTTTACAGTTCATATCTTACAGTAGAAGAGCTCCCGTTTCCTGCTGCCAATTCCCACAAAGTCTTTATTGGTCATACTTTCATGGAAGATCAGTCTGTTTTTCTGGAGATGGCCTTAGCTGGTTCAATCCTGGTACTATTTTATTGTAGGACCCTTATGATTCAGATCTACAATAGTGCCATTCATAAATTAACAGTCTCTTCATTTGCAGTAAGAGAGAGAGAGAGAGAGAGAGTGCAAGGTGTGTCTTTTCCCCCTTCTCAAAAAATCAAGCTGGAACTGTTTTTTTATTTGAATTGTTTTCTTTTTATAGTAATCCTCCGGATTCACTGAACATAGTTTTCTGTTCCAATGATTTTCATTAAGGTCTGAACGTTGATTACTGCTTCTATTGGACATTCTAATTTTTTTATTCTCTTATCTGACTTTTTAATTATATAAAAGCCCCAAAGGCTAGTTTGCTTTTCGTTTAATTAATAACACAATCATTTCCGTTTACTGAGATTACATAGGAATCTTAAAATAGAAATTAACATTTTTTCTATTTTCATTTTCTATTTTCATTTATGTTACTTTTTATCAAAAATATTTTATCTTTAGATCTTTACTTTTTATATAAAAAAGTATGTTCAAAAAAATACTTTTAAAGTTTTCCTTCCATATGTGCGATATATTATATATGTTAAACAACTCTTTTTAATTTTAGCTTTTAATTTTTAATAAATTTATTTTTATTTACAAACTTTTTATTTTAATTTTAAATTAATGTATTGGCATATTATATACTGTTACAATATACCTTTATAATTAACTAGGGGGAGCATATTTCAGCTCTTTATTAATAATTACAAATATGCTTGTAATATCATCTCTGGCTGTTATTTAACTAATACATAATAATAATAATAGCAAATATCTAATAAGCAAATACATGGTAGCTTAAAATAAAACACATATGTATATAACAATGAGCACATAGTGGTCTGTTGTTATATGTGAGAATAGATTTCAAAGCAGTGATTTATAGCAAAGACACATTTTACTGGAGAGCTTTTAATCATCTCTCCCCAAAGATTTGTATTAATTCTCCCTGCTTTGAAATGATGGCATAGCATATCACATAAATTTAAAATAAGCAAACAGTTTATACTTTGTGGCTAGTTATGAATCAAAATATATAAAATGCGCTAACACACACAAGCACACAAAACTAAAAACAAATAAAGAAAATATTATTATTAGTTTTAATTTTAATATCTATTCCATTAAAATGAAATTAATAATGAATAAAACTTAGGCATGGCTGCAGTGTAGAGAAAATGAAATTAATTATTACAAATTTAATTATTACAAATTTTAAAAACTTATTTTTAAAGTTTCATTGATAGGCAAGCTTTTATAGTTGCATTATAGAATTATTTTAATAAAGACTTAATTATTTAAGAATCATGATTTTATGAACATTCATAGATGATTATAAATATTAAAGTTTAAATTAGATTTATAGAGCTCTGCAGTGAAGATATTACTGATTTCTTCTGAAGGCTAAGCTGTCTGCCATTTATAGTGGGCACTGTCACTTCTGAATAGGTTGCCCTCCCTCAATATCTTCTTTGGCAGCTGGTGGTACTGGTCCCTCTATTCCACAATAACAATGATGTGCAGCAGATGGAGGTTACCATATACTCATAGAAAGACAGCAAAGATGGGGCTTCCTAGCCCACTCATGATCAATTTTCAACAGCATAGCTCTCAGCAGCAACTGCTTAGACTTTATTATGTTGAGTGCTGAAAATTGGGGTTTTATATTAGATTTCTGACCCCCCCCCCCATAAAACCTGTTAATTTGTATACAACTTTTAAATTTTAATCTTTAAAATTAACATATCTTTATTAACTTTTAAATTTAACATTCACATCCTAGTAAAGACAAAATAAAATCCCTAGTAAATAAAATAGTGCTACATGGTCATATTTGCTTTGTCCAAGATATACTTTAAAATTTATTTTTAAAATTTATATTCAATCTCTGCACAAATCTAAAACAGGTGCATGTAGTGTGATCTTTTTAAAAAGAATTATTTAACATTTTTAGAACTAAGTTATTTCTGCATAAACATTTTGCTCGCATGGAATTGAAAATATATATATGCGACTTTTAAGTCAATTAATGAGTAAATTTAGACATATACATTACAAAATATTAAATATTTACAATTACAATTGTGCTGCAACACTATTAAATCAGTTTTGCACCACAGATTCCTTGCATATACATAAGTGAATTCGTACAAATATAACGATGTTTCCACAGACACACATTTAACATATGAAATACCTTTAGATATTTGAACTATATATAGATATATGTATATATGTGTACATATGTAAATAGACATAAATATACATGAATACACATGTACTTGGTGGTGTTTAAACCTAGATTACCACTATGGAACATAGTAAGTGAAATGGGATGTGTGCCCATATATACTGTTTAAATATGTACTCTTTGCCATTCTTTCTCTGTTTCTGGCCATTCAATGAGTCTACCCTGCAGCAGTATTTTTGCTTGATCACACTTTACATACCTCTTGGCATAATTTTCAATATATTTTATGATTACTGGTTACCAGATGTAACTCTTAGCTTGGTTTTTTGCACATACAATTCCAGGCTAGCTCTTATGTAGCAACTTTAAAACCATTACTTTCACTCAGTATGACTACTAAGTTGTTCATAAACACACAATCATTGCACATTAAACAATTGTTCTAGAAGTCTGCATCTAGCTCTTGTAGCATTATGCTTGGTCATGTCTTAGTAATCCACTTTATCAGAAAGTGTTATCCAGGATTGTTCTTGGTTCATTTTGCGACTGTTCTGTTAGTAACAATTTCATTGTCCACATGTATAAGTGTTAATCTCTATTGCTTTGTTGATGGGTTCTTTTCTATCTGGAAACCTTGACAAAGTGTCTCCATGTGGGATTTCTTTCCTCCATCTCATAAGTATGTTGTGTGATCATATTATTTGAGAACTGATTTGATTGAGGAAGGGGCTAGCATTTGATAGAAATTTTAAGAGTAGTTTGTGACCAATTACGTTTCAAAATGATGATCCTTACAAGTATTTATGGAACTTTTTAACCTCAAAAATTATTGCTAGAGTCTCTTTGTCAATTTGGCTATATTTTTTATGCCTTTAACAGTGTCCTTGAAACATATGGACTGAATCTCTCTGTGACAGATTTTGGATAGCACATTATTGCTCCTAGACCTCTTCTGAAGCATCTATACTTAGTTATGCCTCAGAATTGCTGTCATAATAAACCAGTAGCTCATTTGAAGTTAGTAATTCCTTTGTTTGAGTGAATGCTACTTCATTCTCTTTTAGCTATGCCCATATTTGGCCATTCTGGAGTAAATGAAACAGTGATTCAGCCACTTGTGCTTTATTTTGTAGAAAAGCTTTGAAAAAATTACTAACCCCAAAAAACTTTGAAGTTCTTGTATGTTCTTTGATGGCTTTGCTTCTTTAACACCATTTATTTTGTCTTGATGTTTTCTCTTTTCTGAGATAATATTCCTAAAAAATTTACTCTCTCTTTCTGGCCAAACACTCTTTTCTGCATTGAATTTAACACCTGCTTTGTTTAGTTTTTTTTTTTTTCACACTTTAAATAATCTTTCTGATAGCTCAGATGCTAACTCTACATAGATAAATATCTCTTCAAAGTAGGATCATCCCTTCTAACCCCTATAAAATTAAATCTTTAATTGGAATATTTTTGGAGATATTACTGGAATGGCTAGCATCAAAATTTTCAGAAATTCTGTCCCTCACAGAAATCAGGAGAAAAGCTGAATTTAGATTTAGTTTGACCAACTATGATGCCTTCTGTAGCATGGCTAGTGTTATCTGACATTTGGGATCAAGTATGCTCTTTTCTGTAAGAACTTATTTACCATTACTCGATAATTGTTGCAGATTCTGATTTGGCCTTTTGATGTGGTCACTGCAACTATAGTCATGACTTACGTTGACACTTTAGTGGGCATAAGAACTTCTTTGTTTAGTAAGTCTTGTAATTTTTGATCACTTTCTTGTTCTGCATGAATGAGGATTTTTATGGTTTTCATATTATGGGATATGCATCATTCCATAACTCGACTTTTGCTGGACATGTTTTTATCAGTATAAGGTTTGTGCCAAACAAATCTGGATATTTTGCCAGGACCTTCTTCTGAAAATATTTTTTTTTTACTATATTTAACCTAATACTTAATTTCACAAACTAATGCCTCCCAATGATCAAATTTATGCTAAATTTAACTATATACAGAAATATGCGTAAATATATGATCTTTAATTTTTACCAACGTGTATTTTTCCTACTGTCAAGCTCCATATTAATATCCTTGAAAACAAACTTGACTTATATCCTGCTTGGTCCCATCTAATTTGCCTAATTAGATAATAATTATGGTTGCCTCTTCTATTTTGAAATTCCCCCCTCATTATTTTCCTAATTTATTATCACTTTTTCTAATTTAGCCAAATGTCCATTTTTATTACAATTGTCCTTCAACTTACAGAGCCTAGGTAGGTGGTCATCTTTACCACAACTGAAATATTTAAATTTGTTTGTGTCTTTTCTTGTTGTTTGGGGTCTAGAATCTTGTTTAATTGTCTTAAACCCTCTTCTTGTCTCTTCTTCAGTTTCTAAAAACTTGTGACTATTCTAATACCAGTTCATATGCTATACTCTTTTTAATAGTTATTTCATATGTTGGTATGGGATTATCTAGAAATTGTAGCCTGAGTTTTTCATCTGCAACTCCTCATAATATTTGATCTACCAGAGTCTCCTTTATCTGGTCACCTTGTAAAATTTCTTTGCTAATTCTCACTTTTAACTAGGATCTATTTCTCATTTGCAACTATCCAATATGTTTGTCAGATCTGGAATTTTAAAAAAATCATTTAAATTTCTTAATTAACTCTTTGTAAGTGATCTCACTTAGAAGGCTCACAAACTCTATTAGTGACCCCTATCACTTTCATATCTGACATACATAATAATGCCCTGTCATATGCTTATCATCTTGGTTATAATTAAATGCAAAATAATTTTTTTAACTGTAAGACAGCTTGTTGACTAGCAATAAAATCTTCAATTCCAGCTTGACTGATCATTGCCATTTCTTTTGACTATTATAAAACCTATCTAAACTTAGTACTCTAGCTTCTGCCTGTCCTGATGTTTTTGACTTCAAAGGCTTGGGTTTGAATCCTGTTGACTGCATTGGCTTTTTGGTACCCCAATTAATACCAGAATGGGGGATCCCAAATAATTAAAAGATATGTAGGTAAGTAATTACTACAATGAACAGCTGATAATATGACAATAATATTTATTATAATGATAGTATAAGAAATTTAGGATAAAGATGCATAAATATATAACTATTGGGTTCACAATAATATTATTAAATACACACAGTATATAAATAGATTTATACAACTATTATTTTCAATAACTAAAAAAAAGCCAGTGGTATTACTACTACTAATAATAAAGTCTGTATGACTTGTAATCAAAACCTAGTGGTACAGGCCAACCTGATAAATGCAGTTAGTGGTAGAATGTCTTCTGTCAGGTTTTTGGGAGAAAATAGCAACCCTTTCTTATCGGTGGTTGGTCATTTATATCTTCCTTTTTTATTGTTGTTTATTTATGGATATCACTGAATTTGGATGATGCAACTTCTTGCTGATGTAACTTTAAATTTATAATGACATACTCACTGACTATTTTAAAACTGGATTTCATATTTACATGCAAATGTAGGAGCAGGCTTATCACTTTATACACATATAAATGCCCAGGCGCCAATTCTATACAAGATAAAAATAAAATTTATAATTTAGGTTGCATCTCTAATTATGGATATGACTCTTACTATAGTATTGATCTTCAGCTTAGCTCAGTTGGAGGTTATAGAGTTTTGTGGTCATCCAGAATGCAAATGGGGTGAGAGAAGCATTTATAAACAATAATTATATAATGTTTTAGTTATATTATAAGTATTTACTTAAGTTATCAAAAGAAAACAATTCGTGGATTAAATAAAGTAAAATTTTGTAATCCAACATTACATTCATATCGGGAGGGTGAATTGCCTGTAATAATAATAAATAAAATAATGATCATGTGGGTGATATGATTTGAAAAGCTACTTAGAATTTACAATTGCAGCGATGGTCTCCCTCCATATCTTTAAGTTTATCATATATCCGAATGTGTCCGCATTTACAAATTCACAATTATAATGCATTTATTGATTATATTTTTTATCGGGTTGCTTGCAGAATGAATAAACCTCACAATACACACGGTACAATGAGCTAATCATTAAATTATTAATCCAACTTCAAGTATATTACAGAAATCACTAAAACATTTATCTGAAATAACTAACATATACTACATGACGATAGTGGAATGAAGAGGGAGAGAAAATAATAACAAATAAATATTCACATACGTGCGTGTGAGGGTTAACAAGACTCCAAGCATCAACTCAATTCATCAACATAGTAGCTACCAACTTTTATGACACAATGGGTGCAGAACCCAGCCAACTTATCATGTAAAAATGGGGCATCTACTACTTCACTTTAAAGAATATAATTATCGCATCATATACTATCAAATAAGGAAATAACCACTACCCATGGCTCAATAGGTAAGTAATCAAAGGGAGCGTCACTCAATCCAAATAGCATGATTATCCCTTCAAACGCCTCTTCACTCAAAAGGTATCTAACACATTTCATATAGGGCAAATTCATAAGCAGATA
Source organism: Epiperipatus broadwayi (assembly GCA_028023455.1). Lineage (NCBI taxonomy): Eukaryota > Metazoa > Onychophora > Udeonychophora > Euonychophora > Peripatidae > Epiperipatus > Epiperipatus broadwayi. Next base: position 711,526 of record JAQFVV010006308.1, on the reverse strand, counting down.
AACACTCAAATTTTCACATTCAACGCATAGCATAGCACCAGCCGAAACCGATAGAAAAACTAATAAGCATAAATCTAACTCTTATAAAATAGCTTATGATAGCGAACACACACGCGAACATATGATCATGTATGAAATATTTTCGAAATCACATCAGATAATAAAATGTTATATTACCATTAATTAAATTATACATGAATCTAATACCTATGAAAAACTATGAACATCGAATTTCAAATTAATGTCAATACTATCAAGTAAGCCTGACCATTTGGCAATACTGGCATAAATATTTCTATGTATCTATTGATTATTATCAACTAATGAATAATGTTAAAGTATTCCATTTGAACCAATAATATGAGCATGGGAATATAACATTTTTACATAATACAACAAAAGAAAATATTACCAGTTTGGTATAATTTATACCAAAATTTCCTAGACGTTCTAGAGGAGATTAGGCATATAAATACATAATAATAATAATAATAATAAATCAAGTTAATATCAAACTAAACATTAAAAAAAAATTATCTATTTATCATATGCAATGGAAAGAAATGCATGTCAAACCTATCATTAAAATAAAAGTTCCGCTTTTTTTTTTTTTTTTAGTTCCCAATTGAAAATTTTAAGAGTAGAAACGTACACATAGCTCATGATGATAGTAATGGATAAACAAACATTAAAACATATAGACATTACTCCTGCAGAATAAACATGAATTTGGCAAATAGTAATAATCTCCAATGTTCTTAGGGCTTCCTAATGGACATTACAAACAGTTTTTGCACATATTTGAATCAAGTTATTTGTCATAAAATCTCCAAAGCTCGACAAGATCATCCAAATAAATGTTTATGATTCACGCTATCTTCAACTTTGTTTCATCTAAAATTTCCTGCATTTAATAAAATTTAATAACGGTTAAGTTCATTATTCGGTCATCCATGCTTATACACTTTTTTGATAAATAATTATCAAATATTAAGTCACACATTCTATCACTCATTTATAGGTGTGAATGGTATGGTAATTTGGTATACATAGCTATTCTAATAATATAAAGTATTAGAATGAATAATTTCTCTGTTTCAGCCTTATTTTACACAATAAAAATAGAAAACTTATTAAATGAGAATCAATAAAACATTTCATTAAACAGTTCAGCATAACTTTTCCAATTATTATCATTATCGTTAATTTACGTATTTCCAGTATCACACTATTTATTATAAGTAAGTTATAGCAAAATTGAATTAGATTTTTTTATATATAATATCCATGCATTTTGAATAAAAGTAAATTCAAACTGTTAATCGATAAAAGCCGGAGCTAGTGTACCTTTAAAAGTTTAGCCTTCAAAATTAAACAATTATATCCTGTGTCCTTCACAATTACATGTTGGTATTTGCACTTGAGTAGTATGAGAGAAGTTTACTCAGTAAAGGGAATAATAGTCAAACATATTAGCCGAGAGGTCAGTGCAGCCGCCTTGCAAGCAAGCATTTGGTTGCAAACGGTTGTTGCGGGTTCGCATCCCGGCAGATGCTATGACATATGGAAAAAAAAAGTAAAGGGAATAGTAGAGAATTTAATGAAAATATTAGGTTCACTTGTTTTATTATATAAATTATCTCTACTTTATTTTTACTGCTTTTTTTTTTTTTTAGAAAAGTATTTCACCTTCTCTACAACTTTTTCTGAAGTCCTCCGTCTACTTAGCCATGACTCCTTTTCTTTCTTTTTTTTTTTTAGTTATAATAGGCCAACAATATGCAAGAATTTATTACTTGTAAAAAAAATGTTAGGAATAGAGCATTGAGAAAAATAAAAATAAAATTACAAATACTAACTAATAATAAATGAAACAAATAACTTTTACATTTTCAAATGAAAGATTTTATGCAATAAATAATTAATAAAAAAAATCATACTAACTAATAGTGTATGTGTGTGCATCTGTCCATTAATCTATAGGTCTATTAATGACTGAGCTATTAGTGATATCTATGGCAAAATAAATAGTGTTATTACAAGATGGATATTCTGAGTGATAATTAGTAATATGAATGAGGTGTGAAGTGTGGAATCATGTGAATGGACATGCACCCACATATACCAGTTAGATCTTGGAATGGCAATAAATAATAGATTAGAAAATTAATGAATAAGCACTCATCGGGGCCTTACAGACAAACAATACTCATTCTCACTAGTTTAGCTTTCATACCAACAACTCCTGATACAATCCATTCCCCTCTCCCACTATTAGATATACATAAAAAAAATTTAATGATTGGTACACCCCAACTAACAGCCCAATAACTTTTCAACCGAATTATACATTAAGTTATATCACAATTCATCTTTTTTATTAGGTACCCCTGACCCCTATTGGCACAATGTGAACTTCCCACATTCCTTCATAGTGCCAATCTGGAAAGTCACAATATATGGTGGATACCCAGATGTCCCAGTCCAAAAATACACTTGGATACATCTATCAACTTCAACAATCAGCTGGTTTGACCACAACATATAATCAACTTACATCAAATCTAAAAGTGCTGGTACACCTATATTTCATATCCTAAAGTTGATAGTGCTGGTCCATCCATGTATATAGGAGAAAAAGAGCAAGTATATAGGAGAAAAAGAGCAAGGGTCTTCATGTAGAATACTAGAGATAACATGATGAAATACCTGACTCATGATTACATCTATCTTTAATAGACTAGCCTAAAAGCATTATCTATCAAATCTATATGTAATTTAAATCAGTTCATCTAACATCTCACTACTCTTCACAACCATTGCCTTAGATATTCGAACTCAGGAAGAATTTGTGTTCGACTTTCTTAACAGGAATGTACCTATGCAAACTGTTAATCAACAACTAAAATAACTCATCCTATCTATTAGTAAGAAATAACCTTTATTTAACAATTTTCTCTTATGCTCATCAAACAGTAATGCATGTGTATGCATGTATAAAACATTGGTTACTGGATTGAATATAAATGCTGGATTGAATGTAAATGCTGGATCAACAAAACTTCAGAGACCATATCAATTAACAAAACTTCATAATATTTATTTATAAAAAACAAAATATATTCAAAACATAAAACAAATTATCACTCAATGTAGAAAAGAAAATTAAAAAATATATATTTACAAGTGCAACTAAATTATTTGGATATATCCCTCTGTACTTGTAGCTTTTATGTCTATGATGAATATCTATCATTTTGCTAATTAAACAATTTAAAACTATTTACCCTTATTTCCCATGATAGACACCCATAATATAGACATCTATATATCCAAAATAATAAAAAAATCTACTAAGTGAGATTGCTAACTCAATGAAAATTTAAAAGCAATTCCAGATGCAGTATGCAGTTTTAAATGTGGAAAAATATAATAATAAAACAACACATGATATGACAGAACAGAAAATTATAAAGAATGTTAATTTAAAAGCATTAATCATTTATTCATTATAAAGATCTTAAGAATACTATTAGTAAAACATACAATATAAATAGTCATGTCATGTTGTGGCATTGGTTATTTCAGTGACTTTAAAAGAGAAAAACTCCTGCTGTTTAAGTATTCTGTTTGAGCACTCAATTTCATATTCATAGATGAAAATCAAGTATTTTGGCAGAAAAATTACCTAGACTTTATTAAAAACAAAAAAAACGACTTTTCAATCTTCCACTCTCTTGACACTTTCTTATGTTGGACTGTTCCATATTGAATTATCATTAGTACTTCCCACATATAAGATTAAGATAATAAAATAAAAAAATTAAAAATACAAATCTATACAAAAGAAAATAAAACTAATTTTACAATATTTCATGAATCGATATGATGAGGTATCATTATTTTTCAGAGTCTTTCTTACATAAACAGTTCTTACAATTTATGCATTTTTTTAATCATAAATACTGAGAACTCCTTATTGATTCTACATAGCACATTCTGAATTTATTTAAGTTGGCAGTGAGTAGTTTTGTGTTACTTTTCACATAGATTTCCATCTTGTGTGGATCCAGCTTATCAGGCACTTAAATTGTAGATAGTTAAATATTATTTTTTACATGGCGATAGTGGATAAAAATGCTCCACCTGAAAACAATTAATTGTTCCAGCCAACATATGTCATATTTTAACTATATACACAGATTTACATAAATGTAAATGTAGTTTGCATTTAATAAAAATATATTTACAGATAGAACATAGCTATTTACTGTTTGTAATTTTGGCTATATAAACTTTAAACTGAACAAACAGTTCTAATTTCTTTTTTAGTTTCTTTAAAAAAAATCATAATACTTTTTAAAAATTTAAATTGATAAATTATTTTAACTTATCTGATTATTGAATTAGAATAAGAATGTTCTATTCACTTTCTTTACTCTTATTCCGAATGGAAATAAATAGAAAAACAATACTGCTTTTAAAAAAATGTCCATCTTGCAGAAAGATATTATTAAAATAATATTTTCAATAAAACTTCACTTTACATGTCAAAATGCAGAATAATAAAGAAGAATGATTTTTAATTGTTTTCCTTTTTATACCAGTGTTATTTCCACTGTTTAAACCTAGCACGTTCCTACTGTTGTATTTTTAAAATATTCTTATTATCGATTCATTTTAAAAAATAAAATAAATAACAGAATATTAATATATTATTATCTTTCTTACATTCAATTATTTAGTATAATACTTGACTTTTTATTACTATGATTTCTTTTCATTTAAGTCATTGTCTATATTTAATATAATCAACATAATACAATGGTCATCATATATATATAAATATGTACAATTTTTTTTATCAAGGTTTATATTTTCTTAAACAATAAAATTTTATTACTAATATATATATATATGTTTTTTACTTAAATTACCCAATCATTTCTAGTACTTAATATGTAATTAGTACATTGTTATAACTATAAAACATTTTTTTTTAAAAAAAAAATGTTTTAGCAAAACTTATTATTTATTTTATCTTTACATGCTAATTAAAGAAAAAAAATCCAATATTTCAGGTTGCTACGGCTTGTTGTGGGTGCGATCTTGAGCTATACTCACAACATATATATATATCCATATAGGCATTACTAATATATTTATTATATAGCAGCCAATATATATATATTTGTCAATTCAGCCAATATATATATATTTGTCAATTCACAACACTGTGTATAAAGTATTTTCTATACTAATTTGTTTCAGTAATTACATTTCTTACACAGAGGCAAAACTCTCCATATCTTAGCACCACCAATGCAAGCCAGAATAATCAATGGATACAGGAAGGTTTGTGCACAAAATCTCTATCTAGGGCCTACTCATCCAATATCCCCGGAACTAGTTTCTAGCTTGTGCCCTTCATAATTGAGGATCTTTGGATCTGAGAGCACTGCACCCTATATCTTAGGATTTAATGCAACCCTTTAATAGCTATCTTTTAACTTATTAGCCACCTATAAAGCTTTGAGTCCAAAATGAAAACACAGTAATGTTTCAAGCTCATTATTATGTATTCATTTTGGACTCAAAGTTTTATAGTTAGCTAATAAGGTAAAAGGTGTTTGCTGTAGAGTTGTATTAGATTCTAAGATCTAGGTGAAATGCTCTCAGATAAAACTCCTTACTGATGAAGGTCATAAGCTAAAAACTAGTCTGGGCATATTAGATGAGTAGGCACTAGATATTGATTTTATACACAAACCTTCTTGCATCCATTGATTACTCTGGCTTGCACCGAGTAGCATGACTATATGGAAAGTTTTACTTCGGTGTAAACAGCTTGTATAGCATAAATAATGGTGATCATGTGATGTTTATGATTTAATACAACACTTTTTCCTAAATAAATTCAGCAAAATAAAATTTTACACATTTAGACCTTAATTCAGTATATATAAATTTGTATGAAAATTATAAAAAGCAGTAATTTTTTTTAAAAATCGTTAAATTTATTAAAAATGAATACTTTTTAATGAATACTTTTCTAACTATTATTTATTTAAAGAAAAACTTTTATATCATTTTTTGTTCTAACAATTATTTAAAATATGTGTAACTGTTTTTACCATGATGTTAAATTAAGAAGTTGACAATTTGCAATGCAAAATTTTAATGGAGCCTATTTCATGACATCACTTTTTAAAGCAATTAAACATTTTCTTCTTTTCAATACCAAAATATTGTTTTGTTTTTGGATACTTATTATGCCTTTCTAATGCTTTCCTTGCCAATTTACAGGCACTTTTTTATATCATTGTTGAATATGAATAGGTTTTGCTAAAAGTACTAATATAGAGTGAATAAGAAAGAGAAGGAAGATTAATGGATTTAGTCAATGGCACAATCAAGAGCTGTGATGGAATGCAATCAATAATGTAAAAGAAGTAGTAAGGGATTGTTTTCATAAAGGCCAGCTGTAACTTCTAAATTCATGCAAAGAATATAAGTACTCTGTAATAAAAATATGATAGTATAATAGTATATAGAAGATAGGGATGGACACATCAATACAGAACATAAGAATGGTCCTACAAGCTAACCATCACATAAGTGGATCAGAAGAAGATTCAGCCTAGATGTGAAGAAAACTATAATTCACCAGGTAAGACACTAATTTGTAAGGATTATACAAATCCACGTCAAACACTGAAGGTGAAATAAGATAACACATGTAACTGTACACTGTATGCATACAGGTAGTGGTCGATTTTAGCTGCAGCCAAGTCATTAGCAGAAGTGGAGCAGGAATGGATGAGAGTAAAATACTGAAGAGTAATGACAGAGACTGCAAGAGTTGAGACAGTATATGTCAGTCAACTCACTATCACATATGAATCAAGGGCATCCCAGTCAAGTAAATGAGATAAGAAGTAATGCACTATACTGAAGGAATCCAGACAAAATAGACTTCATCTGACAATCATCTGTTGTGTGAGAAAGAAAAGTGACAGCATAACCATGGACCACACATTACAGGACTAATCTTAATATATAATAAATGCTATCACCATTGTCAACCATTGTCAATCCACTGCAGGATGATAGTCTCTCCAATGTTCAATTCGAATTGATCTTCTCTGATCTCAGCTTCTCTTCTCCACATCACCCCTGCATAGTTTCTTATTTCATCCATCTCACATATGGTTTCTTTGTGGGTATTTTACAATCTCTTGGAATCCAGTTTAAGAGTTCAATTATCCATATATTATCATATCTTCTAGCAATATGTCCAAGTCTGACTCCACTTCAGCTTTGGTCTTTTACCCATGTATTGAACTTTTGATCTCTTCTTGTAACTTCTAACATGCATCTTTACATAGTTCATTGGATGGTCTGAAGTCTCTGTATTTCTCTTCTATTTAGTCCAAGTCTCAAAGCCATAAGTAAGAATTGGGTAAACACATTTATTAAAAAACTTTTCAAACACATAGGCATATTTCCTTTTAACATTAAGTTATTTCTACCAAAGGCAAGTATAATTCTAATGATTAATTTTACTTATTATCTTTCCATCTGTAGTAATAATCTGACCAAGGTATTTATAGTTGTTAACTTCTTCTAACCCATCATAATCAATATTTATTTTCATCTTTTGAGAAAATCCATTGATTATTACTTTAGTCTTTTTAGCATTTACCCTTATTCTTACTTATATATATATATATTATACCGAGACAAAGTCGGTATATGTAAACACACACACACTCAAGCAATGTAAAATACCCTATTTTATTTTCTTACAACTTATGATAAAAAATAGATATAGTTTTCTTTCCATACTTTCTAAAACACACTTGTAAAATAAAATATTAATATGCTTAATTAAATAGTTTAAGGCTTTAACATAATTTATTAAAATAATATTCTCTAAAATGAAAAATAATATGCCATTATAAATATCAATAAATAATTTATACTTCTATATGCCGCGGGGGAACTAAAAAAGGGATATTTTAAAATTATAATTGTAGTAAAAGTAAAAGCTTATAGAAATGATTTTGAGAAAGATTAAATGCTCGACTTTTAGCTAATGTAAATTACATTGTTCTCGTAAGACACGCACACACGTATGCATTCAAGGTGTGAATGAATATAAGTTTGTTAACTGAGATTGCAATATGAGATTACCTAACATAAGATTGCCTTAAGCACATGGATTGAGTAGGACACGGACCCCAACGACAACTCTAAGAACATGGAATTCTGGGGGGAGATTCGATCCTAAGATAAGATCCAACCCATATAAATATCAAAAAAAAAAAAAAAAAAGGTAAAAAATAACTTGTTAAATATTAAGAGAAGCTAAGTCAAATTATCAAATTTTGTTCAACTTTCTCAAAATTCAATTTAATTCAAAATACTTCATTTGTGCTACCCGTTTTCAAGATGATCAATATGAAATTAATATTTAGAGCGTCGACTGTCATGAGGGGCTAGGAAACCCTTCAGTGATTGATCGACGCTCCGCCACCAGAACATCTCCGTCGCTATGAATACTTAACAATATTACCATCTAAAATTAGTGCTCCAACCAGTTCAATAATGTTCCGTGAAATACATGAATCACCCGATTTAGTACGCTCAACTTTAAAAGAAATGAACAACCTTCTTATGGAAACATCATCTCCCATGTTCAAACCTCCACTTAATTAGAAGCAGCGGAAGAATAAGCCAAAATCCTAGGTAAACACTTTATTTTTATGCTTTCATTCATTCCATACGTAACTTTTAAAAAAAAAAGGCAATCTCATAATTAACTAACTTTGATTTCGCAAATTAACTATAAAATATTCCGTAATTCATTATATTTAAAACTTATTATTGTAACTTATTATTGTAATCTCAACCTTCGTAAAATCAAACACTATGCAATTCCTAAAATTTAAATCTCAGGACCTTTCAAATATGAACTTTGACCCTAATTATTATCTTATAATTTATAACACTTACCTTCAAAAATGTAATGTAAATAAAAAGAAATTTATATTCTATTATCCATATTTTATGATATATAATATGTTCTTTTCTGTGCGAGTACGTGTGTGTGCGTGTAAATAAAACTTTTAACCAATGTGTTTTTTTTATATTAAATAAATTTGTTCAGTATTTAAACAAGTCGAGCATTTCTCAAATCATTTCCTATAATTAAATCTTTATTCTATTTTTCGTCTTGATTATTAATAAAGTTAGCATTTATTCACATAGTTAATTATATTGCTTTAGATTTATCGTTCTCAAACCTTGTTGTTTTTTTTTGTCTCTTACAAACATCGTGCCGTAAGTCACGATGTTTATTTATTTATTTATTTATTTACTTATTCCGTAGTTAAGATAGATTTAGGAATTGGGAGGGCCTATTATGAAATATAAATAAATGTCAATGAGTTGTAAATATAGCTGGAGTAAATAATTCTACCGGACGGTATGATATAGGGGGGATGATCTTATAAGCTTCTAATTGTTTAGAGATAGACGAATAACCGTATTGGTCCCAAATAACCAATGACACGATCCAATGCTGGGATCGATCAGTTAGCTAATCAAGCGTCTTCTCCATTGGTTATCATAGCGTCCTTTACCACAATAGTAATTTTGAAACAATTACATCGCGACCCTGAGTGACCCTATTGGTCCATGCTGGGAGTTTGAGCTTGTGGGCGGGATTAGACTTCGAAATCGTTTTGACATGACGTAAAGTGATGCGAGAAGTTAAATTATAATTAAATCATCGTATCTGGCGCCCCCTTGTATTGATAGTGAACAGTTATCGATAGAAGAAAATAAATAAAGCTTTACACTATGTCATGTTTGTTTCGGAATCACAATCTCTATATATGATCGGTGAACACGAGTGACCCGGTACAATATATATATATATATATAATTTTTATTCTAAAAATTTGGATACAACTCATATGATCAAATTATTGATGGGATACATGAACTGGTATTTAAGAAAATAAAAATTTCAATGATGAAATGTCCTCCATTGCAAATCTAAAAGGACTAAAGGTTCATAGGGGCTAAGGAAAGAGCCCTGAATTTGATACCTTGGTGACTAAGCTTGCATGCCTTGAAATGTATAAAGATAACATCAAAGTTCTGTTCATGGAAAAAAACCCACAGAATAACAGAAGCATTATGACTTCTTTTCATTCAAGAGCTAATGAAAATTTCCAGGATAAAAGAACAAGTCTTTAGTGGATTTGCTTGTGCAAACTCAGCAATTATTGATCCTGCTAGGAGAGCAGATACTGGATTTTTTTTGATGCTCTAGAAAGTCATAAATGGCAGATGTTCAAGCACTTGCTACTTTAGTCTATAGAACAGTCAGAGGTCTTCCATCTTGAGGCCTTGGATGGCAAACCATCAATGGATGTTTGTTTAGCATTTGTTACTTTAGAGTCCACAGGTGGCTGTAAGTTATTATCATTATTGGAAAAAGGGAATAGAATCAGCTTACCAGGATCTTTATTGGACAAGTCACAATTGGATTCCTGATCAGATCTTAGAATCAGACCTATGTTTTTTCCCTGGTAGGTGGAGGACAGGGGGTTCAGTGTGAGAGGAGCTAACACTGTGGCTGTTTTGTTTGTTGGGGCACTTTTTAACCAACATTGATTTGGGGGCTTTATTGTTTCTTCACCTTCTTTTACAAAGATTGTAGTATTTAAGGGGACTCTTCCATAGCAAAAGACCCTGAGCAGAACTTATTTAATGCACTCATTGAGAGAGCAGGAAATAGCAAAGGGTTAGGCATACCATCATTGACAGGAATCGATTGAGGGTAGGCAGTATTCTTCATACCTTCAGATACTACAAGGTCAGAGTTAGTAATGTATGCATTTGTGGCCAGTACTATCGAATCTGAGTTACAATGATGCATTCTATTTTTAATTCTTTTACAATTGTGACATATCCTGGCCAAGCAATCCCTCACCAAGTGTCTTCTCTGCTGTAGAATAAAATATTGTGGAGGGATGCCATGGAAGGTGATGATAAGAGGGGGAAGTCTCTGCATGATGGAGAGTAGGAATGTCAGTGGGGTTTGATTCTTTATTCAAGGTGAATTAAAAGGAGGCAGTGTTAGTATATACTGGAAGATATGCCCCCTTAATCATTAGATACCTAAAATTTGAGACTTTACCATAAGACCTAAGTAATTGCTGCAAATCATTTTCTTTAAATCTAAGGTAACAGTTCTTGATCATGCCTGATAAGATTGTGGGATGGTTCATATTAAGGTGGCAAATAATTTTGCCATCAAGGTATTTAAAAAATTTCTGAGCAAGGTTGTTAAATTCTATTTGTGAATCAGCCTCCATAATTTTTTTTGTTAAATTCTATTTGTGAATCAGCCTCCATAATTTTTTTTGTTAACTCATTATAAAGTTCATTAATCAAGAATTTATATAAATCATATGAAGGGTTGGTAACAGCCAATATTGAAGTATTTTCACTGTAAAAGTTAAGGAAAGATTTATATAGTTGAGGGGAAATGGTGTTATTAAATTTATTTGTTATCAAATCAAGTTCTTTTACTCCAAATTTAAATTAAGAAGATTGGAGTTTCTGGAACTAACAGCAAATTTCTCTTGCATTTCTTCATCAATTAAATTGAAAATGTCTTTAATGTCTTTTGACTTTTTGAAGTTTTCCTTGTTGTAATGTTAGGCTCACTCAGGCCTACCTGTATAATGTTAGCATAAGAAGGTTTGTTATTAATTACTATCTTAGGTTGATTTTTAGAAGGGGAAGCATTTAAATTGGGATCAAATTTACTTTTAGGATTGGGATCAAATTTACTTTTAGGACTATTTGATGCAGCAGAATTATGAGGAAAATTACAAGTAAAATTACCATTGCTATTTCCCAGTCTTGAAGAAATCCAGATTTTTTTAACGATCTCTCTAGAGACTTCATCCTGTTCCTTATTGGCTTGAAATTTGGAGACTTGGTGTCCTTTGGGATAAGCTTTTGAAAATAAGTCATCTTCTCTTTGACTGGGGCACCTCTGGATGGTGAGATTGGTTGCAGGGGAACTAGATCCTGAGTTATCTTGAACCCCAAAGATGACTTCTTCCTCAACTTGTTCCATTGATGATTTTTTAAAACTGTCATAAGTCTCTTTAATACTGAGTAACTTATCCACCCTTTAGCTGAGCAGCAGAGTAAGGGATTAAACTGTTATAAGAAAAAGTTTCCACTAGGAAAATTTTCAGAAAACTACAGAAAATATTAAAAATTTTTAGAGCCTAATAATGTGATGTGATGTGATGTGATGTATTATGGCTTCTCCTTAAACGAAATCAAGAATATCTCAGCAATTAAGCCCAGATAAACCTGTTAGCCACTTTCTTTTACATTCCCCACTCTAAATTTACCCATAATCTGCTCTATCCCATTTCCACAACATAATTTTTGTCAACTCTATAACCTTTATATCTAAATCCCCCTTATCTTTTCCCAAACCTAGCATAAAAACCAATAATTCACTTTCTGTATAATCACTCTTTTCATATTTATTTTTCCACAACTTCATTATATGTACCCTTTCTGTTTTCAAACATTTACATTCAATTAACAAATGCCTAATATTTTCAATTCCTTCCTTACATAATTTACAAAATAAATCACCCATATTTTTCCATTTACATGTATATTCTTTTGTAGCTAAAGATCCCGTTCGAGCCTTAAACAATAAACTACTTTCCTTACTATTATCATATATTAACTCACACCTAATATTCTGTTTATTTCTATATATATTTAAACTCTTTTTACTCTCCATACTATTTCTCCATCTCTCTAACTCCCTAGTCTTTATTAATAAATTTATTCTTTTATCCCATTCCTTACTACTATAACACTCAATAATCCTCTTAACACAATCATCCCATCTTTTGTACAAATATACTGATATAAATTCTTTATCCAAATCTTTTGCATACCGCATTACCTTTCTCACCCATCTTGTTACCTGCCCTTTACTCATAACCCAATTAAATACTATTTTAGCTATTCTTTTATTATCCATAAACTGCAATCTACCAAACATTTTCATTTTACTTTTTGCATCTCTCATATGAAAACTTGACCATCCCATTTCTCCTTGAATTGCCTCCCTTGCTGTCCATACTTCTGCATCCAATGCATGTCTTCCTACTTCCCTTTGAGCTTTTTCTAAATAATCTAATATCTTTTTACTAACATATAATGCATCATTACCATATGTTAACCCTGCTACTGCAACTCCTTTCCATATAATTCTAGCTACATCATATTTATTATATGAAAATACTGTTAATTTCTTTATCAATCCCTTTCTTTTCTTTGCTTCATTTATCAATTTTTTCTCCCATTCATCCAAATAATTTTTCTGATTACTTAAAATAATTCCCAAATAACTATATCTATTCACAAGACTTAGCTTAATATCTCCCAATAAAAATTCTACATCTTCTCTTTCCTCAGTATTAACCATCATTATATTTGATTTTTCTTCACTAAATTTAATCCCCATCTCTTTACCCACCCTTGCACATGTCCTCAACATAACTTCCATATCTTCTCTTTTTTCTGCACACAAAAATATATCATCTGCAAAAAAAAGACCTGACAAAATATATACTCCCTTACTACCTATTAACGGTATCTCTATCCCTCTTCCTAATCTTTCTATTGCTCTTTCCATTTCACTCAAATACAACACAAACAAAATAGGTGACATAGGGCATCCTTGCCTTAGTCCCACACCATTTTTAACTTTAATTGATTCTATATTCTCTAATTGATATATATAATAATTATTTTCATATAATTTCTTAATAATATCTATTAAAGCTTCATCCATTCCCAAATTTGCTAAACTTATCCATAATCTATTTCTATTTACTCTATCATATGCCTTCTCTATATCTATAAAACTCATATATAACTGTTTACCTGCATTCCTACTCATATCCATAAGTTGTGTAACTACAAATAAACTATCTCCTATACGCCTATCTAATCTAAAACCTCCTTGCATTTCACCCACTACATTATTCCCTTCCATCCATTTTACAACTTTACTAGCCACCATATACGAGAAAACTTTATATAAAACTGATGTTACCACTATCGGTCTATAATTATTCAACTTTCTATGATCCTTACCTTTTCCTTTAAATAATAACCTTACTCTTGTATTACTCCAACTACTTGGGAAAACTCTATTCTGTGCCATTTTATTAAAACAGGATAATAACTTTACTTTTGCCCTATATCCTAAATTCATTACCATCTCTGCTGCCCATCCATCTAAACCTCTTGCCTTCCCACTTTTCAATTTCTTCTCTACCTCATTTAGTTCATTTTCTGAAAAACTAATATTCCCATTACTATATTCTTTCATATTTTCTAATATTCTATCATTCACATCTAACATCTTTTCTATATTCATTACATAACTATTTAAGATTCTCTCTAAATCTTCTCTAGAACTACACTCAGTTCCCTCATCATCTAGTAATACTAACTCTCTCTCCCCTACATTTCTCCTTTTAATATAATTCCAAAATTTTTTACTTCCATCTCTTCCACTTTTATTAATATCCTCCAACAATTTACTATTCAATTTCATTCTCTCTCTATAAATATCTATTTTAGCCAACTTCTTCTTTTCTAAGTACTTTTCCCATTTAGCATTAATATCTTTTTCACTTTCCTTATTCTTAATAGCACACTTATATTCTCTACATGCTTCTTTCCTTTCTTTTACACTTTTACTAATTTTAATTTTTTTATTACTTTTATTCTTTTCAATATTCTCACCTAAAACCCTATTTGCAACTTTTTCTACTTCCTTACACCAATCCTTATACTCATCCCCAACCCACTCTTCCATTATTTCTTCAACTTGTATTTTATACTCTTCCAACTTATTCTTATCATTTACTCTCCATCCACATCTTTCACTATTATTTCTACTTTTATTTCTATTCTCCATCACATTACTAACCATTTCAATTACAATGAAATTATGATCACTAGTGCATACTTTTTCTTCATTATCAAATACCTTAATTTTCCGTATTTTATTTATTCCCTCTTTCTCTACCAATACATAATCTATTGTGTGAAATATATTATTTCTGGACCATGTGTATTGTCCCTCATAAATATTTAATAAATTTCCAATACTCAAATTCACTTTCTGACAAAAATTCTTCAAAAGCTGTCCATTTTTATTATCTACATCATCAATTTCTTCAATATGTCCATTCATATCCCCTATAACCATTATTCTCTTCCCCTTTTCTTTAAAACTTTGTATATCCTTAACTAAACATTTGTATATGTTACTATTCCACTCCAATATAATTTGACTATCTCCAGTAGCTATATAAACTATAGCCACCATCCATTCTTGTCTACCCAACCTTATTTCAAACCACAAGTGTTCTTGACATTTAACAATATTTAAATATTTTTTTGATATAACACCTATACCACCACCCCTTTTTTCTTTTTCTTTTCTATTTATACCCTGCCATACCAACTGTTCCAAAATAGGTTCTTCTTCTTCTCTTAAATGTGTTTCCACTACTGCTAATACCTCAAGCTCTTCATTTTCAATTGTTTTATTTAATTCCATCCACTTTTCTGGTTTCCTACCACCTTGCATATTCAAAAACCCAATTTTAACAATTTCTTTTTTCCTAACTACTCTTTTATAAATTCTTTTAATTCTTTCTTCTCCATTACATTTATAAATTACTTTCTTACCATTAATTTTACAAACCCATTCCTTCTCCATATCTATATTTATATCAAAATCAAATTCCTTTTGCTTACTTCTCATATTCCATCCATTCTTTTTAATAATATTACAATTTAAAAACCCACCCCCCCTTTATAAGTTTCCCAAAAAAAATTCTTTATAAATCAAACTCCCTAAAACTTCACTTCCTTGTTTTCCTAAATGCAACCCATCTTTACTATATAACTCTCTCTTTCCAATAAAACAATCCCACACATCCACAAACATAACATTATTTCTCTCACACAATTTTTTCAATCTCTCATTTATAGAACATGCCCTATCTAACAAATAACTCTTGTCAAACCTTGGTAATAATCCAACTATTCCTACTCTTCCTTTAATCATAATCAAATTCCTAATCAAATCTACATAATCATCCATTATTCTCTCTGATGATTCTAATAAATTATTAGTCCCCACCATAACATATACATCTCTACTACCTTTATTCCTACTTTCTTACTTTCATCTGATAACTCTTGCAACATTTCCTGAAACTCTGCAGCATTATTTGAAAAATAAAAAACAACTATATCATCTGCAAAATCTAAATGATTTAAATAACCTCCATTTACTTTTAATCCTTTAGTTTCCCATTTTAATACACAAAATACTTCTTGCAGCACTGTTGTAAAAAGTTTTGGAGATAGAGTCACCCTGTCTTACATCCTTTTCAATGTTAACATTTCTAGCATTATAATGTAATCTAATTATTGCTGTTGCATTTTTATAAATGTTCTTCAGAATATAACAATAGTCTATACATCGATTATCCAATGCTTTAATCATTGAAGAAATGCATGCCTTAAGCATAATGGCAACTCATATTCATTGGTCCTTTATATAACTTCTCTCAATACTTGGATATGATTTACTGTATTAAAACAACTTTTAAATCCAGCTTGTTCTTTTAGTTGTTTGAAATCCAATGTTCTCTGTAGACAGGTTGTAATTATCTTAGTAAAAATTTTGTATAAAACTGATAAAAGAGTGGTAGGTCTGTAATTTCTAATATATTCCTTATCATCTTATGACACTTTTCTTTTTTTTTCTTCTGGAATATCTGTTATTAATGGCATACATATAACTAATTTATAATCAATGTAATAAACATTTAATTAAGAATATTATCAAAATTAGTTTAATATTAATTGCTTCAATAACCTATCAGGTAATCAGAATTGCATTATAATATAGAAAAAATAATTTATGGTATAACTAAGTTTATCAAAAAAATAAATAAAAAAAACTAGACCAACAGAGATATGATATAGATTAATTAACAAGGGAAACTCCTGTAAATAATGGTGCTAAAATAATAAATATCATGTGTTATTATTCACATACACACACGTAATACTGTGTTCTTCCAATCATCTGTTACATCTTTATCATATACAGATATATTAAATTATAATTGAAAGTTTGTATTATAGGTATTAAATTGAAGAATACAACAGAATTGTGAAGTCACAGAAGAAAAGGAAATAGAAGACTATAAGAACAACAGTCTTGCTAAAGTTACATGACAAAAGCATTAGGAGTATGTAAGAACAAAAGATTTGACACAATCACGGTAGCAAGAGACACCATAATTAGCAAGAGACTTGGAGACTAAACTAAGGAACTGGCTGAAGCAAGAAATAAGTCAGAAAGAAAAGGAAATCAGTAAAATATTTTTTTTAAATTATTATTAGGCTGGTAAGGGCTAGAATGGCTAATAATGTAGTATAAAAGATTTTGACATGAGTCAACCTGAATTATGTGAACAATATAGAGGATTTAAATTTAAATTTTTGCAAACAAGATTAAGTCAGAATTAAGATTAAAAAGTTTGTCAGTTTGTGTTGAGGAGCTATATATTGAATCTCAGTAGTTCAAACAACCTCTATCAAAATAGCAGACATAACATTTGAAAAGGTTACATAAATTCTAGTAAATATTTTTTGCTGAGACCAATCACAATTGTGGAAAGATACAAATCTTATTCTCACAACCAATTAGAGAATAGACCAATCACAATTGTGGAAAGATACAAATCTTATTCTCACAACCAATTAGAGAATAAGACAGTAGTAGAATAAGTGATCAAACTAAAAAATCAGGCAAACAAATGTGACTTTGGGTTTTTTTTTCTGGCATGGCAAACCATACCTTATAACAAAGACTATTGGTAGATAATTCAGCAACATTTGAAATAGTGGTAGCCTTAGGAGAATTAAACAATGAGTAATTTAAACAATAATCAGTTCGATCCAAAAGAAGACAGGATGTAAAATCCACAAAGTAGTAATAGTCAGTTAGGGAAAAGATTTTACAAATTATAGGTGCTCTAGATGTAATGGAAATTATAGTTATAGCATGATTCAAATCAAAGAGAGTGTTTTTTTTCACTGCAAAAAAAAAAACAAACCCAGAGTCATATTAAAGTGGTATGTAGACCAAAATATAAGTAAGGTAAGTCATGAAAGTAATAAAAGTAAAGTAAGAGAAATAAAAAGAAAGATATATTTAATGTGAATACTCAAAGGAATAAAAAAAGTAAGTGGTCATATTTTTGAATATAATAAAAATTAATGGCATTCTAGTTAAAGTAGAAATAGACTAAGCACTGAAAAGAGATAACTAAGAATAAAGGAATAAAATTAGTTCCAACTACAGAGAAAAATTATTAAGAGAAGTTAAGAAACTTGTTAGGGCAAGATATGGTTAACATAAAGAAGTAAAGCATATAGCACAATTGCCACTTAAGGTGGCAATGGAAGGTCATGGTAACCTTTTTGGTAGATATTGATTGAAATCTCTAGGCTATACTATAGTATATATAGACAACATTGCAAATAATGACAAGGACACTGAAATTTATAAAAAGAGATTTTTAAAGCAGGATTTGGCTAATTTAAAAAGTAGCCAGTTAAGTTATGAACAAATGACTCTATCTAACCAATTCATTGTAAAGTGAGATAGATTCCTTTTGCATTTAGGAAAAAGTGATTTATGATTAAAAGAAATTGGACCAATGAAGAAATAACAGAATATCAGAATAAGGTTAAGATTAAAAGAAATTGGACAATGAAGGAATAATAGAATATCAGAATGAACAACTACCACTGTGTCAGTAATAAATGAATATGTACAAGTTATATGTGTAGTATTTAAAGTATCATTATCTTAAAACTACTTCCTCTGTCTATTAAGCAAATATTAATGGCATTAGCAAATGGGAAAGTTTTTACAAAGATGTATCTCGGACAAGAACACCTACAATTACAGATAGATGATGCATCGGTTGAAATGCCTAGTGTTAATAACTCCATAAAGAATTATGTAAAGAAACTAAATCCCCATTCAGATTAGTGTGAGCCCTAGCAATATTTTTGAGAATGGTAGATCAATTGGTAGTAAGAACTGAGTAAAACAGCTTCTATTTGATTATTTCATAAGATTTAGATCAACTTACAAAATCTACAAGGAAACTATTAGAGATATTTAATAAAGCAAGCAAAAAAATAAGCCTGGTTAAGTGTAGACTTGGGAGTCAAAATGATTCATTTCTTGGGATTTAGAATAACGATTGAGGGAACAATTCCATCAAAAGAAAAAGTAACAGCAAAACCAAATACTCCCCATCCAACAAATAAAAGTGAGCTAAAGGCATTTCAAGATCTTATTAAATATTATGAACAATTTTTTAATTGTAAATCAGAAAGGCATGCTCAAGTGTTTAAGAGATTAAAAAAATAATTATAAAATCTAAGGCTTAATATACTATGATAAGGAAAAAGAACTGATTTTGTCTTGCAACTAATTTCTGCTAAGAATTGGATGAGTGCTATTAATTACATGGATCAGTGAAAGATCTCCCAATCATATTTCTATCATGAACACTCTCAGAAACAGAATGTAACTATACACAAATTGACAGAACTGCTAGTTGTAAAAGCAGATGTAAAAAAATTTTCATTAGTACATATATGTTAGACAATTTAGCTTTGAGATGGATCATAAATCATTATTAAGGATATTTGACTCGGAGAAGGAATATAAATACCAATGCATGCATCTCTGAGAGTTATGAGATAGATAAACTATCTTAGTACATGTAATTTTAAGTTAGTGAAGGAAATGCATTTCACATATGGGCATATTTAATAAACTCCCTGATGTATCAGAATTTTACAGATAAAAAGGAATCAATTATGAGTATGGCAGATTTAGCAAACAGTGAATATTTAAATAGCTTTATCATTGCAAATTAGATAAAGAATTATAAAAGGTATAAAGTTCTCCAAAAATACCTATCTGTGAAATGTGGCCAAGATTCAGACCATCAACAATGTATGAGGCAATCTGGGAGAGGCAAAAGAAATTATCAAAGCAGGGAAATTCTATTATGAGGGGTTTGTGAGTAATGATTCCACTTAAATAGCAAACATCCAGGGATAGTATGGATGGAAATTCTAGCTTAATAGTATGTGTGGTTATCAGAAATAGAGGATATAGAAAACTGTATTCAGAAATCACCCCCAAAATTAGGTATGTCGCTTTTCCAGACGATATAAGCTTATGGCAAAGAATACACATAGACTACACAGACGCTTGGAAAGATAAACAATTTCCAGTGTTTTGCAACATATATATATACAGCAATTAGTTAGCAGTATACATAGTGTTTTGCAACATATATATATACAGCAATTAGTTAGCAGTATACATAGTAAAACAAAATAGACTCTGCCTCATCATTATCATATTTGCAATGTGCATTTGCAATATTCAGCATTCTAGGAATGTTTTTGATTAAGAAACAGCATTCACATCTAATCAATTTAAAAGGTTTTGTGAGACATAATGATGATTACTCTGTTTCACTCAAAAAAATAATGGACTGATCAAAAGAAACATTCAGGATATAAAGAAAGCGCTATTAAAAATCACAGGAAATGATTGTCAAACAAAATTGAAAAGAGGACTGTTCCATCAGCATATAACTCCACCTACTATTATAGAAAAATAAATAAATGTTTAAGAGGAAACTATGAAACCATTTTTCAGACATAATAGAATTTCATGCATAAAAGAAAAAAGCACAGTGCGCAAGATATAAAAAAAATGACTAACTACTGTCATGTATATCTGAAAAACGCATGGATACCAGCAATAGTAATCAGGTAAAAGAAGGAAACTATGTAGTTGTAATAAAAAATAAAAGATATTATTCAGTGGGGGGCATTAAGTCTAAATACAAACAGATACCAGTTATGTATTTAAAAAGATCATCAGAAGATATATGCAGACTTACTCCTACTTCAAACTAATAGAGAAGATAATCAGAATAACTCAGGAAATAAAAAGTTAGAAACAAAGCAAAAACAACTCAGTCTGACATCAAAAAGAATCTTAAAAATTTATGTGATAAACCTCTTATCTAATATCGATGAAGAAAATTAAGACACTAATTCAAACTAAGAGGGAGGTGAGGAATGTTATATATGAATAGGGTTTTACTAATTATACTAACAAAGTATGAATAAGAAAAAGAAGGAAGGTTAATGGATTTAGACAGATGCAGAATCATTGGCTGCAATGGAAATGTAATCAGTCCTGAAAAGTTAAGAACTGTTTTCATGAAGACCCCCTTTGTCTTCTAAATCCATACAAAAATAATAAATATTCTGTAATAAAAGGTATGATATCACAATATTATATAGCACATAGCAGTGAACACAATACAGAATGTATGCTGCAGATACATAGCATCACCCCAGCTATGTTGTATAAGCTAACCGTTGCGCAAGCTGATCAGAGGAAGACTCACCTAGATGTGCAAATGTTATCATCAGATTACCATTCATTATATAAGGCATCACATCAGCAGGAATGTACAAGTGAAGGTGGAATAAGGTATACATATTAGGTCATTACATTGTATGCGCATATTGACTTGTGGATAGTGTTTGACCTAGCCACAACTATTAAGATGTCAGCAGGAGTGAATAAGAGTCAAGTACTGAAGAGTAATAGCAAAGCCTACAAGAGGTAAGACAATGTATGATGGTCAACTCATTGCATAAGAATGAAGGACACCAAATTAGATTAACATACCAGACTGAAGCAATTCGGGGATAGATGGCATTTCCAATAATCATCTGTAATGTGAGAAAGAACCTGAAAAGTAGCAGTGGAACCAGAAACTGCACAATGCTATACTAACATTAAAGTGATTATGAATAATAAATGTTAAATTATAATTGAGAGTTTGTATTATTGATATTAACTCACAGACAACAGCAATCATTATTAACTCTTTTCACACTATTTTACAGAACTCCAGAATAGCTCAGTTGGTTAGAGTTTTGTCTTAAAATTTGATATTTCAAGAATCTAATGATGAAGTTTGACTCCTACGCTAATATTGTCACTGGTCAAGCCAGCAACATCTGAAAAAGGGTTGACAATAATATTACATAAAATATCATGTAACTGCTAACCACTGTTGTTTTGTGTATGTGTTATTACTAACAAGTTGTTTGCATTTGAAAATTTAAACAAAGTTTAAAATTTTCTACACATTCAACATTTAATGATAGATGACATAAATAGTACAACATATTGTCATATCTAATATACCATCGTCATAAATTTTCAGGTAATAAGTAGTTTTGCCAGACATTTCTTTTTAATGGATCATTTTTAAATATTTTCATATTCCTTTTTTTCTTCATACATTCTCGTCTCAATTCAAAATTTACTGTGCTTTTGTGTAAGCTATTTTTATTGCAGTTCTTAGTAAAATATCAGTTATCTTCCTATTAATCTTAGTTAAATTTGAACTATTGTCAATGTCTGTCAATATTTTTAAATAGTTAATGTTTTGGTTGGAAATAAAGTTTTTGATTATAATAAAAATGAGTATTCTATAGTGATTATTATTAGTAAATTATTTCTGAAAGTTAGGAATATTAACTATTAATACTTTTTTTTTAATAGTTTTTGTGTATTTTGTTATGTATTGGGTTATGAGATATCACAAAAGGTTAGCTGCGGGATGAACATTTTTTAGTCATGAACTTCAGTAATGGCGTCAAAATGTTTTTGGTTGGACTTACGTACAGCCACATATCAAATATAATTAATGTATTGTATAAGTAAATGTTAAGTGTAAACAAACTGATTAGTATTTGTATTTAAATGGATGTGGACATAACACAAATATTGCCAACGAGGATGGGATGTTAAATGAATGTGCAAACAAGATCAACGCTGTATAAAATATATATATATAAGGCAACTAGCATATGTAAACGTGCAATTCGTCTCACTTAAAAAATCAAAACAAAAATTTATCCTAAATGAACTTCACATGGGTCACTCAGGCATCATAAGAATTAAGGCATTAGCAAGGTCATATGTATGGTGGCCATCAATGGACCGAGACATAGAACATCTTGAGGGAAAATTCATGCATTGCCAAGTCGTAAGGCATGCATGTCCCCATGCTCCAACACACCACTGGGAGGGACCATTGATGCCATGGTCTCAATTGCACTTGAATTTTGCAGGCCCCATCGATGGACAGATGCTCCTCATTGTTGTGAATGCATACTCAAAGTGGGTAGAAGTGCGGAGAATGCAAAAAATGACTTCAAGTGCAATAGTTGCAGCACTGTGAGAATTATTTTCCATCCACAGAATACCAGAATGTGTGGTATCCGATAACGACCACAATTCGCATCATCAGAATTCTTGACATTCCTCATTAGTAATGGAGTCTGACATGCATGTGTCACACCCTACCACCCAGCAAGTAATGGTCTTGTGGAGAGGGTTGTGCAGTCAGTAAAAGAGAGCCTGAGACATGACATGCATGGAAATTGGAATGAGCATCTAGATCAGTACCTATTAACTCAACACATCACTCCATCTACAGCCACAAGATTAAGCCCAGCTGAAATGCTTTTCAACAGATGTCTTCATACATGCTTGGATTTCATACATCTGAATAGAGCCCAAGAGCCACACCAAATACAGAGAATGCATGAATTTCAACCAGATAATGCTGTTTTCGCACGAGCCACCGGTAGGGCTCCCCTTGGATTTTTGCCACAGTAGAACAGCAAACAGGTCCTTTGTCATATGAAGTTTGGACAAACTCAGGGGTGCAACACAGGCACATAGATCAATTGCGAGCAAGAGTGACTGTCACTGACCAATCCAGCTCATCCCCGGCAGAGGAACTGATTGAAGCTTCAAAAACACTACCTTTTGCAGCAGCAGAAACCACAGACAACACCAACCCAGCACCTCTCTGCCAGCCACCTCCAAAACCATACAAGGGGCAACAACCCTTCACATCAACATCGATGGCCAGCATATTTCGAGGACTACAAAGTCTCATTCTAAGGGAGAAGGGGTGTTATGTTTTGGGTTATGAGACATCACAAAAGGTTAGCTGTGGGATGAACATTTTTTAGTCATGAACTTCAGTAATGGTGTCAACATGTTTTTGGTTGGTCTTATTAATTAAACCCGCTGTAACGAAGGTATGTACAGCCACATATCAAATATAATTAATGTATTGTATAAATAAATGTTAAGTGTAAACAAACTGATTAGTATTTGTATTTAAATGGATGTGGACATAACATATTTAGTTTTACATTACTGTAGATTTTACATCTCACTCACTTCCTGTGTTGAATCTATTAAAAATATTACAACCACAAAATTCATATTAGTTAAAATATCTGATTCTGCTGTATTTTCATTTGGATGTTTCTATTTCCATTTAGCATTTTCTCAAAAAAAAAAAAACAACAACACATTTTTCTTTTTTTGCTAATTCCATAACTCTGTACCCTCTCTCATTTACATTATTAAACTAGATTCATCCAAAACATTTTCATCTTTCGAATGTTTTTAAATTTCAATATTAAAATCTCCAATGAAAATTTTGAATTGGTTGATATGAGCAAAAGCATTTATTAAAATATTATAACTTTTCATCATAATGTAAACTTGTTGGTCATAAATCTGAATTATTTGCATTCAGTATCTTCTATCAAGTTGCATAACTTGCTATCTGTCTGATAAGCCATCAATAAACACAATGTTGTTCCATTCTTTATTAATAATAAATTCTATTCCAATTTTTGCTTTCAATATCTGCATTTTTATAGACAAGTATGTGTCTATTTTTCAAATAATTTTTACGCATTTTTTTTAACTTCATAAAGGACAATGATGTTCCATTTAATAATATTAAATAGTTCTAATGCATATAATTTTTCTTTACTTGAAAGTGATCCTTAATTGTAGGTAGCTAAATTGAAGGACATCACTGAATGACATTCTAAATCCATAATTAGGAGATTCTTAGCACTGTCTGTCTTTGGCCACTAACCGCTGCCTTGGCTGATGACTTTATATCCTCCTGGTAATAAGGGCTATAATTTAGTTTTATCATTCATGATTATAAATATTTAAAAAAAGACCATTCCTACATAAATTCATCCTGTTTTTAAAAAACTCAACTCACATTTCAATTAAAGACTCATTATTTGGATGATGCATATTGATGAGCAGCTTATCCATGATCTTTTTCTATATTAATAAAAACAGCTGCAATGATAAAAATATAGATATTTTGACATTAAGAATTCACCTATTCAGCTTTTTAAAATCTGAACGAGGAATTAAAGTTTGCATTTACATTCAAACAATATTTAAGATTTGTAATAAAAAAGGATATTTTTTTTAATATTAAAATAAAAATTTATAATTTAGAAATGAAGTCATTTGAAATAAAAATAATTTGTACCGTGGAGCTGCAAACTATGCTATATTTTGTTCCAAGATCCCTCCCATTACATAATACTTTCATGTTTTGCTGACAAATAATGATTAGATTGAACTGCAAGTGTAGGATACTTTTCAAGACATATATTATACATAAGTGAAACTTCACTTGGCTCCAACAGGTGCCAGAGTTCATCTTAGCTTAACTATTTATTTGTAATTTTCTGATTTTTAAAAAAGAAAATAATGATAAAAATAGAATAAATTAATTAGTTAGTGAATAATATATGATAATAATGTATAGTATTGTAATATATATTAAATTTTGTATGATTATGTGTAAAAAAATCAATAGCATGTAGTAATTAGTTTTGTTGAAGACATAAGATAAGTAGTTTTCTTAAAGTAAATATTTGAGTTAGTTTAAATTAATAAACAATGTTAAATGTATTATAAATAACTTATGGTTTTGTTCATTTCTAGTTTATAATCTAATAATAAGTTAATATTTTAAATAAAATAATGTAAATTGATTTAAAAGTAATCTTTAAATTTTATTAAAGCAGTTAAATAATATTTAAAGGTTTAATCTAAATTAGTATTTTACCTGTAAAGTCATTTCTAATGTAATATTCTTTAATTTTTTTTTCATTTGTAGTTTTTTTAAAATAAGTTGTAATTAATTAGTAGAGGTTAGGTTAAAAGGTCATCTCTGGGTGTGTGCATGCATGGAGATGTGTGAAGCAAATGAATAACTAATAATTTAACTACAATATTGATTAAAAACAAATGAATGAATAAAGGTATTGTAATTAAATTTTTAAAAGTCTATTGATAAATAAATTAGTGTAGTTTATTTAATATTTATTGTTATTTTATTTTATGTAATATATATTTTTTTAAATATTACATAAGAAACTAATAATTACCTTGTAATTTACCCATTAAATCAGGTGAATTTCAAATAATTAGATCAATTGCATCAGTAATCAGTTTCTCAGCTGATTTAAACAGGTGTTAAAGTTAAATATAAAATAACTTATCTTTATTGGTTATCTTAAAAAGAAATTGACATAAAAATTGAGGGAGGGGTAAAAATTATCAGGTTATAAATAGAATATTTTTAGTGTGTTAGTATTGCTGCATGCATGCTCTTGAATCCTGAACTTTTCTTTTCTTTAAAAAAAAAAAAACAAGTTGTAATTTTCTTTAAAAAAAATTTTTTTTAAAGCAAAAGTATGTAAAAATATATTTGTTCTAAATTAAAAATAAACCCATTTTCTTGATATCAACTTTCAGTTAATTTTAAAGCTATAGTAACAAAATGTTTAAAGGAAATTAAGGAAATTTTAAGACTTCTGTCTTCATTTCTAATTTGCATGACTTATATCTATGGGAAAAATAAATTTAGGATATCAACAGTTAGTATTTTATGGCTAAATATCATTATTGCACTGAACTTTTATCATCTGAAAATGCTTAGTTATTATCTAAGTCATGGTCTTCAACCTTTTCACACCTGCAGACCGGTAAAAGTAAGGATAAGATTTCACAGACCAGCAGAAGTTTACAGATAAATTTTTATTGGGGGGGGGGGGTTTGAGAAATACGTTGTCTTCACTGAGACAAAAGATAGACACCAAAGTTATTTTTATTTTTAAAAAAAGGTAACAGAAAGTGGTTTTAAAAATAAAAGTTTTAGTATTTTAATGGTATACAAATAAAGCCAAAAAAAATATTGCCTTATAGGCCAAAAAAAAGTGGGCGTATTTTTAAACAAAAAAAAAAAAGAAACGAAACTTGAAAAAGTCAAAAGTTTTGATCTTACTATATTTTGGGGTGGTGGGGGTGTATTGAGAAATACTCTGTAAAAGTTAGAAACAGAACTTATAGCCAAAAAAAACACTAAAAATGAAATATTGAAAGAGAGAGTAGAAAAAATTTAAGAGATCAAAAAAAGTCACGTTACATTTTATTGTTTTAACAACGCTGACAACAGCTGTGATTGGCTATCAAAAGATAACCAGAGTTTGTGTAATAAAAAACTTTTTTCTACCCCCCCCTTCCCATAAACATCTGTGATAAATAGAAAAGCAAATTAATTTATGTATGATTGATTAGATTTTGTTTTTGTTCTGTTTCTTTTTTTTAAATAAATGTGATGAAAAAATAAATAAAAATTGTTCATATTAATTAAAAGTTTAAAATAAAACAGAGCAAAACTCTCCATACAGTATTGCTACCTGTGCTAAACAGAGTAATCACTGGAAGCCAGAAGGCTTGTGCATAAAATCCCCATCTAATGCCTACTCATCTACAAGCCAGAAACTAGTCTGGGGATATTGGATGAGTAGGCATTAGATGGGGATTTTATGCACAAGCCTTCTGGCATCCAGTGATTACTCTGTTTAGCACAGGTGGCAATACTGTATGGAGAGTTTTGCTCTGTTTATCAACAATTAATGTGCTAGTATAGGAAATGTGATCATGTGATGCATAAAAGTTTAAAATCTTATTATTTTGTTATTATAAACTTTCTTGCCAGTCTAGCTTGGACCGACAGGAAACTTCCGCAGCCCGGTGGTTGAAGACCACTGATCTAAGTAAACTAAAACTTAAACGAGGAAAGTTGAAAGACATTGTAGTGAACTTTATTATAGTTTAAAATGCATCAATCTCCTTGTTTTAAAATTTATATAAACCTGATTTAAAGTCCAAGATTCTAATAATGATACCTGATATTGACTTTAAGATATTCCTGCTATAATAAGTGCTTGTTTCTAAAAAATGGTTTTTATAAAAGAAAAATATTCTACACTAAAGTAAGGAAGGATAAATTTTGTCAGTCAAGTGTATAATATAGTTATAGTATTAACTTTGCCTAATGTTCAATTAAAAATGTATTGAATACGATAGATTAATTATCTACCTTTGAAACAGTTGGACAAAATGCTATAAACTACCATCATCAATGATAAACTTTTGTCTATACAATGAACTGTTATATTTGCATTTATTTATATGTAAAGTTGTGATAATTATTCCTAGCTCCTAAACAGACGAAATTTTCTAATTGCAAAATAATCCTACTCTTATGTTGAGAAGAGTAAAGAAAAATTGTTTGGAAACACATCTTAAAATATTATATGAAAAAATAATTAAAAAAAAAAAAGTTGTTTTAAAAAAAATGTGTTCGCTTAAAAGAGAATAATGGAATTGAAATAAAAGCTATATTATTGTACATTTAAACCTGGGATCCTATAATAATGTTTTCAGCTGAAGAATTTTTTTTACATGTTATTCTAGTGCCAGCCTATTCTTATTATTTTAATATTTAGTATATCTTTAAAGGAAGAAATTAAAATATCTTTAAAGAACTATTAAACATATTTCATTTTTAGAAATCATTGCCAAGCTTATGAATGTTTTGACCAGAAGCTTCGAATACCGTCAGATAAATTATCTTCAATAAATTGAATATGTCTAGAATGGAAAAACCAGTATGGAGCAGAAACTATGAACTTAAGTTACTGTATTATTTTTTTTTATTGTCTGTTTTATTGGTTTTTTAAAAAAAAGAAACCAGAAAAATATTTATGCTATATATTTTGTTTTTAAAATATGTGTAATACAATTTAACATAAATATGCCAGGTAAACTAAGGTTATAATTTTAATCTTAATGGGTTTATTAGAATGAGCAGACAGATATTCTGCCATATTCAAGTAAATTTTCTATTATTATATTTGTTAAGCATTTCACAAGTTAAATTATATTTAATAGTTTTATTCTTGGAGATTTTATTATCTCAGTCTTAGTTTATTTATATGGGTGGTATTTCACTCAGTCTTACTTTAAATCAGCCAAAGAGGTTTATCAGAGGGTTTCCATTTATTTGTTTTATAAATGCTACATCAATAATAACTGAAAATATTTTTTATATGCATTGAGAATTAGTATTCTTGCATTTAATTTGCAATCTTTTAAATGTCCACTAGTCACTATATTTTAGTATTTAATATTTTATTATGTGTGCAATGTACTTTTGCCTAGAATTTTTATATGCATTTAATTTTAAAGTAATTGTTATATTAGTCGGTTGACATAGTTTATATTGTTGGTTCTCACGTTGAGTATACATGTTGTATTTTTAAGATCCTTATTGATAACTTAGTAAGTTCATGTGAAGTCTATATCTTGTTGTTAGTTTAGTATTTGTTAGCCTCATAGTGCTAGGCTTTGTTAACTATTATGAATATGCTTAATGGAGTAGACAAAGTCCTCCATCTTTATTGTATTGCTTTTCCATGAGGTGATAGTGCTTGTTCCTATTTAGAGTTATTGCATCCCAGATATTTGTATTCCTAGTGATTGTGATCACATTTTTTTTAAGTACTGGAATCCCATGACATTCTTATTCAGCTCTGTGGTTGCATATATGTACTTAGTTTTGCCTATCATCCATGATGAATTACTGCTAGTTCCACCACAGTAGGTGATATTGCATTTGTTTTTAGATTATGTGATAACAAGATATGTTTGTTTGAGGAATTTTGCTTATTCAGGTTGTAGTTAGCTATTTTAATGCTTATAGGTATATCAATGTTTGAATTGTGTTGTTATGATAGTTTTATCATCCACAAAACAACCAACAATAATTTATATATATTTTTAAGTATGTTAAATTATGCATATGGTATAAGTGGCAATTCACACATACTAATTTTTATATGCTCATCCAGAATTATCGCCGCTGGATTTGTAAGTCTTTTAAATTTTCATTTAAAAAAAACACTTAGGGTAATAATTTTAAATGACCTCTGATGAGTGGCCCATACATCTAATTTATTTTAAAGTTAGCTAGAAATTTGCGTAAACACATCATTAGCTAGAATGTTAGTAATGTTAGTGTAACTAATGACAATTTTTTTTTAAACATATGCTGTATATGTATAGCTTAGCGTTTGCTTAGCTTAGGATAATGAATATTAACCTATTGTTGTGTTATTCTGGTTTTTTTAAAAATAACACCGCAGTATTATTACATATGCTAAGAAAAATAGAATTATGCTTGTTAAATTTAGATCATTATAATTGAAGTTTACAGATTTGGAATCTCTAATTGTTAAAAGAGATTAGAATTTAATATCAAATAGCCTCTGCTTGCTCTTGTGTGTATTTATTTATTTTATTATTGGGTTTGTCAAAATAAACATTTTAAAAGAGTTTAAGAGGAATACTCAGTAACTTAGGTAGATAAATTGTTATAAGCTTGTAAACCAAAAATAAAGTTTTAAAAATTAAAATGTTTCAAAACAGATTCCAACGCTAACTTGGCAATGTTTCGTCTAATAAATTTTGTTTGTAAATATTTTCTTTATGTTGTTATTAATAAATCATATTATTATTATTATTATTAAAAGTTTTGTTTCTGTTTGTCTTGCTTTTATATGAAAAATATTATTGTCTTGAGTTCCAGAGTTCATAAGATTTTGAATTCAAAAGTTCATAAACATATCATAAAGTATATAAAATATATTTTGATACTGGTTTAAATTATAAAAGCATGCTAATCTAAGTGATTCTCAGATTGAATTACAGTAACAGATAATTACATTATATCAGATACTTAATTGAATGCTTATTTAAAAGTTGATTTTTAAGTTATCAGTATATCTTCTCAGACTGAAGATTATGCAATGAAATGTAGAAAATTAATGCTTCAGAAGAGTATTTATCATTTACTATTATTTTAAAAGCTGCACATTATCTATGTTTAAAGAATTACAATCCATCTGCATTTAAGGTCCTTAGTAGGTTGTCTGTGAGTACGGGGAAAGACATAAAAAGTACCCTTGTCCTTTTCCTTGCATGAGTAATATTTTAGGTAATAGGCCATTGTTCATTAAAATTTAGATTAATTCATCAAATCTTTTGATTAATATTTTTTGTTTATTATTCTATGATTGAACATAAGCTAGTTCTCTTATGGTCAGCCAAGATATCACTCACTTGTTTATTCATCCTAGCAATTATTTAGTAGGCAACATAATCTTTTATTTTGCACAAGAGTTTAGTTTTAAAACCCCTGAGACTGTTTACTCTTGTTGCCTTGTTAGTTTTAATTT
This sequence comes from Epiperipatus broadwayi, assembly GCA_028023455.1. Taxonomy (NCBI): domain Eukaryota; kingdom Metazoa; phylum Onychophora; class Udeonychophora; order Euonychophora; family Peripatidae; genus Epiperipatus; species Epiperipatus broadwayi. Next base: position 679,726 of record JAQFVV010006308.1, on the reverse strand, counting down.
AATGTGATAGCCCTTCCAAACAGAGTATCATTTATTCTTATTCACAGAGTATGATCTGATGGTAAGCTAATTCTAATAATTATTAATTAATGATTTAAATTATCTTTTATATTGTTTAGTGGTAGATTATTAATATGCCATATTAGTTATATTTGCACTGGTATTGGATTTGGTCTCTATCTGATTGTATATCTCTGGATCATCATCTTTTTCCTTAAATTTATTGTAACCCCACTGAGCCAAGTCATTAAGAGTCTCTAATAATAGTTTCTTTCTCTTCATCATCTCTAATAGTACATTCATTTATCTTATTTATCATTTCCCTCTTCTCATCATCTCCCTCTTTTATCTTTGTCATATCTCTCTCATTTCTCATCTTCATCTTTAATAGTTTACTCTCATAATCATTTCTCTTATTATCTCATCTCTCTTCCATTTAATTTTATCATCATTTCACCATCTATTCCATTTCATCTTTCCATCTCCTTCTCCCATCTTCTTCTTCTCATTTCTTTTATCTTCCACTCTCTTCATCTCATTTTATCGTCATCTTCTTTTGTCTTCATATCTTCGCTATCTCAGCTTTATTTATTTCACTTCATCATCATATCATTTTATCATCTTTGCCTTTTCTCTCTCATTTCTCATGCAGTCTATTCCTCTTTTTTTCTTTTTTCCATTTCTTTCCCTCTCTCTCTTCCTTTCTTTCTTCCCCCCCCCTCTTCATTTTTCTTTTGGTTACAATATATAACAAGATTTTTTTTTATATGTGTACTATGATATATAAACAAAAATTTAAATATTATTATACAGTAGTTATTAGTAATAAATTGAGGAATATTTTACAGTGTGTTCACTCATGCATTGATTGAAGCAATAAGAAAAAAAATTAAGATATTTTTATTTTTCAAGAAATTATCACTTCTCTAATTATTTTAATGTTTTTAAATCAGTATTAACTTTAAATATATTTTAAAATGTAAAACTTTAAGTAATTGAATTATTCTTAGAAAATATTATTTCTATCAACCCAAAAAGGATAGTAAAGGAAGAATAAAATATATTCGCTATCAACATAAACTGAAGAAATTTATATATATTGTAATGGTCAGAAAGTATATTTGCTTTAACCTGACTCAGAGGCCTAGGAAAGAGGGTTCAAACCTCACCTACATCTCTAGGTTCTAACTAAGTGACTCACTCCCTTAATCTCACAAGAGTTAATTTTCTAATGCAGCCAGTGGTCAGGTAGAGATAAAACTCTTAGGAATCCTAGCATATGATGATCAGGTTTACACATATACAATAATGAACATCTATAACTAAGTTATTATTATAAATTATAATTTATTGTTACCATAAGGTTATTTATGTTGCACTTAATGAAATTATTTACAATAACAGGAAAGTACCCGCATATGAATATAAGATTCAATTGTACTTAGATTTTTAAAATAAAAGAAAAACAAAACATTTGATATGCATTATTAAACATGGAGATATATTTGACTAGGAAGAGAGGACATTCATAAATTGATCTATGATGTGAGAACATAGCGAAATTAACATGTTTAAATTAGCTAAATAAACTGGAGACTGAATTGAACATAATCTCATTTATATTAAATATATATACATAATCCCGATGAATCTTTAAAAATAGATTTGCATAGCAGCATACAGATCGTATATCAGCATGCATGACGCCAATTTGATCAATGTATAGCTACTTCACCTTTAATTGCAGGAACGAAGGGTTTTGTGATAGCTTAATGTTCATTCACTTCTCACTGCCTCTTTAACAGGAATCACTATTCCAGGCAACTGATATATCCAGTATTCACGAACTGACTGGGTGAAGTAATTCGAAAAATGCAATAAAAAATGTAGAGACTCTATATAATCACTAACACAGTACAGGGAATGCGGTCAAACGACCTTAAATATTAAAGCCTTATTAATATTAATATATATATATGATGCTGTATATTATTATGCTGAAAAATTTGTTATACACTAATATTCACCCACCCCCACTTCAAAGTCATAAAATAAACTTATATGCAGACATTTTTAGCCTGATTAATCAATAATTTTCATTATTTAACTAAGCTATGTATATAATTTTGATAAATATTGAATAGATAATATGAAAAAGATCACACTGTATCCCTCTATTACAAATACTAAATAACAGAGCCTTATATATACTGCGTCTCCCAACACACATTTATTTAATAAGCATTTAGTTTGATTAAGTATACAAGTGTATAATAATAATTGCGAGGTACTTTTCTAAAAAAATATAAATCAACAAATTAAATAGATGCATATATATATGATATGAATGTCTTTCTTAATCTAATTATAAAATGATTATAGTTTAGTTAACTAAATGGCTATGTATTCTTTTCTCTCCCCTTTAAAACATTTAATAAAAAAAAAAAAAAACAACTGCGAGAGGTGGAGAGAATTCTTTCAAAAAATCAAAATTAACTTTTAAAAATCATTGAGAAACAATGTCCACCTTTTATTATAATGGATTGTAAAATAAAATAAAAGTTTCAACTTATTTAAAATACCTCCCAGTTCCTCCCTTATATATATATATATATTCCACATTATCAATGAAAAAGAGATCTTGTTAATTTCGTTGCTAATGACACATCATTATCTATCTATATATATATAACAAGAGCAAAAAAACAGAATTAGTTGATCATTAGAATACATAATTCAACCCTTTCTTTTAAATATATGTAAGGTACAAATATATGTTAAGCAGGACAATAATACATATATAAAAAAATTGACAGATAAAAAAGTTAGCGTTAACTCAGACTTGCGTATATATAAGACATGAATTAAGCTTTATACAGATGGCGAATTAAGTGTCCATTTTTAAAGGCCTCATGATGCAGTTATTTCTAGATGGTTGTTATGTTCTACATCAGATGTCTGTGCTCCTGTTTCTATTTAGATAGGTTTTTCTTTCTGGTAGCAAAGGTAGGCAGTTATCAGACATAATTCTTCGGTCTTCTGCTGGGCTTCATCTCTAGGATTCCCTCTGAGGACAGACAAGGGCAGAGGAAAACTTTCTAGGCAAGCATGACTTGTACAGACATTTACGAATCGGTCCGACTTTAGCTCAAGAATATAATGATTCTGTTGTTGTTTTTTTAAACAAAGAAGAATTTGAGTGTTTATATCTCTTAATTGTTTTTCACATTAATTAATTAATTAATTGCAGTCTACTGATGCTTCCATTGTTTACCAGCTCTTAAAAGCATCATATGATTTTACACTATTGTTAAACAAACGATTTTATATTACCGCATTTTTCTTAATTGATCTTAAGTTAAATTTTTTTTTACTTAATCTATTTTGTGCATCAGCTGATTTCTTTATTTGCTGATGTAATATTTTTCTATATTTGCTGATGAAATAATTTATTTCACTTTAAACTTTTTCTATAATTTCTAAATTATATACATTTAATTTTCCTTTATAATTTACAATTTATTTTAGCATTATGTACACACATATATTATTAATCATTTATTTTAATATTCATTCACTGTGGTCGGCTTTATGGTCTGTGGTTAAATAAACAGGAATGGTGAAGCACACATATATGGCTATATGTATGTACAGCTTCAATATGTACAAATAAAATGTCCATTAATTAAAAAATTATTATGATAACTATACATCCTTTTGGTGCCCATACACGTGGCTTGATTAGTGAATTAATCACTGATTATAATGATTTATTTAAATAGGAAAAGGCCTAACATGTTACTTAAATTATTAAATATAATTAATGAAATTGAGAACTTGATCTTTGATAGAATATTAATTAAAGGACAGTGTAAGATGGCTATGTATCATTGGGTAAATCTTAAAGAAATAGGTATAGTTTATGCATTGATAATTCATGATGTGATGGTGATGGTGGAAAAAAAAAATGCAATTGTATGAATTTTAATATTATTGTAAATAAATAATAGCAAACATTGTTTATAGACTTTAATAATAAATATGATAAGAATGGAATATAATTGATTTAATGAGGTATTTTGGGGAGCTATTGAGAGTTGAAAATAGCTAGTAGAGATTTTATTTATTTATGATATTGAATTTATTCATATTTCAAAAGTTAGTATAATGCTTTAGTTTGAAAAAAAGAATTTAAGATGAGTGAAATTAAAAATCAAGAAGGACAAGAAAATATTTGTTCTGTTCAAGAACAAGATCTTAAGGAGATATTGGAGATGGAAGTAAGAATGAAAGAAAAAAATGTTGATCTTGCAAAAGATAAAGGAATAGGAGAAAGTTTTCCACTTAAGAGAAGTGAAAAGAAAAGTGTTAATGTTGAAAAAAATAAAAATTTGGTATATGCATTGATAATGGAAATGAATAAATCTCTGAATGAAAAGCTAGATGAAACTAATAAAAGGTTAGCGAAGTTAGAAAATAATAAATCTTTAAGAAAAGATAATAGATCTCTAAGTGAAAAGTTAGAAAAAAATACATCTTTGAATGAAAAGTAGAAGAAAATAATAAAAGATTAGAAAAGTTAGAAGAAAATATGAGTAGCAATATGATTGAAAATCGTCAAGCCATTAAATTAATAAAAGGAGATTAAAAAAAAATTTGAAATATTAAATGAAAAGTTCACTGCAAATGAAAAGTTATAGGTGTAATAAAAGAGGAAATAAATGAAAAATTAGGGGCATATATACATAAAAGTGGTCATGTTTTTAAAGCTCGGGTTGAAGAAATTATTTTAAAATGTCAAGTTAATTAAAATGAGATCAATCAGAAAATAGAATAGTTGGGTGAAACTTTATTTAGTGATGTTAGAGGTATTAAAAATCAAATGCAGTTAATCAAAAGTAAAGTTGAACTTGTAAAAACAGAATTAAAAGAAAAAATTGACAAACATAATCTAGAATTCAAAAAAGAATTGGAACAGAAGTGAAATTACAAATGACAAGATTTAATAAAACTGAAGATCAAAAATATCGATTTAAAGTTGGAGAAAAGTTTAAGAAATTAGAAAAACAATTAATAAATTGAATAGAGAAAAATAAAGATATAAGTGGAGAGAAGTGAGCAATATAAACATTGATCAATTAAGAGAGGAGCAAAAGAATTATATAGATTGTTTATTTGGTAAAATGAAGTTGGATAATCAGATACATGATGGAAATTTTAAAATTGATGAAATTCAAATAAGTAATCGGGACAGATTAAAATATTTAGAAAATGTAGGAAAGAAATATTCTAGTCAAATTTTAAGAAATCAATTGTTTGATAAAAACTGCTACAAGAGAGAACAGGGTGAAAATATCATAAATAACAATAGGGAAAAAATAAGTAGATATCAGGTAGTAGAATCTGGAGGAGATCACCAATCCAGTGAAGAAGGAATAAGTATAAATAATTCCATAGCAATAAGATTTACAAAAATAAAACCTTTTAAAAGGGATTCTATGGAGAATCCTTTAGAATTTCTAAATAATTTGGAGGAATTGTATTATTAGTACCCTATGTTAGAAAGTGAAAAATTGGCCATTTCAAGTAATCATTTATACTCTGCTGCAAAAGATTGGTGGCAGTCGCAATTTGAAAATCCTGTTGTATATGGAGACTTCAAATGCTTAATATTATCTAGTTTTGGGATTCTGACAAGTAAGATTGTGTCAGATATCAGATGATGCAAAAAATATATTAATAAAGGTAAGTATTCAAAGTTTTTCCATAACCAGGCTGTGATTAAAAACCCTTACTTCTTTCCCTCTATTGGAAACATAAATTGTAAGATTAATTAGATATAATCTATATCATGTTGAACAAATCCTTATTGCAGTGGATAGGCATACCATCAAGAAGGTTACTGAAATTTTAGATGTTTTAGAAGTGAGTGAAGGTAATATGGAGAGAAGAAATAGAGTCTTAAGGATAAAATAAATTTTCCAGCTTCTGCAATGGAATTTAGAACTAATATGCCTTTGGTGTAAAAAGTGGAATTGTTTCTAAAGTGAAAAATCATAATATAATGAATAAAGTAAAAAATAAGCCTCTAATTCATGATAGTCAACCTTCAACAAATGGAATCATGACTATTTTGAGAAAAAACAGGAGGCAAAGCCAAAGATAAGTTAATGTAAAATTAGGGAGGTCATTTGGTTGTGTTCCTTGCAAAATTGTAAAACAAGTTGGAGAGAATGCTTTTATGCTTTCAACTCCAGAAGATATTAGGGAAACATATAATGCATGGAGCCTTATTCCTTATTCTACTAGAATATAAAGTGGAAGCTGTAAAATTTTATATGGTAAGAATTAGTTTTAAATATGGAGATATTTTAGAGTTTGTGAGTTTTCTAAAGATAGATTAATAGACATAACATTTGATTCCAAGAATAAAAAGAATTTTGTTTGTTTGATTGTTTTAGGAAAAAAAAACAGTAGAGATAAATATAAAAAAAACTTTTTTAGGATTAAATTATAAAATTTAAAATTAAATATGGGGAGGGGAAGTTGTGCCCTTTAATTTAGACTATATTTTAAGTTGTATAATTTTAAATTTTATTGTAATGGTCAGATTCCTCAATCTTGCTAACACACTGCAGAATTTAAACCCAGACACCGAACTCAACACTAGAAAAGGCTACTTCCCGAAAATCCTAAGGTTGAATCCAAAGTCTACACTCCATAACTCCACCTATGTGATAATGCATCTGATGCTACTAATAATATAACCGTTTTACCAATGCCGGTGATAAGGGAGAAGCAAGAGACTCTATACTACAATAAAAACTTAGGTTTGCTAACTAACATCATGGATGGTACAAAAGATATATAAAAGTGATGTAGACCGAGATAGTAATGTGGATCAAGAAAGTAAATAATTAGAATCAAAATAAATAGTAAAATTCGAAAGATTTATTGATTTAACAAATATATACGTGCACTGTCTGTGAATATAAGACAGCAACATTGAATAATTAAAAATATATGTTGAAACAAAATGTCATTCAAATTTACATAATGGCTGGTTAATTAATTATCTATATCTTGGGTTAATGCAATAACATTACGATAATGTACCTAAGTAAAATTTATAAAGAGAGTTTGATGCGAGATGCTTTGAGTAAATATAATAAATTATTGAATTAAAAGATTTGAGATAGTAAAGATTTCAATAAAACATTTATTGAATTCGAGAATAGAACGGACTGATACTCATTAAGCTATAAGATATGGGATGTGATTAAGATGCACAAATCAATGGAAATAACTAAATTCACATTAAGAGATCAGTGGTGCTAGTGAGGATTTAATGTAAAGGATGGAGGGTGTGGTGCGTTGAAACCACAGAGCTTTGTAAAATAAAATAACAAATCAATAAATAAGAAAAATGATATATGGGATGGTGTCTTGCCATAAATCCATTTGAAGTTGTGTCATGTGGCAGCCCAAGTCTGAACTCATCCAAGTACTTAGTGATTGTGTGACAACTGTGTAGAAATCCCAGGTGTGACAATTCTGGTACACACTCTAATTGGGAACTGCAGGGGAAAAAAGGGGGAAACGGTCTTAGCCATTTAAAACCCTTGAAGAAACAAAGCGGTCTCAAACATCAGATACACCTACCAGCAACACTCGAACAAACTACATAAAATATTTTTAAAAGGACTCATTTTAGTTTAATAAGGTGCCTAATCAATTCCCAAATATTTACTTTAAGAAAGTTCTCACATTCTTAACTTCAAAATTATAAGTTTTGGAAATTAAGCAAAAGACAATAAAACATATTCAAAATGGGAAAATGCATAATTACGGAGTTTTATAAGAATACAGGAATTAATATGCAATCACACATTTGTATGCTATTCACTCATTAACCTCGCACATATCCTCACATTATGTTAAAACAAATAGACATATGGATTCTTAAATGCAAATTATTTAATGATTAAAAGATAGTAAGATAGCCCTCAAACAAGTGATTTAACAAGATATTAAAATATGACCAATTTATATTAAAATACGCTAATCGATGGCATATTAATTTAAGAGAAAAAAAAAGAGTAATTCGCTCGATTGATGGCTATACTGGCACAACATCATAATAAAAGAAAACAGATTAATAAATACAAAATATTAATCCAAGTATAGAGACAGAGCACACTAATAAGTTACAGAAAGTTTAAAAAAAACATTTTAAGATAGGAAACAAATTAAATTAGCTATAGCTTATAAGAAGGGACATAATTTCACAAGAACTCTTGGGTTAATTGGGTTACCTCATTGGAAGTAGGGCATTCAAATGCATTTTCATATGGAGACTTTTCTAGTTTGATGGCAGCAGCATTTACAAGAATTTGGCAGTAACTTTTGGTTCAAAGTTCACATCTTCAGCAGTGGTGGCAGTTTTCAGGGCTTCTTAAGTTAAGGCATCAGATGGGATAATGTGCAGCAGACAGCCATTCTGAAAGGAAAATAGCCTTCTTGCCAGCTCTACTCTGACATTTTAAATATCTCATTAAAGGCTGGGGTGTGCAGTTCTCCGAATACACCTGGCTTTAACTTCTTGTAGTGGAATAAATTCTTAACTCTCAGCAAATTCAACTTTTACAAAATAGCTTTTTGACTCACAATTATAATTGAAAACTTTAAAATGTACTTGACAACTAATTTCTGACTTTAATAACAAATTGCTTGAAGACTACTTGCCCATTACCTGTTAAAATAAAAACAGCCCTATATATCTGAGAGCTGTACAATAATACTGCCCTGCAGCATAACAACCATACCCAAAACAAATTTGTTATCTAATCAATGCTGTAATTAAACTTATATGAACATCCAAAGGAATCTTATCCGAACATCCAAAGGAATTTAACAAATGTGATAATTAATTATATTATTGTTAATTACCTTGTAGATATTCAGATTAAAACTTTAATTTCATTTAAGAAAAATTCGCTAATTAAAAATACCTTAAGTGGTCATCTGCTGTATTTCTTGATAAGCCACTAGAATACATTAATTAAAACTATTATTTTCTTACCAACCCCCATTTACTTTTTATATAAAATTGATGGCATGATTTTAAAATCTAAAATAACAATTTATTTACTTCTTTTAATTTTCAATGTTTAAATCTACTTATGAGATGAATATAATTTTATTTTAAACTAAAACAAATATTACGAATGTAATATCTTTTTTTATGAATAGATTTAAACAGAAATAAGTTTAAATAACAAAATATTATTTTAACTTAAGTTTTTAAAATGAATATATCATGGTATATGCATAGATACGACCTATATAACCTACTTTTTAAACGAATATCTTTACGTGTATATACACATAATTTATATTAGTTATTTCTGCTGAGAATTAGAAATGTATATATAACATGAGCAGTTTACTCATGGTTTAAAATTAGGCAAAAATTTTGGCATATAAGCGCACTACAGACACACTATGGGGGGGTTTAAACTAAGGTATGAGGGCAGGAAAGATGTGAGAAAAGATGAAACAAAGGGGAAATAAAGGGAGGGGGAGTTGTACCCTTTAATTGGGAATATATTTTAAGTTGTATAATTTTAAATTTTATAAAGTCAAAAATATTTACTTATTAAATTATAAAAAATAATAATCATTTTAGTTATCAGAGGGTTTGAACTTGGACTTAGTTAAAGTAGCATGAATGTTATAAATCCTGGGTAAAATATTTATTTTCAAAGGTATATAAAAATTTAATAAACTATAAATTAATAATATTTGATAATAATTGTTTGATATTTATTATTGTAGGGAAGTTCTAAGTTAACCTTATAAATAAAAGTATGCATTATATAAATGGATGATCATGCCTGTGTGCATCTGGTATTAAAGTAATGACTATTTTTGGTGAAATCTTAATTTATTTTCCAAAATCATTAACATTTATGTTCTGAATTTTATGATTAAAAGTTCATAAAATAAATCTGGGATTTAATCTGGAAAAAAAACTAAAATAATATAAATTGATTTAAAGTAAATGGTAAATTTTATTAATAACTATTGTAAACAGATAAAATTTGTTTTAAAAATAGTTTAACTATAAGCAATTCATTAAATAGTTAAAATAAGAGAATGGGGAAAATTAACCAATGGGAAAGTGCATTTTGGAATAAATTAACAACCAGCAGATGAGATGTAAAAAACAAGTAACTTGGTTTGTCTCCAAAAGTTTGCTTAAATTTTTGAAATCTGATTATATTAAAAAACAAGTAATTAACTATAATCTATTATATTTTTTTAACATGATGTAGTAAAACAAGGAAATCTCTGCTGGCTAACTCAACAATTTAATAATTTTACCAAAATGTCTTAGAGTCTTTATATTGAACAGAATATTGGAAGAATGAAAGGGAAAAGTCATACATTTATGCTAAAATGTTGTCAAATAATACCTAAACTTAATGAAAACACTGTATTATGTTAATACATAATTTGATTAAGAAGCAAGATGAAATATTTATGTATTTTGACTATCATAACAGTTATGCAAAATTAAAATAGAATCGATGGATAAATAACAAAAAATTATTCGTGACAAAGTTAAATGTACATTTTTAAAGATAATTAAAACTAAAGTAATAATGAATAATAATGGAAAGATTTGCATATGGAAAAATGGACCTAGTATGATAAGAGAGCATATAAAAGTTTATTTGAATGAAAATTTCAATGAAAAATATAAATGGATGTTATTAGTTTTAGTATAACTTTCATATTTAATAAAATTTTATGTTAAGTTATATATATATATGTCAAATGAAGGATTAAAAGTTAGAAGTATATATGGATGTAATACAAGGCAGATGTAAAAGGAAAATGTTAAATGAAGATTATATTTATACCGGTAATTATTTATTAAAATTGTCAATGGAAAAATCACCTGAGAAATTGTTAATAATCTGTTTACATTGGAATTGTATAAGTTTATAATTTTCATATGAGAACAAAAGGGAGCAGGAGTGAGAGAAATGTCAAGGCATAACTAGTCTGAAACATTTAAAATGAGTGGAGTATCATTAAAAATTAAAGTCGTTCTTTTAGATGAGCTTGTATATTAAAGAAAAACAAGAAAAACTTGTAATAGAACATTTGTATATAATTTAATTTTATACTTTAAAATAATCATTGTCAATGTGGGGGATAAGTCAATAGATAAATAAATTAATAAATAATTTGATTTGTTTATCTATACAATTAATTGTTTAAAGGTTTTGTTTTATTAAATATTGTTGGATAATTAAAATAAATGTATATGAACAATGAGTGAAATATATCCCTTAAAGTGTTACATCTACGTATTATAAAAAGAGGGGATATGTCTGTGTCCGAATGTAATATTGAAATGATAAATGATCAAGTTTAAAGTTTGATCTTATGCTCAACTATTAATGTTTTAATATAATTGTAACAGAGTTATAGCTAATTTTAGTTTATAATTCTTTATAGGCTATTGTTTATAAGACATGTATGAAGCAGATATAGTCTGCAAAAAGGAAGTTAATACCCGAGTTATTAAATAAAATGAAGTTACAGATTTTTTTTATATTTAAAATGCACCAAAGTGTGGTCTATCAACATTTAGCTTAATATCATAAATTGTAAATGGAAATTAGTCCAGGAAGAGATAAATTATCATATTTGATGGTTTATAATATAAAAGTTTTGGATTCTCATCTGATCCTTCGTGTCAGCCATGGGTGGCACGATTTCTAACCAAAAACACATTAATATAAAGTTCCTGGGCTAGCGATTCTCTATTAATATTGACTTATTTGTGTGTTTGTTTACAAAGTTTACTTTCTTTTATTTCTGAATTATTTTTCCCAAATAATATTTTTGATGATGAGATAATAGTTGTTTTTTTTTGTTAATTTTTATTGACAAGAGGGTCTTTTTCAGTGTGTGTTCAAATAGTAATTTGTGTTTTTTTTAAAATAGTATTACTGTTTTTGTAAAATTGGATTGCCAAAATTCAAGAGAGAATGTGTTTTTTTTATTATGGATCTTTAAATAATAATTGACATTACTTTGATAGGTTTCCATTTGATTGCCGACAACAATTATTGGGAGAAGTGTTTTTTTTTTTCGTGTGTGTGTATGTTTAAATAAAAATTAAAACCGTTACTTTTATCGGTTTACATTTGATTGACAACCGATTTGACTCCCTTTCATTCATAAATTATGGTTTTGGTTCTACAAATAAATATTTTTGACAATGGGACAATAATAGTTGTTGTTTGTTTAATTTTTTATTGACAAGAGGGTGTTTTTCAGTGTAGGTTCAAATAGTAATTTGGTTTACATTTAAATAATGTTACGGTCTTACTTTGATCGGTTTACATTTGATTGCCGACACTAATTATTGGGAGAAGGGGTTTTTTGTGTGTACAATTGTAGCCAACAATTATTGGGAGAAGGGGTGTAACCATTTAAAGAATAGTAGTTTACTTTACTTTTAGTGGTGGTGTCCATTTGATTGCTGACAATAATTAGTGAGAGGGGTGGGTGTTTTTGGGTGATGATTAAATACTAACTTATCTTCCTTTTATTTTACATTTGATTGCTGACAACAATTATTGGGAGAAAGGGGTTGTTTTTTATTGTGTACGTTTAAGTCAAAATTGAAGTTACTTTTATCGGTTATATTTGATTTACAACCAATTTGACTTTCTTTTTTTTTTTTTCCTTTATAAATTATGGTTTTGTTTTGCCCAAAACCTAATATTTTTGGCAATGGGACAATAATAGTTGTTGTTTCTTTTATTTTTATTGACTAGAGCAGGTCTTTTATTGGTGTATGTTCAAATAGTAATTTGGGTTACATTTAAAAAATAATTGATTTACCTTACTTTTAGTGCTTTACATTTGATTGCCAACAACAATTAGTGGGAGGGGTGTTTTTGTGTATGATTAAAAAATAATTGTACGTTACTTTTATTTTTTTTTACATTTGATTTCCAATAACAATTATTGGGAGAAAGGGTTTTGCGTTTTTTTTTTGTTTGTGTGTATGTTTAAATCAAAATTTAAGTGACTTTTATCTGTTACCATTTGATTAAAAAACCAATTTGATTTTTTTTTTTTTTTTCATTTAGAATAATTTTTTTTTTTTTTTTTTTTTTTGATGAGGGTTTTTTTTTGTTTGTTTTAAATAATTTTTTTTTTTTTATTAAATTATTTTTTTTTTTTTTTTTTATTTTTTTTTATTTTATTCAACAACAATTTATATGATTAAAGAATAATTGACGTTCCTTTTATTTGACCATTTGATTGCCGATGACAACAATTATTGGCAGAAGAGGGGTTTTTGGGGCTATGTTTAAATAAAAATTTTAGTTATTTCTTTTATTTTATATTTGATTGCCGACAATAACAATTATCGGGAGAAGAAGGGATGTATGTTTAAAATAAAAATTGAAGTTACTTCTTTTATTTTTGACATTTGACGAAGGCCATTTGGAATCCCTCAAACAAGCTTGCCTTTACAAAGTGAACATTTTCGTCGGCCACAACGAGACTTACAAATGAAAGTCGAAAGATGTTTTCGGACCTCAAATCTGCATATATTTGTCACACAATCCAATCTTTTCTTTCAGCAGCAGGATGGGTTTTTTTTTCTGCTGTAGAAATATTCCAGCGCCGGTTTCCGTGTCTGGAAATTCCCATCTTTTCAAGTTTTCTGTTGTTTGAATTAGCCATCTTCTTGGTCCCGGAAAATTTCTTGCTAAAACATGACTCAAAGCATGATCGTTTAAAATTTTTACACTACTCTACCCTAATCTAGAATTTAGGAGGCTTATAGCTTTATGAGGAACAATCATGACACTGTTTAAATTGTTAAAAGGTAACAGTACATCAATTCGTCTTAAAAAAAGGCCCCGATGAAAATTTAAATACTTTTGATACGATCACATTAACACACCCTCGTATGATATTGTTACATAAAATACATAACACAGCATTATGATATAGTGCATGACACAAACAACTACAGCATTTTCCTCTGCTGTTAGCATCGGAAAAAGCCACACTGTTAGCCACTAAGCCGAGTTAGCACTCTTTCTAGATTTTATCATAGAAAGAAGACTTAACTCAGAGTTAACACTCTACCTTTAACTCTGAGTTAACAATCTTTCTAGGATTTATTTTAGAAAGAATGCTTAAAGGCTTGGGTGCAGCCACAGAAATGGCATATTTCTAGAAATTTAGCTAGAAATAGTGCCACCCGCGGCTGGCACGAAGGATCAGATGAGAAACAAGTTTTGTTACATGTACTGTGACTGCTAAGTGATGCTGCAGTACCACCAAGAAGCCTGAAAGTGATAAATTTCTATCCCAAAATGGCTAAAATCAATGGAAAATTAAAATGCCTAAGGTAAGACATCAAAAGTAAGTAAAAAATCAAGTAAAAAACGCCTAAGGCAAGATATCAAAAGTAAGTAAAAAATCAAATAAAAAAATCGGTTCACCTAAGGAAAGACATCAAAAGTAAGTGAAAAATCAAGTAAAAAAAATCAGTTAAATACATAAAACACAATCCTCTCTGCCCACATAAAAGTTAAAGTGCAAAAATTGGCTAAATACATGAAACACAAATCCATCAAAAGTAAGTAAAAATATAGTAAAAAAATTGGTTAAATACATAAAGCACAAATCTCCCCTCCCCCCACATAAAAATTAAAATGAAAAAATTGGTTAAATACATAAAACATAAATCCCTCCCCATGAAATAAAAGAAAAATTATAATACTAAATGTCAAAAAATTAACATATGCTAAACCCTATTTAATGCTTCTTTCAAAAGCCTAAACAAAGCAAGAAGTAGAATAAATGGCGGATGGTGTGAAAAAAGGAATGGCACTACATATAAAAAAATCCAACACTTGCATGAAGTATCAACAAACAAAAAACCTAATTAACCTACTTTTTGAAAATATAATACTAAATTTCATCAATATTTAAAAAATTATTAAATTATTTTCTGCTTTGAAATTATGGCATATCATAATATATGAATGTTAAAAAGAAATGAAATAAATTAAATAGAATAAAAAATAGAAAAGTGTACATCATAACTGATTACAGTTACAGGAAAAATTATTAAAAAGTTACATTTTAGAAGTTTTTAAAATAGATTTATATAAATATGCAGTGAAGAAATATTACCATTTTTCCATCCTAGTGAAATCAAATTTGGATATTCATTCCTAGATCTCTCCATTAGTGACAAAGAGAAACTTGTTCAGCAGCCCAGATCAGAATCTATCAAATCCAGCTTAAAGTCCCATGATTAATTAATACCGGTATGTTTTAATAATATATTAAATTATAACTTAATCATATATCTTTCAATCTAATAATTTATGCATATTTTATTTATTCATTAACTTCCTATCTACTGGTTTAATTATTTCCATAACTTTAGAATCTATCTAGTTTGTAAATGTATTTATGTAATTTTTATCTTGAATGATGGAGGGAGAAATTTCTAATTAATTAACCTGATTATGTTTTCACCTGCTTTTAAAGTCTCAAGAGAAAACAGAGCAAAGTTATTTTTAAGGTTTGTCTTACCCCCCCCCCCCCACCATTATATGATGGCATGGTATTTAGATTATATGTATAAAAATCAATGAAAAGTGGCAAGAATTTATTTATTTAAAGTTTTAAATCTTTTTTCTTAATCTTGCTCTATATATGTGAGATCTAATATTTAGAAACTAGATTATTAAAGTTATAATAAATAATTTTGTAAATAGTTACTTTGCATATTTTCCAAAAATTAATGCCGTAATTAAAATAAAGATACTCTGTAACAGAACTTATAAACTATGGCAATATTATAATTTCATATTTGTGATTTTAGAAGTAACCTATTCAATGTTTCTTAAAAATATTTGTAAAACTAATACACAATTCATGTACCATTCTCAATAAATGCTCAATTGCGAAATCAAGTTATTCCAAGTATAGATAATTTTCTTAACTTAAACATTTTTTAATTATATATGTTAGATTTAAAAGTAATATTATAGATTGTGAATGGTGAGCTGATATTTTTCTGCCAGCTCATATTCATATATATATGATATATATTTTATTATAAAAAATATATATTACTTTATAATAATACTTATTTTTGTACTAAAAAAATAAAAAATAACACTTACTTTAAAATGGAGTTTTTGAGAGTTTTGAGAAAAATTAAATCAAGATAACAAAAAAGAAATAAGATCTTGCAAGTTTTTTTAATAAAAGCTTTTTTTTTTTATTTGTTTTTAATTCTTAGGAATTCTTATAGATAGGAGAGGAAAGAAAGTATAAAATTTTTCTGCAATTAATTCTATTGTTGAAACTTAAAAAAAAAGTGGAGAAATTTTTATATTGTCTATCACACTGATCAATTGGAATGTTTCCATGGGATTATAAACAAAATATGAAAAAAAGGAAGAACATGAAAGGTGTGAACTCAGACTTTGAAAAATATATATATAAATTACAGATTTGCCTTTTGTTTTAGGGATTAATTGGAATTTTGCTGAAGTCAGTATCTGATATATTGGTTTTAATTCAGTTCAGACTCTTCAATGAATAAATTTTTAAAATCTGCAAGTTAAATAAAGAGAAAGAAAACATTGGGTGGCTAGAGGTAACAGAACATTCCCCTTTGGGAACTTCTCTTTCCATTACCACCTGGAACTGCCATTGAAAATGCTGACATTGCATAGGACATTGAGAGTTAGCCAAAGAAAATGGACTAAAATGGAAATTCCAGACAAACCACAAGCATAAAATGAAATACTTTGCCCCCAGGACCAATACACTGATTGATCAGGGTAACTAGACTTTTCTTTTTATTACAACAAACATTTGTGTGATAATATATGTATTATGTATAATGTCATATTTTTGAAAAGCCTCCGCTTCAAGCATATATATATAAGTTTCGACAATAGAAAAGTGGGTTTTTTATAGATTCGTTAATTATATTTATTTCACTAATTTAAATTAATCCACATTATATTGTTTTTTTATTTTATATTTTATTAATTAAACTTACCTTTATTTCCTATCATTGTTATTCTAATAATGTATATATGAATATGAAAAAAAAATTGTATCCTCAATCTAAGGGAATAAATATAGAATTTAACATTAGAATAAGGAGGTTTGAGTGTTGCTAACAATCATGCTCTTATAGTAAGTTGCCCTTGAGTTCACTTCATAGTACGTATTTATCATAATTATTAGTAAAATTTTATACATTTAATAAAGTGATGGCACATGTTCCTTTGAGAATGATGTGTTAAATCTGAATTAGTAAGGAATAGATCAGGATAGTTTGATTAAATAAATGAGAGGAAAGGGAATAAGAAGAAAATAGGAAAAAGGTATAATAAATGTTTCAATATTAGTCAAGTGTTGGTCTGATTTTTTTTTCTTATAACTAGTTAAGTATTATATTTTATTTCATAAAATTTTAGTCTGATAAAATTATTTTAGAGATTACATTTGGTGATTGCTGTTTGAAAACAAATAATTAACCATGATTATGGAAAACATAGTAATCTGGTCCAGGCTGAAAGGCTTGGTGGTGCCCTTGAATGACCACCATATTTTGTAATCTTTGAACATTTTCGATCGTGGCAAAATGTTTTGGCACAGAGGATCTGGGCAAAATAAAAAGTAAAAAAATGAATCTCAATGTGTAGGGCATGTTGCTTAAATAAACGGCCTGAGATCAGGGTAAAAGTAAGGTAAGGCAGGTTCAGGTGGTTAAAGTGGGGAGTTAGTATCCCAATAAGGGAGGGTTTTGAGTTTTGGAAATAAATTTAAAACAATTTAGATAAAATGCAAGATAGAATTAAGATAAAAATGTTCAAAGGAGATAAAGAAGAGACTCTATTTGAACACATGGAAAGTTTAGAAGAGTGTTTTTGTATGTACAGGGTAAAGGAAGAAGAGAAAATAATTATAGCAAGTAATCATTTGGCAGGTATGGCAAGAGATTGGTGGAAAATGATACAGAAAAGATCGGATGATTTTCAACAATATAAAAATAAATTAATGCATACATTTTGAAACATAAAGAAACAAGAAAAGATATGAAGAGTGGTAGAATTAGAAAGGTATAAAAAAGAAGGGATAGAAATATAGACAGTTTTTTTTAAATCAAATGTTGAAATTGAGAAGGATGATAGAATATTCTATTACTGAATGGCACATTATAAGTATTATAAAAAAAAGTATGCCAAAAAATATATGAGAGAGATTAGCTGTCTGTAGGTACGAAGGAGTGGAAGACATATTGGAATTTCTTAGAGAGGAAGAAAACATACAGGAAGAAGAGAAACAAGAACAACTATCTAAGCTGTTAAATGTAGTCATTGAGGAAGAAAAAATATAGATGATGGTGGAACAAACTTGTCCTATGATAATGATAATAATACAGGGAATAGAGATCCAGACTCTACTAGACATGGGGAGTCAAGTCTCGATAAAGTCTGAAATAACTATGGCTAATGGGAAAAGAGTTACGTTGGACCCTATACAAGTATACGAGGAAGTAAAAGTGGGGGGGGGAATACAGCATACATTCTTATCAATGCCAGGGTTGGTAGAAGATCTTATATTGGGGCAGATTTTATGCACCAAACTGGGATGATAATTAATTATAGTGAAAAGAATATAGTGATGAAAAGGTGCCATTTAGTATCTATGTTTTGTTGTATTTTTATGTATTTAGCCAATTTTTTTACTAGAATTCTTACTTACTTTTGATGTCTTGCCTTGGGCATTTTGTTACCTGAGATTGAACAACAAATATACATTTCTATTTTACCAATTTGTATAATTAATAATCTTTTACTATGATAATAAATTACTTAAGTAAATACTAAATGAATAATTAAATAAGTAGCTCCGAGTTACAAGACAGACATACATGTATTTTAATTAAATCTAATATAAGTTTATTGCAATATGATATAATATAGAGAGATGAATAACTCACAAACATAAGTTAGCTTTTATCTACTGGCTTTCACAATAGATATAACCTGTTCACAATCTATAATATTACTTTTAAATCTAACATATATAATTAAGAAATGTTTAAGTAGTTGGGGAAATTATCTACACTTGGAATACCTTGATTTCACAATTTAATATTTATTAAGAGAGGTACATGAATTGCGTATTAGTTTTACAAATATTTTTAAGAAACATTGAATAGGCTACTTCTAAAATCACAAATATGAAATTATAATATTGCCGCAGTTTATAAATTCTGTTGCAGAGAATCTTCATTTTAATTATGGTATTAATTCTTGGGAAGTATGCAAAGTAACTATTCACAGAATTATTTATTATAACTTTAACAATCTAGTTTCTAAATATTAGGTCTAACACATATAGAGCAAGATTAAGAAAAATGATTTAAAACTTTAAATAAATAAATGCTTGCCACCCTTCATTGATTTTATACATAGAATTTAAATACCATGCCTTCACATGGTGGGGGGGGGGTTACGACAAACCTTAAAAATAACTTCGCTCTGCTCTCTCTCTCTGGAGACTTTAAGAGCAAGTGAAAACGTAAACAAGTTAATTAATTAGAAATTTCTCCCTCCATCATTCAAGATAAAAATACATAAATACATTTATAAACTAGATTCTAAAGTTAAAGAAATAATTAAGCCAGTAGATAGGATGTTAATGAATAAATAAAATATGCATAAATTATTAGGTTGAAAGATATATATTATAACACAGCAAATGTACAATCACTTTCTCTTTTAAAATATATATGTTCTCCAATAATATCAACAAATTAAAAAAAAAATATTTCTTTTCTTTTCAAAAACTTTATTTTCTCATATCAATACTGAACATATATTTATATAATACAAACTCTAACATTTCAACTGTTTTTAATCTTCTTATAGTCATTTTCAAGGATCTGCAACAACAACATGAAATACATATTTATAAATAAACCTGTCATATAAATACCTTCATCTTACATTAACACAAACAGTAACAACAATATTAATCATACATAATTATATTTTACTTACATCTCTCTCCCACTATTTTTTTATTACACTTCCTTTTGCATTATTTAATTACAAATCTTAAAATCATTCAAGAAACTTTTTATACAAATTTAAAAACCAACCCTATTTTCAAATGATTTCACCCTTTTTAAAATTTTATCTGAATGTAGTTTTGAGATGGGTTTTAGATAAGATTTAAAAAGGGGGAAGTCATTTGAAATTAGGATTGGTTTTTAAATTTGTATAAAAAGTTTCTTGGATGATTTTAAGATTTGTAATTAAATAATGTAAAAGAAAGTGTAATAAAAAATAGTAGTGGGAGAGAGATTTAAGTAAAATATAATTATGCATGATTAATGTTTGTTACTGTTTATGTTAATGTAAGATGGTATTTATATAACAGGTTTATTTATAAATATGTATTTCATGTTGTTGTTGCAGATCCTTGAAAATGACTGTAAGAAGGTAAAAACAGTTGAAACATTGGAGTTTGTATTATATATATATGTTCAAGATTGATATAAGAAAATAAAGTTTTTGAAAAGAAAAAGGAGAATTTTTTTAGTTTGTTGCTATTGTTGAAAGATATATGATTAAGTTAGTTTTACATATTGATTATTTAAACATATTACTGGTATTAATAAACTGCAGGACTTTAAACAGAACTTGATGGATTCCAATCTGGGCTGCTGAACAAGCTTCTCTTCATTGCTAATGGAGAGATCTAAAAATGAATGTCCAAATTTGATTTCACCAGGATGGGAAAATGGTAATATTTCTTCACTGCATATTTCTATAAATCTATTTTAAAAACTTCTACAATCAACTTTTTAATAATTTTTCCTGTAACTGTAATCAGTTATAATGTACACTTTTCTATTTTTTATTCTATTTAAATTATTTCATTTCTTTTTAACATTCAAAGCAGAGAATAATTTAATAAATTTTTAAATATTGATGAAATTTAGTTTATTTTTATATTTTCAAAAAGTAGGTTAATTATGTTTTTTGTTTGTTGATACTTCATGCAAGTGTTGGATTTTTTTTATATGTAGTGCCATTCATTTTTTCACACCATCCGCCATTTATTATACTTCTTGCTTTATTTAGGATTTTGAAAAAAGCATTAAATAGGATTTAGCATGTTAATTTTTTTAACATTTAATATTATAATTTTTCTTTTATTTCATGGGGGGAGGGATTTGTGGTTTATATATTTAACAGATTTTTGCATTTTAATTTTTACATGTTAGTGGGAGAGATGTTTTATGTATATAACTGATTTTTGCATTTTAATTTTTATGTGGACAGGGAGGATTGTGTTTTATGTATTTAACCAATTTTTTTTACTTGATTTTTTACTTATTTTTGATGAGTTTAGATTTGTATTTTATGTATTTAAGCAATATTTTTTGTTTGATTTTTTACTTACTTTTGATGTCTTGCCTTAGGCATTTTAATTTTCCATCAATTTCAGCCATTTTGGGATAGAACTCTATCACTTGCAGGCTTCTTGGTGGTAGTGCAGTATCACCTAGCTGCCACAGTACATGTAACCGAACACTACTATTAATTATTATTTGGAATTATAAATTATAATTACAATTTTGATAACAATAATTATTTATTAAGTAGAGAAAACATAAGGATAAAGTAGTAAGATAATTTTAATTATAGATTAAGGTTATAAGTCTTTTCTTCATTAAGGAACTACTTACAGAGTTAAGTAAAATCCTCTTGAGATCTTATAGGTGGGATAAATAGATAATTTAAAATCAATGATAATCCTGAGATCTCCTTAGTATAATAATATTATAGATCTTTCATTATATTTATTTATGTATTATTGTTAGTCATGGGAATATTTAGATACTTAATATGAGTGTCTTAGTATTCTTATGCCATTGAACAAGTACTTCGATATTTGTTTAATGTTAAAGGATATGTAATCTTGTTGATGGGATACGTGGGTCTCATAATTGCTAATACTAATTAAACATAACTTAAAAATAAATTAGAGTATCAAATTGTACTTAGAGATAGTAACAGTATAGCCCAATTTAGAGATTTGTCATGTTTTCTAGGAGTCATCATCCTATTGGCAGAGGACAATATAAATATATATATTGGCGCCCAACGTGGGGCCATATGTACCGAGACAAAGTCGGTACAGGTATATACGCACACACATGAGCAATGTAAACACTCTATATTTTTTTCTCTTCTTTCACTTTCAACTTATGATAAAAAATAAATGTAGTTTTCTTTCAATGCGTTATAAAATACACTGTAAAATAAAATGTTAATATTTCTGATTAAATAGTTAAGGCTTTCATATAATCTACTATAGTAATATTCTCTAAAAAGAAAACAAAAAATAAAATAAAATGTAAAGTACTACTAATATACCATTTTAAATCTCAATAAGTGATTTCTACTTGTATATGCCGCGGGGGGTTCGTTTTAGATTATAACTGTAGTGAAAGTTAAAAGCTTATAGAAGTGATTTTGAGACAGATTAAATGCTCGACTTTTAAAATAATGTAAGTTAAATTGTTCTCTTAAAACACGCACACATGTATGCATAAAAGGTGTGAATAAGTATGAATTCTTTCTAACTGAGATTGTAATATGAGATTGCATAAACCTAAGATTGCCTCAAGCATATGGATTGAGTGGACATTACATAGGACACGGACCCCAATGACAACTCAAAGAATATTGAACTCTGGGTGGAGATTCGATCCTCAGATAATAACCAACCCATATAAATATGAATCTAAATCTAGAGAAAGGGTCTTTTTACACCCCTTTTTTTGTGTTGCTCGTATTTATGCTTATGCTTATAGTTTTTTCCTAGATTCCTCCGGAAGCTACAACTAGAACTTTTCTTTTTTTTTTGCGATCCGGTTTATCCAATATGATCACTGTGAAATTAACATTTAGAGCGTCGATCGTCATGATGGGCTAGAAAACCCTTCAGTGATTGACCGACGCTCTGCCGCCAGAACATCTCCACAGCTATGAATGATCAACAACAGTACCATCCGAACATAGTGCTCCAATCAGTCTAAGGACATTGTTCCGTTTAATATACAAGAATCGTCCAAACATATTACGCTGAACTTATGTGAAATGAATAACCATGTATTATGGAAACATCATCTATCAGGTTCGAACCCTCACCAAATTAGAAGCAGCAGAAGACTAAGCAAAATCCTAGGTAAACATTTTTTTTTATAATGCTTCCATTCATTCTTTACGTAAACTTAAAAGGCAATCTCATAATTAATTAAATTCGAATTTCGTAAATCAAATATAAAATGATCTGTAATCTCTCATATTTAAATCTTATTATTTTAATCTCAACTTTCGTAAATAGAAATATCATATGCTACATAGTCCATCATATTTAAATCTTAGGACTTTTCCAGTTATGAACTTTGATCCTAATTATTATTTTCTTTCGCAGATAAATTATAACACACACCTACTTTCAAAATGTAAAAAGAGGAAATATATTTTATCAGCCATGTTTATTATGCATAATATGTTCTTTTCTGTGCAAGTGCGAGAATGCGCGTATGTGCGTGCAAATAAAGCTATTATTCAATGTTTCATTTTTTTTATAATCAATAAATTTTTTTTTTTTGATTTAAACTAGTCGAGCATTCCTCAAATCATTTTCTATAATTAAATAAATATATTTTTTTTTAAGTTATTATTATTGTTAGCATTTATTCATGCAATTAATTATTTTACTTTTAAATTTGTCTTTCTTATATTTTTTTCTTTTTTTTGTTTTTATTTCTTTTAAATTTCATTCATAAACATCGTGCCGTAAGTCACGATGTTTACTTATTATGTAGTTAACATAGGTTTAAGAATTGGGAGGGCCTATTATTAATAAATATATGTAAATGTCAGTAGAGCCAGTGTAAATAATTCTATTGGACTGTATGATAAAGGGGGGATGATATTATAAGCGTCTAGTTGTTTATTCTAATGATGCCTCAACCGAACATTCTTAGTAGTTAGAAATAACCAATGATCCCGTCCAATGCTTGGACCGATCTGCTAATCAACCGATCTTCCTATCCATTGGTTAAGATTGTGTCATTTACCAGAATAATAGTCTTGGAGGCAATCACATCGTGACCGTGAGTGACCCCTATTGGTCCATGCTGGGAGTTCGAGCTTAAGGGCAGGGAGTAGACTTCAAAATCGTTTTGATATGACGTAAGGTGATGCGAGAAATTAAATTGTGAATCAAATCATCGTATCTGGCGCCCTCTTGTGTTGATAATGAACAACTATTGATATAAGAAAAAATAAATAAATCTTTACGCTGTATCATGTTTGTTTTGGAGCTCACAATCCCTTTTTAGGAACGGTTTAAATAGGAAGCCGGTGAATGGGGACACAGGGGACGGTAGATAAATTATGTACTGAGACAAAGTCGGTACAGGTATATACGCACACACACGAGCAATGTAAACACTCTATATTTTTTTCTCTTCTTTCACTTTCAACTTATGATAAAAAATAAATGTAGTTTTCTTTCAATGCATTATAAAATACACTGTAAAATAAAATGTTAATATTTCTGATTAAATAGTTAAGGCTTTCATATAATCTACTATAGTAATATTCTCTAAAAAGAAAACAAAAAAAAAATGTAAAGTACTACTAATATACCATTTTAAATCTCAATAAGTGATTTCTACTTGTATATGCCACGGGGGTAATTAAAAGGGGTTCGTTTTAGATTATAACTGTAGTGAAAGTTAAAAGCTTATAGAAATGATTTTGAGACAGATTAAATGCTCGACTTTTAAAATAATGTAAGTTAAATTGTTCTCTTAAAACACGCACACATGTATGCATAAAAGGTGTGAATAAGTATGAATTCTTTCTAACTGAGATTGTAATATGAGATTGCATAAACCTAAGATTGCCTCAAGCATATGGATTGAGTGGACATTATGTAGGACACGGACCCCAACGACAACTCAAAGAATATTGAACTCTGGGTGGAGATTCGATCCTCAGATAATAACCAACCCATATAAATATGAATCTAAATCTAGAGAAAAGGTCTTTTTACACCCCTTTTTTTGTGTTGCTCGTATTTATGCTTATGCTTATAGTTTTTTCCTAGATTCCTCCGGAAGCTACAACTAGAACTTTTCTTTTTTTTTGCGATCCGGTTTATCCAATATGATCACTGTGAAATTAACATTTAGAGCGTCGATCGTCATGATGGGCTAGAAAACCCTTCAGTGATTGACCGACGCTCTGCCGCCAGAACATCTCCACAGCTATGAATGATCAACAACAGTACCATCCGAACATAGTGCTCCAATCAGTCTAAGAACGTTGTTCCGTTTAATATACAAGAATTGTCCAAACATATTACGCTGAACTTATGTGAAATGAATAACCATGTATTATGGAAACATCATCTATCAGGTTCGAACCCTCACCAAATTAGAAGCAGCAGAAGACTAAGCAAAATCCTAGGTAAACATTTTTTTTTTATAATGCTTCCATTCATTCTTTACGTAAACTTAAACGGCAATCTCATAATTAATTAAATTCGAATTTCATAAATCAAATATAAAATGATCCGTAATCTCTCATATTTAAATCTTATTATTTTAATCTCAACTTTCGTAAATAGAAATATCATATGCTACATAGTCCATCATATTTAAATCTTAGGACTTTTCCAGTTATGAACTTTGATCCTAATTATTATTTTCTTTCGCAGATAAACTATAACACACACCTACTTTCAAAATGTAAAAAGAGGAAATATATTTTATCAGCCATGTTTATTATGCATAATATGTTCTTTTCTGTGCGAGTGCGAGAATGCGTGTATGTGCGTGCAAATAAAGCTATTATTCAATGTTTCATTTTTTTTATAATCAATAAATTTTTTTTTGATTTAAACTAGTCGAGCATTCCTCAAATCATTTTCTATAATTAAATAAATATTTTTTTTTGAAGTTATTATTATTGTTAGCATTTATTCATGCAATTAATTATTTTACTTTTAAATTTGTCTTTCTTATATTTTTTTCTTTTTTTTGTTTTTATTTCTTTTAAATTTCATTCATAAACATCGTGCCGTAAGTCACGATGTTTACTTATTATGTAGTTAACATAGGTTTAAGAATTGGGAGGGCCTATTATTAATAAATATATGTAAATGTCAGTAGAGCCAGTGTAAATAATTCTATTGGACTGTATGATAAAGAGGGGATGATATTATAAGCGTCTAGTTGTTTATTCTAATGATGCCTCAACTGAACATTCTTAGTAGTTAGAAATAACCAATGATCCCATCCAATGCTTGGACTGATCTGCTAATCAACCGATCTTCCTATCCATTGGTTAAGATTGTGTCATTTACCAGAATAATAGTCTTGGAGGCAATCACATCGCGACCCTGAGTGACCCCTATTGGTCCATGCTGGGAGTTCAAGCTTAAGGGCAGGGACTAGACTTCAAAATCGTTTTGATATGACGTAAGGTGATGCGAGAAATTAAATTGTGAATCAAATCATTGTATCTGGCACCCTCTTGTGTTATTCTGATCAACCATTCCTCAGATGGTGCGCCTAAGTTTATTTGTCTTAGCTGTGCCTTTTTTTGTGTTGCTCATATTTATGCTTATGCTTATAGTTTTTTCCTAGATTCCTCCGGAAGCTACAACTAGAACTTTTCTTTTTATGTGTGATCCGGTTTATCCAATATGATCACTGTGAAATTAACATTTAGAGTGTCGATCGTCATGATGGGCTAGAAAACCCTTCAGTGATTGACCGACGCTCTGCCGCCAGAACATCTCCACAGCTATGGATGATCAACAACAGTACCATCCGAACATAGTGCTCCAATCAGTCTAAGGATGTTGTTTCGTTTAATATATAAGAATCGTCCAAACATATTACGCTGAACTTATGTGAAATGAATAACCATGTATTATGGAAACATCATCTATCAGGTTCGAACCCTCACCAAATTAGAAGCAGCAGAAGACTAAGCAAAATCCTAGGTAAACATTTTTTTATAATGCTTCCATTCATTCTTTACGTAAACTTAAAAGGCAATCTCATAATTAATTAAATTCGAATTTCGTAAATCAAATATAAAATGATCCGTAATCTCTCATATTTAAATCTTATTATTTTAATCTCAACTTTCATAAATAGAAATATCATATGCTACATAGTCCATCATATTTAAATCTTAGGACTTTTCCAGTTATGAACTTTGATCCTAATTATTATTTTCTTTCGCAGATAAACTATAACACACACCTACTTTCAAAATGTAAAAAGAGGAAATATATTTTATCAGCCATGTTTATTATGCATAATATGTTCTTTTCTGTGCGAGTGCGAGAATGCGCGTATGTGCGTGCAAATAAAGCTATTATTCAATGTTTCATTTTTTTTATAATCAATAAATTTTTTTTTGATTTAAACTAGTCGAGCATTCCTCAAATCATTTTCTATAATTAAATAAATATATATTTTTTTGAAGTTATTATTATTGTTAGCATTTATTCATGCAATTAATTATTTTACTTTTAAATTTGTCTTTCTTATATTTTTTTCTTTTTTTGTTTTTATTTCTTTTAAATTTCATTCATAAACATCGTGCCGTAAGTCACGATGTTTACTTATTATGTAGTTAACATAGGTTTAAGAATTGGGAGGGCCTATTATTAATAAATATATGTAAATGTCAGTAGAGCCAGTGTAAATAATTCTATTGGACTGTATGATAAAGGGGGGATGATATTATAAGCGTCTAGTTGTTTATTCTAATGATGCCTCAACCGAACATTCTTAGTAGTTAGAAATAACCAATGATCCCATCCAATGCTTGGACCGATCTGCTAATCAACCGATCTTCCTATCCATTGGTTAAGATTGTGTCATTTACCAGAATAATAGTCTTGGAGGCAATCACATCGCGACCCTGAGTGACCCCTATTGGTCCATGCTGGGAGTTCGAGCTTAAGGGCAGGGACTAGACTTCAAAATCGTTTTGATATGACGTAAGGTGATGCGAGAAATTAAATTGTGAATCAAATCATCATATCTGGTGCCCTCTTGTGTTGATAATGAACAACTATTGATATAAGAAAAAATAAAAATCTTTACGCTGTATCATGTTTGTTTTGGAGCTCACAATCCCTTTTTAGGAACAGTTTAAATAGGGAGCTGGTGAATGGGGACACAGGGGATGGTAGATAAATGGCGCCCAACATGGGGCTAATATAAATAATGTTTCGGAGAGAAGCAAATGAAGACATTAGACAAAAGCGGCCGAACTTCGTGAAAGACGCAAAACTGAAAAGAAGAAAAAAAATTTTTTTTTCACGTAAACGAAAGTTTGGACAAATAGAAAGGGAAGGAAAAGGGAGAAAAGGAAAATAACAAACGGAACAAAATACAGCGATTCACAATATCGCAAATCTTGTAATAAAACACTTGGAGCCGGAGCAAAATAAATAAAAAAAAGGGAAAAAAAAACATAGCGGGAGATGGGGGTGCGGACATCGATTAATCACTTCTTATCATAAATAAAAAAAAGAAAAATCACATTCCTTTAAGCATCAACAAAAAGTTGTAACATTTTAAATATAAATAGAGAGAGGAAAGGAAGGGAAGGAAAAAAGGGAAAAATTTTTTTTCCTTTATTAAATCATAAATGGACAGCAATAACGATACTGCATGGGAGGAGACAGGGGAGAGCCCTATAACGTTCAAAAAGATAGATGTTAAAGAAGAGGCTGAATCAGAAATAAAAATGCTTCTTAAAATGATGAGCCAAATGATGATAGAGATGAGGGAAGATAGGGAAGAAAGAAGGAAGAGAGAAGAGTACAGAGAAGAAGAAAGAAGGAAAAGGGAAGAGGACAGAGAAGAAGAAAGAAGGAAGAGAGAAGAGGACAGAGAAGAAGAAAGAAGGAAAGAGAGAAAGGAGGAGAGAGGCGAATTCATTAGGGAGATACGAAAATTATTGAAGGGAAACACAGGAGAGTCAGAGGAGGACCAGAGCAAAGAGGAAGAAATAAAGATTGACGAGGTAAAAACGGAGATTACCTCAATAAAAATAGAGATCAGTGCAGCAAAAGCCGAAATAGAAGAAACGAAGACTGAAGTGATAACAGCAAAGGCAGAGTTGGAAGACGTAAGACAAAAGGTGGACGCAATAAATAGAAAGGTAGAAGGAATCGAGCCACAACAGAACGTACTGAGAGAAATTATGGCCAAACGTCTGGAGGAGTTGGAAAAGAAATTTGAACTGAGAATAAACCTGCGGGAACCGAGCCAGTCGTGGGCCGAAAGGCAAATAAAAATTGAGATCTTCAGGGCAGGTGAAAACGAGAGTCCGATGGACCACGTGGAGAGCGCCCGGAACCTGTTTTCTGAGCCCTCAAAGCCGGAGCCAGACAAAATCAATATTGCCAGCACATACCTGCAAGGGCCAGCTAGAGATTGGTGGCGAACGATCGAGTTTAAGCCCAGATCATTCGTAGAATATCGAGAAGAGATCCTACAAAGCTTTTGGAATGCTACCAGACAAGAGGGGATCTACTTTCACATTACCAATGAAAAATACGGGCTCAAACCTAACGAGACGATAACGCAGTTCTATTACAGGCAGGTGGCCGGCCTCCAGCAGCTACCGGCGTATCACATGACGGAGGAGCAAATCATCTCGACCATTAGACACAACATGCCAACAGACATCAGGCAGATGATGCTAAGCAGGGATGACGGGGGCATCCACAAGATGGGGGATGCCATAGCCAAGTTCGAGCGAGCGGAAGGATGGGAAAGGCATATAGAGAGGCCGGGACAGGAACCATATAGAAGAAAGCTACCACCAGATCGATACTGATGAAAAATTAGTCTAAAAACACGTTGACGAACACGGATTTGCCACAGGAATACGATTACCGGAGTACGCTTTATAAACAACGGTAACTGAAGGAAAATGACCTCGGACCGGAAAGGACTTACACATCGCATCGCATCATACAATAACAAGGGGGGAAGGGGGGTTGATAAAACATTATTTTAAACCAAAGCAGACCGCAGATAACTAAACACAAAAAAAAATATATATATAATTTAAAGAGAGAAAAGGAATAAATGTCATAACTCTTCTAAAGAAAACTATTCGAGGTAAATAAGTCAATATTTCTGAAAGCCAGTTTAAAAAAAAAAAAAAATGTTGCTCAAAAACACGCGGAGAAAGGAAGCGGAGGCCGCCTAAAGAAAGAAAGAAAAGCCGGATCGTGAGAGTGCGCTATTATTGTTCCTTCCCTCAATATTTCCTATTGTGCTAGGAGGTACAGAGCTCGGATATTTTGAATGCTTATTGTTCTATAACTCAGATTATTCGCTACCTCGTAAATGTTGTCGTATTTTGCAGAGGGGACTTCGGAAATGACCATCCTCCTGCCTTCCATTTGATAGACCGTAAGAGAATGCCTATATGTTCGTAACCTTGCATTGCGGGACTTCGGAAAGGTCCATCCCCATGCCAACCTTCCACCCGGGGTGCCTGTACCAGACTGGACAAGATATCTCCAATTATGGCACGCCCGCTCTTCGTAAAAAAAAAAAAAAAAGAATTTTTTTTGAGTTTAGTTCGCAAATGTCAAGTGTCAATCCGAGCCTGACCACATGACCTGCCACTTCATTTCTTTATATGAGGGGGAGTTGAACTGTAGGATAGTCGGCTAAAATAAATGATTAAAAATCACACAAAGCGGGGTCAAAAATAAGGAATTTTATTGTGAAAATTAAAATGCCAAGCCACGCATTTAAATTTTTTAGACGGATCGCGGGGATATGACGATCGACGCTCTAAATGTTAATTTCACAGTGATCATATTGGATAAACCGGATCGCAAAAAAAAAAGAAAAGTTCTAGTTGTAGCTTCCGGAGGAATCTAGGAAAAAACTATAAGCATAAGCATAAATACGAGCAACACAAAAAAAGGGGTGTAAAAAGACCCTTTCTCTAGATTTAGATTCATATTTATATGGGTTGGTTATTATCTGAGGATCGAATCTCCACCCAGAGTTCAATATTCCTTGAGTTGTCGTTGGGGTCCGTGTCCTACGTAATGTCCACTCAATCCATATGCTTGAGGCAATCTTAGGTTTATGCAATCTCATATTACAATCTCAGTTAGAAAGAATTCATACTTATTCACACCTTTTATGCATACATGTGTGCGTGTTTTAAGAGAACAATTTAACTTACATTATTTTAAAAGTCGAGCATTTAATCTGTCTCAAAATCACTTCTATAAGCTTTTAACTTTCACTACAGTTATAATCTAAAACGAACCCCTTTTAATTACCCCCGCGGCATATACAAGTAGAAATCACTTATTGAGATTTAAAATGGTATATTAGTAGTACTTTACATTTTTTTTTTTTTTCTTTTTAGAGAATATTACTATAGTAGATTATATGAAAGCCTTAACTATTTAATCAGAAATATTAACATTTTATTTTACAGTGTATTTTATAACGCATTGAAAGAAAACTACATTTATTTTTTATCATAAGTTGAAAGTGAAAGAAGAGAAAAAAATATAGAGTGTTTACATTGCTCGTGTGTGTGCGTATATACCTGTACCGACTTTGTCTCGGTACAATATATATATATATATATATGGCACCCCAAGAAGCAAAAACAATTATTGGCATATAAACTTTATTTACTAATTTTACTTTTTTTAAAGAACATGATTGTGTATGGCACTCAGAGGAAAAAAAATAGCTGTTGAATATCATAAAATTTGATATTTTTTTCTTTGTTTAATTACAATTGTTTTTGAATAGTGCCTAATTGAAGTCATATAGTTAGATAGAACATACTCCATGGCTACACTGTATTTGGAAATATTTCTTAAATCTTTTACATATATTATCATCATTTTCAACCATTATCGATCCACTGTAATTTTGCAATAATTAAATATTTTATCAGAATAGACTTGGCACTTTATTCTCGATTCAGTTTTTTTTCTATACATGTGATTACTGATACTGTGATTGGAAATCATATTCTCATGTTTTTACAAGCTGAAGGAGTTTCTGTTTCTACCAAGTGACTTTTATAGTGGTTTGTAACAAATCTAGATTATTTTCTGAATTACTGGTTAAATATCTTGTCCAGAGGATGTGAATAATTAAGAATAGTTATTATAACATTGCTAACTATATACGAGGGGGAAACAAAAATAACCAGAATTGTTTTCTGGTTTGTTGAAGTCCAATGTCAAGATAATGCTGATTTTTATTTGACCCAGCTTATCTAATCATATGATTTTTTATTCTTTTGAGTATGGGTAATTTTTTAAATGGGTTACTGAATTATTTTGAACAAAGATTTTTTTAGTGGAACAAAAGTTCAAGTCTATATTTTATGTGAGATAGGTTGACGATTATTTTTTAGTGTTTAATGGTAGTGATAGGAAATCAGAATATTTTTTAAAGTATATTAATTTAATTTATGAAAATATTAAATTTACAATGGAAAAAGAAAGAAAGAATTAATTATATATATATGTTAAAATTAAATAAGATCATAAAAAATTATAGGGTAAATACTGAGACAAATATATTTAGGAAGGGTATTTTTTATGGATTATTAAGTAATTGGAAATCAGATGTAGAATATATACATAAGATAAATATAGTTAATAATAGGATAATTAGGTGAATTAATTTATGTTCAGACAAAAGGTTATTTAAGGGGAAAATGGGTAAGATGAGAGAAAAGGCAATGAAAAATGATTATCCAATTAAAATTATTAATAAATTATGTGGAAAGAAAAATATTGATAAAATAAAAATAAAATTGGATAAAAATAAAAAGGAATTTATACATAGTAATTATAAGGTATCAAAAATACTTTTTTTAAGATTAAAAAGATTATGAAGGATATAAATAGAAAATATGGAAAGTAATGTAATTTATTGTTGAAACCGGAATATAAAAGGAAGTTTAATTTAGGCAATGTGATAAAAGAAATAAGAAATAGGAATGTTGAAAATATGAATGGTATTTATAGAATTGGGTGTTTAGATTGTAAAAAAGATACTAGGAATGTGTCATATATAAGTATAACTAAGAATAAATTAGGGACAAGGTTGAAACAACATTTAAGTAATAAAAATTCAAATTTTAATAATTATAATAAGGAATTTGGGCATTTCAATTTTAAGATAAGAATGTTGAAAAAAGCAAGGTTATATAGAGAGAAAAGGAAAAAATATTTATGTTTTAAAAAAGAGATGTATAGGTAAAAAAAAAAATGTTTGGGGAGTAAAGAAGTAAGTAAGTGTAGGGTATATATATATAATGTAATATATGTAAAAAAAATCTATTGATAAATGAAAGGAAAATGTTATTGTATTTATGATAAGGATAAATGTATTTTTATATTTTTAATTGTATTGATAATTATAAAAATGTAAATATGTTTTGTAGATTCTTGAAAATGACTACAAATAAAGTTATCGAAACGTTGGATGTTTAAACAAGTATATATATATATGGTGATGGAAAAATAAAGTTTTTCGGGGCAAAAAAAGGGAAAGTCTATATTTTTTGATTGGATTTAGTGGAAAAGAACATTATATTTTATAAGTCATATAAATATTTGAAAGAAAAAAAGGTGTATGCTGTTGTCTCTAATTTCACATTACACTAAAGGCAACAAAGGCCCTACCACTCTAATGAATGAACTTGACCAGATAAATAGAGAAATTAAGAATTGCTCTACTGATCCACTACATATAGATGAACTACTTTCACTCAAAGCAAAATACAGAGAAAAACAGATATCCATTGCTGAATACATTTCAGTCAAAAGAGCCCAGAATTTTCAATTGGGCCAACACTGCTGGACCAGGGGCTACTTGATATGGGCATTAGGAGCTCACAGAAAGAACATTACCCCAGCCTCACTTAACCTAGATGGTAATCATATAATAGGCCACCAGATGATTACTCAAATCGCAATGCATTTTAAAAATCGCTTACAAAAGGTCACAAATTCAACTAACAAAGACCAACTCAAGCCCTCTAACCTAGATAGCCACGACATAACTCTTGCAGACCTCAAAAACCGCCTCTATTCCTTAGCTGATAATGTACATCCTGGGATGCATGCCATCCCTAAATTCCTACTATTACACCTTGATCACTTCACAATTCTGATACTAATGAAAATGATTAACCATCTTTCAATGGAAAAAAAAGAAATCATGAATTTATATCCAGTAGCCCTGGTCCCTTTTTTAAAAAAGAACAAAGATCCTTCAAGCATAAACAGCATTAGATCCATTTCCATGACCCCCATTCTAATTAAAGTTATTGAAGGGGTCATCAAAGAAAAAATTCAACACAAGATACTAGACAATATTTCACAGTACCAATTTTCCAGAAAGGGATCTTCTGCCCTCACAGCTATGGGGGAGGTAAAGACCCTACTTCATCACATCGGGAAAAATAGAATGTCAAGACCAATAGCAGTGCAGCTTGACATCTCTGAAGTGTTTGATTCAATCAACATCGATGTCCTCCTCTCAATCCTTAATAACCTGGACATTCCGTTTCAAATCATACGCATTATTGAGAACTTGCTTTACAATCATCAGGTTCATATTACATTAAATGGTACATACACAAATGATTTTCTACCAACATTTTGCTGCCACAAGGATCACCTTTGAGTGCCTTGTTATTCATTTGCTACTTGAACCCTCTTTTAAGGAAGATAGAAAACTCTCTCCCAGGAGTATATATTCCTCAACTCAGAAAATTCATTAAATTATTCACTTATATGATGACATCCTTGTCATACTCCCAGATCAAAAACATCTATCAACACTATATTATATAATAGACAAATTCTCAAATGAATCACAGTTAAAATTCAATCCCGATAAATCAGCCTCACGGGAAAGAAAATCAGCTCTAAATTTCTGGCCATGCCCCAGGCCTTCTTTGGTTTTTTGTTTACATGTCTCAAACATCTATTTCCAAGCATATCCAGAATTCTCTCCTGAACTCTACAATTCAACTAGTCCAAACACTCTCTAGGGTATACCTTTCACTACAATGGAAAGTATCACTTCTCAATATGAAAGTTATATCCAAAATTGCTTATTATCTTCCCATAATCACATTAACAAAATCATTTATAAGAAAGATCAATAGACAATGCTCCCAACTCCTCTGGAGAGGGAAAATAAATTCCATAAGTATGGCGGGGATGCAACTCCATCGTAAAGTGAATGGTATGTCATTGCATTCTATTTTATCCTTATACTATCAGAAATCCCATACCCTGATTTATAACTTGGTTTTAAAACATGGCAACTTCATTACTTCAGAAGTAATACACCCAACTGACAAACCACCACCTCATAACAATTCTTGGCTTGATGTTATTCTTCAGTATCTCAACCAATATCAGATAATCACCAATACCACTTTCAACTCCAAAATTTCTATATGGGATGCACATTTAATTTTGCACCCAATCATCAATGATATAAAACCGTCCTTAGGAATCAACAATCACAAAATCACCTCTTTATTTAAATTCCTTAAATTAGAACCCGATTTTCTTACCTTCTTAATTAAGGTAAATCAAAATGCCATGCATACTAATCACTTTTTACACTTCAAGAGATATCTAAATAATATTGATCCAATATGCCCACTCTGCAAGACTCAAGAGGCTGGTAGGCATTAGATTGCTAATATCGCAAAGTTCGAGCATTGACTTTTACAAAATTCTATCATTGAAAGACTCCTTAAAAAGTAGACAATTTCCTTTCATTAGACTTTCATTGTTTTTAGTTCATACAATCTGGAGTATCCGTTGCAAACTAATCTTCACCTTCCCATCTCCAAATCAGGGTGTCCTATTTATCGATCACCTTAATAAGTTAAAAAGTAAAGACCTTATCCTGTCTTCAAAATTCCTCTATAATGAGACATGGAATCTCTTTCAAATACCAAAAATCACCTAAGACATAAACAATCACACACAAAATTTGATACTAGCATTTCCATTAGAGATTCTCCAGGGGATTAAACTTTAGATCCATCACAGATTCTCAATTAGGATGTTAGAACTTCTTACCAAGAAAGACAATGTATTCACATATTCTTAGATAATCAATTATTTTTCATTAATAAAGTTATTTTTGAAACTAAAAAGATTTTAATGCAGTGATAATAAATAAAATATATAGCATCTTTACATTTTTGTAGTTAAAATCAAATTATAACTAAAATCACATCCAAAATTGGATTTGATTTTAGTTATAAAAATGTAAAGATATTATGTATTGAAAGAAATAATAACAAATCAAAATTAAAAGAGGTAATGTTAATAAATAAATATTTAAAATGCTTAATAAATTGACAGGTAGCAAATATAAAATTTAGTGAATTATGGAAAAGCTAAAGATTAAAAATGATTGTCTTTGAACCCACCTTTTATGTTTAATTTTTTAAAAAAAATTTTTTTTAAAATTTAGTTGACCAAGACTACTTGGATAGTTGAAAGCACTTCTATATGGATTAAAAGTTTGAATTTATATTACTGTATTTGTTTTATTATTTGAATATAAAATTATAAATATATGGTAACAATGCATGCCATAAAACTATGGAAAACATCACATGATCACTATTTCACATGCGTACACAGGCTGTTAATAACAGTTCCAAACTGTCCATATAGTAGTATCACCAAGACCCTCATAAACAATGGATGCAATAAGGTTTGTGCATAAAATCTCTATCTAGTGCCTACTCATCTAATATCCCCAGACTAATTTCCAGTTTGTGGTTTTCATCAGTGATAAACCTTAGATTTGAGAGTACTGCATCTAGATCTTAAGACCTAATGCAATCCTCCAGAAAACACCTTTTACATAGACTGGGAATTTTGGATGAGTAGGCACTAGATGGAGATTTTATGCACGCACCTTCTTGCATCCATTGATTATGAAGGCTTGCACATGGTAGCAATGGAGTTTGCTGTTGTTATTAACAGCCTGTGTAAGCATATGAAATGGTCATGTAATGTTTTGGTTTTATACCTATCCTACCAATGGTATAATGGTGACTGCGGTTTTTGAAAAACCAAAGACACCAAAATGAATAGATGCTGAATTGAGTTCAGATATATATGACTATACAAGTGAATCATCTTCAATTGAAAACTTTATTGTATTTTCATCTTGTATTCCTAGTTTTATAGTTAAGCCAATAGATAAAAGGTGGCTGCTGGGGGTTGCATTAGATCCTAAATTCTAGTTGTAGTGTTCTCAAATCCAAAACTCCCCACTGATGAAAGTCACAAGCTAGAAACTTATTTTGTGATATTGAATGAGTAGACACTAGTTAGGGATTTTATGCACAAATCTTTTTGCATCTATTGATTATGAAAACTTGAACTTGATGCCACTACTGTATGGGCAATTTGCTATTGCATGTTATAAATGGTTAACTACTAGTATTCATCCTAAGGTTTTGAATTGAATTTCATGGATAACCACTGATTTTCAAAAAATGTAAATTAAAATGGACTTCCCATGCATTAATACAGATTAATACCTTTTAATAAAATAGGAGGATAAAGAATAAATAATCAAATAGTTAACTGCTCAGGAATTCATAAGAAGTTTGAGCACCAGCAGTAACAGTGCTGTACAATAATCCATGAACATCGAAATTCATCAGGACCAAAGGTTATGGTCATCAGCACCCCTATGTAAAACAGTAATTGATGTCCCCTCCCTCAAAAATGAAAAATTCTATGATTTTATGTAATTCTCAAAATATTAACTCTTCATGAAATTAGGCAATTCTTAAGCACTCATTACCTTAGAGTTTTGGTGAAAAGTTATAATTGCTTTATTTGCTTATTATGCCTCATTTACATATTACATACATCAATTATTTAAGCACATATGTACTGCATAACTTTACTCAGAACTATGTTTCTGGCAATGTTTTGCCGAAAGCTGGCTCGGTCATTTAATTAGTTTATGTTTATTATACTTTTTCATCAGAACTCTAGTCAATAAATGCTTAATAATTACATGATTTTATAAACAATTTAATGTTTTATTAATGACAATAATGAAAAAATTACTATTACATAATTATAAACTTACTTTCTGAACTTTTACAGAATTAAATTTAGATACAATATTATCAACACTTACAGTATTGCATATGCCATTCTCTATAGCTATTACTAACAAATTTACCAGCCAATCTTGTGACATTGTCGAATGTAAATATTTTTTTATAATTTATAACTTTGAAAATGATCTCTCTCTACTAGCTACAATTGTGAAAGAGTTCATACTATTCTTAATGATATACTCAAATTTGGGAATGAAATAGTCAATCATCTTCGTAAAAATATAAGTCAGAGCATCAAATAGATTTTTGAATTAAAGTAATTCAGTTGAAAAATAAATTTTTATTGCATAAGATGCTTATTTAAGCTAACATCTATGAATAAAAAACTGTAACCCACGTTTCTAGAAGCTTTTGTCTATTAAACAATATTATTTATACATCAATCTTATTACCACAAAAGTAATTAATTATATAAATATTCTTCATACTGTCTTTAATGTATCTATATTGATAAACAAGAGGTAATAAATATAATCATTTACACTTACTTTTTACATATCTTATAGACTCTAATCATGACAGCATAGACTGAATTTTAGAAACTGATAAAACTAAAAACTTATAAACTATTACATTTTAATTATGGATAATAATTATTATTAATAATTAACAGTCTCTTGTCAAAACAAATTACACACATTAAGTTACCAATATTGAAATTACAATAATATATATAATTTAATTTACATTACCTATAGAACCACTTTTTTTACTTGAGTTTTTGTCTTGTGAGAACTTTATTTCAACAAAGCAACTGTATATAATAAGTAAAAACAAATATCCTTTATAATCTAAAGTTCACTTAATGTCTTTAAAAGTTTCAATTATTTTATCTAGGTATATTTTTATCAAGGTGAAATCTTTGGAAATTTTTTTAAAAAATAATTGAAAACCTATGACACTTTACTTGTAAAATCACAGAGGATGGATAAGAATTAATACTGGTAGAACAATAAATGATGATAAAATTTTATCTTTTAAATCAATCCATTAGTGTGATAAACTTTAAGAAAATCACAAGTCCCCCCCCCCATTTCTAAAGGTATAGAGTGAATAATTAGTAATTTCCTAAAAAGTGAAATTCACCAATTTCACCATTTCTTAAAAATTGTTTACAAAGAGTAATTTCATTAATTTTAAAACTGGTTTAAAATGAATATTCAAGGTGTGGATGTGGACCAACTTTTTAAATATTTGCTTTATGTAGCAGCAGATGATTTTTGAAATATTAGCTTTGGCAAAATAGATTAAAATTTTCCATTTCAATAATATCCCTAAATTTCAATTTGCTCATGCTTTGTACCATGATGAACACTTTTCAGAGGTTTTGTTTATTCATTAGGACAGTTGAGAGGCATGAAATCATATTTAAATAAAATATAAAATTAAATATAGAAATCACAATATTAGAAAAATTTTATTAGATATTAAAATAAATTTTTATTTTATTTACCATTCTCACAATAACTGAGATTTTATTTCAAATTTAAAATAACTTTACCTAAATATTTTAATTACATTCATATCAGCCTTTCAAGCCAATTGTGCAAACGCTTTGCGAGTGTTATATAATAAATGAATACCCTCTGACCAATACAAGATATAGAATTTATGCAGGAATAAAAAGAATCCCTCTTATTCCTATGACTCAAATATTTATATATGAGCAAATCTGAAGTACTGGCACAGAAGGTATGACAATGTAACGGTCACTAAATATTTTAAATAGTATTTCCTTATATTTAAATATACAAGCACACACACAATTAATTATTGCATTAAAAGTTTATCACTATTGTAAGTAGTTTTACCATTATTGTATATACTATTCTAAATATTGCTTTACTGATCCTATTTTAACTAATTATCCACATGAGAACAATATTATGTATATTATTAGTGCATTGCCCCCCCCTTTAAAACATATATTTGTGCTGTTTTTAAAACTAAATAGAAAACT
The DNA here is from genome assembly GCA_028023455.1 of Epiperipatus broadwayi. NCBI lineage: Eukaryota > Metazoa > Onychophora > Udeonychophora > Euonychophora > Peripatidae > Epiperipatus > Epiperipatus broadwayi. The sequence continues at coordinate 639,325 of JAQFVV010006308.1, read as the reverse complement.
GTGCTTTTTTCAAAATTACTACAAGAATTTCAATTATGTATTGGGGAGATATCTTGGATTTAAAAAAAATTTTTTTTGAGATTCAGGAAATTTAAGATATTCTTTTTATATTAAGCCAATAAAAATTTTGAAATTATATTTATTATTATTATTTTGGAGATATCAAATAACCACTTCAATATATATATGGCATGGATATTTATAGTAAAATGGAGGTCCATTTTTGCATCACATAGCAATGTGATATGAAATACATATATAAATCTAGTATAAAAATACATACCTGAGAATATCATATGAGAAAAACAAACCGTGGGAAATTATAATTGACAAATCATAAGACAAGAAGTGATTGTTTATTTTAATATGTTTATACTCCTTTATTTTGTAGAAATAATGAATCAAGTTGCATTAATTAATATTCATAACAACAAAAATGTATTCTTAATTCTGCAATGTTTTTGAGCTCCTCTCGTATCAGCACCCTCATGCCTTGCTTGTTGTCTTCTACTAGCCCTAAGCTTTAGTTTGACAATCTAACATTGCATCAAATTACAGTCATAAAAATAATAAAATGATTTATTGCTTGAAAGTTCATGAAAAGTTTGAACACTAGAAGTGAGAGAATCGAATCATGATCCATGGATCTTGAACTCCACAATCCACCATCATGCCACTTAACCAATCAAAGCATAAAAATAAAATGTCTGAGTATCAGAAATGACAAAGTTGGCCCATGATCCATGAATTTTGAGTTTCAGAGTCAGAAATTTTACCATTTCACTAAATTAATGAAGGTACAAAAAAATCTAATAGCTTAATGTTCAAGAATTCATAAGGTTTGAGTGCTAGAAATGATAAAGCTGATTATGCATGATCCATGAATCTTGAACTCCAGAATTTGCCATTTTACATAACTAAATAAATCAAGGTATAAAAATAAACTAATGGTTTAACAGAAGATAATTATGCAGCATAAATAACAAAGCTGGTCCATGATCCGTAGACTTTGAACTCCAGAATCTGCCATGTTACCATTGAAGCAAACCACGCAGGTCAACTGTAGTTAAACTACTAAGAAATTGTACAAAAATGTCACTGATCTCTAAAGATACACTGGAGTGATATGCTAAAAAATTCAAAATAAAAACATGATTCAATTTTTTCAAAACCATTCCCCCAGCTGCAAATGTTTTTAATGTTTAGATTGGTATTCATCAAATCTTAATTCACAATTATTTATCTTAGATTTCTAGACATTTTTAGAAGCAACAACAAATGACTTACAAACAAGAATCTGAAAGGACTGAAAATTAATTTTAGTAAAAGCAGTGTTTATCAAATTTGTATTACTTGTGAATATTGCAGTTAATATTGTGACCATGTGTTTTTGCTCATTGTTCCCATTACCTATCCTAGCATAATAATTTTCTGTATTGACTTGTTTAAAAAAATAGTGAATTAATAAATAAGAGTGAAACAGACAATAGTTTTGTTATATATGTCTTCAGTTCAATTTGTATGGAAAATAGATGTATTGTTATATTTATTATAAGCATAATAGTTTATATATTTTTGGTAAATTCCAGTTATTATTAAAATATTATACTAGAATGTGTGCAAGAAAGTAATGATTTAATATTATAGTGATTAAGTTTGTAGAAGTGAGTAGAGAAGCTAAAGTTGATTTAAAGTTAGCTTCTTTAGGTTTAGAGTAATAAAGCAAGGGTTAAATTTTGGTTTATTGAAATTCAGCCTAAAATTCATTAAAGTTATTTTTAATACTTAATATTTTTAAAATTTGTTTGTTAGTTGTAATAAATTATAGGTAGTTATTTAAAGAAGTAATTAATAAGCTACTTTAAAGATTAAAATGTCATTTCCTTCATTCATGTGTTGTGTGTGCATGTATGGATAAACTTGTTTATATAATTAATAAAGTAGTTTTATTTTGAGTTATTCAAACTCATAAAAAAATATAATATTAAAGTAAAACCTATAATGGATAAAATATTTATTAATTCAAGCTTTTATAAATTAATATTATAATAAAACTCAATTAGTAAATGAACAAATAATGTTTAATTAATTTTTTATTATAGTATTATTTTTCCTAAATAAGAAACTTTAACTTTCTTTCAAATTAAGTTCATTAGACCACTTGTAATTTTGAAAATATCTAAATTGAAATGACATTATTTACTGATTGACTTATCAGTTAAGATTTTAAAAAAATAATAATAATCTTTATTTTATTGGTCATTAATGAGAATTTTCCAGCTAAAAAAAATAATAACAAAACTATAAAAAGAGAGGTTATGTTGGTTGAGGAGTTCACTCTTTTCCTTTCTTTCTGGCTCAAGCTGCATCTCATCAAAATTTTAAGTGTTAAATTTTTATAATTATTATTATTTTATTTAAGTGTTAAATACTGAAATTAATCATCCTTAAATTTACAATGTACTGCTGAGTGCACAGGTATCTCATTTCTTGTTACTAAATCTCAATTTAAACTTTCTTGATTATTGCATGCTACAAAGGAACTTTGTCTATTTTAAGTAAATTTAGTCAATTTAACTTCAAAATGTATTTCAACAGGAAGCAGGTGATGTGTTTAGTTACGGTTATTATAAAAATATGTGGAACCTTTTTCTAGTTCACATCCATTTGCTTCTTTATCTTCTAAAAAAGAGAAAATTAAAAGCAAAATGCATCGACTATTAAGCTATGAATTAAGTTTAAAAATGTGTTATATTAATTTTGCCTGCTCAACAATAAAAATGACAATTATTAAATGAATTGTTTTCTTAAGAATGATTTTGAAATGATTTGGTTGAATTTAACTATATTTTAACATAATTCTTCGTATGTGAAAGAAATATACTGCAGGAATTTCACTATTATTCTAATAATTTCCATGCTGAGATTATCAAGTTAAATATTTGCATGAAAAACTTGAAATTAACACTGCATGAATTAAATAAAGAAATATACATGAGAATAGTTGACATCTAATCTTCTTAGTATTAATTCAAATTCTTCGAGAGAATAGTGGCATATATTTAGTCATTGATGAATGTGAATAAAATATTTGTCAACAAATGCACATAGGAAATATTACTAGAGACGTTTGATATGCTGTATATTTGTTGCTAACTACTGCTTTATATAATATTTAAATGAAATTATTGAAGTGGAAACCTGAAAATGTTTTCATTATTATATGACAAATAATTTAAAGGTTTAAAATGTGCTTCTTTAAAAGAAGAAAAATAAAGATATATTATGAGTTAAACAAACCCATGGGATCCTAAGATATAATCAGCAGAACAAAAATGATTGCATTCCAACATCATCATTTCCAAATTTGCCAACTTGCTGCTCTGTTTATTTATTTTTTTATATTATTAAAATGTGTTTAAATCTAGAACTAATTTAGTTTTAAGAACTATTATACTATATTGTGTTTGGAAATCTTTTGCCATGTTTAAAACAAAGAATATTATGTTTTGACTTGAAGCATCGCAGAACAGTTTACACGTTGAAGGAGTACTTCATTTCCTTAACAGATTGCCCAGCATGGAGAAATTCTGTAAATGAACTAAGGTTTTGTGTTTGGTAAAAAAAAAAAAATGGGAAAAATATTCCAAGCAATATTTTTCTTTTGTATTTCGCTATATTTTCAACAATACTAATTTAGTATTATAATTGTGTTAGGTAATTTATTCATGTATTTTAATTTTAATAGGTTTATCAGAATGTGTAGATATTCTACGCATTGTCAAATAAATATTTTTATTATATGTGTTGGTACTTGCTGGATAAACCAAACTATATTATATTTTGAGTCAGTAGAGATATTCATCTCTCATAATTATTATTTTTAAAATATATGGTATTCCATTCATTTATTAGTAAAACAGTTAAAGTAATCATCAGAAGTTTTGATATTTCCATGCATTTGAGAATTATTAATCTCACATTCTTATTCATTTTATCAGTCATGTCCACTTATTTTCTATAAATTTGATATTTTATATTCCATACATGTGTGTATTGTTACTTTATGCCAAAATTTTATATGCTGTTAATTTCTTAATTGATATTTCATGGTCGTTTGACTTAATTTCACATTATTGTTTTCAGACATGGTTTATTATAATTTAAATTTGAATATTACTTTAGTTAGCTACAGTGTTAAGTTAGTATATTGTCATTTAGTTTATGGTATTGATTGGCCTCATAGTGTTAGTGCCTACTTGCTCATGTTTATTATTGTGCTTTATGGAATGGATGAGTTCCCACATTATTATATGCTTTTCCATGAGTTGATAGTGCTTTACTCTTGTGATTATTATCATATATTTAATGGTACCCAAATCCTTAGACATGATTATATTTCTTGGTGTATTTTCCCATTTCTCTCTATGTCCTGTGACAAGGTCCACACATAATTAGCCTTATATATGGCATTGGAAGTCATCAACTATTTATTGGTTCATATTGTTTAGCGCTGCGGAGTATAGGCTTTGGCCTATCACTCATGATGTATTTAAATCTATTTTCCACCATGGTAGGTGATTGTGATCTAGATGCGTGATGACAACAATAAATAGTTTCTGAAGGATTGTTTCTTCAGGTTGCACTTTGCTGTTTTAGTGCTAAGAGGTGTATAACAATGTCTGTATTGTGTTGCTATGATATTATAATCAGCTGCAAGCAAACCAACAAGAAATAATAGTTTTAAATATTTAATTGTAAGCATATGGCCATTAAGAGCAATCCACATATTTTATGGAATTGTTTTATTCACCTAGAATTTTCGTGATACACAAGTCATTTAAATTAAATATTTTGGCATTATCAGTATTATGTGGACAGTAATTTATTAAAAGTATGCATGCACGACTTCTGATGAGTGATCTATTCTTTCTCTCATTCAATTATTTAATAGTACAGAATATTAAGCAATATGAGATCATTTATTTTAATCTGATATTAATTTTATTATGCCAGCAATTGATTTAAGTTTATTTAACTGATAATTCAAATTATTAGCAAGTCAGCCCATTAACAAAGGTTATTAATGATTATCGCTTTGAAAAATAAGTAATTTAAATAAAATTATGTTACTGAGATATTGTTAAACAGGTATGAACGTTTAATTATATAAGACCGAAAATTGTTTAGGGGATCATCTAGTGGAATTAAGATGTATAAAAGTTGGCTATTGTTAACTCACAACTTGTATTAATACTGTTTAGTACGTTGATCTGTTTAAGTTTCAAAACCTTAGTTAGTCTGTTTGCAAGGCTAGATATGTTGCTGTAGTACGTATATTAAAAAAAAAAACATTTTTAGCAGCGCCATCTTGGCAATAATTCCCAAACTTTGTATGACTTTTGTTTTATCATTTTAGTAATTGTAAATAAACCTATTTATTTAAAAAACAAAAACAAATCTAGTTTGTGTTTATTTATTTTTTTGTATGCTATTGTATTGGGTTCACAATATTTATTATTTTCATTGAGTTAATGATATTCAGAATACTCCAATATTCACAGAAATAAAAATAGTCATGCATATAATTTTTATTTCTAAGTGAAATCAAGGTAACAGATAAACAGAGCAAAACTCTCCATACAGTATTGCTACCTGTGCTAAACAGAGTAATCAATGGATGCCAGAAGGCTTGTGCATAAAATCCCTATCTAATGCCTACTCATCCAATATCCCCAGACTAGTTTCTGGCTTGTGGCCTTCGTCAGTGAGGAGCTTTGGCATCCATTGATTACTCTGTTTAGCACAGGTGGTAATACTGTATGGAGAGTTTTGCTCTGTTTATCAACAATTAATGTGCTAGTATAGAAATTGTGATCATGTGATGCTTAATGGTTTAACACCAATCCTGCCTAATAAGATAGTGATGACTATGGTTGTAAAAGAGCCAAAGACACCAAAATGTATGGGTGCTGAATTGAGTTCAGACCCATATGACTATATAAGCTATTGAGCTTAGATTGAAAACATTTTTTGTGTTTTCAATTTCATTCTCATAGTTTTGTAGTTAAGTAGAGATAAAAGGTGGTTGCTAGAGGGTTGCATTAGATCCTAAGATCTAGATGCAGTGCTCTCAGATCCAAAGCTCCTCACTGACGAAGGCCACAAGCCAGAAACTAGTCTGGGGATATTGGATGAGTAGGCATTAGATAGGGATTTTATGCACAAGCCTTCTGGCATCCATTGATTACTCTGTTTAGCACAGGTGGCAATACTGTATGGAGAGTTTTGCTCTGTTTATCAACAATTAATGTGCTAGTATAGAAAATGTGATCATGTGATGCTTAATGGTTTAACACCAATCCTGCCTAATAGGATAGTGGTGACTATGGTTGTAAAAGAGCCAAAGACACCAAAATGTATGGGTGCTGAACTGAGTTCAGACCCATATGACTATATAAGCTATTGAGCTTAGATTGAAAATATTTTTTGTGTTTACAATTTCATTCTCATAGTTTTGTAGTTAAGTAGAAATAAAAGGTGGTTGCTAGAGGGTTGCATTAGATCCTAAGATCTAGATGCAGTGCTTTCAGATCCAAAGCTCCTCACTGACGAAGGCCACAAGCCAGAAACTAGTCTGGGGATATTGGATGAGTAGGCATTAGATAGGGATTTTATGCACAAGCCTTCTGGCATCCATTGATTACTCTGTTTAGCACAGGTGGCAATATTGTATGGAGAGTTTTGCTCTGTTTATCAACAATTAATGTGCTAGTATAGAAAATGTGATCATGTGATGCTTAAGGTAACAGATAGTTAAACATTTGCAGATACGAATAATAATATTTTACATTAAGATATATTTCAACTATGTTTGTCTTCTAAGAAGGAAGATTGCACAATATGGAAATGAAGATTTCTTGACAGTTCAGATTATTTATATTATTTCAGACTGCACATGATTAAGTTATTTAGATATTGAATGACTATTTTTATTTCAAGGTCCAATTACATTTAATTACTTATAAAGATTGTCTGTGGGAAAATAGAAAGACATAAAAAGTACCCTTGTCTTTCTTCAATCTCGAGTGATAACCTGGACAAAAGGCTACGACTATACTAAATTTAAATATTTTAATTAGGCAATTAGATATTAGAATAAATATCCTTTTATGTAATTTTAATGACTACTGTTATTTAAGAGTAGGAAGCAGTCGCTACAAGAGAAGTGTTTGCCTCCTATAGTTGGCCAGGACGTCATTCACTCATTCATTTATCCATTTAATTATTTAATAGGCAACATTACATGATAATACAATTTGCAAGAGTTATAGTAGGACCCCTGAGATTATTTATTCTTGTTACAGTCATTGTTATTTATCCAATTCTTATGTCATAATATCAAATATTGGTAACATAAGATAAGTATTCCTTATTTATTCTCTGTACTATAAGAAAAGTACATTTTGTGGTAGTTTTATATAAACTAAATATTTCAAATCATGCTATTCAGAATTGATGATAAGAGTATTACCATATTCTTGAATATTAGAAGAGAAGATTTATCAGAAAATACTTTGTTAAGTACAGATTTATTTTACTCAGAGAATATAATTTATGGGAGGTTGAGTTTGATAAATATTTTGCAAGAGTAGAAATTTTCCTCTCTGCCATTTATTCCAAATCATTTCTTATGCTATGATTATTTGCAGTATTGTTTGATTTTTCTCCATCTTATTGTAAGTCTCTGTAGTATCATCTTAAAATTATTGTAACCCCACTGAGTATAGCCTGTGTTCCAGGAAAAGTCTCTCAAATAATAGTAATTTCTCATTATACAATATTCTCTCTTATTCATCGTTAGGTTACAATATAAAGAGAATTACAGAAATGGGTAGCCATATTTACTTGAGTCAGCAATTGGAATCAATTAAAACACACCAAATAAAAGAAATAAGTAGAATTAAAATGGTTTAAAGTATACTTAAGTAGTCTTAATATTATATCCTGTGTTGTTTAGTACAGTGATATGAATGACTGACTCTAGAGCTAAAGATGATTGCAGCTTTGCTTTGTCACTTTCTATACTAAAATATCTTCTTTATGAAATATTACAACTTTATCTTTCTTATTGCATTGCCAAATCCATATAATATATCATTTATATTCTTTATTACTTTTTACAATGCTTTTTACCATCCACTATTGATGGTTTCAATTGCCCCAGCAATCTTCTTTAGAACTATAACAAACACAATATAAAAAAGTAATAAAGAACATAAATGATATTAATATTATACTCAAATATCTTGTGAACTGAGTAATAAACCATTGGATTATTTTTTAACAAATTCTATTATCTCTATTTTTATGCCATCTAGCATAAGTTTTAGTAGTCAATAGATGTTGAATATCCTTACCTAGTGTTGTCCTATCCATCTGGCATCTATTGATTACAAAACTTCATGCTAGATAGTATAAAAGTAATGAGAAGAGAAGAATCCGCTAATAAATAGCAATATATAAACAAAGACCATTGGATATGTTGATGAGTTTTTATTTAATAGCACATTTAAAGATGCTCTTATATTTAAAAAAAAAGCTTATAATCAATGGATGTCATCTGATTTTATTTATAGTTGTGACACAGGAAAATGCTGAATGACATAAAAAGATGGGGGGGGGGGTTACTTCAAAAACTTAATAAAAGATATTGATGGAGTAAGGTAATCTTCATTAGGATACCAAAAAACAAATGTCCTTCATCATGGGACATACTTTGTGTTGGAAAAATGAAACAAGGAAGCTTATTGGATGGATGCGGGGGAAAATGCTTGTGACAGATTATTATAAACTATTGGAGATCCTTATTCCATAGTGGATTGCCAACAGTAAAAAATAACATAATCAAATTTTAGTTAGCCATTAAAAAGAGATATTTTTATTTGTGTTGCATATTAATGTGTAATATAAAAGATAATCTAACTATAAAATAAACCTAGGATCTACAAATTGGATGTTTAATATTTTAAGCATATTGTGTAATGTATGCCAAATTTTAAGTACTATTTGGAAATGTTCCACATTCATTATCAATTTTATTATTATGCTATCATTGTTATTACATTAGATTTTTTTTAATATTCTTCCTTGATATTTAATAATCATTTATATTCCTATACAGAATTTGTTAATGAATGTTAGGCTAAATGAGTAATGTGTTTGTTTATATTAATCAAATGATTTATTGCTCAGAAGTTCCTAAGAAATTTAAACACCAGAAGTGACATCTGGAACCATGACCTATGGATTTAAATTCCAAAATCCATCAATACCACAGTAAACCATGCAGAGCAATAATATGCACATAGCATCCTACGCTAAATTAAAAATTAAAAAAAAAATAGCCAAAAATTTAAAAACTAAAATTTTGCAACCAATTGGTTTCACTATCAAGGCAAACTCCTAAAGTGCAATGTAATGCAAACACAACACAAATATGTAGCTAATTGTGTGTATGATTCACTTTGCTTCTGAAATCAAATACTATTTTGCTACTTGTACTGTGAGAATTTGGAAAGCAATCTTATGGTATAAGCACATGCTAAAATAAGACACTAGGATTAAATCACTTTTTGCTATGTCTGGAAGCAAAATTCTTGCTCACCAGACAGCATGAAATTTGAATTTCTTTTCTGGTAAAAACTGCAAACTACAATATTAGATTTTAGTATTTAATATCATTCTATAACAATTGATTATATTATTTAATAGCATATATACAAATTAACCAAATATATAAATGAATCCAAAGGCATACAGAAATGATAATAAATATCTATATAACTTGTTCAGTCCTTAGACTTGCTTTTACTCATTCGGAAGCAATTTCTCACAATAGAAGCTCAAGCTACATTCAGTGATATCCACTGAGAGTAAAAGTTCATCCGCACACATGAAGCTTCTGCCCAAGAGTGAGTTCCTTTTTTAAAACTTGGTTAACATAGATTAATTGTCCAATTTCTTCTGATTGGCTTCTATTTCCATCCTATCAATAAGATAATTTATTTATTGATGATACATCCTTGATCAGAGAATTTTACTTCTAATTAGTTCTCTTCGACCTATTTTTAGATTCTTGAGTGGTTATTTATAACTGAATCCAGAACTCACAATTATTTCATTATTATCAATATCTATATATAGTATGAAGGAATTTCGTAACTTAGCTTTAGAGATTTAACTAATTACTATTTTGCTCTACTTAAAAAAGAATCTTTTCAGATCTTATTTTACTTTTTTATTTATAATTTAAGTTTACTAATCTTTAAAAAGCTATATTTTAATTTAATAAGTATATATCTTTATGCACTTATATACACCATATTTGAATATACAGCCACATACAAAACACGTTTCAAGCATAAATTCTTTTAATAGTAATTAAACAAATTCCGATAAAAAAATAAAAACAATCTTTGGCTAAGAATATGACTTAGATAATAGCATTATTCATATGGTTAATAACAAACCCATGCCAAGAATAATAACGACAATCTGTAAAAAAATAATTTTATTCCCTTATCACTAATAGATAAAACAAATGAATAACTTGTAGCTTAATTACACATGAATTAAGGATATATTATTTTAGCTAATGTTCAAGCTCCTCATACACACTTGTATATTACTCAAATATCTAAAAATTGCAGTTACAACTTTCTTTTTATAAAAATATATATATTGTAACGGTATACATATGCCATTACATTATTTTAAAATTAAAATAAATAGAAAATAATCTTAAGTAAAAATGATTTTTAAAAAAAAAAAAAACGTAAATGGAAAATTAAAATACTTATTTAACATATATATTATCGCACAGATGGAAAACTATTTTTAAAAAAAAGTATTTAAAAGTAAGAAATGTAAAAAAAAAGTAAAGATCTGTAGATTAATTAATATAAATGAAAATAGAAAAATATTGATTAATTTCTATTTAAAAATCATGTTTAAATCTTAATGAATGGAAGTGATTGAAATATAATTGTATCTAAAGCAAGCTAGCCCTTGGGCCACGTAAATGATTGTAGGGTCAGATAAGAGATAAAAATTAAAGATTGTTCTTCCCACTCTGAAGCAGAGTGACCAATGCAAGCACCAAGCTAAGCATGGGCCAGAAAGAAAAACATCCAGACCCTAAAAACAAATGATGTCATGTTCAATCGATCTGTAGAATTTGTGATAAGGGAGGCCAGAAATTATAAAAGACGAAATAATGGACTTTAGTAAGGAATCTGACTATTAATTCACATATGACAGCTAGCTATAGTGCAGACTTCATGATGTAGGAGTCTGACATGAGATTTAGTTTCCATGATATTTGTGCTGGCTGAGGTGGTCTGCCCGACCACAGTTCCTGAAAAAATGGCTTGTAGCAGTTGTTTCCACAAAATATGGCTTGTAGCGGTTAAGTCTCCTAAGAAACTTTAGCAAATAATATGATCAGCAAGGGATTTCATAAACCGGATGAATTCTGGAGGAATCACCAAGATCGAATGGAAAGTATAAACTTTTGTCAATTTCAATGTTTTAAATATCTCTCTGATAAATGTTTAATTCATAATATATATATATACATATATATATATATAACTAAGTAAACTCTTATCTGATCAAGAATAGGATTCTAGATCAGTTGATCTTTTTTTATATATTTATGTATTAAGTTTGCTAATCAATCCTTTCTATTTTTCTTTATTTTTTGTTTATTAAATAACTAAATTTAAAGTTGGGTATAGATGGCTGCATAGAGTCATTAAGTTTGGGCTAGGTCATATGGGTTAATTTCAGACTATTTGTTTCGTAGTTGAGTTGATGCTGGTAGAGGGATGTATGAGTGTATATATATCAATGTAATATGAAGCATGTTTAGCATAAAGGGCACCATGCCCAAATGAATGCATGGCCCAGAAGTGTAGCCATTGTATTGCAATGGATGTGGATGTACTTCCCACACTATTGATTTCCTTTCGCTCTATGGACGCTCGTTCCCTGGAACGAGGATCATTTCTTTTAAATAATATGCTGTAGCCCCACACTCCTGTCAGCGTGGTTTTATGATAACTTCTTCATATTGCATTGGTTGCATCTATATATCAGGAAGCGAGCATTGGTTTAGCTACAAACTTTTAACCTGAAGTTAAATGTTTTGAAAGATTTTATAGCGTACTCTATATAACCCATCTATGCCCAACATTCTAAAATAAAATTATATAAGCTGTCCATTTGTGTGAACTCACTAAAATAATTTAAATTTAAAATTAATAATAAAATCTAAAGCAATATTAATTTATTCCTCAAAAGTTATATATGTGTAAATAAATGTTTTGTGATTATTACTGGCAGTGGCTTTTTTTAAAAAAATATTGAAATACATTTAAGAATTTAGATTATAAATCTCTGCTTCTCCTTGAGCTTAGTGCGTATAATGGTCAATAAAATAAAAGTTGGATCTTTCTCAAGGTGTATCTGCCTACATTATAAATTTTCTAGGTTCAAATAGCCTAGCGGTGCCCTGAATGGCAGATAGGATGTGTCCATATTCACTGACTGCTATAATATAAATAACATTAATAATATTTTTGTTATATATTTCTATATTTAATAATAATGCAAATATAATCATAACTACAAATCAAATTATAGAAATATTTTATAAATAAAAAAATATAGAAAACGAAATTATTAATATTAAAATGCAATAATACTATTTTTTTAATATAGATTCTCAATCAATTAGTATTTTTTTAAAAATGTTGATAGGATTCTAAGAATTCTAGTGCAGGCAGCAGCCCTTGAAATATTTATTCTAATAAATTCATACCTTTATTCTTACATTAAACATTTCTATCGGACAAAACCGCCCTCTAGTTGTGGTCAACATCAATCATTAGAGGGCGCAATTAGATTTGTCGTTTAAAATTTCCTATTTTTTTATGATGTTACCATGTTATCCAGCAGAACCAGGTTCCATACACTGATTCCTATTGGAAATTTAAGTTTACTGACGAAGATGTGCAACCACAAAATCTTCAGACTCGGTAACCATTATCAATAATTAATAAGTTTGCTAAATCATGAAGAACTATCAAACTCTTTGAAATAAGGCACTGCATATTATATATATATTGATACCCTCGATCTTGTAAAGGCAAACTTTAGACTAAATAGATAGAAAGGTAATATTTATTATCAATTTAATATTATAATACTGTAATATATATTTATTCAGGGGTGTGCCAGCATAATATGTAATGTGTCCAATGCACAAAAATACTTTAAAAATATATTATTCATTAATAATATAAAATTAAATTATATTTTTATTTAAATGTTATCTATATTTTATAGATATGTCTTAAACAAATTATTTGTAATCACTTATTTGATATTCTTCCTGAAGATCTTATTTCATTCTGATCCTGTGTAAACAAGTAAAAACTTGAACTTGCATGAGTTTATTACTGACAGGAAGATACATGTTTGAATCTTGTTCAAATGTGTATTTTTTCTAAACATATATGTAATCTGCTGCAGTTTTTAACTTTATTCTATATTCTGCTGTAACAGTGTATGCCAAAATCTGCAAATATAACCTGCAAATGATGGTGCCTTATGACTGATTGGAGCTGAGTGGAAGCAACACATTGGGTAAGCCAAAATTCACAAATGTAATCTTCTAAAGAGCAACCAAGAAATCATTAAGTAAAGTGTAGGTCTAAGCATAGGTCTAAATCAGTACAATAACAAATAAACATTATAAGTCCCCTTATGGACTAAATGCACAATAACTAAATAGATCCCCTCTTAGGTTAAGCTCATGGTAATTAACACATTATTTTATAATGTGTGGATAGACCAATGGTTAATTGATAATTCATTGTATTTATTACATTGTATTAGTAATCAAAAAGATATCAGTTGTAAATTTTTATAATTAGACATAAGTCAGTAAAGTGCAGTTCATTAGTAATAACATAACAAAAAGATTAATAAGTAATTTTAATTTTAACACAGATCTAAGATAAGTTATTTGTTCTTTTTATGTGTACATTTAATGTAATATTTCTTATTTTTAAATTTTGTTAAACTATCATGTAAAAATTAAATTTTCATGCTTTTGGATATTTCTCTAAAGAAATTAATATGTATATTTTTAATAACTGACACTTTCTTTTAGTATTAATTTTTATTTAAATCAGTAAATTTACACATGGAATATACATTGTAAAAATTGTTACAAATTAAATTTTTTTATTAATATTATAAAAAATATATACTTAATTTTGAATTTTAATAATAAGATTTATTATAATTGTGTATGTTTTCTTTAATTAAATATCCCAGAGGAAAAGAAAAAAAAACTTTCTGGGTATCAAAATTTAGTAATTAAAAGAAAATAGAAGAAAGAGAGAAAAATGCTTCTAGAATTACTCAGTACTTCACTAAACAAATAATAAATATCTCAGAGCCAGTTCCTGGTTGCAGTAAGAATTGATATTTTCAATCAGGTGGAAAGTAATTCCAGTGAAAATACTGAACATGCTGAAGAAATTGTCTCTCATCTGGGGCCAAAAGATAATATAAAAAAAAAACAATAAATGAAAATATTGAAGACCTTTTCACTAATTCAGCATAAAGAATATACTGAAAATACAATAAGTTTAATTTTGAGACCCTGGACTTTGACCAGAAATATTTTTTTCATATAACAAGACAAGCCATTTTAGAAACAGATTCTAAGCAAATTTAAAATTTTAATGTTCCACGCGATTCTTCCCATTGAAAAATTTCACATATATGTAAAAGACATTTAAAAAATGGATAATACTATAGAAATTGGTCAATTTATTCAGTTTCAAAAAATACAATTAATTGGTCTTTGCTGCCAACTTTTCACAGTATATAATTCTGAATATAATGAATTTATTCAGTGACTTAACGATTGGCAAGATCTTGCAATGCATCTGAATTATCATGAGAAAAATTTAAATCATTTGAACAATAACAAAAAATGGGCAGAATTAATTACATCCTTAAAAAATAAAATTTATATCGATCATTTGCAACAGTTTCAGATAATGAAAGGAAATATTGGTATGAAGTTATAAAAAGATTATTGTAGTACCATTTTTAGGCAAACAAAATCTAACTCTTCATGATAAAATAAACTTTATAATCACAATAATAGTATTATTTTAAAATGCATCAAAATGTTAGAAAAGTTTGATCCTTTTATATCAGAACATATGTCATGTATAGTTAATGATCTTGACTTTAAAAACATGCTCTCATATTTAGGAGATAAAATTAAAAATGAAATATTTCCTTTATTAGCATCAAATATAATATTATTAATCTGTGCCAACAAAATAAATATTTTTTCAGTTATTTTAGATTGTCCAGACATATCACATACTGAACAAATAAGTGTAATAGTCAAATTCATTTGATTTCAATTCATGATATAAAGTAGTTGAAATACACAAATACTTTTCAGTATTTTATCCAATTTTATTATGTTCAAAGAATCTGGAATAACATTTCTTATTAATTTACAGAAAAAATTAAATTTGGACATAAATAGCTTAATATATTGGTCATGGCTATAATAATGGCTCTAATATGTACAACAAAAATATAGGTTTATAAAAAAAGAATTTTATATTTAAATCTGCATGTAATTTATTTCCAATGTTAAAATCATAATCTAAACTTGTACTTTGGGATTAGACCTGCTGTGACATATTCATCATAATTATTGTAATTTTATAATGTAAAATTATGTTAGTGCCTGATATTTCTATTTTTGCAATTAAACTTCTTGAATTAAATTTAAAAGCAAATAAGTGAATTTCAATTCATAAAGAACTTTAGCCCATCTGTCATCTTAATAAAAAATGAGAATTTCATAAACTATTTTTTAAAAAAGTAAAGTTTTAGAAATAATTTTACGAGATCGCAAAATTAGAATACACCTGCGTCTCATTTTATGCGGTAGTAGGTTCCTCAGAAAACGTGCACAAAAGAAATCGCACAAAAATAAATGTAACTTACATTGAAAAATGGGGGATATGTTCCAGTAATTTTCAGAAGTTGCATAAAAGCAAAGCAACAAGGAAAAATTACTTTAAAATTCGCATTAAAAAAATAAGGAAATAAAGTATGACTAATAAAAAATTTCAAATATTTGAAAAAAAATAATACAAGACAAACTTTTTTTTACTTTTTTTATTAACTACAGTATTTAATTTTACATTTTTCATACATATTTTAATCATTATAGCTGTTTGACAATATGCGTTCGTTTGTGAACTAGTAAGAAATCAGATTCATGATGTGATGTACAACTAGTGCCACTTTCAGTCTTGAGTTGTGTTAATGGTTTTCTGTTTCTATTGTAACTTAAACGCATTTTCCCTCGTTTTACTTCACTTTATATTTATTAATTATCAGCTAGTTATTGAGATTTGATTTCTTCTGATTGTGCATTTCTTTCCAGAGGGTGAATTGACATGCCTACGCATTCATAGTATCTATAGCTCCGACCATCCCCTCCCATAAGAAATTTTCCCATGTTCGGAGTCATCCTTTCCTTTTTGTGAAGTTTTCCTAATATTCGGTCATTCAAAGGGTGAGGGAAAAGGATTTGGCTGCTAAATACAAACATGGATGTACATAATTTAATCCAATTCGGTCCTTCCCAAACTTAACTAACTCTCTCATTGCGCAAATGTCTGCATTTATGGGCTACGGCCCAAGCACCAATATTGCTATTTAACAAGAATTTCAGAATTCGCTAACAATAAATTAACTCAATAAATTTTAAGCTTTTACCCAGTTTATACTAGTTTATGCTCAGGGGTGGTGGCGTAACCCACCGGAGAAGAAATGGCAGGTGAATTAAAATCTCTCTCTTTCCCTTTCTTTTACCTTGATCTAACACATTTGTTTCTTAGAATTACTAAACATATATTAACACGCACTCTTAGGAAAGTAATAATGAGGTTGTTTTACAATAGCGTGTTGAAATCACCGGAGGGCGTTATTTCTGTGATAGTGCACAGAAATATGCCGTTTAGGTGGCCTAGCAGCGAATGTTCTATTTCTAATGCCTAAGCCTAGAAATAGTCCGTTCGGTACGGGGTGGCTGCTTAGTGTCTATTTCTACGCTAATGCATAGAAACATGACATTGAATCTGCCGCAGAAGCTATCGTGTCAGCTTACAGCTAAGATTTGTGCTAAGCATTTTCGATGTGCAATCACATTTCACTTTTGGCTACAGTATCGGGTGAGAGTGTCTGGAATTTCGATTGTCAAAACTATTTTAATGTTCATTAAGACCACCTCCCCCTCTAACTGCCATCTTTTAGGAATGTCTACTAACAATTATCAGCAGAGTCTCATGTTTCCTTAGCCCCCATTTCCTGCTCAAAAAATTCAGCAAGTGTAGGATTCCAGCACGATTCAGATCAAATCACACTCTAAGTCCCACTTTTGTGAAAACAATGGCGAGCTTCATCGAATGGCTGAAATCGGAAAACTTGCTGTGAATGTCAAAGATTCTCTTACTGCTGCTGCTGGAAACGGGTTATCAAACAAAAGAAAAAGCTTTGAAGCTGCATGGGTGCTGTTCCTGAACAGCCCTAAAAGTTGCTTTTAATTGCCGTAAATATATTTATGTAGGGTTTTTGGTAATTACAGTAAAAAGTTGGTCAACCTTCGAGTTGGAGCGTTACATTCGCTTAGGAATTGTAACCACTCACCCCCACCACCTTTTCCAAAGTTGGACCTTTCGGTTGTAAATGTGGTTTGGTACCGTTAAATGGAAATCAATTTGGTATTTGTAATTTATTATAAAACAACAAAAATATAAAAAAGAAAAGAAGCTGATTTTGTCGTAGAATACCCGACCACCGCCGTTAACAAAAAATGTAAGTAATGAGAAAGAATAAAAAGTAACTACTTTTTAAAATTCATTTCGATCGATGTACCCTTTTTTTTTGTTTGTTTGTTTATTTGTTTGTTTTCGTTCCAAAAATTGTTATTTGATAGATAGTAGTTTTGGTTAAATGTGATCAACAAAATCAAAAACATACATATAAAAAAAAAAGAAAGAATTCCTGCCCCCCACCCAAATATAAGTAATGAAAAGAATAACAACAAAAAAAAAATAAGTACTTTTTTAAATTCAATTTTTTGATTTCTGCATATATTTTTTTTATTTGTTGTTGTTGCGTATTCCAAAATTTATTTGATATTACTTTACTTTGAAATGTGATAATAAACAACATTATATCTATCTTTGTTTACAAACAAAGCCCGCCCTCCAACGGTTTCAACACGCTATTGTAAAACAACCATAATGGAATCTATTTCAAAACATACAGTACATATTCCAAACAAAAAAAAATATAATAAAACGTAAAAGAGATAAATAAACAAACAAAAAAAATATATAAAGTTAGTTTTGTTAAATTTAAAATCTATTAATGTTTATTTGAAGAAATTATAAAGTGGCACACACATGTATATGACATAGTATTCTGTTTACAGGATGTTATAGTTAAAGAATAAAATCTATGAAGCAAAATATGTATAAAGTTATTACACTATTTGATTTTTGTGTATTTAAAGATTGGAAACAATAGCAAATATATTTACCGTTGTTTTGAAGAGTCTTCTGAATTTAAAATAAATGTTTCTGAGTGCACTCTTTGTGTTTATCAATTCTTTTACCTTCATTCCAATTCCTTGGGTTAATATGGATAAATCACGAGTCCATTTAGTCTTTTAATTCAGGATTCTAATTAACAAGTTCGTTCCAAGACAGATCTGTGGAATGGCGAATGTCATTCATAAGATTCATTCATCGTATGTTTTCTTTTTTATATATATAATATTTAGGGTAATCGGTCTCTTAATATCTTGTGTGGCCTCGAAGGTACAGAAGGAGCTGGCATCTGACATAGACCCCCAGCACGATGAGAACTTTACCCCATGCATTTCATGGAGTTTCCTTTATATCTTTTCTTTTGTTCGTCAAAATGATTTTTATAAATCTCTTCTTTTTGCCACGTATTGCCTTCTCACTACAATCTCAACAGCCAGCAAAAAAAAAACTGTCTAAAAAAAAAAATGTCCTCGCTCTCGATCACGTTTTTCTTTTCTTTTATTACTCACAAAAGTCTTTTTAAACCAATACCTGAACAAAAGAAAAACCACTTAGCAACTTGGTCTTAACTTTTGCTATTTTTGGAAACTCCCTCTAATTATGTTTTGTTCTTTACCTTCACAATTAGACAATAGGATCCTCAAGAATTTAATTTTTTAATGGACATTCCGCCTGTTCTTTCCTTTTAGATAAACACAAAAATCATTTCCACAAAGTTTCGAAACTTGATAATATATTAATCTTATTAATTTAAATTAAACATCCAACTATATAGTTATATCCGTTTCAATAACAATACAGTCCGTTTGACTAATTGATTCATGGAAAGTAAATGAAATTCCTTTCTTTTTTTCCTTCATATTTTAAAATATTTGAAAATCTCTTGATTTTATTCATTTTTCTTACCCCCTTCAACACAATATTCGTCAATATACATGTATGCCACAAAATAAGAATAAAATAAGTGAGAGAAAGAAAGTAAAATGTGTACATTAATATTAGTAACCATCTTCTTGAAAGTGCTCAGCCATTTAATTTAGTTTTCTATTTGTTATTACAGCTTTACATTGAAGTGTGATAGCACAATTTAATATTATCATATTGAAGACAAATGTAAAATACAAATCTACAGGTTATTACTTATTATTATTTACGTAACTATATATGTGTAGGCTGCATGGTCCTTTCCAAATACACAACTCATGAAACAAAACACACACATACATACATATATAGCCTGATTTACTCTCTCCCTTGTAACAGGGTTTGAACTCAGTTCCTGTTACACTATATTAAAAAAATGAGATCGCAATAAAAACAAAAAAATTATACATTATCATTAGAAAGATTATTTTCAGTTTATAAAATCAATAAAATCGTTATTATTTATTTTAAAAATCTAAAAAAATATTTATTTCTGTTAATATCTAACAAAATACATTTTAAAAGTTTAAAATTTTTGAATATTTATTGCGATATTTTTATACGTATGTATAAAACTATTATTATTATTTACTCAGTAGTATAAGTAGGTTATTTACATAGAAGCTAAGATTCTAAATACAGCTTCAGGCCATGTTCACGTTAGCTGCTAATATAACGTTATATTTTTCAGAAAAAAAAGTATTTCGAGTCAAAATAAGTTATTAATAATTTAAATTTCTTAATATCTAATAAATATAGTGAAATATGAAAGATATTAAAAAGAAACATGAATTGCATAACTTCAAAATCGCATTAAAATAATCCGCAAAAATGAGACCCAGGTGTATTTTGGAAAATTATTTCTAAAACTTTACTTTAAAAAAAAAAAAAGTTTATGAAATCCTCACTTCATTTAAAGTTGACAGAAATGAAAAAAAGATGTTTATGAATTAAAATTCACTTATTTGCTTCTAAATTTAATTCAAGAAGTTTATTTGCAAATATAGGAATAATAGTTGCAGGCATTATTTTACGACATTGCAAAGATAGAATGATGAATAACACTAGTGCAGGTCTAATCCTAAAATACCTCTAAACCTAATAATTAATGGTGTTGCTAATGTCAATCATGAAACTATTGGTTTCTTTATTATAATACAAGAGATAATTTTTTTTTTCTCTCTTCCATTTACTGATGTAATATTTTAACTATTCATGTAACTCATTTAATCTTAAAGCTATTATCTGAAATACAGTAGTTGAGCAGAATTGATCCCATAAAACCTGTTTATAATATTTACCCGAAATGTATGACACTTTATTCAAAATTTGTAATGATTCTTCAAAACTGGTTGAACAATACAAATATCTGGCAAGGTGTATAGGTGATAAAATTGCTATATTTATTTTTTATTTTGGAGTTTGGTAGAATATTTTAAATAAAGTGAATATATTTGTCTCCAAAATATTTCATTCTTTATCTATGAATCTCTTACTTATTTTAGATGCACTGACTGATCTAAATCAATTTTAAAATGGATACGTGGTTTGATGAAACTTTCAAAGAACTTGTAGAATGAGATAATCTATATTTAAAATTTACAGATGAAAATACTAAATTCCTTAGTTTTCTTTTAAGTCAATACAACTTTTAAACAATGAGTATTGCAAATTGCTCAACAAGCTTTGTGATAAATGCTTAGCCAGAGAAAGCATTTAAAATATTTCCGTCAGGAAATATTTTCAGATTTTCCACTCAATAGATAACTTTTAGATAAATGCTGGCTTTGGCTTGTTATTTTTAGATCTAGGTCTGAAGCTATTCTAGCGACTCTCTGAGGAGTGCCAAAGCACGAAACTATGGTCAGAGGTTGGGGGAAATATTTTAAATGCTTTCTCTAGCTAAGCATTTATCACAAAGCTTGTTGAGCAATTGGCAATGCTCATTGTTTATATCTTACAAGCTTAAGAGAATGGAGTCATGTGATTTACAACTATTTATTATTTGACTATTTAATACAAATTTTGATTCTAATTACATATTACTTTAATTAAAAATGAAAAACTTCATCCTAGACAATTTTAAATTAATCAGTTTGATTATCGTCCTCAAAAAAAAAAAGCTTTTTATCTTTTATCTGGATAAAAAATCAAACTTTGCCTTAAAGTATTTTTAGATAGGAATTAAGCTTTTTTGGAAGAAAAGAAAGAACACTTTTTTTTTCCTTTTATCAAAAAAAATTTAAACAAAATTTATACTCCAAATATATGTGTGTGTACATATATTTTTTTGCAAAAATTATCAAAACATTATAAAAGCTTCTAGCTGATTGTACTCTCTTTTAATTTAATATTATAAAAAATAAACTAATCTTCCGTCTTCCCCCCATCTGCAAACTAATTAAAATAAATCTGAAATAGATTTCCATAATAAATACAGATCATGTCGCTTCAACACACATATATAGATTAATAGTTTAATAAGATATTATTTTGACTAATATTCAAGTCTCATATAACATGCATATTACTTTAATATCTAAAACTTGCAATTACAATTTACCCTTTTTATAAAAAAAATATCATTAGTAATATTTTTGCTATACATTTCATTATTACTTTCTGAAGGTTTGTGATGGTGCTATTTTAATTGCATTTATATATTGGACTACTTCCATCATCTAATGTGAGTATTGAATGTCTTTAGAAAAATTTAACTTCATTTAAATATTTCAAATATGTTCAACTGTTCGTAATAGCACACAGGTTAGTATATGCACAACCTTTTGAGAGGTATTATTCTCCTCTCTTCTTCAGGTGTTGCTGACCTGAACGTGACAATATTAGCATGGGAATCAAAACGGGACTCTTAGATTCTTGAATATTGAATTTTAAGGTAATGCCTTAATCAAGTGAGCCATCCTCTCATGGCAAAACTAGTTTACTGAAAACCCACCCATACAGGGAAATACTTAGCCTATACATCCAATCACACCAGAAACACAAAACATGAAGTTATACTCTCATTATTGAAGACAGCAAAAGAAGTTTGTTCAGAAACTAGTGAGTTGAAAAAAGAAAAGATCGATATGGTTCAAACTCTTATGAAAAATAGTTATCCATCAGCAGTTATTAAGAAAACCTTAAATAGACAACAACAACAAAAAAAAACCATCAAAAGAAAAAAAACAATTATTGATATGGTAGTGTATACATATATACCAAAATTAGCAGACCAATTAAAGAAAATCTACAATAAGTATAACATTCAGAACAGTTTTCCAAAACCATACTACATTATAAGAAATTCTAACATCTACAAAGCCTAAATTTGAAATGTCGAAAAGCAAAAACTGCATCTATGAAATACCAAGTGAACGTGGAAAAATATTGGTGAGACCAATTGCCCCATTGAAAAGTGAAACTGATGATTAGAAGAGAGAAAACAGATGTTTCTAAGATATCAGACCATGTTTGTGCCAATAAACATGTGCTCAATTGGGAAAATTCAAAAATATTGAATAGGGAAAAAGAGGTGCAAAGAAGAAAATTTAAAAAAACTGCTCACATGACAATGGCTGATAACTCGATAAGTCAACCTAGTGTAACTACTATACATAATGTATGAAAACCACTACACAACTTTGCTCTTAGGAAAAAGCGGAGAAATCAGGAGGAACCTCATTGATAATATATAAAATTTCTATCGACTGTTGCCTTTGGCAGGATGGCTAATGGTTAAAGCATTACCTTAAAATTCAATATTCCAGAGTCTAAGGGTCCAGTGTCAATTCCCATGATAGTACTGTCACTGGTCAGGCCAGTAACATCTGAAAAAGAGGGGAGAATAATACATCTCAAAACATTGTGCATATACTAACCTGTGTGTTATTACTAACAGTTGAATGTATTTGGAATACTTAAATAATGTTAAATTTTTCTAAAGACATTCAATACTTACAATAGATGATGGAAATAGTCCAATATATAAATACAATTTCATTATTATTTTTGTAATAATGCATATATAATCATAATTACAAATCAAATCAAATAATTATTTTATAAATAAAAAATATACGAGAAAACTAAATGTTTTAAAATATTGAAATGTAATGATATTATTTTTATATATATATACATCCCCAATCAGTGGGGTTTTTTTTAAATGTCTTTAGGGTGCTAAGGATTCTAGTACAGGCAACTGCTATTAATAAAAATACTTATTCCAATATATTTATTTTCGTAATTTTATCATTATATTAAGCATTACTTGAATATTCAATTAGAAGGCTTTCTTTATACTATTCTGGTATTCTTCAAAAAGCCAAATTAAACTATTCTGATATATCATTCCGTTATTTCTACACTGATAGACAAATGATTTGGACATTTTATTTTGGATATGAATTACCAGCCTGCTTTTGATTTTTAAGTGAATCAGGCAAGACGCTACAAGCATTATGTATACATGCCTTTCCTTCTTCCGATTGTAATGAAATTCATTATTCAATTATGTGTTTATATATATTATTATTCAATTTTAGTTCCATTTATGTGCTCTTTACTGGATAATTTTTAAAGAAATGCGAATTTTAATACATATTTTTTCCAGACAATTCGTTTTAGAATACCAATGGATTTCTTTCCGCAGAAAGTCAGTTCCTTTAGATTCCTATTTTAATTAGCATTGCAACGTAATTACTTTAATGATTAGATAATTGGGTAGACTTAAAAAATACTTTTAAAGTTTGATTTTTCAGTTAATTAAAAATACAACAACTGAAATTTGATTTCTTGCAACATTTTAACAGGATTAAAAAAATGTTTGTTATAAGAAAATATTACGTTTTTTAAATACCTTATTTTCAAGGATCTATTAAAAACCAATAAATGATAAAGTAATATTCTCATTATATAAATTACCATTTTATTTTATAAAAAATAGTAGATATATAAAATAATTGACTCAGTAGTGTGTGCATGCACACATTCTCTTCTACCTTCATACCTCACCAGTAGTTATAACCCCAAATTAAGAAACTGAGACTATATATATATTGAGAAAACAGAAAATAATTAGTCATTTTCATTAATCAGCTATTAGTTGGTTAAGTAGTAACTTTCCATTTCATCACATATACTTCAATTACATTAATAAAGACATGGTTAATAATAATAGATATATTAACTTTTAATTACAGTACATATCTGGGCTAAAATGTTATAAATTCTAGTCTAATAAGTGATTAGTAATAATGATTAAAATATTATCTGGGGAGTGGGATCACATTTGTCAATGCAAGAAGTTTGGTACTTTTAGGTTAAATTGCAGTAACTTAATATCAATAAATACTGAGCAAAAATAATGTGAGAAATTGTGATGCAAGCTAATTAAAAAGTGGTACTTCTGTATGAAACACATATTCGGTGGGCATTTAACTTTTTTAGATGTCTTTATTGCATAAAAGTGTACGTAATGAAGTGGGAAGTTACAAATACATTTACGATAT
This sequence comes from Epiperipatus broadwayi, assembly GCA_028023455.1. Classification (NCBI taxonomy): domain Eukaryota; kingdom Metazoa; phylum Onychophora; class Udeonychophora; order Euonychophora; family Peripatidae; genus Epiperipatus; species Epiperipatus broadwayi. Next base: position 614,151 of record JAQFVV010006308.1, on the reverse strand, counting down.
TCCATGGGAGAAAAAGTGGAAAGGAGCTTACTGAATTATTCCATATGTTTGTGTTTAATAATAGACAAACTGATATTTAATTAAAGTGTATATTTGAACTAAAATGCTATTACAATTTTTAGCTTAATAAACAATTAGAAGTATTCATTAAGGTATTTATCTGGAGAGAATGGTGTCGTAGTTGTAAGTGCAAGCAATTTGGGTGCCTTTACATTAATTTATTAAAAGGTGTTAGTATGAAAATGGTTTTGAAATAGAAATATACATTACTCTTATATTTTTTTGAATATGCCCCTCTTCATTTTTTTAAAAAAGAAAATCTATAAATCATGTTAATATGGATATGCCATATATATATATTGTACTGGGTTTGAAATGGGTCAATCGAAACACTGGTCTCTTAGGCAGAGAAGAACATACTCGGAGAGTATGTATGCCCAAACAATAGCTATAAAATATATAACTAGCATTACATTTCCAGGACATAACTTCTTCTCGACTGTTGAGTTCAACACCAGAGTTCAAAGCACTTTTTTTTTGTTTCGTGTAAACTTGGGCGCCAGTTAATTATCCAAGAATGAATAAATAACGTGCTTTAAGCAGTGGCCACTAACTCAACGCCTAAATATCCATGACTAGCTCAGTTGTTTGTAATCACTAATAGATTATACATAATTAGTGGTGAAAAGAAAAGAGATTGATAAAAAGAATTGACCGACAAATAAAGTTTAAGTTTTAAAGACCATTTATTTTAATTAACATTTACTAATTTTAAACATTTTCTAAATCTAATATAACACATGCACATTTTAATTTAACACACTATAATGTCTTATGAGGAAGCAAAATAATATTTGACATTGATAAATTATCTAATATTCACAAACACGCACATCAATAGTTCATTTTATGCATGGTTATAGAGTTCAAATTACTTGTCTCTGTAGGATTTACGAATTACAGCGGTGGCTACTATATATAAATGAGAATAATAAAATGTTTTACCTAGGATTTTTGGAATGTGGATATTGCTTGTTGTTGGCTGCTTCTGACGGAGTATATCTAACCAGTTAGATTTGACGTTTCTTGAGGAGATTTGATGCTAATCCATTGGTTTTATTCTTGGAGACAGTTGAACATTGACGGAGGATTTCTGAGCTGTTATGCAGACATTATTTCACAGGCAGGTTTTGATGATCTTGTTGGACTAAAGGGCTGAAGTAAGAGCATATATTCCCAAAAGCTGCTCAGCACTGCATTTGTTTCTGGATACATAATATAAACTGCACTGTTATCTTAACTGAAACAAGACTGACACTGAAAACTAGGCTGAAACTGAACGTCCGATAAAAATCTGGCTATTTATATATGCGAAGTATTTTTGTTTTAATATCCTCTGGCAATGTGTGTTGTCGAAATTCCTTTAGTAACTAATCCTTTGACGTGTTTTTGAAGATTGTTTAATTAGTAGTAGCCATCACAAACGTGTTGTTTTTATCTCTTTAATTAGTAGCCCACCGCTGTGTGTTTTTAAATATAATTTCTTTTTAACTTTCATTTATATATTTTTTTATATTATTCTAACACGCATACATTTATTTACACTCGCACGCACATATATAATTTATTATAATAAGCCCAAATGAAAAGAGATTTATATTTTAACTTTTAATTATATTCCGACTAATAATAATAAACTCTACTTCCTTTTATAAAACTTTTAGTTTATCTTTTCTAACCAAAACTCCCCCTCCCCCCCTTTAATCAATTATTTTCTAACTTTTATTTCAAACTCTTTTACGAAAAATTATTTTAATAATTTTTTTAGATAAATTATCATGTGCCAATATCAATATATATATATTCATTAAAAGCAGTTGACACTTAGACAATGTCAATCAACAATCTCAAACTAAAGATTGCATCTTGACCACAGAAAGTGAAATTATTTATACAAAGTTTAAATAAACCTCATTGAACAAGTAAATATAACCTGTTCTGAATGCAGACTAATAAATAGTCAATTGCAACATTCAAACTGCAATTATAACTTTCAAACTGCATACCAATAATGTAGTACTGAAATAATAAAACTAATAATGCTCAGGCTAGATAAGTTTATAAATGTAAAATCAATGAACACAGTCAACACTTAGAAAATATCAATAACAATCAGCAATTTCAATCTGTTGTCAAGGCAACCTCCTTTTAACAATAAAAGTGAAAACCTATCTTTAATTATGGTCTAATATAGAGGTGGGTAACCATCAGTTTGTGGGCTGGATGCAGCCGATGACAATGTCGAATCCAACTCACTGCATAGACAAAATCCATACCTAACGAATTATTAGAAGACTAGAAAACTGTTGACTTTGTATAGTTAACAATAATAGAGAAAGAGACAAAGACTTCATTAATGTCTGCACAAAATTTTTATTGACAACCTAGACGAAATTAATGTTCTAATAGGGTTGCTAAGATGCCCTTGTACATGCCGGATATAGAAATGGTGGGTGTAAAGTAACAGTGATTTTACAATACTACAATACTATATGTTGCAAGTAGCAAATATATGTGCTTACTTATTTGTTCAATCATAGGTCACAAATTACTAGTGTGCAACAGTGGTGTGCAGTTAACCAGGTCACAATATACATATATTGAAGTAATTATAATAATTAATAAAGCAAGTCATATATAACATGACATTACTTTTATGAGCTTGTAATTACAAAAATGCACATAGAGAGCGTACCAATAGCTCTAACAAGCTCGTAAATTAACAAGTGCGGTTATGAGAAATATTTAAAATCTCTATCCAGAACACTCTTATCTCCAGACCATGGTTTCGGGCTTATGGCCCACGTCAGTGGAGAGCTAGAATATTCGGACACTAGACCTAAAATATCAACTCAAAAAACCAGCACTTATTTCAAACGTATATTTAAGAAGAAACTCTGAATTTTTCGGACATGAAAATGTCTTTAAATCCAGCTATCTAACTTAAATAGCTATATGAGACTGAAGTATATTCAGATCTACCATATTCTAATAGGCTCAGCATAGCCAAAGCCTTAAAGGTAAAATTATAATAATTAATAAAGCAAGTCATATATAACATGACATTACTTTTATGAGCTTGTAATTACAAAAATGCACATAGAGAGCGTACCAATAGCTCTAACAAGCTCGTACGTTAACAAGTGCGGTTATGAGAAATATTTAAAATCTCTATCCAGAACACTCTTATCTCCAGACCATGGTTTCGGGCTTATGGCCCACGTCAGTGGAGAGCTAGAATATTCGGACACTAGACCTAAAATATCAACTCAAAAAACCAGCACTTATTTCAAACGTATATTTAAGAAGAAACTCTGAATTTTTCGGACATGAAAATGTCTTTAAATCCAGCTATCTAACTTAAATAGCTATATGGGACTGAAGTATATTCAGATCTACCATATTCTAATAGGCTCAGCATAGCCAAAGCCTTAAAGGTAAAATTATAATAATTAATAAAGCAAGTCATATATAACATGACATTACTTTTATGAGCTTGTAATTACAAAAATGCACATAGAGAGCGTACCAATAGCTCTAACAAGCTCAGTAAATTAACAAGTGCGGTTATGAGAAATATTTAAAATCTCTATCCAGAACACTCTTATCTCCAGACCATGGTTTCGGGCTTATGGCCCACGCCAGTGGAGAGCTAGAATATTCGGACACTAGACCTAAAATATCAACTCAAAAAACCAGCACTTATTTCAAACGTATATTTAAGAAGAAACTCTGAATTTTTCGGACATGAAAATGTCTTTAAATCCAGCTATCTAACTTAAATAGCTATATGGGACTGAAGTATATTCAGATCTACCATATTCTAATAGGCTCAGCATAGCCAAAGCCTTAAAGGTAAAATTATAATAATTAATAAAGCAAGTCATATATAACATGACATTACTTTTATGAGCTTGTAATTACAAAAATGCACATAGAGAGCGTACCAATAGCTCTAACAAGCTAGACAAGTGCGGTTATGAGAAATATTTAAAATCTCTATCCAGAACACTCTTATCTCCAGACCATGGTTTCGGGCTTATGGCCCACGTCAGTGGAGAGCTAGAATATTCGGACACTAGACCTAAAATATCAACTCAAAAAACCAGCACTTATTTCAAACGTATATTTAAGAAGAAACTCTGAATTTTTCGGACATGAAAATGTCTTTAAATCCAGCTATCTAACTTAAATAGCTATATGGGACTGAAGTATATTCAGATCTACCATATTCTAATAGGCTCAGCATAGCCAAAGCCTTAAAGGTAAAATTATAATAATTAATAAAGCAAGTCATATATAACATGACATTACTTTTATGAGCTTGTAATTACAAAAATGCACATAGAGAGCGTACCAATAGCTCTAACAAGCTCAGTAAATTAACAAGTGCGGTTATGAGAAATATTTAAAATCTCTATCCAGAACACTCTTATCTCCAGACCATGGTTTCGGGCTTATGGCCCACGTCAGTGGAGAGCTAGAATATTCGGACACTAGACCTAAAATATCAACTCAAAAACCAGCACTTATTTCAAACGTATATTTAAGAAGAAACTCTGAATTTTTCGGACATGAAAATGTCTTTAAATCCAGCTATCTAACTTAAATAGCTATATGGGACTGAAGTATATTCAGATCTACCATATTCTAATAGGCTCAGCATAGCCAAAGCCTTAAAGGTAAAATTATAATAATTAATAAAGCAAGTCATATATAACATGACATTACTTTTATGAGCTTGTAATTACAAAAATGCACATAGAGAGCGTACCAATAGCTCTAACAAGCTCGTAAATTAACAAGTGCGGTTATGAGAAATATTTAAAATCTCTATCCAGAACACTCTTATCTCCAGACCATGGTTTCGGGCTTATGGCCCACGTCAGTGGAGAGCTAGAATATTCGGACACTAGACCTAAAATATCAACTCAAAAAACCAGCACTTATTTCAAACGTATATTTAAGAAGAAACTCTGAATTTTTCGGACATGAAAATGTCTTTAAATCCAGCTATCTAACTTAAATAGCTATATGGGACTGAAGTATATTCAGATCTACCATATTCTAATAGGCTCAGCATAGCCAAAGCCTTAAAGGTAAAATTATAATAATTAATAAAGCAAGTCATATATAACATGACATTACTTTTATGAGCTTGTAATTACAAAAATGCACATAGAGAGCGTACCAATAGCTCTAACAAGCACGTGTGATCTTCCGAGTCTTATGAGAAATATTTAAAATCTCTATCCAGAACACTCTTATCTCCAGACCATGGTTTCGGGCTTATGGCCCACGTCAGTGGAGAGCTAGAATATTCGGACACTAGACCTAAAATATCAACTCAAAAAACCAGCACTTATTTCAAACGTATATTTAAGAAGAAACTCTGAATTTTTCGGACATGAAAATGTCTTTAAATCCAGCTATCTAACTTAAATAGCTATATGGGACTGAAGTATATTCAGATCTACCATATTCTAATAGGCTCAGCATAGCCAAAGCCTTAAAGGTAAAATTATAATAATTAATAAAGCAAGTCATATATAACATGACATTACTTTTATGAGCTTGTAATTACAAAAATGCACATAGAGAGCGTACCAATAGCTCTAACAAGCTCTTGGAAGAGCAGACGTCTGAACTTCCGAGAAATATTTAAAATCTCTATCCAGAACACTCTTATCTCCAGACCATGGTTTCGGGCTTATGGCCCACGTCAGTGGAGAGCTAGAATATTCGGACACTAGACCTAAAATATCAACTCAAAAAACCAGCACTTATTTCAAACGTATATTTAAGAAGAAACTCTGAATTTTTCGGACATGAAAATGTCTTTAAATCCAGCTATCTAACTTAAATAGCTATATGGGACTGAAGTATATTCAGATCTACCATATTCTAATAGGCTCAGCATAGCCAAAGCCTTAAAGGTAAAATTATAATAATTAATAAAGCAAGTCATATATAACATGACATTACTTTTATGAGCTTGTAATTACAAAAATGCACATAGAGAGCGTACCAATAGCTTCTAACAAGCTCAGAATTAACAAGTGCGGTTATGAGAAATATTTAAAATCTCTATCCAGAACACTCTTATCTCCAGACCATGGTTTCGGCTTATGCCCACGTCAGTGGAGAGCTAGAATACTCGACACTAGACCTAAAATATCAACTCAAAAAACCAGCACTTATTTCAAACGTATATTTAAGAAGAAACTCTGAATTTTTCGGACATGAAAATGTCTTTAAATCCAGCTATCTAACTTAAATAGCTATATGGGACTGAAGTATATTCAGATCTACCATATTCTAATAGGCTCAGCATAGCCAAAGCCTTAAAGGTAAAATTATAATAATTAATAAAGCAAGTCATATATAACATGACATTACTTTTATGAGCTTGTAATTACAAAAATGCACATAGAGAGCGTACCAATAGCTACCAAAAGTAATGTCATGTTATATATGACTTGCTTTATTAATTATTATAATTTTACCTTTAAGGCTTTGGCTATGCTGAGCCTATTAGAATATGGTAGATCTGAATATACTTCAGTCCCATATAGCTATTTAAGTTAGATAGCTGGATTTAAAGACATTTTCATGTCCGAAAAATTCAGAGTTTCTTCTTAAATATACGTTTGAAATAAGTGCTGGTTTTTTGAGTTGATATTTTAGGTCTAGTGTCCGAATATTCTAGCTCTCCACTGACGTGGGCCATAAGCCCGAAACCATGGTCTGGAGATAAGAGTGTTCTGGATAGAGATTTTAAATATTTCTCATAACCGCACTTGTTAATTTACGAGCTTGTTAGAGCTATTGGTACGCTCTCTATGTGCATATATTGAAGTGTATTATTTCCTAAGTATTATTTTAGCATTGATCAAACAAAGTTCCTTTGGGTTTTATTGAAAAAAATAATATAGTTGCATGGTATTTTATAAATAAGTTTATGCTTTTTCTAATTATTAGAATTTTTAATTTAATTTATAGCCCATAAAACGAGTCAATTAAAGAAAATAAAAATTGATGCTGAATACCATATTTTAAATGATAATTGGACATTCAAATATTTAATTGCAAATATAGACAATAAAACTGTTTGGTAACAAAACTCCATTCTTAAGGAATATAATTTAAAAAGGTATTTTTCAACAAAACATTTCAACAAATTTGAGCTATTTTCACTGGAACAAATGAAAATTAAGCAGAAAAATTAAAAAATAGTTTGTGTAAACAACAAAATAATTTGAAAAATCTGTCAAATACTGATAGAGCTTTGACAAAAGCTAGTTACATTGTTACACATAAGGTTGCAAAACAATGCAAATCATTTTCTGCTGGGGAATTTGTAAAAGAATAATTAATAGATATTGCTAAGTTATGCCCTAATAAAAAACTGACATCAAAAAAATTAGTCTCTTACAAATAACTCTTGTGAGAATTTATGTGGTCAATTAAAGTTAAAAATGGAAGATTGTACTTATTTGCACTAGCTTTAGATGAGTCATGTGACATTATCGATACGAGTCAATTTTTAATATTTATTCAAGGCATAAATAATAATTTGAAATTATGGAGCAATTACTTTTTGCATATCCTATGAAAGACACAACTGATAACAAAATTTTTTCTAGCCCTTTAAGAAGCTTTGCAAAAGCATAATATAAAGTGAGATAAAATTGTCAACATCACAACCGATAGGTGTTCTAGTTTGACAGGAAAACACACTAGATTATTAAAAAGAAATAAGCGATGAAATAAAGCATATTCCAGGAAAAGAAATAATTTTCTTACAATGTTTAATTCATCAAGAAATCCTTTGCAAAGTTCTAAAACTGAAGCATGTTATATCAGTTGTAACAAAAAAGTTAATTTTATTCGTGGATGAGTTTTAAACCCCTGGCAATTTGTAACATTTTTGAAAGAAATTAAATGTAACTTTATTGATATTCCATACCATATGAACTTAAGCTAGCTTAGTCTTGTAAAAATGTTAAAATTTCATAATTTGTTGGATGAAATTATTAATTTTGAATGTTAAAGTCAAGCTTAACAAATTTTGTGAATTAAAAGATGGATAATGACTGAATAACTTTTTCTTCTCCATTGATATTTTAAAGTATCAAAATGAATTAAATTTATCCACTATAAGGGAAAGAATTATTTATTTATATGTATACAAATTTTCACAATTTCAGAAAAGGAATGGTTAATTCACTTTTCAAACTTGTAAAAAAGAAAAAAAATTCTAATGGTCTGACTTTATGAAATATAAAGCAATAATAAGCGACTTATTCAATGAATTTACCAGAATATTTTCACAAAATCTCTAAAGTTCTATCTTTAGTAAATTTACCATTAACTTCTAATATTAATGATGCACCACCTTGTGTCCAGTTGGAACTGATAAATTTACAATCAAATTTAATATTAAAGATCTAATTTTCTGAAAAAAAGCTTTCAGACTTTTATGTCTCTTTAAATCTAGAAATGTTTAAAAATATTTTGGATAATGCACAGAAGTATTTGGCATTGTTTGGATTGACATACCTATGCAAAACTACATTTTCTTTAATGAAAAATACAAAGAGCAAAATCAGATCATGAATAATGAATGTAAATTTAGAAGCTGTTCTATGAATAGCCACTTGTAAATTGAATCCCAATTTTGATGCAATCATAAATCAGAAGCACATTAAAGTTTTTGTAACAATAAGTTTGATGTGTTTACTTTGTTATAAAAATATTTGTTACAAATTTTAGTTTTTATCTATAATTGAATCCTATTTATGTCATTAAATTTTGTATTTACAATTTTTAAAATATGTTAATAATTTGATAATTCAAGTAATTTAGCATTTTTTAGCTACTGAATTTTTTGTTAAATTGTTCAACCTGCATCATTCAGCCTGCTGACAAAAAAGTTACCCACCCCTGATCTATGTTTATATAAATAAATGTGGATTTCCACCCTTATTGTTAAAAAGAGGTTGTCTTGACAACAGATTTGAGATAGTTGATCTTGGTATTTTTAAGTGATGACTGCTTTCAATGAATTTATATTTATAAACCTATCTATCTTGAGCATTATTAATCATATATATTGAAGTGGTCAATCTTAGTCCAAGATTGAGCTTCATTATTCTACCATTTAACAAGCACTAGCCTAACATCAAACCCTACATCCCATCCTGCTCCTTTAGTCATGTATATATAAATTGTATATGTATCTCTGAGAATCGCGTTTAAAATTTATAAATATAAAGTTGAGATAATTTTTTTAAAATTTTATTATTATTAAAGTCCATAGGTGTGGCTCAGAGATGTATATGTTACAGGAGCATATGTATATATAACAACAAAATATTAATGTTGTGAATAAATTTATTGTACATTTGTAAAATTATTTTTTTATTAAATTATATAGTTATGTAAAGATACAAGATGGAAGATGCAGCCATTAATTGTCTAAAAATAATTAAATGGGTGGAAGTATCATATTGTTTCAGGGGTTGTAAAAGAATGTTTAATTAAAGTTTTTATTAAAAGTAAAATTGAAACAAAGCTAATGGATTTTACTTTGATTGTGAACATTTTTGTCAAATCTAGTTCTAATCTGGAAATAGATTTAAATTTATTTTTGGACAGTTATTTAACAGGTGCATCTCCAATAACAATGGACAAAATATTTCTTTAGATTAAAGATTATGTTTGGGCTAGGAATTTAACTAAAAGCATTCGTTAAATACTTTGAAAGCTGTATAAATGGGGTCGGATTTCAGCTATAAAAAGAAAAAGAATTATGAGCTGTTGCCAACATACTTCACGCCAATGTAATTTTTGAAAATGGTATTCAAGTAGAGACTCAAGCCACCTTTCCTCATGTCTGAGACCATCTCCTCGCCATGCTGCAATACAACTCCTTCCAGTTAAAGGTGCCCGAGCTGTTAGAGAACTGCTGAGGTCAAGAAGAAATGCCTTCAATCTAATTAGAATCTGCCTGCCCTGAAAATCAAAGAATGCCGCCTCAAGACAAGATTCATCCATATTATCAATCCGGAGGATCACAAGGTAAAAAGCCCAGAAGTCATCTTAGTCACCTTATCTGATTTATAACTATTTAATCTTAAAATTAATGCCTTTTTCTTTTAATGTTGAATCTGTTAATTCACTGACCGGTGAGTACTTTAACCTAACTTTCTAATTTCTGTATATGGATGCTCTATAACCCTAACTAATCATAATGTACATTCAATCGTCCAACTTATGCTTATTATTCCTGTAATTTAGTGCAGTAATAATCTCTCATTGCTGATATTTTTCTCAATTTATAAATGTAAATGCCAATCAAACCCAGTCTTACAAGCTTCATATATATCCCATTGTGGAATAAGAGGGGGAAGAAAGTAATTAATTATTTCATTTTTATTCATTTCTAAATAGCTTGTAAGGTTGAGTTTTTCTTTCTAATAAATATATGTATTCAAAATAGTTTATTGTTAATGTGTTTAAGATTTAGCAATATCATTTTCCAATCTGGGTGGACTTTGGTATCCATTTTATTCTATTGCTTGAATTTTAAATCATTGCCAAAATGCAGACGATTAATTGATTTATTAGCAGAACTCTTATGTGTGCTAATTTATTTTCTTATATGTTTAAACTAAATGGAAATGATTTAAGAAGGTGGGAAGAGGCATAAGTTTTTAGTAATAACAATATTTTTGTTTATTAATAATTATATATTATATGAGTCATTATTTAAAATATAGCATTGCGATACATATTAAACCATTTAAAGCTTTATTTCATTACTAAATCAAATAATTTCATGTCTTGATAGTCGCATTGCTAGCATATGTCTCATATATATATTTCATTGTTTTGTTTATGTCATCCACACTGTCGCTCTGGAGGATCCCGAAGTCTCTTATTGTTTTGCATTTTTCCAAGTACATTTTATTGTCTTGCTCGGATTTGTCTGTACCATCGCTCCGGAGAATCTTGAAGTTTCTTTTCTTGTTCAAAACAGGGATACACAGTGTAACGGGATATATATATATATGCGTTACATTTAAATTTTAAAACTTAATTTTTTTATAAATATCTAAGACTGAATTAAAAACACAAACGTTCAAAATGCACAAATAATGAATCATTAATTTATTAATATGTTTAATTTAAATATTGAAATAAAATAAGCTTTAAAAAATTATAGAATCGAAGCAAAGATTCTAATCTTTAAATAAAATATAATAAAAACCTTTTAATTTTAAAAATAACAAAGAGAGTTTTTAATCTTAAAAATAAAAATTACAAACAGATCCTTAGGGCAAAATGACCATTAAAAAGATGATTACGAAATAGATAAGAGTCAAGGAATAGAAACAGAAGACTTGCTTTTCCCGCCCAAAGATATAGACACAGACCTCAGTGGAAAAATCCACTTAGCCACAAACCCAAAATCCACTTAGCCACAAACCCAAATCTACTTAGCCTCAAACTCAATGAACCAATGAAATACAGACTTGAAATATGTCAGATGGATTCGTGCATTCCAGAGATAAGATGCCTCAGGACTATAAAAAGAAAAATCCAAAAGAAATAATTAATTAGAGAATTAAAAAATTAAAGTTTGAATTCCTTAGCCTTTGCTGAAAGTAAAATAGTTTAAAAAAAGCTATTGTCGCCATCACCAAGAATGTAATCAGCTTCATCGTGCTTCCTTCAGTTTGGCAGGCCGAAGGCAGCCTTCATCTTTACAGATCCCAGGATCGAACTACTGGTGCCATATGCAGAAATACTTGTCGAGCTTCATAAATCATTATCATCTGCAAAGAAAGGGCCCTTGCGTAACTTAGATCTTCGTCGCGAAGGAACGAGCATGAACAAAAGGAGGTATAAATTTATAAATGGTAAAATGAAATATAAACGCTCTTAAATTTAAAATCTTCAAACTTTATCTGTCCTTAAAATGAACAATAGATTTTCTCTCTTAAGCAAACCTGAACTTTAATTTTCTATAAACCTTGCAATGTCAAAAGTCATAGCTAAATTTTAAAACGTAATTTCTTAAAATATGTATTTTTTTTTATTCATGCTTAATAAGATCTGTTTGTAATAGGGCAGGAGTTTGCGATTGCAAATTAATTTAAAGATAAAAACACATATCATTATTTGTGCATTATTGAATTTAAAAGAAAGGAAAATAGGTCAAATAGTATTTGTGGTAAAATAAGTTAAATACAATGTGTCATCTTAAAATGATATAAATCTTAAACTAAAGATTTCTTGTTAAAGAATTAAATTAACAAATTGACTTAAATGTAAGTTGAGTGTAGGTAGCCGCTTAGCCTCGTTTAAATATGTTAGTTTTAAGGGGGTTTTGATTTCAGATTATTTGTTTTGTAGTTGTGTCAATGCTGGTTGAGAGATATATGGACATTTACATCAACGTAATGTGAAGTGTGTTCGCACATTAGGGCAATGTGCCCAACTGAATGCATGACCCCAAAAAGGCAGTCATGGCATTGCAATGGATGCAGATGTATTTCCTGTGCCATTGACCCCTTTCAGCTCTATGGATTGGGACGATAAGCCGGCAAGATAGACCGCTCTCCCATCTATACATAGTATTATTCTCATCATTATATTACATACATGATTCCTTCGCCAGACAGACGTGCATTCCTGTACTGGACGAAGGTCACGTTTCTTCAAATAATATCACGCTGTCAGATGCACATTCCTGTCAGCGTGGTTTGATGCTAACACGTTCACATTGCATTGGTTGTGGATATATATCTGGAAGCGAGTGTTGGCATGGCTGTGGACCTTTGGCCTGGAATCAAATGTTTTGAAGATCTTTTAAATGCGTCGTCTGGGTGGCATACCTATGCTCAACATTCTAAGATTAAAAATTAAAGTTAAACACAGATAAAATAATAATACTGACAGTGATCTAATTTAGTTTATTTTTTTTATTCTCTATTAAAAATATATTTTAATAAATGTTTTAAAACCTCTGCTACTCCATGAACTAGTGACTAGGGCTGACGGTTGAAATAACATATGTGTAAAAGTTGGATCTTTAACAGCGCGTATCTGCCTACTCTATAAATTTTCTAGGTTCAAGTAGCCTAGTAGCACCCTGTAGTGCAGATACGGTAAGAGTGAAAACTTCGATCCACCCCGACCATTATAACAGACACATCCTGGAACCAGTGAGTTAAAGTAGCAAAGCTCTGCCTGGGTTGCCGTACGCTGCACCACAGCAACTTCCTACCTACCTCTCCATAAGGTATCACTCCGCCTGAAGCATGGGCATACCCTCATTAAATAGAAGACTGAAGTTTTATCAGCCAAAGATGCCATATTTTCTTTTACTGACATATATGCTAGTACCACATTTCTTTATATTTCACTTCCTTGCCTGTTTAATAAAATGAATCATAGTGATGTGGTGATGTGATAATGAAACATTTATATCTTTAAATATTTTTCATTGGAGTTTTTGGATCCAACCTTTCTGAAGCTGCTCTCCCCTTCTTTTAAATAAACCATTACTACATTTATAAAGTTTTGCTAAATATTTGATTTCTAAATGTTTAAAATGAATAATAAATACTTATCTTCATATACTTACAAATCCCAATGTATTCTTTCAAATGTTGTAAATAAAATACAATAAATGCTCAATAAATCTCTGTATTATAATGCCAAGGGCAAACTACCAAAGTTATAGAAATAGTGAAACCCCATAATCGTGTGTGTGTATATATGTTGTACCGGTCAAAACATGTTTATCCATCTAACATGAGCTGGCACTCACAAAATGTACTTCAAACCCAGTCAAGCTCGAGATTTAGGTCAGGAACCAGCCTGGATTCGAACCCACTCTCTAAGCCCCAGATCTAACACCTGATGAATAACATAATAGTGATGGCACATGAGAATTAATTTGAATCCGGCCAACTAGCAAAGCTGAGCAAAACAATGAGACATCTATTAACTATGACTAAACTAAAATATACATAAGCATGGCTGTAATATGCAGAAGTGGAGGAAAAGGAATTCGAACTACTCAAATAAGTTAGACAATAAAATATAGTTTAATATAATTACAAATTATTTATAAATTAAGTACATTACTATGTGCGTGAATGAGCAAGCGGTCTACCAAACAATAGATAATTATATATTGTCATTCATATGATTATTTCTCATGTGCTCTTTATTAGCTAAAAAAATATATATATTATACATAAGCACACATCTTTGGTGTGTCCAATATTAAGATGCCAATCAGTTATTAGAAAGAAGTTACATAAAATTGCTATTAATGCTTTGGGTTAAGGTTCTGAAACGCGGTGATTAACATATATATTTCTAGGAGCGTTCCGAAATTCATTATACGTATGGTATAAACTATTTTCAGGCCATTGAGGTTGTGAAAATAAATAAAATGCATTTGAAAGATTATATTTGAATCTATGACAAAATATTTAATGAAAAATTATTTTAACAATAGTAAGACGAACGCTTTATTTTTCCCAAGGCATATACTCTTAAATAGATATATAAATTGTGACAGTGGGATTGCATTTATATATATTTTAAACAGAGCGCAATTTCAGTATTATTACAGCACTAAAACTAGGTCATAAGCAAAATAAATAATAATAATACGAAGTTTGGGCGGTACTGACATAATAGCCAAAAGAATAACTAAGAGGAAATGGTTGTGATTCTGGATGAGAACGATGTATAAGCTCCCCTTCTTGGGAAGTGCTTAGAGAAAAGTGAATAGGCATGGCGTGGCCCAGACTTTTGCTGGTATAACCGACATGAGAGGCCCTTTATTTACGAAGAAGTGAATATGCATAGCGTGTGCCAAACTTACGGGATCACCACCAGAGGTATTTTATACGGAATAAGTCCCCATGGGACAGGACATAACGAGAAATCTATGGGTTCGATCTTGTCGTAATCCCCAGATTAGAAGACTAGAAGCATGTAATATATATATACGAAGATAGCCAAATGTCAGTAACGCAGTAATGATAAATGTCACTAACGACATTGAATAAATTTTAATGCTTTAAAATAAATGACCCTTATTTGAGTACTATAATTTAAACAAATAATATGCTATGCAGTTATAATATATATAGAGAGAGATTTACATTTCATTTACTTAAAATATACTTGAAGATTTTATTTAGCAAAAGTAACATTAAGATTTACCCCCATCCCTTTTCTGTTATTTAAAATAATTCAATCCCACCTTCGTGATTTTTATAATAACTGGAATATTTAAATACTATATTTGATATTTTAAGAGTATGAAAAAATAAGTAAGATTAGCAGTTATATAGAAAACAAATTATAAGTCACCCTTTCAGAATTTAATAAATAGTTATAAAATAAATGTTTCAGAGTGTTAATTAGCTTGAGTTCTGGATTCCCCCCCCCCCCCGGTAGAAAATCCAGAGTTAAACAAATCAATTTTTATATTAAAAACGAACCTAAAATGTTGATTCATAAAACAATCTGGTGAACGTATTAATTTACAATGCATTATATATATATATATTTTAAGGGGACGTTAATAACCTTTTCATGAAGGTTTAGTAAAAAAAAAATGACAAAAAAGATTTTTAGAAATTAAGCTCGCCAGGTTGTGAGATTGGCATATCAATAATAAACAAGCAGATATATAAATCAAATAATAAATACATTGGGAACTTACATATTGAAGCAGTCAATCTTAGCTTAAGATTGAGCTTCATGTTTCCATCTACTAACTTTTATTTAAACCCTATTTCCCATCCCGCTCCACCCAGATAAATATCTCAAGTAAATCCAAAATAAAATCTAAATTCAAAAAATATTTGTTTATTGTAATACTGCACTATTTAAACCTGTCAATCCATAAAGATTTGATTTAAGATTGTCAACTGCTTGTAAATAAAAGAAAGTGTATATGCGTGAAGTTGGTAATATATATATATATAATCGCATTTAATCTTTTGTTATAATAAATATTCATATCTAACTTTAGTCCAGTGTGTTCGAATCTTATTAATATATTTATATGACTTTTAAATTACCTTTCGGGTTTATTCAATATCTCATCAATCATCAACATCAGCTGAGATCTCATATAATACATTGTAGCACCGGGCCTGTTAAATGTCAAAACATTTGTGTTTTGAGAAAATGTTAGGAAGACAAGAATGGATAGTGGCTATAGTGTATATGACCACTGGAGATAGTCAAACTATAATGAAATAACAGCTATGCTTTTGAAATTTTTTTGTCAGAGAGTGAATTTGAATATTGGAAATTTATTAAATATTTACGAGGGGCAATACCCATGGTCTAGAAATAACAAATTTCACACAATAGATTATGTATTAGTAGAGAGAGAGGGGGAATGAATAAAGTACGAAAATTAAAGTGTTTGATAATGAAGACAGAGTATGTAATAATGATCATAATTTCTTTAAAATAAAAATGATTAATAATATAATGGAAAATAGTAATAAAAGTACAAAAGACAGTGAAAGATCTGGATGGTAAATGAACAATAAGAATAAGTTAAAAAAAATTTAAAATAAAAGTAGAAGAAATCATGAAAGAGTTTGTTGGATATAAAAAATGATGTGATGAAGTAGAAAAAATCACAAATAGGTAATTAGGTGAGAATATTCAGAAGAATAAAAGTAATAGAAAAGTGAGAATTAGTTAAAGAGAGGGAAAAATCATGCAGAGAATATAAATGTGCTATTAAAAACAAAGCAAGTGAAAAAGATGGGGAAAATATTTAAAATAAAAGGAAGTTGGCTAAAATAGATAATTATAGAGGGAGAATGAAATTAAATAGTAAATTATTGAAGAATATTAATAAAAGTGGAAGAGATGGGAGTAAAAATTTTTTGAAATATATTAAAAAAATGTAAGCAAGAAATAGCTTTATTAGATGATGAGTAAAAAGATTGTAGCTCTAGAGAAGAATTGGAGATAATCTTAAATAAGTATGTAATGAATATAGAAAAAATGTTAGATGTGAAGAACAGAACGATAAGAAACATAAAAGCCTATAGTAATGGAAATATTAGGTTTATGGAAAATGAATTGAATGAGGCAAGGAAGAAATTGAAATGAGGAAAAGCAAGAGGTTTAGAAGGATGGGCAGCAGAGATGGTGATGAATTTAAGGAAATAGTACAAAATTAAATTTACTATCTCATTTTAATAAGATAGCACAGAAGAATTTCCAAATAGGTGGAGTAATACAAGAGTAAGGCTACCAATTAAAGGAAAGGATCATAGAAAGTTAAGTAATTGTAGACCAATAACAATAACATCACTATTATATAAAATTTTTGCATATATGGTAGCTGGAAGAGTGACAAAATGGATGGAATAATATATTGGGAGAAATGCAAAGAAGTTTCTGATTGGATAGGCATATAGGACACAATATTTTCAATCGAAGCTCAATAGCTTATATAGTCATATGGGTCTGAACTCAGTTCAGCACCCATACATTTTGATGTCTTTGGCTCTTTAATAATCATAGCCACCACTATCCTATTAGGAACTACTGTATGGAGAGTTTTGCCTTGTTTAAAACAATTATGTGCTAGTATAAGAGATAGTGATCATGTGATGTTTAGTGGTTTAACACCAATCCTGCCTAATAGGATAGTAGTGGCTATAGTTGTTAAAGAGCCAAAGACATTAAAATGTATGGGTGCTAAACTGAGTTCAGACCCATATGACTATATAAGCTATTGAGCTTAGATTGAAAATATTGTGTTTTCAATTTCATTCTCATGGTTTTGTAGTTGAGATAAAAGGTGGCTGCTGGAGGGTTGCATTAGACCTTAAGATCTAGGTGCAGTGCTCTCAGATCCAAGGCTCATCACTGACGAAGGCCACAAGCCAGAAACTAGTCTGGTGATATTGGATGAGTAGGCACTAGTTAGGGATTTAATGCACAAGCCTTCTGGCATCCATTGATTACTCTGGTTAGCACAGGGTGGCACTACTGTATAGAGTTTTGCCTTGTTTAATAACTTAGAATATTCTTTATGAATGCTTCAATACTGAGAGATAAACAGTGGAAGATATCAGGATCCTACTATTTATCATAGTACAACTTAGGCTGAATAATAATTGTTCGTGGATGTCCCAAAAAGACAGGAGTTAAACCTGGAATTACGAATTTCCCTTATATCTACTTTATTAAAACTTTTTAAATCATTCTTTGTCCAGTAAGTAATTATTTAGTGGTTAACAATGTTGAGTTTAGAGTAATCTACTAAATTTATTTTCATGTTTTATAATTTCAGACCAATTTCCAAAATGTAAATTGCTCAACAGTATGTATTTATCTTTATTATAACATTAAAAACATTTACTAATATATTCTATGGTCTAATTTTGCTATGACTCAAAGAGATCTAGAAAAGGTTTTTTCAAAAATATATTTACTAAAGTCTGACAATTGCATGGTTCTTCCATCGATCTATTACAACAAATGAAAAACACTAAATTACCTTAAGTACATCACTACAAATTTAAAAAGAAAATATGCATACAATTTATGAAGTAATGTTCTAATCCGACTAGCTTGTCTGATCTTGTCACCAGCAACAGTGTATATAGCTGCTATGGAGGTGAGATAGATAAAATCGCTTTTAAATAGCCAGGGCAAAAGTTTCTCCATTCCTTCCGCATATATAAACAGGGAAAAAAAAAGGTAGCAACTCATCAGATTCACCATTTAGTATGATGGTAAAGGTCAAAATATTTTTCTATTCTTTGGATGTTTACATGGGTTAACGGCCAAATCGCTCTTCACATTTTTTTCAATCTTCACAAAGTCCATTAATTTCCTATTTAATATTAAAGTTCTTCCAGTTCATGCAATATTCCCCCACTTGAAAGTTATCTGCAGTTGTAGGTACCTAAGTAAAAGATCAACAGCCAATGTTAGCTTAGATCTACATCCAAGGAAATCTTAGCACCCTTTACTTTCGGCAACCAATTGATGCTGCGGTTGACAACTTTATAACCTCCTGTAGTCAAGCGTTGGTGACCTAGCGGTTAGCTTAACTGCCTTTCAAGCAGTTGTGCCCGGGTTCGCTTCCCGGTCAACGCTTTGACATATATATAAAAAAGAAACTTTATACCCATATTTATCCCGTCTTCAAGAAAATCCGATATTTTAGTTAAAGCTATCAGGCAAATGACAAAAAAAAGAGTAGGGCATTTCTTGATCTTAAACTTAAAAGTAAAAAGCCATTACGCTCACCACGATAGCTGATGTGTGAGCCGCCCATTCATGTAAGAATAATAATGGCTGCAATCACCAAAGTATATGGAGCGGACAGTAGAAATTTGTTCAGCTCAGTTTCTTTAAAGAATAATCAAAATGTCTCTTTTCAGATAAAGCCAACTCCTTTCTGCTACTGATAGTGAAATAACTACTGAAAATTGAGATTTACTGTATTATATGCTGAACCTTTTAATAAAATATTTTCTACGTTGAATTTTTACCAAATTACATATACAGTAACTCTACAATTGTAAAATTAAAAATATAATGTGTGTGTGTGTGTGAGGGGGGGGGGGCTTACAATTTCTTAGTACATACCAACACCCCAACTATATATATAGTTAATATTTTAACGCAATAAAAAAGAAAAATACAGTATTTTAATTTCATCTGAATAAAAAAAAAAAAAAAATCATTCATGGTTCAATCAACAAACTTGCTATTCAGCATACTTACATGTGTTAAAAATGTTATTTTTAATGGACATGTGACTAGAAAATATTATGAATAAAGTTTATGTAATCGAATCAGTATCAGAGGCATCTATTTAGTTTTTGAAAAAAAGCGAACGCAGTAAAACGTCACAACTTTGTGCTATGTATTGACGTGGCAATGTGTTATTATGGGATTGTTGAATTGACTGTGAGCTGCTTACGAAGAGTATTCCGGGAGATCCTCCCAGTGTTGCAGTATAAAATAAGTTTGCCGGTAATTTGAAATCATTTCAGCACGTTCATAAAAATGTGCAAAAGTTATAGAATTAATTTTCTGAAAATAACATCTAATTAATGTGAATCGAAAGTGATCTATTTCTTTTATCTATTAGAAAATTAAAACTATAACATTGTATACTAAAAACATTTAATGACGTGCAGCCTCGATTTAATTTTTTTTTTTTTTGGCAGGACGTGGCTTAGGCCGTGGTTGATCGTAAAAGTGCCGTCTTGTTTTCAACGATGGCAACGACTAACACTTTAATTAGCAAGGCAGAAGATGTAGCTGATCAGGTATAACTTATGTCTTCAAATAATTATAATTAATGTTTTTATATATATATATAATGGGAGAGGGAACCTTATTACTGTTTTATTCGAAATTGAATAAAGTTTTTAGAAAACAACGTTATTGCCTCACCATAAACATAACTTTATTTAAAATTTCTCTTATTTTATTCCCATATGTTAAACTACTTAACGTTATTACTTATGCAGCTTTTCACCTGCAATTATTGCAGCATATTAAAAAAAAAAAAAGTGCGTATTTTAAATTTAAAAAACCATGGCAGTTTTCCATTCCCAAAAATGAGTTCACATTTTTTTTTTTTTTTTTTGCAAAATTTGTCTTTTATTTAAAGCATTTGCCTTAACCCCAACATTAGTTTATAAATAATGCAATAGTATATAAAATCTAAAATGTTAAATATGTAGCTGTTTTAACTATTTATTTCTCCAAATTTTATTTTTCAAACATTTACTGAATTACATTATTTTCTTCAACAAATAAATAAGTTTTAGTTAAAGTAATGAGTACCAAACTCTCCATACAATAGTTCCACCAAGTGCAAGCCTTCGTAATCGATAGATGCAGGAAGGTTTGTGCATAAAATCCCTGTCCAGTGCCTACTTATCCAACATCTGTAGACTAGTTCATCAGTGAGGAGCCTTGAATTTGAGAGCACTGTACTTAGAATTGAAAATATTTTTTATTTTGGATTCGAAGCTTTATAGTTAGCTAATAAGATAAAAGGTGGCTGCTGGAGGGTTGCATTAAATCCTAAGTTCTAGTTGCAGTATTCGCAAATTTTTTAGGCTCCTCACTGATGAAAGCCACAAGCTAGAAACTAGTTTGGGGAGATTGGATGAGTAGGCACTAGATAGGAGTTTTATGCATAAACCTTTTGCATTCATTGACTACGAAGGTTTGCATTTAGTGGGATTACTGTATGGAGAGTTTGGTACTCATTAACAGCATATGTAAGCATATAAAATGATAATCATGTGAGGTTTTGATTGTGTAATTAAAGTAATAATGAGAATTTACATTTTATCTATAATACAAGGATAATAGAATATTGATTATAACATGTAATTCTTTAGTGCATCTATAATTGTATAAATACTTAGAAAAATGTTTACATATATACATCAAAGTATACATATGAGCTAGCTGATTAATTTAACACATGATAAATCTTACTGTAAAAATGGTCCACTGAACAAAAAAAGTGCTAAATTTTTTTTTTCAATTACACTATCTCATGCCAATTTCAAATTTAATATCTGAGATAGTTACTTGCCATCTCGCCAATAGAATCTGCATTGCTTGCATGCAATAGAATAGATATTGTATATGAATGCTAACTGCAAAAATTACTAACTTCATGAATCTACACCTGTTTGATAAGGCTAATAAATTACCCATATTTTTAAAAAAATATGTTTAAAAAACATGTTATTGTATATAAAATGTCTGCTCTACAGCTACGTAGTTTGAATAAATAAGCAACAAAATGATACGGTAGTGATTTGTCATTACCTGTCCCCCTCTATTAACATAATTTATTCTTATATCTTTCATATTGAGAAAAAAATCTTACCTGTGATCATAGGTATAAAATCTGATAGTGGGCCATATTTCTAAAGCTAAATGTAAGCCAAGTTAATATTTTGATAAATCAATGCACCTACAACTAATTATTAAATTTGTAATTATATATTGGACTGTTTCATCATCTAGTTATAATTGTTAAATGTTTTTAGAAAAATTCCAACTTTATTTATTTAGAGTTCTATTTTTGGCCTTTTTGGGTATTGTTAAACTGTTCAGTCATAGTACTAGCATGAGAATCAAGCATGAACCTCTAGATTCTTGAATATTGGACATAAGTTATTCCATCAAAAGCAAAAATGAAAGTTGTGATGATAGTATTTGTAATAATTATATGTTGGACTATTTTTATCATCTAACATTAATTATTAAATGTGTCTTTAGAAAAATTCAAGCTTTACTTAAACTTTGCAAATATATTTGTTAGTAATAGCATATGGGTTAGAATATAACACATTTTGAATGGTGTTATTTCTCTTGTCTTCATGTACTGTGGGCTTTTCCAGTAACATTACTAGCTAGGAATTTAACCATTAACATTCAAATTTGTGAATGTGTGTTATTACGATATTTGAAAAGTTTAAATAAAATTTGTTTTCTAAAAACATTTAATTATTAAAAACTAGACAATGGAAATATTCCTAACATGTAATTTCAAATAAATTATCATCAACACAACTTCTAAGCAAACATTTAATTATTAAAGTTTTAGCCCTATTAAAAAATAATATAAAAAGGGTGCATTTTTAAAAACATTTGCTAATATCATAATTAGAATAATTTAAGTCTTTCTGATAGTAATGTAATTGCCAATAATATATAATAAAAAATTTAATTTGAATCTTCTGCCTCTAAAATTTAAAAAAACTATGTGAGAAAATAGAATCAATGAATTATTAATAACTATAACTTGCACAAATAAAACTGCCTCATAATTTTAAACAAAAAAACTTTGTGTTTTTATGTATTAAAAAAACATTATTTGATAAAAAATGAAATAAAGTCACTTTATATGCTTGAGAGTTTGTAAAAAGTTTGAGCTCTCACAGTGAAACAAATGGACTACAATCTATTTTGAACTTCAGAATTTATTTTAACAGACTATGTAGGGCCATTCCCTATTAAAGCTATTAAAGGATATTGTCGAAGATAGAAAAAGTTATTAAATGATTTTAAGGAAAGTGATAATTATGAGTTTTGAAAAAGAGCAAAAGAAAAATTGAGCTATTCTTTAATATTTAATATATATGTAATGCCTGCAGAAAGAAATTTGTCCTTAACTGAAAGGAGACCTTTTAATTCCTCTGAGATGCTAAAAGAACCGAGCCGGGCAAATTCTTAATGTCCACTTAATATGTTCTTGTTGTTTCAGCTGTTATTACTATATCATTCTTCATATAGTACATGAACATGTATGGACTGCTCACCACCATCAACCAGGATAGTTAATTTATTGGCTTTTTATTTCTGATTTTAAAATCAAGAAAGATCACTGTCTTTCTTCAGAGTTGCCTGATAATTTTTAACTGTAATATCAGTCATGTTTTTTTGAAGGTAAAAGTTATGTATATGTGAATGAATTTTTTTTAAATGGATATTTTCAATCATGACGACAAAACTAAATCATGGCTCTTATTCCCAGGACTGTAAATTTGCAACCAAGGCAGCAATTGGCAGCCAAAGGCAGAAAGTACTAAGGGGATTATTTGATGACCTTTTATTTAAGTACTTACAATTGTAGATCGCTTTCAAGTGAAAGAAGGATTGGAAGAAATTAGAAGAAAAGGCAAAGAAATAATTGATTTAAAAATGAAGATATAATTTACTACAGGGGCACAAATATTGGAAGCACAAACAACATCAGATTCATTATAAACAGGA
The DNA here is from genome assembly GCA_028023455.1 of Epiperipatus broadwayi. NCBI lineage: Eukaryota > Metazoa > Onychophora > Udeonychophora > Euonychophora > Peripatidae > Epiperipatus > Epiperipatus broadwayi. Next base: position 590,241 of record JAQFVV010006308.1, on the reverse strand, counting down.
AGTGGAAGAACAGCATTGTGGAGAATGATAGTATATCTAACAGGTTGGCAATCTTAGTTATTCAACTTAATGGAAGATGTCAGATGGTGATGATTCAGTTCTCTGTATATGAGGCTTATTTAAACTTCTTTGAATTTAAAAATTTTAATCTGTTACAGTGAAAGTGTCACTTCTTTTGTTTTAATATCTTGCATCAAAGTGAAAGGTGGATTTGCATCTTTTATTCGTAGAATTTGGCTTGACAGTGATTGAGAATTTTTGATGTTGATAATTTTAGTTATTATCATATGGGTGTTTGTTCATAGTTAAGAATAAAGCATTTAAAAATATGCATTAGTTCTTTCATATTTTGAGTAAGATAACTGACGTGCCTTACATGAATAAAGATTCTACTAGTATTTTAATTGGGGTATTAATATTGAGGAGTGTTTTATCTGAAGAAATAGATTTCGGAAACTAATGACTCATCATTTATTTTTCAGGAATTAATTTAATTGCTTGTTAATAGTGAACTCTTGGTGCTTTTTTGTCATTAATTGCAATTTTATTATATTCTGTGCATTAGTGGTTTGTATTCTAAGAGACTTTTAGTCGTACATAGAGTCATTGATTCAGTCAACTAAACTTTCATTATAATAGCTCCATATTGTGAAACAGCATCTCTTCACTTCTATTCCTCAATATTTTTAGGCATTCCATGACTCTTTCAAAGATTTAATTCTTTGTTGTTGTTTTTTTGCCTAATAAATACTAATTTTTTATAAATATATATTCAGTATTTTTTTATATTTAATTATTGAAATATGTATGGAATATAAAAACACCACGACTGGGAATAAAGAATATAATTTAAAAAAAAAAACAAAAACAAAATATATGTTTAATTCATTATTTATAAAAAACACCACTATTTTACTGTTAAAAATTACAGAAAAATATTTTTTTGCTTATTATTATGCTATTGACTATTATTTTTTTTACTTCAAAAATCACATCAATGATACCAGAATTAAAACCATGTCCATATTCCTTTTTATGATTATAAAGTACAGATGCATTTATTAAATTAATTTTAGCTTTGTTGTACATAAGCAAATACTGCATCATTCTTGTCCCCAAATTTACCTTAGTTTCATCCTAATATATATATATATGAATGATCTAATTGTTTATACCTTGACATATATGACATTAGAACAGTCCAATATATATACATTATTCTTCATATTATTGATCAACCTGTTGAAATTTGTGTCCTAAAGCTAGCATTAAACTTATCTGCACACCCCATTCCAAATTTTATTTCCAGTACTTGGTATATATTTTTTCATTCATATTTCTTTTAAAAAGCTTTAAATTTATATATATCACTATACATTGTTTTATATTATTTATAGTAATGACATGTTCAATCTATATACACCACATGGAAATATCTTCGTTTGTTCCTTTGTTTAAATCTACTTAACACTTTGGGTTAAAAGTAAAAATCTTTTATTTCTAAATAAACCCATGATATACATATGAAAAACATTACAAGCATAAAGCTAAACTAGTCAATAAATAATTAAAGTTACCCCAAATCCTAAACTCATCCGGACTAGCCAAGAAATAACTAAATTAAAACACAACCAAAGGTGTCACTGCTACAAGCAGACTTCTCAAGTGTAAAGAACTACAAAAACAACACCCTATATATATATATCAATCATTACCCACAAATTCATGTACTTCCCATATCACCCTTAATATTAAAAGAACTCTTAAATAAGAGTCAAGCCACATGAGAAAAAACTCTTAAATAAGTTAATTGCTTCAGAATAATAAAGATTCTTTAATTCTTTTTCATTTCTCTCAAAGAAGACAATCTCTATTAATTTTGATGAAGCTAAGGTTGTCTTCTTAGAAAGATATGAAATAAAAAGAAGAATTAAAGAACCTTTATTATTGAAAATTTATTATTCTTTAGCAATTAACTTATTTAAGAGTTCTTTTAATATTGAGGATGGATGGGAAGTAAATGGATTTGTGGGTAATGTTTAATATATATATATATGGTGTTGTTTTTGTAGTTCTTTACACTTGAGAAGTCTGCTTGTAGTAGTGAAACCTTTGGTTATGTTTTAATTTAGTTTTTCTTGTCTAGTCTGGTTGAGTTTTGGATTTGGGGTAATTTTAATTATATATGAAAAAAAAAAATTGTTATGGATTACTAGAGCAAATTGTTTATCTTAATTTTAAAAAGCTGTCAATGATAATTGAGTTTCCTGGCAATATCATTGCTAACATATATCTAGATATATGAAAATATCCCCACGTTTCTTTATCTTGCAGCAAATGATCACCATTTCTTATGCTTGCTCATAACTGTTATTAAAACAGGCAAAACTCTCCATAAAGTAGTGCCACTCAGTGCAAGCCAGAGTAAACAATGGATGCAAAAGGCTTATGCATAAAATCCCTATCTAGTGCCTATTCATCCAATATCCCCCAGACTAGTTTCTGGCTTGTGGCCTGCACCTAGATCTTATGGTGATCATGTGGATTAATACCAATCCTGTCTAGTAGGATAGCGGTGGCTATGGTTATTAAAGAACCAAAGACATAATGTATGGGTATTGAACTGAGTTCAGACTTATATGACTATATAAGCTAATGAACTTAGATTTGTGTTTTCAATTTATTCTCATAGTTTTGTTGTCAACTAGAGATAAAAGGTGACTGCTGGAGTGTTGCATTAGATCCTAAGATCTAGGTGCAGTGCTCTCAGATCCAAGACTCCTCACTGACAAAGGCCACAAGCCAGAAACTATTCTGGGGATATTGGATGAGTAGGCACTAGATAGTGTTTTTATGCATAAGCCTTCTTGCATCCATTGATTACTCTGGCTTGCTCTGAGTGGCACTACTGTATGAAGAGTTTTGCCTGTTTTATTTATCTTATAATTGATTCGTGAAAATATTTAATTTAATCTACATATATATATACTATTATGAAAATGCAAATCTATATATTCTATGCATTTTATACAATGTAAATAGAATATATTATTCCATATTTCCAAAAATAGCTGAGCTTTAAGTATCCATAGTTTTCTCCTATTGTAACAAATTAAACTTAAAAATCAAAATTTACATATATTTTAAATATTAATTTTATATTTATATATGTTAATTGTAACCATTGAAATATTTCAGATTTGAGATACACTTCTAAGCTGATTGTAAAATTTGTCAGACCTCTTCCATTCTACATGCATTTGACAGGAAATTCCTGTACATTACCCATAAAGAAACAGCAATGAGACTTTTCTATATATATGTCTTAATTACAACCAATTTGATTTTGGGTATTGAATTATTTGGCTGCAGAAAGGAGTTTGCTATTAACTGAAAGGAGACCCTTTGATTCCTCTTGGAGGCCTTAAAGGAACCGAGCAGGGCAAATTCCTAATGTCCACTCCATACGTTCTTGTCGTTGCACCTGTTATTACTATGTGATTATTCATATAGTATACGAACATGGATGGGTTGCTCACCAACACGCATTAGCCAGCGTGGTGAGTTTATTGGCTTTTTACCTCTGAGTTTAAGAATATTTTTTCAATATATACAATCATGACAGACAAAAATAAATCATGGCCCTTATTCCCAGGAGGCTGTAAAGTCACCAACCAAGACAGCGGTTGGTGGCCGAAGGCGGAGGGTGCTAAGAATCCCCTGATTGCGGACTCAGGCTGCCATTTGATGACGACTTTTTATTTAGGTACTTACAACTGCAGATCACTTTCAAGTGAAGGAAGATTGCAAGAGTTAGAAGAAGAACTGTCTTATATTAAATGGGACATTATTGGACTTTGGGAAGTTAGAAGAAAAGGTGAAGAAACAATTGATTTAAAAAGTGGACATATACTCTACTATAAAGGCACAAATATTGGAAATACAAGTGGAGTAGGATTCATTATAAATAAACAATGGAAGAATAACATTGTGGAGATTGATGGTGTATCAGACAGAGTGGCAAGATTAGTTTTACAACTTAATAGCAGATACCAAATGCAGATAATTCAGGTTTATGCCCCAACAAGTTCTCATAGTGATGAAGTAGTAGAAGATTTTTATATGGATGTACAAAAGGCTTTTGATCAGAGTAAACAAATTTTAAAATTGTTATGGGAGACTTTAATGCTAGAATTGGTAAACAAATGAAAGATGAAAATGCTGTAGGTAATTTTGGTTATGGTAATAGAAATGAGAGAGGACATAGACTTGTGGAGTTTGCAGAAAAAGAAAAACTTTATATTATGAATTCTTTTTTTGAGAAAAATGTTAAAAGGAAATGGACATGGAAGCATCCAAATGAAGGTACAGCAGAATTGGATTATATTTTGACTAACAGAAAATACATATTTCAAGATTGTAATGTTCTTAATAAATTTAACACAGGAAGTGATCATCGATTAGTAAGATGTAAGATACATGTTAATGCAAAACTAGAGAGACAAAAATTATTAAGAAAAACAATATTTACAGTTGATATTCCTAATCTTCAGAAACATTCTAATGAATTTAAATTAGAACTTACAAATCGGTTTCAAGTATTAGTAGATTTTGAACATGATTCAGATTTGAATGACATTAATAGGAAAATAAGCGATACACTTTTAAAAACTGCAACAAAGATAGCTGGTAGAAAAAAACAGCAATTGACCGATAAAATTTCTACTGAGACTAGAGAATTTATGAAGAAAAGAAGGAATATGAGGATATACAACAATGATGCATTAAAAAAGATTGAATATCTCAAATTTTGTAAAATGGTGCGGAAAAGAGTTGAAAATGATATAAGAAAGTATAATTGTGAACTAGCAAGGAAAGCTGTAGAAGAGAATAAAAGTCTAAAGAGTGTAAAACAACATTTTGGTATTGGTAGGAAATTTATATCTGCAATAAGAAAAAAAGCTGGAATTATTACTAAAAAGAGAGATGACATCATAAAATATATAGAAGACTTCTATCAAGAATTATATAGTAATAAAGAACAAGTGCCTCCTATACATATTATATCTTCCGAATTGCCCAGAATTTTGAATGAGGAAGTGAGACATGCAATTAAATTTATGAAGAAAGGGAAGGCTCCAGGTAATGATGGAATTGTAATTGATATATTAAAAGAAGCAGGTGAAGAAATAGAATTTTTTTTAGCAAAGTTATATACCAAATGTCTAAATGATAAAGATGTACCAGATGATTGGAAGAATGCAGTATTAATATTAATATTTAAAAAAGGTGATAAAGAAGATATTAGAAATTACAGACCTATCAGTCTTTTATCAGTTTTATACAAAATTTTTACTAAGATAATTACAACTCGTCTACAGAAAACACTGGATTTCCACCAACCAAGAGAACAAGCTGGATTTAAAAGTGGTTTTAGTACAGTAGATCATATCCAAGTATTGAGAGAAATTATAGAAAGGACAAATGAATATGAGTTGCCATTATGCTTAGGATTTGTAGATTATGAAAAGGCATTTGATTCTATAAACATTTCTTCAGTGATTAAAGCATTGGATCATCAAGGTGTAGATCGAGGATATTGTCATATTTTAAAGAATATTTATAAAAATGCAACAGCAACAATTAGATTACATAATGATAGTAGAAAAATCAACATTGAAAAGGGTGTAAGACAGGGTGACTCCATATCTCCAAAACTTTTTTACAGCAGTGCTGCAAGAAGTATTTTGTGGATTAAAATGGGAAGCTAAAGGAGTAAAAGTAAATGGAGATTATTTAAGTCATTTAGATTTTGCAGATGATGTAGTTGTTTTTGCAAATAATGCTTTAGAGCTACAGGAAATGTTGCAGGAGTTATCAGATGAAAGTAGGACTAAAGATAAATGTTAAAAAGACTAAAGTAATGTTTAATAGATTTTTTCAAAATATGAAAATAAAGATTGATTATGATGAGTTAGAAGAAGTTAACAGTTACAAATACATTGGTCAGATTATTAATACAGATGGAAATATAATGGATGAAATTAATCATAGAATTAAACTTGGTGCCTATGTGTTTGAAAAAAAAGGTTTTTAATAAATGTGTTTTGCCAGTTCTTACTTATGGCTCTGAGACTTGGACACTTAATAGAAGAGCAATACAGAGACTTCAGACCACTCAAAGAAGTATGGAGAGATGCATGTTGGGAGTAACAAGAAGGGATCGAAAACGCAATGTATGGGTAAGAGAACAAACAGGTGTTACTGATCTCATTGAAAAAATTAAAAGACTGAAGTGGAGTTGGGCTGGACATATTGTTAGAAGAGATGATAACAGATGGACAATTGAAATTTTAAACTGGATTCCAAGAGATTGTAAAAGACCTAGAAAGAGACCACGATGGATGGATGAAATAAGAAAGTGTGCAGGTGTGATGTGGAGAAGAGAAGCTAAAGATAGGAAAAGATGGATTGAACTTGGAGAGACCTTCATCCTGCAGTGGATTGATAATGGTTGATGATGATGATTGAATTATTTAGCAATCAGTTGTATACATGTACATGTATTTAACACCAATGTTTCAGTATTCTTTCTCCGTGGAATTAATGTACAGTGAGAGAAATTGATCAAAATTGAAAGATTTGATTGGCCTACAAATATTTATTAGGGGTGTCTGTTAATTTATTATATGTATTAATTACAGGATTTTTTTTTGATGAGGCTTTTCATCTCTAAAATTTCATAACAAATATCCATTTCTATTTTCTATCACTGGCACCAACATCCAATGTTATATATTAACTCTCAATATAGTGGTGCATTATTTTATGGGCAAAAAGAACAATTGCCTGGGACCCCTAATGTCCCAAATCAATATTCTATAAAGCTCACTTTTATAATATAAAAAAATAGAAATCTTTTTAAAATCGTTGTCTTTGTAAGTATCAGAAGATATTCAGAACAATAATGAATTTTTAGATACTTGCTGTATCTCTTCTGCAGGGGTGGAAGTGATTATAGGAAATAAAATTTATGCATGACTGATAAGTCAGTTGCAAAAATGGCAAGCAATAAATAATTTACTATGTATTTTATTTCATAAAAAGACGAACTAGATTAGGCTTTTCTTGAACACTTGTTATAAATTTTATTTAACATATTTAGGAGAAAAGCAATTTCATTAAAAAAATAGAAATAATCATTAAACTACAATCAACACTTACTAATTAAAAATTAGCAGACATATAAACTTTTTTTATCTTTGCCCTTAATTATGAGGAATTTGACTGTATAGGCTAAAAAATACATTCAGTATAAATTATTTTTAACTAGCTATTTTCTCTTGCCGAAAGCTTTTCAAAAATAATATTTTAGACCAGGATGGTCTGTATAGAAGTTCTCTAGATTCGCTTAGGAATATCAGGAGGCAAATCTCTCTTCTGGAGTGACTTTATTGTTTTCCATTAGATGATCATCTTACTCTGCAAACAAAAGAATGTCAATAATAATTGCTAAACAAACGAGCTATTTTTATATAATTAAGAAAATGCCCCTTTCCCTCTATTTACTCTAGTGTTTTGGTATCTAGAAATGCAAAATAATAATTTAACTGGAAAATTCCATTCCATTTAATATTCAATTATAGCAATACCTTTGCTAGAATTTTCCATCGCATTTAATATATAATAATTTTAAATTTATAATATTTATGCCTGCAATTTTTTTACAATACTTTATAGATATATATTATAATAATAATGAGCTATTTATAGTAAAAATGCCACTATTTACAATAACTTAAAATAACATTTACATTAAATTGATATTTCTAAATTAATAATAATTTTCTGCAATTAACGGATTTCATTATTTCAAGCAAAGAAATTAAGTATGGGTAATATTTTTCCCTGCCATTCAGACCAAGGGAGTACAAATATACGACCCACAGTTACATTTCCAGATCGTTGAACCCCTTCATAACATAGGAATCAAACAGTTCCTCTGGGGATAGTTTTTATTTGAATGGAATGATTTCCGGGGGCCATTTAGCTAAGGCTGACTAGAATATCCCCAAAAGAAGAGTTTAAAATGCTTCCAGTGCTTTACCAGGCTAGCACAAAGAGTAAGAAACTGGTTTCAATCAAGACTATCAGAACAGGTATGCTTATAATGCATGTATATAATTAACTTTATATAGTGAGGTTTGGGGAGAGAAAACTAAGCCAAATTGTCAAATTAAAAAAATATGTTTATTCACATACACACAACAAAAATAAACGTTAACATAATAAGCAAATAAAAATGCAATAAATTATGACCCCCATTAAGGATTAGTCTATTTCTAGAATAAGGGTAGATAACCCAATTGCAAAGTTTCAAAATAATATCAGTTTATCTAGACATTGTATTCCAGATTTTTATTTACCTAGATTTTTTTTTTGTTGTAGCTTCATTTCTGGAGTGATCACCCCTCTCCTCGAAGGTAATGGAGTTCACTAGCAGCTCTCTTATTTTCTTTTGGCAGCTGCTTGCTCCTCTAGTCCAGGTTACCACATATTTAGGTGTTGTTGGTAAATACATTTATATTAACAGGCATGGATTGCAGCAATGGTAAACAAAAGTCTTTACTACATGTCAGGCATCAGATAATGAAGAAATCGGGCAGTGAAACCCCAATGAACAACTTTTGATGGGATAGCAGTACATGGTAATTTTTAAATGTAGGAGAATATTGCTATACATTTCTGATTAATGACCGTGAACGTGGTATAGCAAACTGGCAGTAAAATGAAAAATTGAAGGCCCATTACTGGTTTTAATTAACACCAAAATTTCAGTAAATTTTATATACTTCTCACAGTAAAACTTGTCAGAAGAATAAGAATGAATAAAATAGTAGCGAATTTGTAACTTATATACCTTTATCATATATTGTCTGTCTAATTACACAATTTCCAATTTTTCGTTTTTAATTAGTTAATCTTCTTTTCAAAAATTATAATTTTGATCAACTTATTCTCTAATCAATTGGAAATATCCAATTTGAATAAATTTCATCAATTTGAATAAATTTCATCTGATCAGATAATTTACACAAATTAGAGATCTTTAATTAAAGTGCTAATTACTTATTTTCATTTATTGTTTATATACGAAATTCTTTCAAAAATAACTATAGTTACTTTTACAGAGTTACATTTATATTTTTTTTTTTCTTTTATAATCCATTGGCATTTTATTTTTAGCTAAAAGAGAGCAGATAAGGATTCTTTTAAATATTAAATTTAAAATAAATTCTTACATTTTAATAGGTTTTACCCTCCATTACCTAATAAATTAACTATTTTTTTAAAAAAAATATTTTGTTTTTCTTTCCTTTTTTTTTTTTTAAGTTATTCTATGTACACATATATACATATGTATCACAATATAAATACACAAGATTGCTTGCATAATCCATATATATAAATAATACATACATATGTTTAAAAATACATAGTACACATTTATTTATTTTTTTCTTTTCATGTGCCAAAGCATATTGCCAGGAAGCGAACCCAGGACAACTGTTTGTAAGGCAGCTATGCTAACCACTCGACCATCAACGCTTGACTACCCATTTATTTTGCTTGTATAATATATATGAATAACACCAACATATATATTTAAATATATAGCAATACTATAGAGTCAAGATTATTTTGCATTAATAAACAAAAATTATGAGCCTGACAAAGGAGAAAAGGCAAAAGAAAATTACATTTTGATGAGAAAAGGGATGGAGAAAGGATATGCAATTGGCAGGCGAACAAGGATTTATAATGAATTGTATGTTATCTCTGATCAGTTGCTATCAGATATTTAAGGACATATTGAGGCTTATCAAAATATTTTAAATTATTTTATTAGTAATAAAAGTCAATATAAAAGAAATTTAGCCAAATGAATGTGATGAATGTATTTTAAATTTAATAAATACATACTTAAATGACACCAACTTTAATATTTTTGAGGAAAAACTTACTTTGTACATTTTACACAAAAATGAAAATTTAAATTCTTTACAAAATGATTCGAGGTCTAATTTCTATATTTTCTAATGATGTAATTATAAAAATATATTTAACCATATCTGTGTCTAATGCATTGGCAAAGCATTCTTTAAATATAATTAAAAGAATTAAGAATTACATTAGAAAATCTCTAGGCCAAGAAAATTATGCAATTTGTCAATATTATTCACTGAAATGGCATTACTAGAAGAGTTGTTTATAATGAACCGATTGATAATTTTGCAGCTGAAAGCACAGAAAGTGAACATATAATAATGTTTTTAAAATTTTCATTCTGATTATGACTTTTATTAGGTAATATGGTATGCTCTGTTAAGAATTGTTTTTATTTTTAACTTATAGAAAGTTTATTTTGTTATATTAAATATATATGATTCTATTTCTCATTTAGTTAATCTAGTTTATTATTTAATGCAACAAAAAAGGAAAAGGCATATGGCATTATTGCTCGGAATTTATAAGAAGTTCATGGAAACTCATAATCCCAAGTCGGATGCTCTACCAACTATCCCAAACAATGCACAACATTACTTACTGTAATAAAATTACTTAAATATTAACTGAGTTCATTTATGACTTTTTCTTGTGGATTATACCTAACCTATATATAAAAGTTCTTTAAAAATGTCATGTAATTTTGTTTTACTTTTAATCAAAGTATATCTAAAATTATTATTATTTAGCTTTTTGCATGGGTAAGAGTATACCAGAGGTGTGGGATCCCCCTTTCCCCTGAAGAAAAATTCAATTGCCGGGGGGCCATGAAACAATAACATGCCTCTTCCCTCAGAAATAATATTAATGATTCAAATTACTTAATGTTTATGCTTTGAGAATACTCTGTAATTTGTAAATAATTTTCCAATGTATCATTTCTACAGATTTTTACAATCTTCAGATGTAAAACACAATCTTTTGTATATTAATATTCATCATTAATCTTCTATACATTGATTTTATTATCAAATGTAGTCAATTATTCTTTTACATTTTCTTCAATGCAATACGCCTGGGTCTCGTTTTACACGATAGATAGGTTCCTCAGAAAACACGCGCAAATGAAATCGCGCAAAAATAGACTAACTTACATTGAAAAGGGGGGGATGCGGTCTGTGATTTTTCAAAATTCGTGTAAAAGCAAAGCACCAACGTAAAATTACTTTAAAATTCGTGCAAAAAAAAAAAAAAATAAGGAAATAAAATATGACTAATAAAAAAGTTCAAATTTGAAAAAAATTGATATAAGACAAACTTTTTTTAACTATAATATTTAATTTTATTGAAAATAATATATTTTTATGCATAATTTACAGTACAGTAATTTACATTTTTTTTTACATGTTTTAATTATTATCGCTATTTGCCGAAAAACACGTTCATTTGCAAACTGGTAAAAAATCAGATTCTCACAAGAGGAAATACAACTAGCGCCAAGTTCACTCATGTTGTGTTGATGGTTTTCTGTTGACAATGTAATTAGTAATTAATCTTTGAGACGATGATTTTATTAATTGTTTATGAACTTAGACTTATGATAATAAAAAGACATTTATTCACCACTGCTGGGAAAAATTTAATTAAAACAACTAAAAATTAAATTCTTATTTTTGTCTTTAATTTTTTAATTTTCAATTCCGTTTAAAAATCAAATTTCGTTTTACATCACATTAATTTCAAGTCGCCGTAAGTAATTTTTAAATTGTTAATTACAATTAAAAATCAGATTTTAATTTTTAATTGTCAAATTTAATTGTGCCCACTGCTATTACTCACCTTTTAAAAATAAACTTGCGGACACTAAATGATTAATAATTGATTATGTTCTTTTTTAAAAAGCAAATACAGAATGCGATTTAAAATGCAAAATTAACACGCACAATGTTTGAACAAATTTACATTATAGTAAATTCTAGACAATTTCACCGACGTCATTCATTCAGACATCGTAAATAGTAATTTAAAGTGAGTGGTCTATCCTCATGCTTTCCTTGCCAGTACTTCAGATTTGCTCATATATAAGCAATTGAGTTGTAGGAATAAGTGGATTCATTTTATTCCTGCATAAATACTATATCTTGTATTGGAAAGAAAAATATTCATTTATTATTAACACTAACAAAAAGCGTATGCACAATTAGCTTGAAAGGCGGATATTTGAATGTAATACAATTATAATCTTGTAAAATTTAATGTGGAAATCATGATTTTAATTTCATTATTGCATAAAATCTTACTATTATAAAGCACTAATGTGCCATTACTTTCAATATAACCTAAGTGCGTGAAATTTATTATTTAAAGTAATAGCGCATTATCGGAGTTCGACTTCTGGTGAAACATGAATCGTGTAACTTCAAAATCGTGTTAAATAAGTCCGTGTAAAAAGAGACCCAGGTGTATATTGTTTTTACATTTAATTTAATTTTATTACAGTTTTGACTGTCCAGCAGTCTGACATAGCTTCTAATAGTTTTCTGCCAGTTTGGCCTACTAGAAGCTCTGATGAAGACTGCTGGTTAGTTGAAACTGTAAGAAAATAAAATTGAATATAAAAACAATATGTTGCATTGAAGAAAGTGTAAATAAAAGGAATTATTAATTATAGATCTGTAGCCACGGGTTTAAGTCAGCATATAAACTTACGATATACACATTTAGTAATAAAATCGAATCTTCATCCTCAAAGTTTTATATTCTACTATCAAATTACATATTAATTCTATTAATTGCATAATTTTCTTATTACTATCCTTAGATGCATATAAAATTTAATGATCAGTTTAAGTTCTATTATTGAATCACATATTTGGCATGAGTCTAAATAGTTATTTAAAAATAAAAAAGTCTATTTTAAATCCATTTCTCTTCCTTTTAGTATATTTAACTTCTTTTTTTAAGCAGAAAAGGATTTTTACAGATTTTATTCTAGAATGTGATGATCTTCTTGACCAATGTTAATTTCATTTCTTCACCGTCTCATTCAGACCCCAAAGTCTGTCAGATTTTTTTAATCATGGATGGAATTTTTATTTATATTGTGCAATAGTTTGTTCAAAATTATATTTATGAATATATTGTATATTATAATTGTGAGGAAGATTATCAGTCAAAGTGTGAAAAATAAATTGTTGCACTATATAAAGTGCATAAAAGAAGAGATTTTATGTTACTTCTGTTCAAGTTTATTTTGTGAAGCTATGGTTATTGGCTTTTGTTATTATAATAAATTTTTAAGTCGCACTTGAGTTTTTCATTCTCATAACACACTCATTATTCTGTATATATCAGGATTATCGTAACAGCATATGAGTTTTTTTTTTAATCAACAACATTGCCTTAAGTATTAAATATATATATATATATTTACACTATAGACAATGCAAAACATTCTATATTTTCAATTGAGTTCAATTGAATTGAATTGATTATTAATACATTTTCAAAAATGGCTGACAGTTTTGACTGTTCAACAGTCTTTTTCAAAATTCCTTCCCAATTTCAACATTTTTTTTTTTAAATTATGGAAGGAGTTCAAAAGAAGATTGTTGACCAATTGAAACTGTTAGCTATTTTTCAAAGTGTAAGCAATAAGAGTATTGCATTGTGTAAAGTCATAGAAGAATGTATTATTATTATTTATTTATATTAGTATATGCCTTAAACTTTTAACCTAAGTCTATCATGGGAAAGGAGTCAGATAAACAGCCATACTTATAAGTTGCATCATTTTTCTAAGATTGTCTCTGTTTTTAGTTGTGTGTTGGCTGTTACATAAAATTGTCTTCTCTCCATTACGTACCATTCTGTATTAATAATTCTTGGTTTTTACTTCAGTTCTAATTGGCCCTCCTCTCTTTATCTTTTTCATTTTGATTTATTGACAAAAATACTTATTTTTGAACTTATTCAATATGTATAATGCAAGCAGTTTATAAGAAGTTTGTTAACTAACCCTGATTTTATACTAATGGCTTGCCATTAATTGAAATTAACTCTTCTTAAATATTAGATAAAATTAATAATAATATGATGTTGATTTTTTGATGAGAAAGTAATGGAGGGTGGTGAAAGTATATTAATTTTAATAAACCTATAAATAAATTATGGCTATTAAATATATACTGCTGAGAATATAAACTTGTTCACTAAGCAACCAAGTCTAAATTATAGTACTATATTAAATCACAATTCAGATTTCTGTATAATAATTTTTTAACAAGCTTGCAATAGGTTGCCATTGATATGGGAAAGTGAACTTTGTTTGCACGTTTGTTAAATTATTCCTTGGTAATCTGACACTAGAACTATTGTAGTAATATATTCGGATTTAGTTGCTCCGTGAATAAATTTAAAGTATATAAATTATATATTCTCTTGTTTTTTTTTTAAGCCATGACTTATAAACTCGTAATTTTATTGTTTTATTGCTAAGTTTAGCAAATTTATGAGATCAAATGTTAATTTTGAATGATTTATGAAATTATTGCTAATAAATGTGTCATAAATTTTGAGCAGGGCAATCGTCTGTTGAATTAAAATATTTGTTATGAAACGGTTCTTGCTTGACTAAGTATAAAAATACTCAGGAGTCTCAAGAAATTTTGCTTGTTTGGAATTGGACAGGGGTTGAATATTGTGAGCAACTAAAAAAATTTCATATACCTTCAGAAATCTGGTCAGCATAAAAGGAGTAATATCTATGTACATTTTTAAATCAATTATTAATGTTAGAAAATATACAGTCTCTTCAAGAGTGTATATTCATTTAAAAATAGTAAAAAGAATCGTTTTTGAAATATTTGTGTCAAACATACCATATCTAAACTATGTTTGCCATAGTATTGTAAAACAAAGTGAAAAAAAATTGATTACATTACCTTCTTAATGCTTAGATTAGTAGCTATTTAAAATCATAAAGCAAAAAAAATAAATAATGAAATTTAATTTCTATAGAGATTATTAAATAAGCATAAGAATTCTTAACATTGATATGAAAATGAAGTGTAAAAAGGAAAAGTAAAATTTAGTTAATCACCCAAGAAAGTTCTAGTAAGAATCAAAGTTTGGAAAAATAATATCAAAGTAAAGAATTTCTTTTTTGCCATTTTTTTTTTTTTTTAAATTGAAAGATACAGAATAACAGTTAATTTGAAAATCATTATATTAGTATTTTCTAAACTGGAATATAATGTAATTTTAAAAAAAAAAAATGTGGAGGTGGGAATATATAAATAATAATTATAGTTTGAACTTTACATATTTTTTTCAAATTACTGTTGTATAATTTATTACATTTTTTTAATATATTAATGTTGTATAATTTAAAATTAATTAATTATAAATAATCTCTAATATAGTTTAGTTTTTATATATATTTTATTTGAATATGTTCCAAAAGAGAAAGGGAAAATTATAACTCACATTTGAATAACATCCATTATTATTTTTTTCATTAATATACAATAATTTCTTTTTAATCTTTTTGAACCTTGTTTTTATTACCGAAACAAATACAGATAAGAAACAAAAATAATAAGTAAAATATAGTGTTTTCCTGAAGGTTTGTGATGATGGTATTTACGTTGTATTTATATATTGGCCTATTTTCACCATCTAATATGAGTGTTGAATGTCTTTAAAAAAAATTAACTTTATTTAAATATTCCAAATACATTAAACTGTTAGTAATAGCACACAGATTAGTATATGCACAACATTTTGAGAGGTATTACCCCCTTCTTCAGGTGTTGTTGCCCTGACAGACTACTAGCATGGGAATCGAACCCGGACCCTTAGATTCTTGAGTATTGAATTTTAAGATAATGCTCTAAACAATTGCGCCATTCTGCCAAAGGCATTTAATAGACTTATCTATGAGATTCCTCCTGATTTCTTCACTTTTTCCTAAGAGCAAAGTTGATTAATGGTTTCCAGGGTGACTATACATAATGTATGGAAAACACTAATCAACTGTGCTCTTAGGCAAAAGAAGGAGAAATCAGGAGGAACTTCATAGATAAGTATATGAAATTTCTACTAACTGTTGCCTTTGATAGGATGGCTCAATTGGTTCTAGTATTAACTTAAAATTCAATACTCAAGAATCTGAGGGTCCCAGTTCAATTCTCATGCTAGTAGTCACTGGTCAGGTCAGCAACACTTGAAGAAGAGGGAAGAATAAAAATATCTCTCAAAATGTGCATATATTAACCTTTGTGCTATTACTAACAGTTGAATGTATTTGGAATAAAGTTAAATTTTTTTAGACATTCAATTCTCATATTAGTTGATGGAAATAGTTCAATATGTAAACCAACTATAATGTAACATAGTTTTCTTTTATTGATTGCTTTTGGTTCTTATATTTTTGGTTTAGTAATAAAAAGTTTTAAAATGACTGGAAATTAATTTCTGTATGTTAATGCTGTTTAAACTGGATAAATTTAAAAAGGAAGAACTGAATAATAATAGGTTGTACAAATTGTCTTTATTTTATTATATTAATTACTTACCTTTCCATCATGAATCTTATACACAAATAGTATGTTCCACTGAACAGTGTTTGCACGCTCATTCTCTTTGCCTGCAGCGCCAAACAGTTTAGCTATTCATCACAATAATTACGTAATAGGATATGTCTATGGATCATGACTGAAGACATGAAATATGACTTTTTTGTACCTAAACTCATGATGAAACAATGCTTTAATATTTTATTTTAAATTGGGTAAAAGTGCTAATGAATCTTTTGAGAAGACTCAAACTATATATGATGTTAAAGCTACAAGTCGCAAGAATGTTTTCAACTGTTTGTAAGATTTCATAATTGCAGGAACAGAGCATTAAAGATGATCTTTAAAGGTATAAAATGGGTATCACATTTCATGTAATAACTTATGATCTAGACATACTAGTACCTTAAACTATATTATGTATGCATTACTTCAGAAATGGCACTGCATACAGCTTGGACAGAAAACCACCTTTTCACTAGAACATACTGTATATATATTTGTGTATGTATGCTAATAAAACAATTTATAAAATATATATGTGTGTGTGTCTGCTAATAAAACAATTTATAAAATGTAAACCAGACCTATGCTGCTTTTGATTATTTTTACTGTTAATCGATAAGGCTTAAAAGAGGAATTTGATATACTATCTATTTATATATACAAGAATTATTTAAAAACTAGCTTTGTATTTTAACCATGTGTATTTTTAAAATGTAATACATAAACTTTTTAAATTAATTTATATGAGGGTATATTAATTCATTTTTTATAATTTTGTTTTAATAGGTCTTGCGACATAGTAAACGTTTTCTTCCACATATAGCTCGATTATGTTTAATTAGTACTTTTTTGGAAGATGGAATTCGCATGTGGAATCAGTGGAACGAACAGAGGGATTATAT
This sequence comes from Epiperipatus broadwayi, assembly GCA_028023455.1. NCBI lineage: Eukaryota > Metazoa > Onychophora > Udeonychophora > Euonychophora > Peripatidae > Epiperipatus > Epiperipatus broadwayi. Next base: position 572,747 of record JAQFVV010006308.1, on the reverse strand, counting down.
GAACTCAACGTGGGGGTGTGGCTATTTTCTTAGCTCAATGTTTGTGATTATAAATCTTTTTGGCCAGTTAATCCCATGTGTCATGGTTCTTACCAGGAAAAAGGTAGAAATTGCATGCGGAATTTTATTTGGGATTATTTTTTTACAGGTAAGTACATATGAATAAAAATTTCAAGTATACTTATTATGTAAATTAATATTTTTTAGAGTGAATGTTATTCAGTGAAATAAATCAATGACATATAACAAAATGTAATTGCGTACTTAAAGTTATGAATTTGAAAATTTATCTAATAAATATAATACTAAGCTTGCATTTTATACACAATGAAGTTATTTATTAAACATTATTTTGTTAAGTAATTATTTCTGCAAGAGTACAAGTTAAATTCATGCTAGATTATACGTTGGTCTATTCATTGGTTAAAATTTTACTAAGCTAAATTAATGCTCTTTGCATTAGAAGAAAAAATAAATTATGTGATTATAAACGAACATTATATAACATTCTAAAAAAAATACTTATGATTAAACTAATTTATGCAATTATAAATTTAATTGAACATTAATGTTTACATGTCTATTTGTGGAATAAATAAATTTTCATTCTTTAATAACTAGCGTAATATATTTTTATGCTGTACATGATAATTGCATAAAAGCTAATCTATTATTTAGTCCTAGGAAATCTTTGTTTTATATATAGATATTTTTCTTTATATGTTCCAATGCATGCTGAGGAATGTATAATGGATTAACTTTGCCATGGGTACAATGAACAGCATCGAAAATGTATTGGTCCAGTTAGTAAAAATCGAAATTTAGTTTCTTTGCAGTAGAATCATAAATATTAATGCTAGGATTAGATTTTACAATTTATATGGAAGAATTAATTATATATTAGATGTAATTATTTTTCAAAATATTATATGCTTGTTTACAATTATTGATTTTTCTTTTTAATATTTCGATAACTACACAAGTCTAATATATATATGAACTGTAGCTCATTAAAATAATGTAAAGGCAAAATTAAGGATTACATTTGTTTTTTTAAAAACCAACTTTAAAACCTAATACAGACCATGGACTTAGTACCTGTTTGACACTCTTCCGCCGAAATGAAATTTATGTCATACTTCAATTAATTTGGGGCTTGATTTATTCTTGAACTAAAAATAAACAAAATATTATACAACTGGTTCATTTACTCTTAATATCTGTTTTCAAAAACTGTTTATCCTATTCCAGTTATCTACTGTAAGCTTGAGTAATCCATGGCTGCTAATACTATTATATCCACATTCCCTGAACTAGTTTCTGCTTTTTATCTTTATTAACAAGGATGTACAATTCAAAGTTGAGATTAATGTAGCGCATCTAGCACTTATGTTATCGAACTGATAACCTGAAATTCAAAAAACCTTAACATTTTGAATCCCAGCTAATTTACTTATATAGTTATACATATAGAGTTGAAATGAGATTTCAGTTATATGCTTACTCTAGACCTCGGTTATCATTTGTCTTGAATGGTTAAAAGCAACAGAACATTACATCAAAACATACTCTTAAAAATATAATGAATGCAAAAGGCAGAAATCAGTCTGCAGAAGTGAAAATAATAGCATTATTATCTAGTATCCATTGATTATTCAGGCTTATAACAGATGGCCCTGGAATAAAACTGAGAATTGCTTTTGGAAGCAGTTTCAAATTTGAAAGTGAATTTTTAGGAGTAATTTTATTTTATTCCTCACAAACTTCTGATGAAAAATTTACATAGTGTATCCATTGAAAGAGTGACTGGTTTTTTCTCCAAGCTGGCTGTGCTGTTATCTCTGAATTAATGCATATGTTACGTAGTGACATAGTTTAGCTATTCACTACAAAAATTTTAAGGAGCTAATGTGTCTAGCTCTCATAATTTATGACAACATTATGTGTTGTACCATAACTCCTGATGGAATAACATGCTAACATTAAATATTTTTTTAAATTGGGTAAAAAATGTTACTGAAATGTTTGAAATGATTCAAATTATATATAAAAATGAAACAAGGAATCACAAAAATGTTTTCAAGCAGTTTGCAAGATTTCGTGATGATAGCATATATGATGATCCATGAATATACAAAATATACTGTCACATTTTATACTGTAACTCATGATCCAGATATCCTAGCATCTTAAAAGTTTCATGGTGAAAAGTTAAATTATGTTTCTATGTAGTGCATTTTGATTTAGAGAGCGCTACAGGCAACTTCGAGAGAAAACCCATCATCTTTTCACTTGGGACACCCTGCGCTTGTACATTTGCTTTAATTGATCAAATTTTCAATATAAAGAAATTTTTTCATAATATTGCCTTTTTTATATAAATTTAAAACAATCAATTTATTAAAACAAAACTGAAACAGGCATCTATATATAAATAAAAAATTTATTTAATACATTAATTTGGCTTTCATTCTGTATTGGAATCTTATCAAGATTTTTTTATAAAATCAGGTGTGAAGTGATATGATTCCTCCTTTATCGAAGTCAGGAATCTCTCAGCCACTATGCCCAGAAAAACCTGTTAGCCACCTTATTTTCCATTCCCCACCCTAAATTTTTTCCCATATTTTTCTCTATTCTGCTTCATCGCATTTCCACATCATCATCTTTATTCACTCCAATGCCTTTTATATCTAGATCTCCCTTATCTTTTTCCAAATCCAACATAAAGACCAAGAATCTACTTTCTGTATAATCACTTTGTTTATATTTATTCTACGACAACTTCATTATTTGTACTCTTTCTATTTATAAGCATGTGATGCGATGAACTATGGCTTCTCCTTTATCGGAGTCAGAATCTCTCGGCCACTATGCCTTCCTTTTTCACTTCCCACCCTATGTTTTCCCATATTCTTCTTTATCCTGCTCTATCCCATTTCTATAACATTATTTTTGTTCACATCTTTATATTTAGATCCCTCTTATTTTTTTCCAACCCCAGCATAAAAACCCAAGAACTTACTTAACTTTGTTTGTATTTATTCTCCCACAACTTCATTATTTGTACCCTTACTGCTTGTAAACATTTACATTTAATTAACATATTCCTAATATTTTCCATGCCTTCCTTACACAAATTGCAGACAAATCACCCATATTTTTCCATTTATGTGTATATATTCTCTTATTGCTAATGATGCTGTTCAAACCTTAAACAGTTAACTACTTCCTTGCTATTATCGTAAATCAACTTTCACCCAATATTCTGTTTACTTCTATATATATATTTAAACTCCTAGTATACTCTCCATCCAATTCCCTATTTTTTATTAACGCATCTATTCTTCTGACTCAACAATTCTCCTAACATCCCAAATATACTGACAAAAAGTCTTTACCGAAATCTTTGCATGCCATACTACCTTTCTCACTCATCTTGTTGCCTGTCCTTGACTCAGCCCAATTAAATACTATTTTGGCTATTTTCTTATCATCCATAAATGGCAATTTACTGAAAATTATTCGTTGTGCTTTTAGTATCTGTCATATAAAAACTTGACCATCCCATTTTTCCTTGAATTGTCTTTTTAACCATTCACTCATCTGCATCTAATGCATGTCTTCCTACTTCTCTGTGTTTTTTCTAAGTAATCTAACACCCTTTTACTAACACATTGTTACCATAAGTTAACCCTGCTACTTCCACTTCCTTCTATACAATTCATGCTACATCATATTTATTATATGAAAAACTGTTAATTTCTTTATCAGTCCTTTTTCTTTGCTTCATTTATCAATTTTTTCTCCCATTCATCCAAGCAATTTCTCTTATTACTTAAGGTGATTCCCAAATAGTTAAACCTATTTACCACATTTCCCCAATAAAAATTTTTTCTCTTCTCTTTCCCCAGCATTTATCATCATTACTTTTGATTTTTCTTCATTAAAATTTAATCCTCATCTCTTTATCCACCCTTGCACACGTTTTCATCATAACTTCCATATCTTCCCTGCTTCCTGTGCACAAGAAGATGTCATCAGAAAATTAAACACCTGATAATATATACACTCCCTTGCCATCTATTAATGGTATCTCTACTTCTCTTTCTAGTCTTTCTATTGCTATCTCCATTTTTCTCAAATATAATAAAAAACAAAATAGGTGATAGGGCATCCGTCTCACCCTTCTTTTAACTTTGAAAAAATAAAAATCGACCTCTCTTTCTAGTCTTTCTATTGCTATCTCCATTTTTCTCAAATATAATAAAAAACAAAATAGGTGATAGGGCATCCGTCTCACCCTTCTTTTAACTTTGAAAAAATAAAAATCGATTTTGAACAATTACAAACAATAGTGAAAAATAATTATGTCTGGTATCTCGCATAAATAAATAATTATGGCTAATGCAATCGGCTCTATTGAAGCTTTTGACCTGGCTCAACTTTAAAGTTGGTCAAATTTTAAGGAGCGCTTGATATTTTACCTACAGGATAACCAGATAAAAAAGCCTGAGTTAAAGTTAGCCACTCTAATGACCATTATAGATCCGCAGACGTGTAATATACTCAAGTCTCAATCTACGGTTGTAACTCCAGCTGAGTTGGATTTTGACAGTGTTGACAATTCTCACAGTATTTTTCCCCCTAAACCCTTGACAATAATGCAGAGATACCATTTTAATCTCAGCATACAAGAACAGGGAAACAGCTAGAGAATTTGCAACAAGATCCGAACATTAGCCATGAAGTACAATTTCAAAGACAACAAGATCCGAACATTAGCCATGAAGTACAATTTCAAAGACTTCATGAATGAAGTACTCATGATCGTTTTATTTGTGGTATAAACAATCACAATTTGAAACTGAAAATGTTGATGATTCCGGACCTAGATTTTGAGACAGCGGTAGCTCAGGCAGGTCTAGCAGAGACTATAGCTAGCCAAGTTACACCATTAAAAAGAATTACTAAGTATGAGGTGCGAAAAATTGAGCGTAACACTGGGTCATCCAAATACTCAGTCAGCTCAGAGAACTCAGCATCAAATAGCCCAAGGCGCTTTGCTATAGATTCAATGAAAAAATGCACAGTTATACAGAATGCCCTTACCGTGATGCAACATGCACGTTATGCAAACGAGTCGGACATATAAAGGCGGCATGTCTGAAATTGAAAAGACAAACGGCTGATATGAGAATGGAAAAACCCATTCCAAAAATAAAGGCAATTATAAGAAATCTAAACAAGTTGCCTGTATAAATCATATCAAAGACGATCAATCTGGATTTATGCACACTGTTATAATTAATGATACTGCAGTGCTGGCACTTTTTAACCCGAAAAAGGTGCTAGTGCTGACTTGTGATGCATCACGTGTAGAAATGGAGGCAGTGTTGTGCCATAGGAATAATGATGGAACACACAGTCCTATTGCTTTTGCATCAAAGTGCCTCTCTAGAACTGAGAAAAACTCTGCTCAAATAGATGATAGAGAGGCCCTGACTTTGATCAATGGCATAAAAATGTTCCACAACTATCTACATGGTAGACTATTTATACTCCAAACAGATCATAAATTCCTCATGGGGATCTTTGCATCTGATAAGGAAATCCCACAGCATGCTTCACCATGAATGCTGCGGTGTTTCAATTTCCTACGTCGAGGGAAAGGATATCCCTCACGTCATGCCAATCAATTAACGATTACTACTGAATAGCAAATCAGTGGCAGGGTGGACTAAGGTGGACTAACAATGACCCGGGATTCCAAAAGCTTCAAAAATGGGTCCAACAGAGTTGGCCTAATAAAAAACCAGTTGAGTTACTCTCAGCCTACTGGATGCGTTATGTTAGATCTCTCAACTGAACATGGCTGTATTATCTGGGGATCCAGGGTTGTAATTTTCTCAGCCGGACATTCCCATGTGCTCAGTTTGTTGCACTATGGGCACCCAGGTATAGTCCAGATGAAGATGCTGGAAAGATCATACATGTGGTGGTCTACCTTAAATGCTGACATCGAAGCCAAAGTCCACCACTGCTGGCAGTGCAAGATGAATCAGAATATGCCAGCAAAGACAAAGGTATTTTCTCTAATCATTATTGCGACGTCCATGCAGTGAGGCAAATCCACTTAGGACTGGCAACTGCTACGTCTGCAATTGACTCAAGGCAAGCTATCCTGAGACAATTCGTGAGGAAGGCTACTTATATAGCTGGAAGTGAGTTCCATTACTCTATATGACCACCTCAGCATTAACTTCTATAAACCATATTTATGGGATTTATTAATTAACGTATGTGTATATTTTTGTAACTAATAAATTATAGATATTAATTGTTGAGTAGTTTGTTATCATTTGTCTGTTGGTTTGGAACTGAACCTGTAATCCAAGCCAAACAACAGATCTGACACTGTCGACAGGATAGTTCTTAAGGATCTGTTGAATAACAGTTCTGCTGGAGTCTTCCCTGTTGCTGTGTTCGGTGTGGAGTGCTGCACTTGCAGAGTCCTTGCAATTCTTGTGTTCCAACCTGTATTGATTCTATATTTCCTAATTGATATGTATAGTATTTATTTTCATACAATCTCTTAATAAGATCTACTTAAGCTCCATTCATTCCCAAATTTACTAAACTTACCCATAATCTATTTCTCTTTATCATATGCCTTCTCTATATCTATAAAGACCATATATAACTATCTACCTATATTCCGACTCATATCTATAAGTTGTGTGACTACAAATAATCTATCTCCTATACACTAATTCGATCTAAAATTTTACATTTCTCCCATTATATTATTATCTTCCATCCATTTTGCCACCCTTTCAGCCACCATATATGCACACATGTTATCGTTATCAGTCTTCCCTTTAAATAGTAATCTTACTCTTGTATTATTCCAAACATCTGGAAATTCTCTCTTCTGTATCATCTTATTAAAACATGATAATAGGTTTAATTTTGCTTTATTCTCTAAATTCATCATCATCTCTTCCCCTCATTCATCTAAACCTTTTGCCTTTCCACTTTTTAATAATTCATTTTCTATAAACCTAATACTTCCATTATTATATGCTTTTATGTTTGTTATCACTCTGTCTTTCACATCTAACTTCTTTTCTATTTGCATTACATACTTATATAAGATTGCCTCTAATTCTTCTCCAGAGCTACATTATCTTTTTCCTCATCATTTAGTAATACTATTTCTCTCTCCCCTACATTCCTTCTTTTAATATATGTCCAAAACTTTTATAATTTTCCTCTTTTATTATCCTCCATTCTCTCTATAATTATCTACTTTAGTCAACTTTTTTAAAATGTTTTTTCCATTTAATATTAACATCTTTTTACTTTCTTTGTTTTTAATAGCACATTTATATTCTCTGCCTGCTTTTTCCTTTTTTTTTACACTTTTACTAAATCTCACTTTTTAATTACTTTTTTTTTTTCTGAATATTCTCACCTAAAATCCTATTTGCCACTTTTTCTATTTTCCCACACAATCCTAATATTTATTCCCAACAAACTCTTCAATGATTGCTTGTACTTGTATTTTATACTCTTCTAACTTATTCTTATCATTCATTCTCCATCTACATCTTTCACTATTCTTTCTACTTTTATTCCTATTTTCGATCACATTACTAACCATTTCCATTATAAAGAAATTAATGATCATACTCTCACTTTAATTTTTTGTATTTTATTCATTCCCTCTTTCTCTATTAATACATAATCTATGATGTGAAATATATTATTTCTAGACCATATGTATTGCCCCTCATACATATTTGATAAATTTCCAATGCTCAAATTCACTCTGACAAAAAATTTTCAAAAGCTATCCATTCTTGTTGTCCACATCATCAATTGCTTCAATTATGCCCATTCATATTCCCTAGAACCATTATTCCCCTCTCTCCTTTTTGAAACTGTATATCTTTAACTAGTCATTCTTGTATGCTATTGTTCCACTCCATTATAGTTTGACTATCTCCAATAACTAGGCATTCATATATGCTATTGTTTCACTCCATTATAGTTTGACTATCTCCAATAACTAGGCATTCATATATGCTATTGTTCCACTCCATTATAGTTTGACTATCTCCAATGGCCATATACCCTATAGCCACATCCATTCTTGTCTTCTTAACCTTATCTCAAACAACAAATGTTCTTGACACTGACATAACTCCTATACCACGACCACTTTTTTTTTCTTTTCTATTTATGCCCTGCCATACCAAATTTTCCACTGTAGATTCTTCTCTTAGATGTGTTTCCACTACAGTTAATACCTCAAGCTTTTCTTTTTAATGGCTTTGTTTAATTCCAGCCACTTTTGTGGTCTCCTACTACCTTGCATATTCAAATATTTAATTTGTGACAATTTCTTCTTTTCTTACTACCCTTTTATAAATTCTTTTGACTCTTCTCTATTACATTGATAATTAGCTTGTTTATCATTAGTTTTACAGACACATTCCCTCTCCACATCTACATTTATATCTAAATCAGTACCCTTTGTTTATTTCTTATATCGCATCTATTCTTAATCTTTTTGATAATATTTAAAACCCTACCTCTGTTTATATGTTTCCCGAACTATAATATTTTTCATAAATCAAATCCCATAATGCTTCACTCTGTTTTGCTAAGTGCAATCCATCTTTATTACGTAACTCCTTTTTAATAATAAAAAAATCCTACACATCCACAATATATCAATATTTCTCTCGCATAATTTTTTTTAATTTCTCATTTATAGAACATGCCCTATCTAATATATACCTATTGCCAAATCTTGGTAGTGATCCATCTACTCCTATTCTTTCTTTAACCTTATTCAAATTACTAATCAATTCTTTGTACTCATCCATTACTATCCCCAATGGCTCTGACAAATTATTTGTCCATAACATAAACATTATACTCCCTTATTTCTTTTTTCCTTATCTATAACATCCCTAATTACATATTCTTACATACCTATTTGATATGATGCACTGTGATTTCTCCTTAAATGGAGTCAGGAATCTCTCAGCAACTATGCCCACAGAAACCTGTTAGCCACTTTACCTTCCCTTTCCATTTCCCACCCTAAGTTTTCCCATAGTCTGCTCTATCCTATTTCCACAACATAATCTTTGTCAACTCTATGGCTTTATATCTAAATCCCCCTTATCTTTTCCCAAACCCAGCATAAAAAACAATACCCACTTTCTGTATAATTACTTCGTTCATATTTATTCTTCCATAACTTTATTATTTGTACTCTCTCTACTTTCAAGCATTTGCATTCAATTAACAGATGCCTAATATTTTCTATTGCCTTCCTTACACAATTTGCAGACTAAATCACCCAAATTTTTTCATTTACATGTATATTCTCTTGTTGCTAAAGATCTCTTCGAGCAATAAACTACTTTTCTTGCTATTATCATAAACTAACTCACACCCAAGGTTCCGTTTACTTCTATATATATTCAAACTTTTTTTACTCTCCATACTAGTTCTCCATTTTCTTCAACTCCCTATTTTTTATTAATGTAACTATTCTTTTACCACTATAACACTCAACAATCCTCCTAACACAATCATCCTACCTTTTGTACAAGTGTGCTGATATAAATTTTTTATCCAAATCTTTTGCATACCGCATTACCTTTCTCACCCATCTTGTTGCCTGCCTTTTACTCGTAACCCAATTAAATACTATTTTGGCTATTCTTTTATTATCCAACTACTCTATAGCAATTCCACCCAATGGACATTATATACATTACATTGCAAGAAATATAATTAATAAAATATTTATATAAAAATGAATAAACTTATCACAATATCGTTTTTTAATATATATATTTATAAAATCTACATAAGTAATATTTTAAATTATAATTAAAGTTTCCAATAATCTAACAATGCCTAGTTCCTCCCTAAATGTGCTAGACTTTTAACCATGTTTATACATTTTTAAAAATGTTCTTCAATAATCAGAATTTTATAACATTTCCTTTTCTTGTAATTTTTAACATACTTTATTAAAGTTTGTGTATTCAAAATATTTTTTAAAAATGTGTAAATGTAGTTAACGGTCAGCAGAATTAGGAGGCATTGTTAGATTAATGGAAACTTTAAGAGTTATAATTAAAATATTACTTTTGTAGATTGTTTTGTAAATATATATATTAAAAAAAGGATTGTAATAAGTTTATTCATTTTTATGTACATATGTGTATTTTATTAATTATATTGTAATGTATAATGTCCATCTGATGGAGTTGCTGTAGAGTAGTTGATACTGGAAGATGTATGGCAGGGTATAAATAGAAAAGAAAAAAGGTGTGGTGGTATAAGAGTTATGTCAAAAAATATATTTAAATACTGTTAAGTGTCAAGAATATTTGTGATTTGAGATAAGATAAGGAAGACAAGAATGGATGCCAACTATAGTGTATATAGTCACTGGAGATAGTAAAACTATAATGGAATGGAATAGTAGCATATATAAATGCCTAGTTAAGGATATACAGTTTCAAAAAAAGGGGGAAAGAAAATGGTCATAAGGGATATGAATGGGTATATTGAAGAATCATAGATAACAGAAATGGATAGCTTTTATAGAATATTTATCAGAATAAATTTAAGCATTGGAAATTTATCAAGTATTTATGAGGGTCAATACACATGGTCTAGAAATAATATAGTTCATATAATAGATTATGTATTAGTAGAGGAAGAGGAATGAATGAAGTACAGAAAATTAAAGCATTTTATAATGAAGAGAGAGAGCATGTAATGGTGATCATAATTTCGTTATAATAGAAATGGTTAGTAATGTGATGAAGAATAGTAATAAAAGTAGAAAGGATAGTGAAAGATGTGGATGGAGAATGAATGATAAGAATAAAGTAAAAGAATATAAAATAGAAGTAAAAGAAATCCTGAAAGTGTTTGTTGGAGATGAATATAAAGACTAGTATGGTGAAGTAGAAAAAGTGGCAAATAAGGTTTTAGGTGGGAATATGTAGAAGAATAATAGAAAAGTGAGAGTTAGTAAAAGTGTAAAAGAGAGGGAAAAGCATGCAGATAATATAAGTATGCTCTTAAAAATAAAGGGAGTGAAAAAGTTGTTAATGTTAAATGGGAAAAGTATTTTTAAGAAAAGGAGTTGGTTAAAATAGATAATTATGGAAAGAGAATGAAATTAAATAATAAATTGTTGGAGGATATTAATATAAGTGGAAGAGTTGTGAGTAAAAAATTTTGGACATATATTAAAAGAAGGAATTTAGGAAAGAAGTAGTATTATTACTAGATGATGAGGGAATAGAGTGTAGCTCCCGAGAAGAATTGGAGACAATTTTAAATAAGTATATAAGGGATATAGAAAAGATGTTAGACATAAAGGACAGTGTTAACAAACATGAAAGCATATAGTAATGGGAATATTAGGTTCATAGAAAATGAAATGAATGAGGCAGGGAAGAAAGTGAAAAGGCAAGAGGTTTAGATGGATTGGCAGCAGAGATGGTGATGAATTTAGGAAATAGGGCAAAATTAAATCTAATATCATGTTTTAATAAGATGGTATAGAAGAGAGAATTTCCAGATGGCTGGAATAATACAAGAGTAAGGTTAATATTTAAAGGGAAGGATAAGGATTATATAAAGTTAAACAATTATAGACCGATAGCGATAATGTCAGTGTTATATAAAGATTTCGCATATATGGTAGATGGAAGGGGTGCAAAGTGGATGGAAGAAAATAATATAGTGGAAAAAATGCAAGGAGGTTTTCAATTGAATAAATGTATAGGAGATAGTTTATTTGTAGTTACACAACTTATGGATATGAGTAGAAATACAGGTAGACAGTTATATATGGTTTTTATAGATATAGAGAAGGCATATGATAGAGTAAATAGAAATAGATTATGGGTAAGTTTAGTAAATTTGGGAATGGATGGAGCTTTAGTGGATCTTATTAAGAGATTGTATGAAAATAATTATTATACGTATCAATTAGGAAATATAGAATCAGTTAAAGTTAAAAATGGGGTGGGACTAAGGCAAGGATGCCCTATGTCACCTATTTTGTTTTTGTTATATTTGAGAGAAATGGAGAGAGCAATAGAAAGACTAGGAAGAGGAGTAGAGATACCGTTAATAGGTAGCACGGTAATATATACATTATCGGGTCTTTTATTTGCAGATGATATGTTCTTATGGACAGAAAGTAGGGAAGATATGCAAATTATGCTGAAGGCATGTGCAAGAGTGGATAAAAAGATGGGGATTAAATTTAATGAAGAGAAATCAAGAGTAATGAGGTTAAATACTGGGGAAAGAGAAGAGAAAGAATTTTTATTGGGAGATATAAAATTAAATGTGATGGATAGATATAACTTTGGGAATTGTCTTAAATAATCAGAGAAATTGCTTGGATGAATGGTAGAAAAAAATGATGAATGAAGCAAAGAAAATAAAGGGATTGATAAAGAAATTAACAGTGTTTTTCCATAATAAATATGATGTAGCTATAGAAGGGAATGGCAGTAGCAGGATTAACTTATGGTAACGATGTGTTAGTAAATGGGTGTTAGATTACTTAGAAAAAGTACAAAGAGATGTAGGAAGACATGTATTAGATGCAGATGTGTGGATGGCAAAGGAGGCAATTCAGGGAGAAATGGAATGGTGAAGTTTTTATATGAGGGATGAAAAAAGCAAAATGTTTAATAGATTACAGTTTATGGATAATAGGAGAATATCTAAAATAGTATTCAATTGGGTTATGAGTAAAGGTCAGGCAACAAGATGGGTGAGGAAGGTAGTACAATATGCAGAAGATTTAGATAAAGAAATTTATGTCAGTATACTTATACAAAAGGTGGGATGATTGTGTTAGGAGAATTGTTGAGTGTTATAGTGGCAAGGAATGGGATAGAAGAATAGATGCATTAATAAAAAATATGGAGTTGGAGAGATGGAGAACTAGTGTGGAGAGTAAAAAGAGTTTAAATATATATAGAAGTGAACAGAATATTGGGTGTGAGTTAAATTATGATAATAGCAAGGAAAGTAGTTTACTGTTTAAGGCTTGAACAGAATTGTTAGCAACAAGGGAATATACACATAAATGGAGAAATGTGGGTGATTTAGTCTGCAAGTTATGTAAGGAAGGCATGGAAAATATTAGACATCTGCTAATTGAATGTAAATTCTTACAATCAGTAAGGGTACAAATAATGAAGTTGTGGGAGAATAAATATGAACAAAGTTATTGTATAGAAAGTGGGTTCTTGGTTTTTATGCTGGGTTTAGGGAAAGATAAGGGGAATTTAGATATAAAGGGTTATAGAGTTGACTAAGATTATGTTGTGGAAATGAGATGGAGCAGGATGGGGAAAAATATGGGAAAAACTTAGGGTGAGAAATGGAAAGAAAAGATAAGGTGGCCAACAGATTTCTCTGGGCATAGTGGCTGAGAGATTCTTGACTTTGGTAAAGGAGAAGCCACAGCGCATCACATTGCATGTGATCTTATAAAAAGAAATATTTTGATAAGTTATACTAAATAAATTTTTTATTTATATTTAGTTGTCTGTTTCAATTTTGTGTTAAATTCATTATTTTAAACATTATTTATCTATGATAATTCATTGATGTAAACTTCAGTAATAAAAATATTTACAATAATGATGTAGCGTCATATATATTCTCCAAATGGAGTATACCAATGATATAAAGAAGAAAAAAAATCGATAAGAAATAAAATGTATTTGTATTTCTAATGCTTGAAAATTATTTAGTAAAATAAAATTTATGGTAGTAAATGTAATAAATAACGTGATGTCTATATATTTTGTGATAAAACAATTCAGAGAGAATAGGTCTTGTTTCATATTTGATGGAATAAATGAAAACAAGTTCAATTTACACAAAAAATGAAATGTACATTTTAGCAAGCTAGAAGAAATCCAGTTTAGCAAGCTAGAAGAAATCCACAGCAACAGTTGTTGCTGAAAAATAGATTGCTTTTTAGAATATAATTTCTTATTGATTTGCATTTGGTCTTACTTGCACTGCATTTTTTTTATGGATTGTTTATATTTATTACATTTATTTCCGTCAATTATGTTGTATATTGTTGAACTTGTTAAAATAGTCATATTCATTTAGTATTGATTGGTTGCTAAATATAGTATTGTCATAATTCTATTATTATATCTACTACTGTGTATTACTTCTAGCTTGCTAAAATATAATATTTATTATACAAAATATAGAATAAAATTAATTCATTCTGTTCAGATCTGGTTGCAAAATATATTATCATCATATTTTTATTTATTACATTTACTGCCGTTGCATTAAAAGTATATATACTTTATTTTTAATCAATCAATATGTGGTTTCATCTGGTGGGTAGACTTCTGTATTAATACCCAATATTTGTATATAGCACTAAATTTTTTTCCAGTAAACCTTACTTCAGGGGTCCCCAACCTTTTTGCACTTAAGAGTACATTCTATAATACCGGCCAGGTGGCGGGTACAATTTATTTTTTTCAACCAGATGGTGGGCACCATTTATTTTTTCAATGTAAATATATAGTTGGATATTGTTAATAATATATATATTTATTTCAAAAATAAAATTTTAACATATAATTAATTTTTATATTTTTACGCTGTAAAAGTATAGTATGCCCTACAATTTGATTACAATATAATACAATAATTTATAAGAAATTTTAAAAATTAAATTTATTTGTATCAGATAAATAATTTTTTATCGTGTTCGGATAATGGCAGGCGCATGTAAAACGGTCTGCGGGCGCCATGGTGCCCGCGGGCAGAAGGGTTGGGGACCGCTGCCTTAAAAGCAAAAAAGGTTTGACCATGAAATATACTAATTTCCCTATTAAAAAAATTTTAATATTATGTTTAAAAAAGAATTCAATATAAATTTTAAAATAGTGATCTTCTGAAAGCTTGTTAAAATAATTGTAAAGAAATAATCGTATAAGAAGTTTGTGTGTAACTTGTATCATTTTATACCAAAAATTGTGTAGCCTTAGATTTCTAGATAAAATAATCCTAGCTGTTCTCAGTAATCTCTGTTTCATTATTTGCAAATCAATCTAATTGGAGTGTTTGTTTTTTTCATTCTATCCCTATCTTCTAAACCAAATAGAAGCCTATAAAGTCACTGCCATTTATAGTGAAGCTTGATCTTAGGAGTGTAACAATTTCATTATTGAAATATAAAGATAATATTGCTTTAAATGTGAGCTTTAATCATACAATTGATAGAATAATTTAAATAGATTATTGTCCCAAATCTGTGTATATTTCTTTTTATGGTGACTGTTCATTTCCTGATAGATTATAAACTTAGTATATTTGTAAATAATTTTTTAATTATAAGTAAGCAAATAATTTGCTAATCACTTGTCTTAAAACTTTAATTATTATATTATTTCTATTTATAAAGTAATGTGCATAATACGTTTGCCTTGATTAATGTTATTTTTGGTGTTGAGTAAAAAATATATAAATTGTTAAAAAAAAATTATGAATTGTAATTTTATCTTTTTTAGACAATCGCTTACAGTATTCTATGGGATATGCAATTTCTTTTTAGGTAAGAAATAAATGAATAGTTTTAAGATTAAAAAAAATTTTTTTATAGTTTATACTTGAATATAAATTTAATTAAATTAATAGTTTATTAAAAATTAATAATAGTAATTTTTTTTTAATTTTTAAATTCCTTATTTTACATATTTAATTAATTTTAAAAAAGTTATGATAATTGAATTTGTGATAAACAAACAAAAAAAAATTTAACTGAAGGAAGTGCATATAAGTAAAATAAAATTACTTATTTGCACAATTGCTTTTTAATATTTCAATCAGAAAAGTGGTTTTAATCATAAAATGCCATGTATATATATATTGAAGAAATAAACTATATGTATTTACAATAAAGTATATAACCTATTCATGGACAAGCAAGTCAAAAACTTTAATAAGATAATTCTCAAACTAGATCCCTAAAGAATTATTTATATATTGTACACATTTCAATTTAACCTGTGACTAAATTGCAATAGTGTGTGCATAAAATAACAAAAAAAAAAAAATCATCATCACATTTTCTTTTATAGAAAGGAAAAGCTGTAGGGCATCCAAGTTCAAACTCTACATGATCAAATACTCCAAAAACCTAGGACAGAGAAAATGGGAGAAATATTTATGCTTTCTCTATTTATTTTTGTATTGATAAAACAAGAAGAGTAGTATATACTTTGAATCATTTAATAGTAGTGTTTAAAAGTTAGAATTAAAACACTATATAAACAGTTGTCTGTAAACACAGACTCAATAAATATTTTTTTATGATTTTGATTATTAACCTCCTTCAAAATTAATTTATACTTAATAAATTCTACTATTCTTTCTATAATAATAATTTAATTCTAATGGTTTTACTAATTTAGTTTCTGAATATTAAGTTATAGTTGTTTTTTTTTTTTTAATCATTCAGATTATTTTAATAGGCAGGTTTTGAATGGCTGGAATATGAATGAGGATGTGCCTGTATTTACAGACATAGACTTACAGTTACATATATATTTAAAGAAAAGGTTTTATTCTAAATCATTTTTATAATTTTTATAAAGATTATATTATTTAACAAGGAATTTATTTTTATTTTGTCTGAAAAGGTTAGAGCTTCACTTGACTTTTCAGCAAGAATGTCCAGCTGTCTTTCTCAGGGCAGAGGTTAGTAAAAGAGATATAAAGGTCAATTTTAAGGGGCCATGTGGAATGGTAAAAACAAAGAGTCATTAATCAGCCATTGGAATTAAGAAATAATGACTATTTTGGGAACCGGACTTAACAGTCAATTGTAATTAAATGGTTTAATTAATGCAAGGGTATGTGTTTTCTGGCAACAAAAAAAAAATGCAGATGTCATGAGATGGACTAACTATAAAAAGCTGACAATAAGTCTGTTGAGAAGAGAAATATATTAGATTGCTGGGGGAAAAATAAGACTTGATTGCTGTCAGAAACCAGCATTATTTTATATATATTTAAAGTTTTCTACATTAAAATGATGGGCTAGAAAAAAATATTTTGTTATGGGCTTCCATTTGCCCATCAACAAACTTATGCACATCTGAAGAATTTGAACCCAAAGTATTAAACATCTTATGACTGATTGCTAAAAATAAAAAAGAAGAAACTGATTGCTCACCTGTGTTTTTAAATCTAAATGGAAATAAGAAGTACAATGCTGAAATTTGTGAAACCATTTTGCTATTTCATTTATGCCATTGCTGAGTTTAAACCCAAAGAAGAATGCTAAATATATGAAAAACAGCAAATATCCATGGTCTATTAAAAGTAATTATACTGAGAAGAATGAAGCAACAATTCCAGTGCCAAATGGTTCCTATAGAAGCAAGTGATTTTACCATCATCGCAGTAAAGAATTGCAAGGCCCAAGTCAAGAAAAGAATAGGACTGTTCCAGTAAACCGCTGTAAATGGGTAAATATACACGTGTTACATTATAAACCTTCAACAAACTGACTTTAAATTTCTTGGACTCTTGGAAAGTGTGTGCCCCAAAGAAGAATTGGTAGTATGAGTTTTAATTATATTTTTGTTAGTGATTATTAACAAATCTTTTAATAACAAACCCCTTTATATATATTTTTTAAATCTCTGAACCTTAAAACAAAGTCCATTAAAGAATATTTTAAATAATAATAAATATTGCTCTCTTGATAATAATTATCTACGTATTTTATTTTATAAAATATGTTATTGTGTATTCATTTAAATATTATGAAATGTTGATTTATATTGTATGTTAAAAAGCTTTAATAGTATTTTGTTCATAATGGGAATTAACATATGCACACACATAGTAATACAATTATGCTTACTTTTACATGTATATTGTTGGGTATGATTGTAGAAAGTTTAACATTAAGAGAGTTGGATTTTTAAAAATGGTTAGTGACTTTCCATTGGTAAAAAGGGAGATAGGTAATTTGAAGCTTATTTTTATAAGTGCTCTTATCTCTATAATCTAACTAACCCTTCTCTAATGAGTTTTTTTTAATATTATGTTTAAATTTATAAGTTGAAAATATATATATTATATGCAATAGACAAGTATGTGCATGCATAGAGTTATTTTTTTTAATGAATTTTTTTTTTAGATATAAATTTTTAGTTATCACTATACAAATTGATGCACACATTATACTATGATATAAACATTGAATATGTGTCATTAAAGGAAAAGGGGGAAGATTTTTGGTAGTAATAATATTATGATTTAACTATAAATAATTTGTCATTATTATCTATATAAATTTTTATAAATGTCTTTAATATTATGTATATTTTATCAGTCAGTAATAAATGTTAATTTGTTTTTATTAAAAGAGGCCTATATCTTTATTAAGAGTTTTTCTTTTGTCTTATTAATTATGATCATCCATCATTACTGGTGAATATCAATTGTTAAGTCACAATTTAAATATAATATTTTAGGCAAATAATTCTAAGTTTGTAAAAGCTAAATTTTCGGTTGTGAGATTAGTTATGACTATCATCATCATTGATGAATATTAATCGTTAAGTCATAATTTATATATAATGTTTTAGGGATTTAAGTATAGGTTGATAAAGTATAAATTTTATATTGTGAGTTAGTTCTAAAGCTGTGGCTGGAAATATCTTTATCATCATCTTCATCATGTTTTTAATCAATAGTCTAAATAAATGTGTTTAATGGCCATAGATAAATAATAGTTATCACTGTATTTGTTTATCATCCGTGAACCATTATAAGATGATGACTACCATCAAAGCTCATCAAATGTTGAGATCTGTAGTGTTTAATATGAGCTAGCAAGACCCATGAAAGTGTTAAAATATGCACTTATGATAATAAAATTTTAAGTAATAATTTGCCTAATAATTTTATATGCACAACTGAAGCATAAGGATATTTTGTTTTCCATAATATTAGTGCAAATGTGATATGGTTCTAAAATACAAAATCCTACATCCTGTTATAAATAATGTACCAGAAGGGTTCTAACCAGGTACATCTATAAGTAGGTATATAATGTAACTTTGTCTAGGTTAAGATAGCCTAGTAGCACCCAGATAGACCATATACACACAAGTATAAACTTATAAAATGCTTTAAAGACATAAAAGCTCATTACATCATTATTTCCTCTCATTTGTCACCAAGCTTGTATATGATCGATTTTAATTTAATTATTTTTCACATTTTTATAAGTTACAATATATTTGCAAATACTACTCATCATTTGTTATACCAATTTCAATCTATTGTCAGATAAAAAAATCACTTCTGTCTGACTTCCAATTTGTTATGTGGCAATAAATTAATAATTAATACTTTGATAAGATTGAAACTTAATGTTAGCAGTGATATTTATTTTTACATTAATCAAGTCAGCTGACAGTTTTAAGTACAATTCAAATAAACTTCTAATAATTTTTGACAAGCTCACAAATATTTTTTCCAAATTCTTCGTGGAATAATTTCTTTAGATTTATAATGTTCTTTTCCACTAAATCCAATAAAAAAATATTTATTCCTTTTTTCTTTCCAAAAACATTATTTTTTCCATCACTATATATATATAGTATAACAGTCGGGGAAATGATCTTACTCTATCTTCCGTATAGGGCATGACCAGGCCATTTGAACCTGGAAAATTTATAAAGTAGACATATACACTTTGGGAAAAGATTCAATTTTTTATTCCACTGATAGCCCTTGCCACTAGCTCAAGGAGTAGCTGAGATTTATAATACAAGTTTTTAATTCTCTAATTTAATAAAAATAAAATAAAATTATCACCAGTTTTAATAACACAAAAATTTATTACGCACATACATAAAACAAAATTAAGGATTTGATTATTAACATTATTTTAGATTTAAATTCTCATTTTTGTAATTTGCACAAATGGAAATTTTTTATACATTTTAATATTTTATAATATTAAGCATAGATAGACTACATAGAATGCGCACTTAAAAACTTTCAAAACATTTAACCTCAGGCTAAAAGTTCGCAGCTAAACCAACGTTAGTTTCCTGTTACACAGACTTAACCAATGCAACATGAAAACATTAACATAAAACCATGCTGACAGGAATGCGCATCTGCAGCATGATATTATTTAAAAGAAATGATCTTCATCCAGTACAAGAATGTGCGTCTGTCTGGCAAAGGAATCATATATATATACATATAACATTGAAAAAGAAATGCTTCATATAGAGGAAGAGCGGTCTTCACCGTCTTATAGTCTCTATCCATAGAGCAAAAGGAGATCAATGGGGTGGGAAGTACATCCACCTCCATTGCAACACCTCTTTTCCATGCATTCATTTGGGATCAGTGGCCTGTATGCTAACGCGCTTCATATTACATTGATATAAATGCCGTACATCCTTCCACCAGCCTCGATTCAACTACGAAACAATCAGAAATTAACCCACATGACCTAACCCAAACTTAATGACTCTACACAGTCATCTACACCCAACTTTAAATTTAATAATTTAGTTAATAAATACAAAAAAAATGGAAATGATTAAAACAAACGTTATACATAAAAAAAATTATTAACAATGGATTTAGTGTTCTTTTGATAATCAGATAAGAGTTCATTTAAAAGTTACTATTAGATTACTAATTGAAAGTTTGTTTAAACTATCTAAAAGTTCATATTGAATATCAATTTATACTTCCCATGATAAGTCTTTATGAATCCCACTGATTTTGGCAGATTCATCCTAATGATCACATTTTGTAGATTGTCCTCATTGGAAATGAAGCCGCTACTTGCCATTCTGTCAGGAACTGTCATCGGGAGGCCGCTTCAGTCAGCATAGATAAAGGAAACCAAATCTATTGCAAGACCCCTACATCACGGAGTCCACAATACAGCTGCAAGATATTTTAACTGATCCTCACCATTCAATCAATAGTCAATCACCACCTTTAAATTCAATTATTTCATTTTTATAGTATCTTGCCTCCCTTATTACTAATTCTTCGGGTTGATCATTCCTGAAGTTGCTCTGATCTTATTGGCCATGATGTTTTCCTTTCTGGTTCGTGTGCTTGTTGGTAACTATTGGCTAATCTGTTCCAGAGCGGGAACACAATCTTTTATTTTTATCTCTTATCTGACTTTTCTATCATTTAAGTGCCCAAGGGCTCATTTGCTTTACATTTATTATATTTTAATAGAACAATCGTTTCCATTCTAAGCTTTTTTTTTCTTAATAGAAGTTAATTAACATTTTTCTTATTTTCTTTTACATTATTTTTAAACAAAAATACAAATTTTTAGATGTTTACTTTTTTTTTTTAACTTTTAAATAATTTTTTTTTTTAATAGTTTTCCATCTGTGTGATTATAAATATGTTAAAATAATTATTTTAATTTTAAAACAATATAACGACATATGTATACCGTTACAATATATATATATTTACTTGCTTAAAACATCACGTTTCGACTACTTTATTTGTAGTCATTTTCAAGGATCTACAGAATACATATTTACATTTTTATAATTAGCAATACAATTAAAATTAAATTGAAAAATATAAAAATGGATCTATCTTTATAAAAAACAGTAACATTTTCCATTCATTTATCAATACATCTTTTTTACATACACTATATTATATATATATATATACTACCCTTACTTACTTCTTTACTCCCCAAACTTTTTACCTACAAATTTATTCTTTACTAAACTTATATTATTTACACAATTTATTCTATTTAGAACAGATTTATTTCTTTTTATATATAAACTTTTCTTTACCATTCTCTGTTTTCTTAAAATCTATATGTCCAAATTCCTTACTGTGTATGTTAACATTTGAATTTTTATCACTTAAATGTTGTTTCAACCTTATCCATAATTTATTCTTTGTTGTATCTATATTGACACTTTCCTATTATCTTGTTTACAATCTAAACACTCAATTCTTTAAATACCATTCATATTTTCATCCTTCCTATTTCTTTGATGTGATATGTTGGACTATTTCCATCATCTATGAGTGAATGTTGAATGTAAAAATTTTAAACTTTATTTAAACTTTCCAAATACAAACAACTTGTTAGTACACACAAATAGATAACATAGGTTAGTAATTACACAATGTTTCGAGTAGTATTATTCTCCATTCTTTTTCAGGTATTGCTGGCCTGATATGCACAGTGAGACTATTTACATAGAAGTCAAACTCGCACCTTTAGATTCTTGAATATCGAATTTAAGATAAACGCTCGAACCAACTGAGCCTGTAAGAGCTTTTGCCTTAAATTCGATATTCAAGAATATGCGAGTTCGACTTTTATATGAATACTGTCACTGTGCATAGCAAGCCAGTAACATCTGAAGAAGAGTGGAGAATACTACTACTCAAAACATTGTATAATTACTAACCTATGTTGTCTATTTGTGTGTTATTACTAACAAGTTGTTTGTATTTGGAAAGTTTAAATAAAGTTTAAAATTTTCTATACATTCAACATTCACTCTTAGATGATGGAAATAGTCCAACATATCAATTCTAATAATATATCATCACAAACTTCAGGCAAATTACTATTTCTTGTTTCTTTTATCATATTACCTAAGTTAAACTTCCTTTTATATAATGGCTTCAACAATAAATTATATTCCTTTGCATATTTTCTATTTATATTCTATTTATTGTTGAAACCAGTATATAAAAGGAAGTTTAATTTAGGTAATGCAATAAAGGAAACAAGAAATAGGAAGATTGAAAATACGAATGGTATTTATAAAATTGAATGTTTAGATTCTAAAAAAGATAATAGTAATGTGTCATATATAAGTACAACAAAGAATAAATTAGGGGTAAGGTTGAAATAATATTTAAGTGATAAAAATTCAAATTCTAAGATACACAGTAAGGAATTTGGACATATAGATTTTAAGGTAAGAATGTTGGAAAAAGTGAGATTATATAGAGAGAGATTGGTAAAGAAGAGTTTATATATAAAAAGAAATAAACCTGTTCTGAATAGAATAAATTTGAAGGTAATGGTATTGTTTTAAAGTAATTACTTAGGAGGTATAAAAAAGAAAGGAAAAAAATGTCTTTTTTAACAAAAAGAGAGATATATATAGGTTAAAAAAAGAAAAAAAATTGTGGAGTAAAGAAGTAAGTATAGTTTATATATAATGTAATATATGTAAAAAAGATGTATTGATAAATGAAAGGAAAATGTTTTTTATGATAAGGATAGATGCATTTTTATATTTTACTTTTAATTGTATTCATAATTATAAAGATGTAAATATGTATTTTGTACATCCTTGAAAATGACTACAAATAAAGTGGTTGAAATGTTGGATGTTTTAAATAAGTAAATATATATATATATGACAATGGAAAAAATAAAGTGTTTGGAAAGGAAAAAAGGAGAGTGTATATTTTTTGATTAGATTTAGTGTAAAAGAACATTATATTTTATAAGTCATATATATTTAAAAGAAAAAAAGGAGATGTGTGTTGTTAAAAAAGTATTTAACGACTGATAATAAGTAAAATATATTTCATTAGATTAAAAGTAAAAATTGGTATATTAGAGATAGGAAAAAAAAATTTCAAAAGACAAAAAGAAATAATCTTTAAATAACTGAAAGTGTATTTTTTTGTTTTTATATTGGGATATTTAAAGAGATGTTGTTAATATGATATTTTTGATTAATTTTAAAATTCATTTATATTCTTTACTTGATATTATTGGTAATTATATTATAAAACAATGAGACAGTTAAAATCTAATTTATGTCGTTATTCTTACATAACCAGCAAATGGTTATGGTATTTTTAAATAGCTTCACAACAATCAACAGATATTAATTAGTATTGTACAATTTCTCAACTGTGGTGATATGAAGTTATATTGAATGATAAAATGAGAAACTTTATAAATCGTTTGAACTGAAGGAATGAAAATCCAGGTAAATTGTTTGGGTTAGAACATTATGTGATTTTATAGTTATCTATATAAATATATTATTAAGAGAAGCAAACCACTCTTCCTCATGCTATAAATAAATAACTCTCTGTATGTTTGGGTGGGCCCACTTACTTTTTAAGCTCTTGATGTTTATACATGCATTTTTGCCAACATTGGTGGAATTTCAGAATGATTTCAATATAATAGCCAGATGAAAATATGGCATTAATTATTAAACTAATAAATCATACAAGGATAGAGATAGAATCTCAATTTTAACAAGCTTGTTTTTATAGTTGGTTATAAATGTAATCATGAAATTATCATAGTCTAACATATTAAGAGGAGCAAACCATTTAAGGAAGAATAATTTGCTCCTCTCAGTTACTGTATATTAAACTAAGCTAATTTCAGTACGTGTATAAGGAAAATTCATACGATGTACAAAAAGTATTTTTATGTTATCATCATCATTTTCAACCATATATTAAGAATGGGAGAGATAATTTCTAATATTTATTGTCCACTGCAGGATGGTCTTTTTCTAGGTGTTTTATAGTCTCTTTGGATACATTTTAAAATTTCGGTTAGTTACCTGTTATCATTTCTGCTACCAATATGTCCAGCCCAGTTCCATTTTAAATTCTTAATTCTTTCAATGATGTCAGTAATACCAGTTTGCTCTCTAACCCAAGTATTTCGCTTTTGATGTCTTCTTGTTACTCCCATTATACATTTCCATATTTTGTTGAGTGATCTGAAGGCGTCATATTGTTCTTTTGTTGAAATCCAAATCTCACATCCATAAGTAAGAACTGATAAAATACATCTTTTTTCAACACAAGCATATTTTCTTTTAATACTTAATTATTTCTACCAAAGGCACTTCATCAGAGATTACTTCTATGATTAATTTCGTTGTTTCAATATGTATTAATAATCTGACCAAGATTTATTCTAATGCATGTTTATGTATCTTTATTTTCTTCTGAAAAACTTTATTGATATCTTTAGACCTATTTTCATCTGATAATTCTTGCAATATTTTCTGAAGCTCTGGAACATTATTTGCAAAAGTAATCACATCGCTTCCAAAATCTAAATGAAGTTTTATTCCCTAAGCTTTCTATTTTATTCTTCAAAATACTCATGTAAAACTGCTATAAAAAGTTTTGGAGATATTGAGTCATTCTGTTGTACGCCTTTCTCAATTTTAATCTTAGTATCGCTATTTAATCTAATCGCTGCTGTTGCATTTTGATAAATATTTTTCAGAATATGACTTGATCCAAAGTTTTAATAATTGGAAATAGTTTATAAAATAAATACCTTTTCATAATCTACAAATCCAATGCGTAATGGGCAACTTATATTCATTGGTCTTTTCAGTAACTTTTTTCAATACTTGGGTGTGATCCATTATGCTAAAACCACTTCTAAATCAGCGTGTTCTTATGGTTGTTCAGGATCAAAAGTTCACTGTAGCCAAGTTATAATTATATTGGTAAAGATTTTGTATAGAACTAATAGAAGACTAATATTATCTGTAATTTTTAATATATTCTTTATCACTTTTCTTTTGCTTTCTTCTGAAGTATCTAGTACCCTTTTATCATATAGTATTTAACTTTGCCAACAATTGTTCGGTTTTTCACCTGTGTATGTGGTTTTTTTTTTTTAACTGGTATGGATCTAGGTGCTATATTGAATTTTTTAAAAAAACTGACTTGAGACGCAATTTTCACAATAACTTCAGTTTTAATAATGTTAGAGCAAAAAAACTTTACATTGATAGAAACTAGAAAAAGACAAATAGTGATAACCATTTAAAAAATAAGGAAAAAAAGAAATTTCAACATTCGACATAATTATTACTTTATTGTTTGATCATAATTTCTAATTTATCATTAACTAAGTTTAAATTACATCTTCATTGATAATTTCTTTGTATTCCTTACAAAATTATCTTTCAAACCATATATAATATTTCGGTTGTTTTCTCATCCTTGGTGTTCGCCTTAAGATGTTGCTACTTCTAGGTAAATTCCTAGAAATATACCATTTCACCGGCCTTCACCCAACCAAAGAGGAATTTTTCTACGTTATAAATGCAGAAAAGTCCTCACGTTATGTTGGACGGAGGAGGCGGCGACAGAAGCCAACACAAAGAGACTTCTTTCTATGATAAAACACAGAAAGAGTTCCCGACGGCTGCCGGTTATGGCTTTTTTTCTATGCTAAAAGCAAAGAGAAAGAAATGCCTTGATTGGCTGCCGTAGTAGTCGATTTTGTTCATCATTTTCTCATAATAGTAGAATATCTATTTTCTCTGTAGTTTCGGGTGAGAGTGTGTGTATTTGAAGCAGTCGTAGTTTTTTTAAATTTGATAAGACGTCTATTTTTTTTAATGTGTTGTAACTTACTTTACTGTTGTAAGTTTAGTAATAATGTCCTGAAGATTCCATTACGAAGGGGTAACCCTCAAAAATTGCTTTTAAGGGTGCGAAAGGGAAAAAAAAATAAAGGATCACGCGAAAAGTACCGTTTTCACGAGAATTCGTCCGTGACCAGTTACTTTTGCTATATATATACGCACAAACAAAAACAACCCACTGTCTAATTATTAGGAATTACTTGTCCGAAAAATAAAATTAGTCGGGTATTATTTTTTTTTTGTTTTGTTACATTTATTATTTCAAAATAAGATTAGTTTTTATATCTACACACTAACAAAAACAACCCAGTTCCTGATTAATTACTGTCTTTAAAAAAAAAAAAAAAAAGCAAATTCAACGGGGTTTGATTTTTTTCAATGGAGTCTTTGAATTACGGTTTGTTTGTTTTTATATATACACAAGATTTACCAAAAAAAAAAAAGAAACCCACTTTCTGATTAATTACTGTCAAAAGAAATGCAAATTAGTCGGCTATCATTTTTAAATTTAGTATTTCAATAACGGTACCCTTTTTATATAGACAGACTTAACAAAAACAACCCACTTTCTGATTCATTACTGTCCCCCCCCCCCCAAAAAGAAAACGGAAATTAGTCGGGTATCATTTTTCAATCGAGTCTTTTAATGACGGTCCTTACTAATAGTAGTCGGGTATCAATTCTAAATTGTAGTATATAAATTACGTTACTTTTGATAGATTTAGAATTACGTCTTGCTTTTTTAATAAAATGATTGATTTACTCTTGACCAAAAATACCGTAACTTTAAAAAAAGACACACATAAAGTCCAAAAAAAAAAAATGAGAAAAAGCCCCGTAACTTTAAAGACACACACACAAAAACTCAAAAACAATCTAAGATTAATAAACATTGACTTATTACGTCTTGCTTTTGAATCAAATTATTGATTTACTCTTGCAAAAAAAATACCGTAACTTTAAAAAGACACACCTAAAGTCCAAAAAAAAAAAAATTCGAAAAAGCCCCGTAACTTTAAAGACACACACACAAACTCAAAAACAAGATAAGATTAATAAACATTTACTTATTACGTCTTGCTTTTGAATAAAATTATTGATTTACTCTTGCAAAAAAAAAAAAAAAAAAGACCGTAACTTTAAAAAGACACACGTAAAGTCAAAAAAAAAAAAAATTAGAAAAACACCGTAACTTTAAAGACACACACACACAAAGTCAAAAACAAGATAAGATTAATAAACATTTACAAAAATGAAAAAAACTAACATCATATAATAGTATTAGTTAGTAGAATATTTTATTACAAATCTAAGAAATCAGATCTTTTTAGATCAAATCGATCATTTAGGTCCGGCCCGGAATCGTTATATGTATATGTTTTTGATTAGCATCAACACCATCGTAAGGCGAACACCAAGGATGAGAATACAACCAATATTTCTTACCTGAAATAGTCCATAGCTTATCTCCAAACAAGTCGCATATGAATTTTTCATTTTTATCTTGTATCCCAAAAGTTACCAAATTTCAAAGGCATCTATAAGAAAAAGATACAAAACAAATCATTTCCAGAAGATGGATATGCATTTGTCATCATAGCAATTGGTTTCTTGTCTATCTAAAATTAGAAATTGTAGGCTACTGTCTGTATCACTGATAAAATGAGTGTCATCTCTTCATGTTACATTTTTTTGTGTACATCAGTAATGTTTATATTCTTTATGCACACTATTGATGCTATCTTGTTATATTTATTGTCCCACATAGATATAATTTATTTGCTAACTATAGACTTGAAAATAATGTGATGCAAGATGTAGCAAAACTACTGACCCCGCAGCATAGGCAAGAATCAGAATTTGATTCTTTGCTTGCATGCAATTCCATGTGGTATATGCATAACCATTGTGGCTACCACTACACACACACCATTTGAAATCTCTCTCTATTGGTTTTAAGTGTTTATATTTTCACATGGTACTATGCCCAGTAAATTTTGTGATTGCTTTGTCAACTGCAATTTGCAACCTTTCTGTACATTTATCAGTTTTTAAAATTTACATTGCACTGTTCTATATATGTAAATCATTACTTGTTATATAAACACAATGCAAGAGCAAACACAAACCCACTTAATACAAATATAAACATAGTATTAAATTATTAAATCTTTTGAGCATCATTATGTCTATAAAATAAGGTTGCCTCAAACTTGGATCAGAGACACAAAATTACATTGTACATAAACCACTTTTGTTATATTTGAATACAAATTTATATAATGTATAATAAAGTGTATAAATGATTTAATATTATATAATTTATATACTACACACACCAATACAAACGCAAATTAATAAATTATACCATTTATCAAATACTGTAATTAAAAAAAAAATGTAATAAAATAAAAATTGTATACTTATGTTATCCCATGATTACGTTTACAACATCCCATTGTAAGCCTTGAATGCGGATATCAGTATATTTTTAATCCACTTGTTATTACCCTCATGTAAACTAGAAAATTGACAAAAATAGAAAAAAATTAAATGCACCTATTAACAAAAATTTTTTATAGAAAATTCAAATTTTATCCGATTTCAAATTGTGATACATCATTTTAAAGATGGAATTAAGCAGCAACGAATGCTGGGATTTCTGTTGGCATCATACTTATAGCTTTAAAAAGAAGACAAAACTTTAACAAATCAGCTGTTGTTAGCTCACATCGCGCTAAAAGATTCAACCCGTTTTAAATGTCAATAATAATTTCATCATTTCTTGGAACTTTTCTTCATAAATTTAGTTGCATGTCTCACCTTTTCATTTAAAATATTTGGCAATTCAGATGTAGTAATAGTAAGGGATTCTTTATTTTGTTCTTTACCATTATACAATTTTTTTATAGAACTCATACATTTCATTATACTATCTCTCTTTTTAGTAAGAGTTCCATCTTCTTATTGCTAACATAACTTTTCTTCCAATACTAAAATGTTTTTGAGATTTTTGTTGTCTTCTATAGCTTTCTTTGCCAATTCAGTTATATTTTCTTATATAATTATTAATTCCTTTTTGCACCATTTTACAGAATTCTAGAATCTTCAATTCTTTTTAATGAATCATTTTTTAAAGCGTTCAGATTCCTTCTGACATTGTCTTGCTCTTGTGTCAATAGAAAAATTCTTAGTATTGCTTTTTTATAACAGCTGCAGTTCTTAATAGAGTATCATTTACCTTTTTATTGATTTCAATAAAGTTTGAATCATCTTCAAAGTCTGTTAATATTTTAAAATGATTTACCAGTTCTACTTTAATTTGAATGGAATGTTTGTAATGTTTAGGAATATCATCTGTTAATGCTGTCTTTTATAATAGTTTTTGTCTCTAGTTTTGTGTAATCATTTCCTATGTTGAATCGCTTATGAATATGATAATATTAAAATATGTAATTGTTAGTCAAAGTGTAGTCCAGTTCTGCAATATCTTCATTTGGGTGTTTCCATGTCCATTTTTACTTAGCATTTTTCTCAAAAAAAGTATTTATAATATAAAGTTTTTCTTTTTCTGCATATTCCACAAGTCTTTGTTCTCTCTTACTTCTATCACTATAACCAAATTTACTCATAGCACTTTCATCTTTCAATTGTTTACCAATTCAATCATTAAAGTTTCTGTGAGGAATTTTAAAATGTTTGATTTGATCAAAAGTCTTTTGCATATCCATAAATTTTTTTTTTTATCATAATGAGGACATGTTGGGGCATAACCTTGAATTATCTCCATTATATATCTTTTATTAATTTGAATAATTAATCTTCCCATTTTATCTGATACTCTGTTAATTCCCACATTGTTTTATTCCACTTATACTTCCAATATTGGTGTCTTTGTAGATTGAAGAAAATGTCCACTTCTTAAATCAATTGTTTCTTCATCTTTATTTCTAATTTCATAAAATTTGATAATGTCTCACGTAATATTAGACTGTTTTTTCAATTTGCACAATCTTCCTTCACTTGAAAGTAATCTACAGTTATAAATATCTAAATAAAACATTGTCATCAAATAACCACCTGGGTCTGCAATCAAGGGATTCTTAGCATCTGTCATCTTTGACCACCAATGCCATGATTGGCTACTTTACAGTCTCCTAAGAATAAGGGCTATAATTTAATTTTGCACATCATGATTGTAAATATCTATAAGACAAAAAAAATCATTCACACACATATTTTTATATATTCAAAATTAAGATAGTTTGTAGTAGTCTAATTCTATATATATTCTTTACATTAACATACAGATTTTCAGACAATAGCATAAATTTTCTTTGTACTTTTTAAAGTCTGAATATATCGTTTTTTCCAGCTCACATCAGTCTCCTATCATGTTATTAGTTTTCTTATGGATTTTCCCTCTTCTGTTGCGAATTGCTGGACTTGTTAACATGATTTGGATCTTTTGTTTTTGTATATCCATATTAGTATAGTCATTTTTTTTAATCGATGTATTTTTCACATGTAGCACTCTTCTAAAACTTTCAATTTTTGTTTTATTCTTTTTATATTTTGTTTCAAAAAATATCACAGATTCATATGTGACTGATTTTATATATTTTACTTCTCATTTACATATAAAATAATCAAATATTTGATTGAAAAGTATTATTATTGTATCTATATTGATCATCAAGTTGATTAATTATCTTTGTAAATATTCTTATCAATTTCGTTTGTTATATAAATGAAACATTTGTTTTATATATATTTAACATTTTTTTTAACTATTTTAGTTCAAAACTGTTATTATATCACCACTAAGCATTCTCAAAAATAGTAATATTTAATTTAATAATAAAAGAATCAAATCTTTTATCATTGCTGTTTATAAAAATTGAACTATATATAAATTGATTAACAAACCATTACCAAATCTCTGCTTACTTTATCAATTTATAACAAAATTTATCAAGCAAATAATGATATGGTTGTTTATTTTAATTTTCGTAAGAAAAATAATGTATTTTTTTTTCTTTCAGAAATTTAGCTTTGGCTGGTGGACTCCTGTTGTTACTGGCTGAATGTAAAGTCGAAGGCAGAAGTCTTTTTGCTGGTGTTCCGAGTATGGGTGAAAACAAGCCTAAAAATTACATGCAATTGGGAGGTCGTGTTTTACTGGTTTTCATGTTCTTGACATTAATTCGATTTGAATTCTCATTTTTACAAGCTGTTCAAAATGTCATTGGTTTAGCACTTATGGCCTTGGTAACCATTGGTTACAAGACCAAATTGTCTGCATTGGTACTTGTGACTTGGCTTACAATTCTCAATTTTTATCACAATGCTTGGTGGACGATACCTGAATTCCGACCAATGAGAGACTTCCTGAAATATGACTTTTTTCAAACTCAATCTGTAGTTGGTGGATTGTTGTTAATTGTGGCTTATGGACCAGGGGGTGTTAGTATGGATGAGCATAAAAAGAAATGGTAATAGTTGGGTTTTAAATAAATTCACTTCCGTTAATTCATTTAAGTCTAATCATCTGAGTAAGAGTTTACATATACAACTTCAGAATCAATCCAATTTTGGATTTGCTTTACTTAAAATCTTATAATAATAAGATTACTCTTCCATGAGGGGGTCAAGCTTCAGGATTTTTTGAATAATTGATCCATGGCTCTGTAAAATGCAAGTTCCGAAGGTGCTAATTTGTGCCATATTCATAAAGGCATTTTATTTTTTAAAGTGTTTGAACCAGTTTTTTTTTTTTTTTACGTTATTTAGTTACTGCCATTTTCACTTTTTAAAATAAATCATTAATAACTGAAAAGTGATTCTAATTAATTTAAAATAATCTTGTCATCTCTTAATACAAATTACACTTTTTGTTTTATTGTGTAATAAAGATACAAAATCTATAAGCATATTAATAACAGTAGACTGGACATTTTATAAAAAACCAGTTAATGTGTGTTATTTATATATATATATAATGCTAAATGTTAGAGAAAGTATTATACAGGTCAGACAATAGTTTATAATGTATTATTACTACATAATTGGGAGACAAGGGATATTATTAGCTTGCAAAATGTTAAAAAAAAATGATGGTCATACAGAAGACCAGGTAATTGAATTATATAAATGTTATAAACACATATATAACTATGATTTCAGTATATGTACATATATAGTATATATTATAAATAATAGATGTGATGCACTGTTTTTAAATCTCATCTTTTTCATTAAGATTTTTATTATAAATTATCTAATGACTTTCATTCATTCACTAAATTTATTAAAATTATGGTCGATCTAAAATTAAAAAAATAGTCAACTTTTAATCACATCTTTGAATCTTAAGTTATTTTACAGAAAATGCTTGTATTCTTTTTTGGCCACAGTCAAAGGTTCTAGAACAATTTCGAAGAATTTCTTTATTTGTATGTTTTTTCTATATTAAAGAAAATTTTTCATCAGTCGTATTTGCGATACTAATATTAATATAGTGTTTTATGCATATACTAACCTGTTTGATATGCTATTACTAACAGTTGAATGTATTTGGAATATTTAAATAAAGTTAAATTTTTCCAAAGACATTCAATACATATATTAGATGATGGAAATAATCCAATATGAAAATACAACTAATATTAATACAAGTTATTAATTTCTATTGCCAATTGTTGTGAGAAAACTGCTTTTTAAAACATAATATAGATTTTTCACTATATTAATTAATATCAATAATGAATTTTTGAAATTTTCTTATTATGGATAGGAAATGTCTAAATAAAACAGAACTTTATATTAACAGCCTATCACACATCCTCCCACAATGTCATAATTATCAATATTAATAATAAAAGGCTCAATGTTTTGAACAAATGGGAAAAAGAAAGAAATAACATTTATAAAAGAGAATAACAGTTTTTAAAAATAAAATGATGCACCAATATTTTAAGAGAATGACTGTAGTATCCTAATCATCCACGTCTGTAAGCACAATACACATATAGAAACTCAAACATTTGTGAATATTATGATATATCCATCTCATGAATCATGTTCAAAAATACACATTCAACATAATGAAATTGCCATTGCCTTCAAAAAATAATTTATTTATATCATACTACAAATTTATGAATATACACACAACATCATATGTTCACTATTCTGTTATGCTTTTACAAGCTGTCTACACAGAGACAAACTCCATCAATAGCACCATTCAGTGCAAGCTAGAGTTATTAATAGATGCAAAAAGTATGGATGCTGAACTGAGTTCAGATCTATACGATTATATAAGCTAATGAGCTTGAATTGAAAACATTTAATTTTGGACTCAAAGCTTTTTAGTTAGCTAATAAGGTAAAAGGTGGCTGCTGGAGTGTTGCATTAGATCCTAAGATCTTGGTATAGTGCTCTCAGATCCAAGGCTCCTCACTGATGAAAAGCCACAAACTATAGAAATTATATATCTGGGGATATTGGATGAGTAGGCACTAGATAGGGATTTTATGCACAAACCTTCTAGCATCCATTGGTTACTATGGCTTGCACTGATTGGCATTACTGTATGGAGAGATTTGCCTCTATGTATAATATATATATAAGTATATAAGATTTATGAAATGCAATTTTCTTTGTGTGTGTGATTAATTTTTTATTTATATTAGTCTGTGTAAATGTAAACTTAAAGAGTTCACAGATAATAAATAGTTTGACAAATCTAAGATATCTAGTTCTCATTTTATATAGAAATCTATACCCAGTTTCACTTCTCTAACAGTTTATTTTCTTTATGCCCCCCCCCCCCCCCCATTATGTGTGTTTGCTTTTACTTGCCTCATTTACTTTTTTTTTTACATGCTAATATTATCTACATTGAGCAATGTGGCAGAAATGAGTCGTAAACTGCTACCAAATACTACATTGAAAATTTATAAGATAGAATATCGTTCATATAATCCTAGGAATGGATCTCTATGTAATGGCATGTAATAATACTACTGCTAATATAACCTCTGGTCTTGACTGACAAACTTCAATGCTATTGATAAATATTTCAGCACTCCCACTTTACTATTTGCTGAGCTAAAGTAAAATTGACCATTTGCATTAGCTGCCCTGGATATATATATATATAAGGAACTTTTTTCAAATTAAATTAAAAGTATTACAATTTCTTTGTAAACACAATCTCATTTACGTAATTCAAACTTTCATGAGGAAATTGTTACATAAATCATTTTATTGCAAATGGTTATTTTGCATTGGCTATGCAATGTAGTAAAGTTGAGGTACTAAAATATTTATCAATGACATTTACATTTGTTGGTCAAAATTGGGGGTTATATATAAAGTTAAAAATAATGCTGTATTTTTTATATTGCAAATAGTTGACTTAAAAATTCTTCATTTGCATGATCTTTAAAATTATGTTGAAAGTAAATGAGGCTATGTTTATATCTAGATTGCCTGAAAAAAGTTACTAGATTTTCTAATCCTTATATACTTCCAGGGCAGTTAATGCAAATTGTCATTTTGTGTTGAC
The DNA here is from genome assembly GCA_028023455.1 of Epiperipatus broadwayi. Taxonomy (NCBI): domain Eukaryota; kingdom Metazoa; phylum Onychophora; class Udeonychophora; order Euonychophora; family Peripatidae; genus Epiperipatus; species Epiperipatus broadwayi. The sequence goes on along the minus strand of JAQFVV010006308.1, from coordinate 537,605 downwards.
TGAGTAATTTAGTAGAGCCTTTGGTTTATCCGCCAAGGCTAGAAATTACATACAAAGCTGAAAGCAATGCTATATTTATTATATATATATTTAAAGAATAAATTGGTAGTCTTAATGATTTATAGTCACTATATTAAGAGCCTGGAGAGATTTAGTGAAATGATAGAATGGTGGATTTGTGATAAAAAATATGGATTGATTGTCAGTTGAGTAAAAAAAACAAAACAAAAAAATCACTTTGATTAATTGAAATAAAATTACTGTGCTCCGCATAGCTTTTGAAATTTCAAACACCATGTTTTCCAAAGTTGTTTTTTTACTTTATAAAAGCATCATTACATAAAAAATTTTTATACCTGATTTTATCTCATCACATATATTGTGAAACTGATTAAATGTCAAAATTTGATACAAACGTAATTATTTTTACATTATATTGAAATTATAATGGTGAGAAAATAGCCATTGGCCTGTTAAGAAGATTAAATCATTATTGGATACTACATATACAGTAACTGAAAATTTTATTAAAAAGTTTTTTTGTAATCATAGATTGCATTATCTATTGACTATTTAGAAATTCCCAATTTTGTTCTTTAAACAACTTTCTTGAGTAAAGAAATATTACTTTTTTTTTTTTTTGACATTCATTATTTGTAAAATTTATTAACATTAATAGTAAATAGAAATTGGATAAATAAAGTTTACACTATATTAAAAAAATAAAATTAAAGTTAATGTTAAAGTAGTTTGTTTACATTTTAATAGTTTCACTTCATTTGTTTTTTTCAGTGTAAATAAAATAATCAATGTAAACAAATGCAAGAGTTCAGAAATTTGGACAAATAGCAACACAAGTTTGTGATTGTTATAGTAGTTAAAAAAAAAAGCTATTAAATTATTTTATAGGATTTATAAATCTTAAAGTTTTCTGCTGTTTTTCAGTAATGTATATTAATAAAAGAATGGAATTATTTTATTAACGGAGGCTAGAACAGTAAATGTTTGTATCAAATAACACCAAACCTTTATAAAGTAAGTTATAAATTTTATACTTAATATTACAACAGATTGTATAAAATTACATATAAAATATTTTATCTTGATGAAATAGACCTTTACGCAAAGAAGACCATTTTTCTTCTGATTTATAAATTTGAATGTTTTCATTCTTATAGATTTTAAAAATAAGCAATAAAATTTCAGCATTTACATAATCAAAAAGTATATTACTAAATATAATTTGTCTCGCCATATATAATTTATCTCTCCATACACACATTTATAAATATGTGCCATTTTTACTGTTTATTTTAAAACTATACTTATCCTTTTCAGTGATAAAATTTGATTTTAAGCATTTAATATTTTTGACTTTAATCTTTTTCTTATTTGTTTTTTAATTTTTTTGTCTTTCTATCTTTATCTTTTCATCTGCAATTAGAATAACCATGCATGTTTATGAATGATTGCTAATGATAAAATACTTCTTTATCTTAAATGATTTAATGAATGGTAAATTGGTAGACTTGGTAGCTCAGGGTCTTCAGATCGTTACTCCATTCCGTCATTTCCAGTGCTTTTCCCTCCAAAATTTGTCATTGAAATTATCACTAAATCCATTTTTCTTTTCCAAACATTTAAATAACTACTAAAAATATTATTTAAAAAAAATACATAATAGTAAAAAAATTTCTGGCATTAAATAAAACTAAGAATTGTAAAACATAAAGAAAAATATACATCTTTCAAGTAGTTAATATAAAAATATATATATATAGAAATTGTAAACAATTTTTTCATTTTTTTGCTTGTCAAATTTTTATTTATTCAATTTTTCATATAATTTGCTATGAGTTTCATTTTCATCGGCAAGTAGAGTGTATTCATTAAAAATAGGGGAAAGTAAATGAACAGTACTCTCACTTCTTACTCGATTGGGGTGATCGGTTGATTAAATAGTATGAATAGACTTAATTATATCCAATATAATTAACTTTCAATCTTTCATTTTTGTTTTACCTTTGATTCTTTTTATTCTATGTTTTATTCTTTTTACATTGATATTCTTGAGAATTAGAATGGCCCTACTCATATAAATAAGTTGCTGCTAATGATGGAGATGAGTGTTTCAGTAGAAATACAAAAATATATTTAACTTTACATGCTTATATATATATACATTATTTCACATTAAATTATCTAGAAGATACACTGCTACTTGGAAACAGTTAAAAAGAACAATTTTTTATCATTACTAAATCTATAAGTGGATTTCCATAAAATTTTTACGTGGTACAAGATACGATGTGATTAACACATTCAAATAATTTATTTTTTTTACACATTGAGAAATATTTACTACAGTTAAGTTGTGAACATTAATTAATGCAGTGTTCCGAACTGTCAAAATGTCTGGGATTTAATAGTTGGTTATTTTAATATAGAAATCGTTAAACAATAAGTTGTTTTTTTTTTTTTTTTGCAATAAAGATTTTCTAGTGCAATTCGCAACTATTTGGTGATTAAAGTGTGAAGTTTTTATTCTAAAATCAATGAGGCATCAAACAAAGGACTTTTTGATGAAATTGTCAACAATTATAAATTACAATTACTGGCCAATTGCAGACAGTTTGTTAATTTATAGAATTTAAATGAAATGATCATAAGAAACATGGGATCAATATTTTTTTAAGTGTTAACTGGAAATTTTTATGTTGGAGGATAGAAGATTTAAATATAACAGAATTTCATTAATAGTATTACATATTTTATGTATTTCTTAAATAATGTTAAATGTGGAAGAATTTTTAGCCAGATAACCAAAACTTGTTTTAGGTATCTTTTTGCTAAAAATGAAAATATTTTGAATAAAAATTTGATGTCAGGTATTGTATTCTTTTAAAAAACGAAACCCATCATTTCCTCAGTTACCAAACCTGTGTGATGGAAGTAATTGTTTAAGTATCCCAGAGTGAACAATTTCTTGCTCTGTGTGGTTTAGCATTTACAAGATTTCTGGATCAATCTCAGTCGAATAAAGTAAAAGAAAAAGAATTGTTTTGTTAATCAAATGGAGCCATTGTATCCAACTTGCCATTTGGATGCAGTGTATACATCAACCTTGAAATGTATTAGATAAATAGGAATTCTATTGGGTCTGTACCCAATTTATTTTTCTGCATTGTTTACAGCTGTTTTTTTCGTTTCAAAATTTGGCTGAAATGTATAAAGAATATGGAAAATATTTACATTTAGATCATTTAAATAGCTGGCAAGTTACAAAGGTACAAATAATGCTATATTCGTTGTAGATTATATATATAAATGTTCATTTTACATTTTTATATAGTGCTGAAAAATAAACTTGGTCACTCATCCAAAATATGTAGCTCTATATGGTTTAGTGCAGTGGTAGACTGTCAGACTAGAACTATGGATCATGGCCCACTTCTGTCAATTCCGGTGCTTGAATTTCTTATGAACTATTCACCACACATTTTTTTATTATTATTAGCATTTGTATAAAATTTTAAAAACATTACTCGCTCGCCTATTTCATATGCTATGAATTAATTGGTCTAAAAAACATTGAATAAATCCTTGGGATTGACTTGAACCTACAATGGAAGTAATGAAATACTCTTTTACTGGTAACATTCCTTTTTTTGCATATTTTGTGCAAAATTCATCTCATCATTATTCTTATGCAAATGTTAATATTTTTTTGTCCTTTAATCAGAAAAATCTCATATATTGTTAATATTAGACTAAATAAAATATTGTCATTAATTTCTTAACTTGGTTCTTGATTGTAATGCCCTTTGCCAAAAGATTTAAAATCAGACCACTTTCCAGTAGATTACTTAACATATTGTAAAGTGATTTTAGTAAAATTTGCAGAAATCACTTGATCGTATATAATTATATATATATAAATTACTCTGCAGCCAAAGTTTAAATCTTATCAGTCCATAATTTTCATATAATTAAACCCATATTAATTTTGATATCACTAAAATAATTAAAAAAAAAAAACAGTTCCTTCAAGTGATTGTTTCATGGCTTGCAAATACCATTCATCAGCTGGTTGCAGAGCTAACCATGTACTAGCATCCCAATGTAATATACATAACTTTTATATACATCAAAGTGATCTCTAGCCATCTGATGAATGATTTATCGTATAATATCAGATATGTTAAGTTTGTTATGTGTAAATTTATTGACTGGCATAATTTAAATTTTGATTGAGTAATTTTCCTAAATAGTTATTTCTAGTTTAGCATTTGATTTATATATGTATATTGTAAACTGTTTATTTTATAATGCATCTTTACGTTGAACTCAAACACATAATGTCATTAGTTTGTCCTTTGATTCATAAAAATGAAAGCTGTCTTTCCTCTTTGGTTGAATGTATTTCGTCATCGGCATAGCTCTTGGGTGGGACTAGGCAGTATTCAGATTTACAAAGAAATGTTTGATAGTGTTTTCACATCTAATCAAAATTGCTAATGTGTCTTTTACACTTATCAATATTGCATTGATATTGTGTCAATATGTCCTGTATACACATACATTGGAATGCAAGAATTCTGTGGAATTGTAATCAGTTGAGCCAGCTGAAGAGATAAGTTGGTGATAAAATTGATCAATCTGGTGGGGTGGGACAGTTTGTATAATTACATATCAAAAGAGAATGTAAGTTAATATTTTATGGATGCAGATGTTATATTGTTTGTATTATATATATAACTTAGAACTATAATAATTAGATTCTAAAACTAAAAGTAGACCTCTTCACCATATTCCAGAGCTATCTACCATAAGGTAGAATAATCATTGGATTCTAGAAGGTAAAATACTTTAATCCCAGGTTTGGATTCTACCTTTCTCAGTAAAGACTAAGATTGACAGCTGAAAATAATATACCTAACAGCCATCTTTTGCTTCTTTATACTATTCAAACTTACAATAGATGGCTATATAATAGGGTTAAGGGAACTGCTCTTTGAAGATTATGAGGAAGTCGTGATATTGTTGGTCTATGAACTATATGTTTCCAATCCATTGAAAAGACTTGTCAGGTTCTTCAATTATATGTGTGAAAGGGCTGATAATTGAAGTACAGTATTATCAATCAATAATATGTATTTATGTTGTACGTTACAACACATACAAATATATAATTAATTATACTGCTGGTTTCTTAGAATATTTGCAGTCAATATGCCCAGTTAGCCAGTATTGGGTCAAATTTAACAATCACATTTTAAACTAAAATTATCTAATTATCGCTTAACATATGTAACCATTGGAAGGTATGAGAGAGAGGAGGAAATTCAATCTTTTTAGATTCCATTTGTGGTAATGGTCATTATTTTGGATTTCTAAATTTTTTGTTTTTAAATTGCTATAAGAATTTTTCTAATAAATAATATATTGACTGAACAAAATTTATTGCCAAATATAGTAAACAATGTACATTTATTGTAATCATTATTAGGGAATTACTCTTGAGTTGATAATTATTAAATAAAAATAAACACCGATTAATGTTTATACTTAAATGTAAAATGGAAGTTTTATCTGTTCATTTTCATCAGATTGTTTTTTCATTACATCTGTTTTGCACTTAATATTTTATTATTTTCAGCATCTAGAAATTTGATTTTCATAAAATAAAAAAAAGTATTTTTGAATAAATTATTTGATATGTATTGTGGTTGAAATTAATTTGATATACAGTATATAAGTAACTACAATAGTATTTTATTTTTAAAAAGTTGGATTAGTTTGTATACAGTTTTCTCAATATTGATTTGATGTCTTTTGTTTTCTTAAGAAATTTATGTAAAACGTTTCCAAAAAAAAATTTGAAACATATACATATGTGAAAAAAAGTCATTTGCTTTTTGTTTTTGAGTTTCTGTAAAAAATAAAATCCCATTTTATGTATAAAATGAAGTATTTTTTTTCTGTAGAAATGCAAAACAATGTTTTTTTTTTATTTTCTCGACAAAAACAAGTATATATATAAATAGATTTTAATTTAAATCAACAAGTATATAATGTTTTATTTCGATAAGAAACATCAGAATATTAAAGTGCCCTCTATTAACTCTGTAAAATAAGATTAATGGTATACATTATGGCAAACTTACGAAATATAAACTTTTACAATAGAAAGCTTATACAATCAGTTTCAAAAGAACTTCCATCATTTGGGCCAAGTTCTTAAATATTACCACTTGAAATAAATTAGAATCTTATTTTATATAAATCATATTTTATATACAGTACTTTATTTAAGAATGTGAAATAAATATGCTCTGAATAGTCACTAAGCACACATAAAAACATATTCAGTAATTATATTTTACTTTTCACAGTTTTAGATAAAGCAAATAAAGTCTGCTTTGTATAAAATATTAGCCTATTCTAATCTGTGATTAATGACTTTAAAGAATTTGGTCTAAATGATGAGAAGTTTCTTGAAACTTGTCCTTTGATTCTAGTATTATTATAGTTTACAATTCAGATATCTAATTATCCTACTTCAATCTAACATTATATAATTGCTTATTTAATAGTAATACATCTAGTCATTCATCATTTATTACTTTCTTGGAATATATTCACTTGCCATGGTTGTAAAAATCCTTGTTTATACTTTGAGGAAGTCAAAATATTACAATCTCTTGATATACTTACCTGGCAGTGATTTCATTAGCAATTTTGATTCGCTTCCATCTAATATTAACAAGTTCAACTTTTTTTCTTTTGTTCAAGTAATCATTACATCTTAGTTATTCCAATATAAATTGTTAAGACTATTTTTTTTTATTATTGTGTAATCATAACATCAAATTAAAATGTTGCTTTTGTACTTTTCTCAGATTATCTTGATGTTCAACTAACATTAAACTCATGCTTATTAAATGCCATACCTGTTTACATGAAGAAGAAATACATCTCCCTAAATAAATTGAGCAAATATCCAAAATATTTTTTAATCTTCTTGTATTGTTTACGTTAAAAACTCTCTACTAAATTTACTTCTATGTACTTTTCACAATGTGTTATTAAATTGGCTTATTAGCATTTTTTTTTTTAGAATTGTAAAATACAGTATATTTTGTACACTAACATATGATAATCTTATCCTGATACATCTATATGTATATTACTAAGATATAAACAAAGGAATGAGTATAGATATTTTGTACAAAGTGGCAAACTCCATACAGTAGTGACATCCAGTGCAAGCTACAAATCGATGGATGCAAGGTTTGTGCATAAAATCTCTATCTAGTGCCTACTCATTCAATATTCCCAGACTAGTTTCTAATTTGTGGCTTTGATCAATGAGGAGCCTTGGATCTGAAGGCACTGCACCTCGATCTTGCATCTAATGCCACTCTTCAGCAGCCATCTTTTACTTGAATATAAAGCTACGAGTCCAAAATGAAAATTAGTGTATGAAGAGTTCTGCTACTGTTGTAACAGTTTGTGTAAGCATAGGAAATAGTAATCATGTGACGAATAAAAATATTAGCAGTGTTCTATGGCAACATAACTTATTTCTCTAGTTATTTACATGAAATATTTACTCATTCCTTTGATTATATCATAATTAATCCATGAAATATTTGATCTAAGATACACTATTATTTATGCAGCATTTAAAAGAAAAATTTGAAAAATATATACATAGATTTTTAAAAAAAATTTTTTTTAAAAATGATATAACAAGCGAGTCTTACTAAGACTATTTTCAAGCCAGATCCTTAATCATTTTTTAAATATAATTTTAAAATGATTCTTTAAAGATATGGCTTATAAATTATCTTTTGAATATATTTGGATTTCTGTGAAATATTTATATTCTTAACATTATATATTTGACCAATAAAATTTTTTACGTGTTGATCCGAAATATATATAAAAAGGTATTAAAATATATAAGTAATAGTAGTATATGATAGTGAGAGCAGATTGAACAAAAGTAATATTTACTTAAAAAATAATGATTGTATTTTATAGCTCTAAAGATAATGGATAGTGTAAACTGTAAAATAATTAAATTTAATAAAGCATTGTGAAGATTGCATAGGATTTAAAATTGATAAAAGATTTTACGATCAAATCTCTAAAATCATTATCACAACATAATACACAGCCTTCTGCTTAGTAACATTTTGTGACTTACTATATAAGTTGATTTTGATTCAAGTGCATTTTATCATTCATGGTGCAGAACACACAAAATTTTTTTAGTTAAGTTCTGTATTACAAAATATTCTCAGAGCATGACACACATGAATTGAGCTGTATGATTTATATGTTGTTTTTTATTTTTTGCATATTGTTACACATTTCAGATGCTCATGTTTAAAGTCATAACTAACAGCACATTTATATGCTACTAATATTAAACTACAACATTTAAGTCATCATTTTCATTATAGCAAATATTACATAATGACATATTCAATGACAAATTGTATCAGGAATACGACAACCGCCGAAGTCATTAGTGGTGTAGTTGTAAAATTGTAAGTGAAAATAAATAAAACTTTCAATATATATATATTTTTTTCACATTTCAACACGTGGAATTATACATCTTAGATGCATTTTTTTCTTACAGCAGTTATATTTCTTTAATAATTTCTAGATTATAATTGAAAATAAAATTAAAAAATCATGCATTTTATTATACAAATATAATAAAAGCAAATCTACAGAGTTTTATATATATTTTCTTGCATTTCAGGATGTACTATTAAGGAATATATCTTTGATATATGTGATCGACAATGCAATTTTTTTTGGACATTTTTCAGGATTGAATTGAGTTTACATAACTAGAGGACTTACCAATAACAACACATGATCTTGTGTGCTTTTAGAGGATCTAAAGTAGGATAAAGAGAACTATTCCTGGAATCATATGAGAGGTGTTAATTTTCCTATACAAAGGAAGGACCATGTAGTTGCTATACAACAGATCTCTAAAATGCATAAAAACTGACAGCATCAGATCTATGCTATGCAAGTGAATTAACCTGTATTTTAAATCTTAGATTTTTTTTTGAAATTGCAGGTTATTTGCTTGAATAGCATAAAGGAAAAAAAAAGTGATTTAAATGCATTCCAGCTTAGAATTTTAATATTCACTGTAGAAGACAAATCTGAAACTGATTAGTCTGGAGATTTTATAGCATTACCATCTGGTATATTGATTACCCAAGCTTACAGTAGATAACTACATTAGAGTGAAGTTAACTATCTTGGCAGTAGAATAACATTTCATTTGTATTTCCATAATTTTACACAATTTTAACTTTTCCTGGTAATATTCAGATATTCAAGCAAATATTCTACTATCAAATCAACTGCTGAAAGCTCAAATTATGCATATCCAAACTTTAAATAAACACCATTTTCCTTCTGTTTCATGCATAATAAGAAAATGTAGTCTTGGAATAAGCAAACCAGTACTGTCACTTTCCCAGAACATAGAATCTATATTGCTTTACATATCCATTGTACTTAGTTCAACATGTCAAATTTTCTTCTGATTCTGAGGATAATTTTGGTTTACACTGATCATATTAAGAGGAACTATACCAAATATCAAAATAATTTTGAATAGATAACTTTTTTGTCAATAATTATATCGTGTGCCAGACAAAAAGTCATTGGTTCTCTTGCTAAACTAATTGAAATGTCGTATCTGAATCAATGCATATATTATGTAATGACAGTTTAGCTATTCACAAAAATTTTAAGGTGTTAACTGTGTCTAGAGTATGAATTATCATAGACCATCTTCCGTGTTCTCCAAATATTGTGACTCGTGGCTCACTGTCGTATAGTTTGACTCATTTTAAATGTTTCAGTAGCAGTTTTATCTGTCATATTTCATGTCGTATTGATTCGAACATATTAGTGTTTTAAAATTTTTGTGGCAAATAGCTAAACTATATCATGTAAAATGTGTTGGTTCAGAAATGGAGCTTGGAGAGGGATCCAGTCACCTTTTCACCAGAACATTATATATGAGAAAAATGTAATTATTAAAAATGATAAATTTTAAATTTAGGGAGGGGAATAATTCTGATTAGAAAAAGCCAGCCAGAAGTGTAGAAAGGTTTGCAAAGAAACTATTTATGTCACCAAGTTTGTTTTGAAGTGACATTATTCTTCAAAAAATTTGAAAATTATTTCATCAGTAAATGCATGCCAACAATGTGAATGTTGTCTAATATTTCTGTAGTGTAATTTTCACAGCACCACTCATGATTTGGGGCAAAGTTGAGAGGTCAGTAAGTTTGACACGAGTTAAACTAGTAATTGGCTATCTATACTGAACAATAATAAATTGGTTATCTATATTGAATATGATAAAGATGTGTAAGAGATTGTGATCTGGGACAACTAATGATTATGACTACCTCCCTCCACAAGGTGTTAAATGTAAATAGAAACCAGTCTCTACCTTGCATAAGAGTGGTGCAATGAAAATTATGCTACAAAAGTATTCATTAAGTGGATCACTAGTCTAATGATTGATTAATAAAAGTTAATATATTTCCATTAAGTGGTTTGTATCAAAGTTGTGAGGCAGTAAGTTTGACGCTTATCAATTAAACTGCAGTAATTAGCTATCTATATATATAAATGATTGTCTAAGAGATTGTGTTCTGGGCCAACTGATGAGTACTGATTCAGCATGAAATGTGCATCTTGGAGATAATCTTTTTTAACATATTTGGTCATATGTGTATGATTGCACTCCATAAGGTGTTAAAAGTGGATAGAAATCGGTCACTATCTTGCATGAGAATGTAGTGAAAATTATACTACAGAAATATTCATTAAATGGATAATCTCAAGTTTAATGAATGATTAATAAAAATTAATTGTCTGATTCATAGATCATAATTTCATTTCAATATATATATAAAAGCATTTTTTTTAAAAAAAGAGAGCTTCAAATAGTTTTGTCTTTGTGCTGTCAACCTGAACATGGTTCCAGAACAAACTAAATACTCAAAATTTACCACTATTTCACCAAATTACAATATCAGTTATGCTAGAATTTTAAATATATTCCATATAGTAATTGTAGTGGCAACATTAAAAGAATTTTTCCAAAAATATACAAATCATTTTAAGAGCACGAATTAAACATAAATCTCATTACATTTTTCAATATATATATATATTGAAAACACATTAAATATGGTTTTCCTGAAAGTTTGTGATGATGGTATACTGATAATTGCAAGCATCATTTTACTAGTCTTACATTATTTTATTTATTATAAATTAAAACAGAGGAAAAACTTTCCATACAGTAGTGGCACCCAATGCAAACCAGAGTAATCAATGGATGCAAGGTTTTTGCATAAAATCTTTATCTAGTGCCTACTCATCCAATATCCCCAGACTAACTTCTAGCTTGTGCCTTTCCTCAGTGAGATTTATATCTAAGAGCACTGCACCTAAATCTAATGCAATGCTCTAGCAGTCACTTTTTGCCTATTTAGTTAATTACAAACCTATGAATCTAAATTAAAAATATATTTTCAATCCAAGTTCATTCACTTGTTTAGTCATATAGATCTGAATCCAGTTCAGTATGTATACATTTTGGTGTATTTGGTTCCTTAATAACCATAGTCACCTTCGTACCATAGAACAGGATTATTTTAAACCACTAAACATCACATGATCACCACTTCGTATGCTTATACAACTATTAAAACAGGCAAATGTCTCCATAATGTAGTGCCAATTAGTACAAGCCAGAGTAATCAATGGATGCAAGGTTTTTGTATAAAATCCCTATCTAGTCTATAGGGTTATTGAATGATTAGGCACTAGATAGGAATTTTATGCAAAAACCTTGTATCCATCGATTACTCTGGTTTGCACTGAGTGACATTGCTGTATGGAGAGTTTTGCCTCTGTTTTAACAGCTTGTGTAAGCATAGGAAATTGTGATAACGCAATATCATAAATTAAATATTTTTGCATTAAGACCTGTAAATAAAGATTTTTTTAATTTTATTTCTAATCTTCATAATACTAGCATTGCCTAAACTACACAGATAAAGTAAAACCTCGTAACATTTGATGCTTCATCAAGCTAAACTAGTTACTTTGTCTTAAAAATTTAAATCATATTTGGGATTAAAAGGAAAACCATTTTAGCAATAAAAAGGATGCATTATTAAAAAGAGGGATAACATTTTGAAGTTTGTATAAGGACTATAAACTGTAGCAATAAAGAGTAAGAAAATAAAGTAATCCCCACAATTATGACATTTTTTAAGATAACCAAATACTTTAATTGAAGAGGGAGACATTTATACAGACAAACCTCTAACAAATTGTAGAATTAAAGATATTTTAAGAGAAAGTGAAGAAATAGAAAAAATGTCGACTAAGCCGCATTACAACTATTTAAATAATAAAGATATATCAAATTATTGGTAGAATATAGTAATGATATTTTTTTTTTAAAAAAGTGAGATATTAGAAATTATAACAGTTTGTGTAAGCATAGAAAATGGTGATTATGAGATGTTTTAATCATTTTATATCAATTCATCCATAGGATAATAGTGAATTGGTTATTAAAAAACCAAAGATATCAAAATGTATATATATTGAACTCGGTTCTGATCTATATGACTATACGAGTGAATTAATTTGGGTTGAAAACATTGTTTTCATCTTGGGCTTACTGCTTTATAGTTAACTAAATAGGTAAAAGGTGACTGCTGAAGGATTACATTAGATTCTAAGATCTAGATGCAGTGCTCTCAGATTCAAAGCTTCTCATTGATGAAACCCACAAGCTAGAAACTAGTCTGAGGATAGATGAGTAGGCAAAAGATAGTGATTTTATGCACAAACCTAGCATTTATTGACTACTATTGCTTGCACTACTGTCTGGATAATTTTCTACTGTTTTAATAGCTTATGAAAGCATAGGAAATGGTGATCATGTGATATTTTAGGTTCCATTAAATCTTTGTCATGTCCTTATCAAAGCTATTAAAAATTGTCTGTTGAGAATATAAGACTCCAGCTAATTAAAAGAACAAGTTGGATTTAAAAGTAATTATAGCATAGTAGGTAATATCTAAGTATTAATAGTTAACTGATTTATTGTTTGGGAATTAATAAAAAGTTTGAGCTCTAGAATTAACAGAATTTGATTATGATCCATGGATATCTCCAGAGATTGCTAATCTCTCACTGCACCAAAACAGAAAGGATCATGAAGTACGATTTGCTATTTTGATTCTATAATCATTATTGGGGTAATTAATATTTTGTAATATCAAGACCCAATATATTGTATTGATAATCCAAATAATATTATTTTTTTGGAATTTAAGTTATACACACTAGTATTTGACATCCATAATAACTTTCAATAATATCACTTCTTATGCAATCCGATATACATATTAATAATTAAAAAATCACTATATTGCTTCAAAGGATAGATATAATAGCTTTGAAAGCTTATATACGTTACACAATCCCCAAATATTTCAAGATGTTGTTTTTAAAAACTTTGTCATTTATACATTTTTTGAACAAAAGGTTATGTGCAATGTTTATTTTAAATTTGCTATTGAGTTTTTACATAATAATAGTTTAAAAAACAGGATATTGTTAAACTTTAAAGAATATTTATCATGGTATACATTGATGAACCTGTTAAACATGAACAAAAACTGGACAATTCTTTTTATCCAAAACATTATTGTATTGTAAACAAAAATGAAATAATACAGGTCTAAAATAATATAATCAAATAGTTCATCACTCGAGAGATCATGTAATATTTAGGCACCAGAAATAATAGAGTTGAGATTTAATCTAGTGATCTTTAATATGACTCTATCCCTCCTACTATAGCAATAAAATGTGAAGTTGGGAAAAAAAATTTTTTTTTTAAATTTTTTTTTAAAAAAAAATAAAAAAAAAAAAATTAAAAAGAAAAAAATATTCAATAAATTTCCAACAAGAAAAAAATGATAGTCCCATCATCATTTTTCAGATAGATGAAGTGTTTTGAGTAGAAATGACTATTAAAAGGAAACATGACTACATATTTAAAAATCTTTTTAATTAATGTATTATATGAGAGCCATTCAGATTGAAAATAATACGTTGAAGTATGGAGATATATATGCTGGAAATAATAGGGAGGGATTGAAAGTAAAGTCCACAAGTGAGAAAATAATTTTTTTTAAAAAAAAAAAATGGAGCTAGCCTGAAAATGATTCTAAAATGTAAAATAATACATGGTCAATTGTAGTTTTAATCAGTATTCTAAAAGATTTTAAAAAATATGTATAATAAATGGATAAGAAGTTTTCTGGAATAATATAAAAAAAAGATTATTGATTAGAGCAGTATTCAGTGGAACTCTAGTACTATATGAACTTAGTTGAAGTGTTCCACCAAAGTTTGAAAATCTTTAAAAAAATAACAATTACAAAAATATAATGCCTGTGAAGTGATGGGCAGTAAGAGGAGGGTGCAGTTGGTACAAATTATCAGGGCCTGTCAATGTCCAAAATGAAGTGTAATGATCCAACAAACATAATGGAAAAATAAAACTGCCTTTATTTATTATTATATTTATAAATGAAGTATAAAATCTATATAAAAGCAATATGAATAAAATCATATTTTTAAGAATATTCGTTTTTAGAGGGCAAACAAAAATTTTTTATCGAAGCTTGAGTTTGTTCTCAATGTCCCTACTTGAGGATAGCCCAATGTTAGAAATAAAAAATTTCAAGTGATTGTTTTGAATTATTTATAATTTTATCATAATATCCTTAATTTAATAATAAAAAAGTATAATGATAAAAAACAGAATCTGTATATAGACTTATTTATAATACAATTTGCTATTATTTTTAAAAGACACATTATATAATTATAGACAATTTGCTATTATTTTTAAAGATCAGATTATATTCTGAGCGATTATATAAAAATAAATAAACATTAATGAATAATACAATGTGGTACAGGAATGAGTCATTGTTTATGTGCAGAATACTAAGAAATCACCAGAATTTGAAACTGTGGCTATATTTGGCATTTTTGAGATAATTGCTATATTTTGAGTATAGTTCAATGGTACCTGCGAAATTGAAATGACTCATCTTGAGTCTAAAGATAAAAAATTATTTTCATAGATTGTTGAAGAATCAAATTAAACAAGGAGAAAAATTTGCAATATCTGATAAAACACAAGTTGCTTCATAAAAAATAGCAGAATTGCATTAAAATTAAAGCTACATACTATAGAAGTCACTAATTTTGCTAGCATGCTGCTAAATTGTATTTGGAGATATATCAGACAATATTGAAGGAATGATCGCCAAAAAATTTCCTAATCAGTATTTTGCTTTGCAAATTGATGAGTCAACTGACATAAGTAGTAAAGCTCATATTCTAGGATTTATTCGTTTTATTAAATAATGCAAAATAGTTAGCCAATTTGTATACTGCAGAGACATACAATATGACAGGTAATATTTGAATCAATTACTTCACATTTAGAAAAAATTTTAAATATCTTTGAAGCTATGTGTTGAAATTTGCTCAAATTTTGATCCATCAATGATAGGCTCTATTAAAGAATTTGTTACTCTTGCAAAAAAAAAGAAATCCAAATATATCTACACATTATTCTGTACACAAGAAAATTTTAATTTCTAAAACATTGCTAGCAGCATTAAAATTTATATCTGATCAAGTTACAGATATAGAAAATTATATTGAGATCAGGTCTTTGAAAAGTCTTTTTTTAAAAATTCTTTGCTTGTTTACGGAAGCTGAACATCAATCTTAATATATTAATATAAGATGGTTATCCAGGATAAAGTACTATGCTAGAACTTTTGAATAAAGTACTGATCTTTTTCCTAAATAAAAGAATAGATATCTTCATGAAGTATCTTAATAATGATAGTTGGTGCTCAAAACTAGCATATTTGACTGGTATTTTTAATGTTTTAAATCAAATTAATACTAGTAGGTGCTTGTGCTCAAAATTAGGATATTTGACTGATATTTTTAATGATTTAAATCAAGTTAATACTAATATGCAAGGAAAAAATTAAACTATTTTGACATCAATAGATAAATTATCTGTGTTTAAAAAAAATGTCATTGGCAAAATCACATCTCAGAAAAAAAATTTAATATATATGTTTTCCTCACTTCAGAATAAAAACATTAGCAAAATTATTTCTTTTATAAAGAAACATTTGTTACAATAGGAAAAGATTACTTACTATTTTCCAATTGTAAATATGGATTATGATTTGATACAGAATCCATTTTGTATTAATAATACAATCTATAATTTTTTTTTTTTTTAAAAAAAAATAACTAATTACATTAGCATTAGACTGTAACTCTAAAAATAAAATTCTCCAAAATTAATCTGGAAGAATTTTGGATTTTGACATAGGAAGAAAATACCTAGTTCTTTCTCAAAAAGCTCTTAAAATTTTGCTGCAAATTTTCAACATCGGAATTGAGGATATCTGTTCAAAGTATCAAGCACACATTTCTCATTAAATTTTATTTTAAAAAATAGTATTTTAGAATCAGCATTTTTGTATAATAAAAAGTTTATATTTAGTATCACTTTTTGACAAACATGAATATTATTGAGTTTGATGTTCGTTGAGTTTTTTCCATCATCCAAAGTGTTCTATGACTTTGAAAAGATTGAATTAGAGAAACGAGATTAAATTGCTATGAGAAAATTTAGTGATATAATGTGCAGTCATGAACAAGAAAAATTAAATTAATTTGTAGAGATCTTCATACTACATTAGTAATTGATAATAATAAAGATGAGATATGTTTTACCATCAGTTTAGTGGAGACTGTTATTTCATTTCATCTAAGCAATTTTCTCTTTATACTAATGAAAAGATTGGGACTATATTATTCTTTTCTCCTTATATCTTCTTTATGCATTGATAAAATTTATAAATAATTAAATAAATCCACCTTTCTTTTATCACTATAACAATGTTTATTTTATTTTATGCTTGATCAATCTGACAGTTTCAACTGACCAGTAATCTTCTTTACATATGAATATATAAAAAAGTTTGTTATATAAACAATACAAATGAAGTATTATAGCCATTACAAATTAAATCATTTTTTATATTCTATTAGATATATTAAATATAATGTAGACTTTGAGAGCATATATACAATAGAAAGATTCAATTTATAATGGAATATAATGTTTCATTTGCATTATTCATATGATAAACTATTTTATTTATTCATTTATATTTATACATATATTTTAGTTCCGAAGAAGACTGCTGGTGATTGAGCAAACATAAAATAAGCATTATTATATTGATAAAAGTGGATTTATGATTCATAATTAATTATTTTAATTATCCTAATGGCCTTACAAAGTAAAAATTACTAAACCCATCTTTTTGAATTAATGTGCAATGAATGTTTTTCACAGAGGTAAAACAAGCCAGAGTAATCAATGGATGCAGGAAAATTTGTGCATAAAATCCCTAACTAGTGCCTACTCATCCAATATCACCAGACTAGTTTCTAGATTGTGGCTTTCATCAGCAAGGAACCTTGGATCTGTGAGCACTGCACCTAGATCTTAAATAAAGAATGGTGATCATGTAATGCATTGAATGTTACATATGGCCACACGAAGGAAGTCAATTATTTATCCTAGAGTCACCTATATCCCCAAATAAGTTTCTGGATTTTCAAAGCTGGAACTAATGCACAAATATATCCAACAGCCAATTTTTATTTCTTTATATTATTCAAGCTGTCTAAAATTCAATAGAGTAAATGGTTTTAGAGTTATGGTAAACGGAAATGCTCTTGAAAACATTTGAGAAAGTCACATATTATTGATATTAAGCTTTCTAACCAAAAAACAAGAGTATTGCAATCGAGATAAAATTGAAATCGTTAAATATAATAAAACCGATACATCAGATTTATATAACTACAAGCAAATTGACATGGATTAATTTTCTGTCTCTCAACTTCATCAATAAGGAGTTAGGTTTTAATGTTAAAATTAAGGTACTAAGATTCTAGAAGCTATTTTTATATTATTATTATTATTTTTTTTTTTAAGTGTCATAGCATCGGCCGGGACGCGAACCCACAACCCGGGAAACTGCCTGCAAGTGCAAGGCAGTCGCGCTGACCTCTCGACCACCAATGCAAGACTATTTTTATATTATTCAAGCCAATAGTCTGAAATTTTAAAAACTCTGCCCCCCCCCTCCCAGCTAATCAACCAACTACGTTATAATTACTAAATTTATTTTTGATATTAAATGTAAAATATTGTAAATAAATAATCATTTCATTTTAATATTTCCTTTAGGTGTTAATCATTTATTTCTATATTTATTCATTATCATTTCCAAACTCGTACACCAATGAAATATGTAGAATAAAA
This sequence comes from Epiperipatus broadwayi, assembly GCA_028023455.1. Lineage (NCBI taxonomy): Eukaryota > Metazoa > Onychophora > Udeonychophora > Euonychophora > Peripatidae > Epiperipatus > Epiperipatus broadwayi. Next base: position 519,055 of record JAQFVV010006308.1, on the reverse strand, counting down.
ATTAATACGATCTCTTTTTTTATAATGCATCTGGGCAGTGTTAGAAAAAACATCCGGTAACGTGAAATTAGATTGCAAAATATAGTACATTATCTAGAAACAAGATAAAGAAATAAATAGAGTATACGAAAAACAATAGTCTATACAAAAACAAGTTTTTTGGAGGCCTTTTGTGCAATATTGAAAATGGTTGGTGCATATATATAAATTAAATAATTAATTATTTGCATTCTTAATTATAAAATCGATATTTTCCATAGAGATTAATTTATTACATTACAAAAAATTTCTCAATAACATGGTTGAGTAAGGTTAATTCATATGAAAATCAATACCTGTTCTTTTATTGTTTCAATGAAAACAGTGATCCGGAAATATGATTTATTTAGCTGTTTTAAAATAAGCTTAAATTTGTACTATTTATCAGTATATTTAAAATCTATAGTAAAAATATTACCATAAAATATTTAAAAAAAGAAACAAAAAAATATTTAAAAAATATCTCCGTTCGTTGACAACTACTAAAACAGCAGCTGTTATTTCGTTGTTGTGTTTTCCTGTTACTCATAAATTATGAAAATCTAGTAAAATGTTTTTTCTGCTCATTTATTATTGTCATCTGATGATGTATTTTAGTTTATAATTTTTTTTTAAATTTTCTGTGTAAGTTTATTTATATTATTTTTATTTAATATGTATTTTTGTATTTCATAGTAGTGTTCTTTAACGTTATTTGTACTATTTTACAGTATCTATATTTTTATTTGCATAAAAAATATATATTTGATTTTTTTAAATAATCGCTTTAATGTATCACTGAAATTTATTGTCGGAGAAAAAATTCTAGTATCGATTAGTCTTAATATGTGTACGAGAAAAAATATATATATACAGTACACGTTTACTTTTACCCGCTTAATGTTGAATGGAATGATTGCAATTAAGCGATGGCCTTAAAACATATATAGAAGCGTTAATTATCGGATAGGAAATCATTGTAATATTTGAAATACATTTTTTAACTTTAATGATAACGATCATTGTTGTGTAAATTTTGTTGATACGAATATAAATCGACAGTTTGTAAATTTAGGTGCTGAATAATCCTGTGTGATAACTGCAACTTTTGCATTTAGCTTATAATTTTGATGTTATAACATCACATGACCTCTTGATTTTAATTTATTTTGTATTAATATATTACTAGCAGTATAATAAGTTTTCAAGTACAATTGGAGAAATATTTATACTGTATTTTTTACATAAATAAAGCGTTGAATCATATAAAAGTCTCTCTAAAAAAGCTTGCTTAATAAAAAGTGGGAATTATACTCTATCGTATCATGATGGTATACCTGATTAAATTTTAATATATAGTGATGATAGATTGACTTTAAAAGTAATGAAGTTTTTTAAGCATATGTGGACTATACAATTGTTCTAATAGAAAAAATTATAGCACATAATTATATTAAAAAATTATTACAGCAGAAATGCTTTCAAGAATTTTATTCAAATTGATTGCTTTAATTCATAAATAAATGATTATCAGTCAATCATAGTGATTAGCGATTCAAGACTAGTAATATGATTTTTGTTATCCGGTGAATGCAATGAAAGTGTCTTGAACAAAATTATTGCTAATATATTATTTTTATCGATTTTTGCAAAAATATTTAACTTAATTAAGATGATTTATAGCCAGTGTTTTAATGCTTTAGAGCTACAGGAAATGTTGCAGGAGTTATCAGATGAAAGTAGGACTAAAGATAAATGTTAAAAAAATTAAAGTAATGTCTAACTGAAAATAAATATATACAAAAGAGTTAAGGTTTGAATATAAAAACTATAACACGGTATAAATCTTAAATTGGTTTTAAAAGATATTTATAAATAATTGTTTATGGATAATAATTTATTGTGAGTAAAAATTGGTTTAAAATTATATATTTCAGTTTTCTTTTGTTGTGTGGATATGTCCAGTAGTACATGTCCCCATGTCCATACCATAGGACCAAGCCCAGCTCAGGATGGAAGTAAGAAACATGAGGTAAAAACATTTAAATGTTTTCTATATATGCTTATACATACTATGCATGGTTAAAATTTATTAAATAACTTTATGTGTTGTGTGATAATCATAATGTCCATTTAGAAAATGGTTATTTGTAAAATTTTCACATCTTCCAATTAAATGGTCCCATTCATCTTTAATTATAAATATTATTGTGGCTATATATTTATTACTATTTATGAGGATAACTGATAAAGAATTTGTTGTTCTTTGAAACTGATATTTGACAGAGATCTCTCTGAGATACATAACAACCAAAACAATGTGTATGGGGCCTCAGATCTTCGGGACCCTTTGCTGAGCGTTAAATTAAAGGATGATAATAAATAAATATTCAATGATCTAACTCGTTAAGTATTAATAGTTTTAATATTTTTATTGCTAATCATAAATTGTTTGTTCACGATTTAGGATCTCTAAGAAATCTACCAAATCGGAATACTTGACTTTAGCTTTGTATTTTAATGATTTTATTAATTTGGACAATTCAGTTCACTGATTAAAATAATTTTAAAAATATAACATTTTATATGTGTATTGAAATTTTATATACATATTATCGATTAAAATCTCATGAAGAATATTTCAAATTTAATATTTTATTGCAATTTGGATATGATGTTACAACAAATAAAATAAATGGTCATTTTATTGGTATAAAAAATATTAGTAATGGTTTTGGTTTTTTGGAACTTCATTATATAATTCAGTCTCAAGAATCGGAAATGTGATAATTTAATAAATACTTATTCTCATAAGTTAGTGCATAATATATTAATACTCACATAATTGTCCAAAGTCAATCCTAATGTCAACACGAACATTTGGATTTTGGCAATCTGTTATTGCAAAAAATATAGCTCTTTAGAAAATTATTCTCTAAAATAACAGTTACAACCGTAGAAAGATCGTTTAGTAAATTTTAAATAATCAAAGATTACAAGAACGATACAACTGAACAGTCCTAATTAAACTTCATTCACTGTTTGCTATTGAACATCAAGACATGGAAAATATAGATGGAAACTTTTGCCTTGATAAAGGTAAAAAAAAACCAGTCTTTTGATTTATAAAATTGATTTCAATTTAGTGATGAAATCTACAGTTATTAACTCTATTCAATTTACTAGCACAGTATTTGTATATAATTTTAATTAGAAAGGAATTACCTTCAAAGTCTCTATCTTAAGCTTTGATTTGAGAGTAGCGTTCGTACTCAACAAAATATTGAGATATTAAAACAACATTAAAGTGCATGTGTATAGGGTGTAATTCCCTTCTGATTAAAATAGTTATTATTAGTTGTTTTTGTTATTCTTCTGTTTTATGCTTATGTATTCAAAAAAGTATTAAAAATATAATGAAATTTTACATAGGGGCCTAAAAGTTCTTACTACTTCTCCGATTTACTTTAATCAGTTTACAGCTTTTTGATGACAGCATTTTCTCTTATGACATCTGAGATTAGTACATTTCACAGTCATTTTCTACATTAGTTATCATCATTTTCAGCTTTTATCACTCTGCTGCAGGATGAAAATCTCTCCAAGTTTATTGTAGTTTCTCCATGACTTCTCCTCCCATCTTTCTAACAAAGTTCTTTAATTTATCCATTTACTGAGTGTGCGATCTTTTTCAAATTCTTTTACAATCTCTATTTAAAACATGTTATTCATTTTTTTTTTTTTTAATTTTTATTTATTAAAATTTAAAAAAAAATAAACAAAAAAAAAAAAAAAAAACAAAAAAAAAAAAAATACATAAAAAAAAATTTTTTAGTAAATAGTTTTTTTTTAAACTTTATTTCAATATAAAAAAAAAAAAATAAAAATTTAACCAATCTATTATAATCCATAATAGTAAAAACCCCACAACAAAAAAAAAAAAGAAAAAAAAAAACAACAATATTTTTTAATTATTTTTAATTTTCTTTTTTTTTTTTTTTATAATTATTATAATATTTTTTTATTTAAAAATTTTAAAAAAAAAATAAAATTTTTTTAAATTAAAATTCCCCCAAAAAAAAAGGAAATAGTCCAACATATTACATCTTATGTTATTCATCTATTGTTGTTTCTTCTAATGATGAGTCCAGCCTAATTCCACTTCATTCTCTTAAAATTCTTTCATTGATGTCAGTGGTACTTGTTTGCTTTTTCATCTGTATATTTTATTTTCAGTCTTTGTTTATTTCACTGTCATTTGAAATTTCCGAATTACTGTTTTATTAATTGTTTAAGTCTCATATGCATAAGTGAACACTAGAAAGCACATTTTCAAGTATACAAATGCATATTTTATTTTTAATATTAAGTTATTTTTAACAAAAATACTCCATTTGAGTTAATTTTATGATTAATTTTATCCATTATGTATCTGTCTGCATAAATAATATAACTAAGATATTCCTAGTATTCTCTCTTTTTGGAAAGCCATTGAACATTGTTTCATCATTTTTCACAAAACATATTTGTATATTACATGATTTTTTTGTAAAGCACTTGTATAAACTCTGCAAAAGGTTGTGTTAACGAACATAGTGAAAGAACATATTAATTATAATTGATGGTTGCTTTTCTTCAAATTTAAATTTATTATTAATACTGTGTGTCCCATAAAAAAATGTGACTGCTGATTACTTCTCTCTCTAAAATTCTTGCAGTGCTATTTCTGAATTAATGCATATGTTATATAGTAGCATATTTTAACTATTCACCACAATAATTTTATGGTACTAGCATGCCTGGATTACAAGTTACAACATTTTAACCCAAGATGAAATATTAAATTTAGTTTTAAATTGGGAAAAATTGCTACTGAAATGTTTGTAATGATTCAAACTATGTAGCAATGAAGCCATAAGTCACAAGAGCATTTTCAAATGTTTTTCATGATTTTATGATGGCAGGAGAGCATTAAAGATGATTACAGTGATATGAAGCAGTGTTACATTTTATGCTATAACTCATGACCTAGCCATGCTAGCACTTCAAAATTTTTAATGTTACTACATAAAACATGCATTGATTTAGAAATGGTATTGCAGGCAGCTTGGATATAGAACCAGTCATTTTTTTCACTGGGTCAAACTGCATTTTTACAAGGTATTAGGAATGATTAATAATAATGAATGCAATAAACCATAATTAAATATTAACAATCTCTGAAGGTAACATTTATGTAGCATAAAGTTTTGTGAGGATTTTTTTTTTTTTTTGCGGGTTAATGTTTCTACCATGATTGATGGCATGCATTAATTGATTCCATTTATAATCACATTCCTTTGTATGCAAGTTGTTATAACATCCATTATTGATTCCCCAATCTTTGAAATTTGAGATTTAAGCATTTATTCCTTTTAAATAGCTTGGTCAGATTCACAAAGGATCAAGGTTCGATTTCTGGCACTTTGCGGTTTTTCCTTTTTTTTTATTTGGTCATTTTAATGATGATTCAATGTAGCTTTAATAAAGCAAGAATCCAGACTGACTAATTAAAAAAAAAAACTGACTGTATATACTTTTGACCTTTTTTTATAACCCTTTTGATAATTTCTTATTTTCAGCACCTCATTTTACTTTAATTACATGAATTTTCAAAACACTCTCATTATTTAATTGATTAAATTTTCAAAACCCCATAATTATTAAATTGCTTGAATTTTTCCCTTGTGTTTGAATCTCATATTTCAAATTAGCTTAATTTTTTAGTAACTTATTTTTAATCTAATTATTGAAAATCTGCTTTTTTTAACACTAGTATTTTTAACTGAGTTGTTTTGCAATACATTCCATACATTCTTTTAATCTTTGTTAAAAGAAACAGTTGTAACATAGTTTATTATCTTAAATTTAAACTTTTAACAAACCTATTATATTATTTATTATTATTTTAAAATATAACTTAATAATTTATTCTATCATGTGAACATTATCTACTATAATTATTTTTAATTCTTTATTTTAAGACACTACTTTTATTTTATATAATTTTTTTTAAAACCTTTGTATTGCTATATTTAATAGTTATCCTCACAATTGAAAACCAGCTTGCTACCATGTGGAAGACCACACTGCTGACAATGAAATAAATAAGATATTATTCATTGCAAATTCTCACACTTTTTAAACAAAAATGATCAACAAAAAATTGATTGTTCTAATATATATTTTTCTCTTGTCCATTTGGTATTTGTATGCATTTTATCTAAGTTATTGGTCATTCATGTAATGTTTTTATATCTTGATTTGAGATTGATTTTATTTGGAGATTCTTCTGTGGTATTTCTAGAGAAGTCTTAACTATTGTGGTGAAAGGATTATCGGTATACCAGATTATCTCTTTCTTTCCCACTACTAAATAAACTGGAACTTTAGTAGTATTCTTCTGATTAACTCCTAAATCCTGTATATCAATATACATAGTAGTTATATGAGTAAAAGTTTTGTTATGCACCAATTTAATGTTTAATTCAGGCTGTTGGATTTTTTATTCAATGCATTGAATAACTTGGATGGCAAATCTCTTTTTGACTTTTGTTTTATCATTAACTTGGTTTGTTTTGGGGCATACACTAGCTTTTGATCCCTTTGCTTTTGTCCTTTTAGTATCTTTTCATCCCATTCTTTTGATCCATACGATTTTTGTTCTAAGCCTTCAGGCTTACCTTTTCATATTTGGATATTTAATTTTACTTGCTCTTGCTCACTTTCTATTTCTTTTAATAGTTTTAGTTCATTGTCTGTCTCTTGTTTTAATTCAATGGATTCTTCTTCTACCATTTAAAGTTTTATTTCTATCTGTACTTGTTGAATTTCTATTTCTTCATATAGTTTTAGTTCATCATTTACATCTTGTTTTAATATATTAGATTCATCTTCTATAAATGATCATATAATTATTTGAGTTATGCCTACTATAATGTTTTATATATTTGTCTTTTTTTTTTTGTTCTTTAATGTAATTTAAAGATTTAGTATCTTTTGTAGCATCTATTTTATGTCCATATATCAAGTAATAATGAATGTATAAAGCAGATTTGTCATCTCGCTTATTAATTGTATTGACATGTTTGGCTCTTACATCTAACTCTTTCTTTGTATGACCATAGTAAATCATATAGCAATGGTTACAATTTTATATATGATTTCTTTTTGTATTTTATATTGTCTCTTAATTTATAATTACCTATTAATTTATCCAGACCTTTACTATTCACTCACCTAATATTTATATGCTTATCAATCTAATTTTTGTTTTTTTTATTGATGTATTATAAATATTGAATAATATGAAAGTTTGATCCATTTCTTATTTGAACTATTGTTATTATCATCATTATAATCACTTTGCATAAAAATGTTATTATTTAATATAGATTTTTTTTTAAAAATTAAAAAATATATTTTTAATAATTTTAGGATTATATCCGTAATTTTTATGTAATTTAATAAACTGGTTCTTTTGTAAATCAGCTACATTTTTATCACTATTGTATTTATCATTTTTATATTTAAAACTTTTAATGACTGCCATCTTTTGTACCTATGCTTGTGAATCTGTAGGAATAATTTTTCTCAATTTGTCTTCTTTAATAAAATGTTTTAATATAATTTTGTTATTATTACCTATGTGAATTTCTATATCTAAATATTTAATTTTATCTTCAAATTCTACTTTTGTAAATTTAATATTATATACATTATTATTAAAATCATTACAAATATTATTAATAACTCTTTCATTACCAATAATTAAAATATCATCAACATATCTAGAATATTGTATTATTTCTTGATTTCTTTTTTTAATTATAAAAGTTAGTTAACATTAAAATAAATGCTTAACATTTGAAAAGGGCATGTGTTGAAAAAGACTTTTTATGTGTAAATATTACTATTTATGTATATATATATAGCTGTTGTATATAATTTTTTAAATATTTATTATAATTTATATAAAAAACAGCATAAAGAACTTCATTAATTTCATTTTTGATCATATTTATAAAGTAAAATATTTTTTGTGGGACTTCATGAATTAGTAAATTCTTAAACTATTTTAATGAGCACCATAAGCTACAAAAAGTAAAAGATCTTACATTGTCTGCTCTCTTGGATTATGAATCAAGACATAATTATGAATTTGTTTTTTATTTTGATAGTGTAATGTTTTGATGGAAGAATAGAATGATTAAAAAAATGAAAAATATAAGAATCTGTATATGTATTAATAGGTGGTAAATGTAAAACTCAAGTGATGAGGTATCACATGATTTTGATTTAGTTATCTTAAATTGATAATGATTATGCATGTATAATCAAAAATCTTTCTGGAATTTATTGATTAGTATTTTTATTTTGTTTGAATTTATTACATGTCATTGTGTCTTATATATGTATACTAACAGAGAATAAAGTATAAAATTAATTTAAAAAACAAAGTATACTTTTAATGGATGAGCATCATAATTATGGTGACCAGAAATAAAAACAATAATATTTCACCGTTAAAATTTAAAAAGAAAAGAAAAACATTTTTCACTTTTTAAATGTCCTTTATTCATTATATATTCATTTTGCCTAATAAACCAAAATTATTTGATTTTTATTTATCTGTTATTCTTTTCTTTGAATATTACTTCAAAATACCTGGATTGAATCCATGTCTACAATTCTTTTCATGATTGTAAAATACAAATGCATTTATAAAATTAGTTTTAGCTCTTTGTACTTAAACAAATGCTGCATCATTCTTGTTCTCAAATTAGCCGGTTTCCCTGTGGTTTATATATGGAAAATCCAATTGGTCACACTCCACAGTATGTATGATATTAGAATGATCCATCTTATCTAGTTTATCTTTTATATTATTGAGTAATCTTTTCAAATTCATAGTTTTTCTAAAGTCCACATTGAACTTATCTGCACATATTCTAGTTTCTCATTACCCACTGCATATGGTAATAACATCCATTTTTTTTATCATTTTTAATTTTTTCCTTCTTATATATAATATTTCTTTTAAAATAAACTATATTTTTATGTATATCAGTTTTACTATTTTCACTACACCATCTCATACAAAGTAGAGTCTGAATTTCTATCCAATTTGAACATCTTGTAGAGGGGCTAATCATAAACATATGATTAAAGACATATAAAAAAGATTTATGATCCCCAAGATGCACATTTCATGTTGAACCATCACTCATCAGTTGGCCTAGATAGCAATCTCTTACACATATCTCTATCATAGTTTAATATATATAGATAGCCAATTATTACAGTTCATAGTTTAATATATATAGATAGCCAATTATTACAGTTTAATTGATAAGTATCAAACTTACTGCATGTCTTTGGGCATATGTTTATGATTACACTTCTCCACAAGATATTAAAAGCGGACAGAAACCAGTCCCTACCTTGCATGAAAGTGGGGTAGTGAAAATTATACTACATAAATATTATTCATTAAGTGGATAATCTCTAATCTAATGAATGACTAATGAATATTATTAACAGTTTTTATTATATCAGAAATATAAATTTCCATATCCCTAATTTTGTCATTCAAATCTACGTAAAACTTTGTTTTGATACAAAAATGCTCTCAAGCTTATATCTTTATGGAACATTAGCACTTGAGATATCACATTTCTACATCCACTGATATTGAATGGGTTAGCAGTCATTTTACAGTACAACAAATTAAAGTTTTGCTTTATTTTTAAATCTAAATAATACATTTCCTCATCTGTTTTGGGCTTCTTAGTTCAATTTAATTCTGACTTCTTATTTAATTCATTAAATGTATTATCAGTAATGGCTTGCAGCACACATACAAAAATATCATGAACATATCATACATGTTTATAGTTGGGAATTAATATATTATTCTCTTTGTCTGGCAACACTAATCTACAAAAATTATATTAATTGTCTACTGTCTCATAGCCAGGTTTTTGCCATATATATATATTGACTCTAAATCTAACTATATCATTATCTCAATTCAAGTTAATACATCTTGATGAAATTCCTGCTAATTCATTGAAAGTAATTTGGATTCTTAAATTATTTTTTTAGTTTATTTTCAGGTAGAGTAACTCTATATTATTTACAATAATGACAGGCCTTTAATTTATTACATATATTTAATATTACTGTGAGTAATAGCAACATTATTTCCATCCTTTATTTACATACATAGCAATTTTGACATAAGTCTTTTCTTTAGTTTTCTAACATTTTGTTCTTTAACATTTTTTTTTTTTTTCTTGGAGTGGGGGAGATTAGAATGGCCATACTTGTTTGAGAATATACATGTATGATTTTTGTTCAATATTTTAGATCTTTGTATAGTTTGCAGTATATTACTTTAATAATCAAATATCCAATACAATTTATTTGTCCATAATGTTGTCACAAATACATAAATAAATAATCAATCAAAATAAGATTAAAATAAAGAACTATTAATAATTATAATATTTATCGAAATGGCTTTCATCTCCATCTTCTCAAGATCTTGAGAAGGTCTCAATAGAGATGAAAACCATTTTGATAAATGTTATAATATAGTTATCAATAATTGTTTATTTCAATCTTATTTTGATTATTTATTTATATATTTGCAGTATATGTTTATACAGTGTGTGTGCATACTTATGTATCATTTGAAGCAATGGATCTGAAGTCCGATCCATGCTTCACAGTCTTCTATAGACTTGGTTAGTATTATAGACCTGAATTAAGTTTATAGTCCAATATCAGCAGGGTTTTGCATTAAAGCTAAAATTAATTACGTTTATATAATTTGTATTGCTTTTAAATATTTTGTTAAATAAATTCCATTCTAAGATTAGATTTCTGTTAATAAAAATTACTTGTAAAATCTATTAGTCAAACATATATATACGTCAAGCGTATATATATGAGTTAATGCAAATTCTGCTGAAATAAAATGCTTATTTATTAAAAGAAATAAGAATGTACTTTTCTTTTTAAATCTTGTTAAAATATTTAGTATGATTTGATTTTGAGATAAGCCCACCAACATTTTCTAAAAGAATGTATATTTTTAATTAGTGAGCCCATTCAAGTCAAATTAAAGATGGCCTTCTCTTTCTTTTTTAATTAATAAAATTCAAAGTTTAAAGAAAGAAATTTAGAGTAAAAAAGTAAAGGTTATTTTTAGAAAATGTTTCCTTGAAACAAAGGAGCATGGGGGCTTATCAAGATCTAAGATACAAACAATAGAAGGTAGCTGACAAAAAGGGTATAAATAGAAGTGAGAACAAAAGATTTGATTATTCAAAGTTTTCTTGCTGATTATTCAGAGTTTTCTTGCTGGCATTCAGATTTCTCTTCGGAGAACTCTTTCAGATTTTGCTTGTGGAAATTTTATTCCAAGAAGTTAGACAACTGTCATCTTCAAAATCATGGAGAAGTTTGAACATGTTCAAGAAAAAAGTCATATGAATTTGATGGATTCTACTATGCTTGGCTAGGCAAATAAATAGCTTTGCCTATCGCCGAGGTTCCTAAATACCATCCAAAATGCCGTAGTATCCACCTAATAGTGATCTGAACTCTGTGCCATGTCTGTAGGACTTTTCATGAAACCATGCTACATATTTCCATTTTCGTTGTCCGGACAAATACCTATCGACTGTTGGATCAAGCCACGATGACACCGAACAGTAGCAAGGAACCAGGACGGTAATCATATCTCTCTTCCATTGAACTATTTACTTTCTACCCTTTTGTTCATACCTTTCTTAATTGAATTATATTATGAATTATTTTATTTAATGATATTTGTAATGTAACCATTTTATTAGACTAGTCTTAAATATATATATATGTGTGATCATCTATCTATATTTAACCTTTTTTTCCTTCGCTATTCTTCATTACTAACATGTGTAAATATTTTGTATTCCATTGCGGTTAAGTTTAAAAGTTAATTTTTTCCATTTAAAATCTCTTTCCAATTTTATTTATGTTTCTAAATTCCATACAAGTAGGTTTCCTTTTGTTTGCCAACTTGATCTCCTTGATAACGCTTCTTTTGTCCGCCATTAGCTTATTACGTATATCTGATTTAGCTATATATGTTTTAAATAATTTTTAAACTCTGTTTTAGCACAAAGCAATAAAAAAATGCTTTGTGAAAGATTTTTATTATTGTACTTTATCGAGGAGATTCGGGTTGACAATTTTAATAAAATTGGGAAGAAAAGATTTAGACCGCAAACATATTAATCTGTTTTTATTGTCTAATTAGTTTTCATTAATTTAGGGGAATAACGGAGGCCATTAAATCATTATTCATATTTTAAAGTTGTTAATTAAACATATTATTTAACTAAAATAGCTTGAGTTTTCTAATTTTATTGTAATGCTTTAGTTTGCTTTTCCAATGATCCAGGCACGCAAAACACATTTTTTGTAGCACTTTTATGCACATTTAACTATTTAGCTCCGTAGGTGTTCCCGTCCATGTCTCTACCTCTGTTGCTAAGCTTTGTGGCCGGTGAGAAAATAATTTATGTGTGTCTCAGATAATGTTGTTTGTTCGTAATTAGCTTCGAGAATAGGCAAATAGGGCAGAGGTCATAGTATTCTTGATTTAATATCTCGCGTATGGATGGCCTCGAGGTACTTTCGCCTAGTATTCGAACTGGGTTAAACCAACATACATCATCTGACTGTCACACATTATTGTGCAGTGCAGTATTTTAAAATTTTGTATACTTTACAGTGTAAGTTTATCTCTTGTACATATACACTATTATTATGCATTATTTTAGAATTTTGTGTAATCTATATTATTCTTGTGTAATATTTTAAAATTTTAATTTAAACTATAATTATGTTACATAAAATAAAAAATTAACCAAACTACCCAGTTAAACATTATGATGAGCGCAACTCTCCTTTTTAATGCCACCTAGCATAAACTTGAGTAATCATTCATTACAAAAAGCATATAAAATTTCTATTCTAACTTTTTAAGTTCCTATCCTCAAAACAGTTTGTGGTTTTTGTCTTTATCAATGAGGTTTGGAGCTCAAAGTCAGAAGGAATGCAGACATACATCCAGAAACACCTTTAACTCCAGTTTACAAGTCAAACTGAAAACTTGAAATTCAAAACAGCCTAAGGTTTTGTACCCAAGTCAACCTGCTTGAAGTTTCATGGATCAATTCTTCATTAACTGTAAGAATTTTATTCTTCTGACTAAATATATTAATAATAAATGATTTGACTTACCAGCTGCCATTATTATTAGCATTCCTAGCTGGGGGGGGGGTATGGTTTCTACAGTTAATAAAGAATTTAAAGTACTAAAATATAATTAGTGAATTAGATTCAGATGTATATAGTTGTTTAAGTATGTTAACTTGAATTCAAGAATTCAGATTTTCAGTCAAGCTGGCAAATGGAATACATTTCTTTCAACTTTGAATCCCAAGTCTAATTTTATATGCATCTTATAATCATTGATGATTATATAATCAATGTATTATGACAAAAACTGATATACAAGCAAGATGTTATTTTGTTATGTAGAACAAATAATTAGTTATTAAGGTTTTATTATAATGTTTCTGTAATTAAGAATTGAAAATTTAATTATTTTGTTTTTTATGTTGTGGATTTATAATTTTTTTATTTATTGTAGCAGTGCAATTCATGTGATTGCAAAGGTCCCCACTTGTGGGCATGTCTTCAAAGAGACTGCTTGTATGTTGGGTGTGGGGAATCAGCACAAGATCATAGTGTGAAACATTATCAAGTGAGATTTTTTTTTCTTTTTAAATGTGTTTATATAGTTAAGATTTTATATGAAAATAGGTTCATAAAAAAAAAAATGGCGAATTTTAAGATTTCGACAAAAAAGATAAAGAAAATTATAAACATTTATCATGGCAACTCATACAGAATTTCTTTCAATTTTTTTTATATCTCATGTATTCTCAGACTCATTATTCATAGTTTCAGTATCAAACACGTGGTCTGAAGAAATATTAAATTAAAAAAATTAGAAATTTATTAATTTCAAAAATTTTATGTGCATTTTCCTGTACAAGTACCATTCCTGATCATCTCAGTCAACTATTTTCTCGTCTTGTCTACTCTGCATGCATTCATTCAGTCATAATATTCTTCTTTCTTAATTTATTAGAGTAAATTTGAATTCATACATTTTGTATGCAACAATTTGTACAAATGCCTTCACAGATCTTCTTTTAGCCAATCATTGCCCCATTTGCATACTACGTTTTTCTATTTATTATGGTATTATTATTTTTGCATTGCATACTTTTATTCTTTTGTTAATTGTATTTTATTGATATCTTAATATCTATGATTTTAAAATTAAATTGTATCATAACTACATATGCTTGTGTGAAACAAAATATATTGAGTATGGGGTTTACCATTTATCCATGGTTTCAGGTGTCTATAGAGAAACTTAAGGATGCAAAGGGAAGGGGGACTACTGCAATGAGAAAACAATCATTTATGCTTAGGTAGAAATGTTTACTGTTGAATGTGCAATACTATACGTATTTGTGAGGTTGCATGATAACAATATTTCTAACATTGCAGTGGAAATAATACAAGCTTTTAAAATCATCTTTTGTTATTTTTTAAAATTTAATTACAAAGTAATTTAAATTAATCTGGAAAATATGGAATTCTGAAAAGCAGCAAAAGTGCCTGACTTGAAATCTGAGCTGATTCTCAGTAAGATAAATCTTAGTTTTGGCTGATAGCTTTAGTCAAGCTATATTTGATTATCATACGATCACCATTTCCTATGTTTACACAAGTTGTTAAAACAGTAGCTAGTCTCTATTGTTATATTTGTTTATATTGGAGCGACTACTAATAATGTACAAAAAGTTACGTCCATAAATTTACTAAAATATTGATATATCTGAGAATCTTTTGAAACTTCCATTCTTTCTTTGGTCAAGTGAAATGATCCAATTATTCATGAATTTTTAAGTAGGGTAAGTAAGTGCAGAAAAAAATAATTAGTAAATGATTAACTATGATATAAAAATGTTTAATAAGATACTGTTAACATTTAAATTCAATAAAGCAAGGAGGAAAAAAACTAATTAGTTAAATATTTATTTTATTGTTTTTTATAATAATATATTTTAAACAGTTTTATATTGTTATTGAATATGAATATTTAATTTACAGTACTTATTTATAAATATATTAAAACTATGGAATTATTGCTGAATATATATTTATAATGTATGATTTATATAAAATAGTTGTAAATTGTAAAATAATAAATTACTCTTAGAAAGCTGTATGCAATTAAATTCAGAAATAAGAAAAAATTAAAAAATGTAACATATTGGAATCTATAGTTAAATTTGTGAAAAAAAGAAAGGATTATTAAAATAATTTAATTAAGCAGGAAAACTAATTAAAAGAAATTTTACAAATGGATAAGAATTAATTAATTAATAAGAATACTTTTGCAAAACATGATTACAAGATTCATAAAACAGTAGGCAGGAAAATATAAAAAGTCTGCGTTGACTCCACGTAAGGGAAATTTATATCTGCAATAAGAAAAAAAGATGGAATTATTACTAAAAAAGAGTGATGACATCATGAAATGGGTAGAAGACTTTTATCAAGAATTATATAGTAATAAAGAACAAGTATCTCCTATATCTTATTACATCTTCCAAATTGTCCAGAATTTTAAATGAAGAAGTGAGACATGCAATTAAATGTATGAAGAAAGGAAAGACTTCAGATAATGATGGAATTACAATTGATATATTAAAAGAAGCAGGTGAAGAAATAGAATTTTTTTTTAGCAAAGTTATATACCAAATGTCTAAATGATAAGGATGTACCAGATGATTGGAAGAATGCAGTATTAATATTAATATTTAAAAAAGATGATAAAGAAGATATTAGAAGTTACAGACCTATCAGCCTTTTATCAGTTTTATACAAAATATTTACCAAGATAATTACAACTGGTTTACGGATACCATTGGATTTTCATCAACCAAGAGAACAAACTGGATTTAAAGTGGTTTTAGTACAGTAGATCATATCCAGGTAGAAAGGACAAATGAATATGAGTTGCACTTATGCTTTGGATTTGTAAATTATGAAAAGGTATTTGATCCTATACACATTTCTTCAGTGATTAAAGCATTGGACCATCAAGATATAGATCAAGGATATTGTCATATTTTAAATAATATTTATAAAAATGCAACAGCAACAATTAGATTACATATTGATACTGGGAAAGTCAACATTGAGAAGGGTGTAAGACAGGTGACTCCATATCTCCAAAACTTTTTACAGCAGTGCTGCAAGAAGTATTTGGTGGATTAAAATGGGAAGCTAAAGGAGTGAAAGTAAATGGAGATTATTTAAGTCATTTAGATTTTGTAGATGGGGCAGTTGTTTTTGCAAATAATGCTTTAGAGCTGCAGGAAGTATTGCAGAAGTTATCAGATGAAAGTAGGACTAAAGATAAAAGTTAAAAAAACTAAAGTAATGTTTAATGGATTTTTTCAACATATGAAAATAAAGATTGATTATGATGAGTTAGAAGAAGTTCATAATGGATGAAATTAATCATAGAATTAAACTTGATTAGAGTGCTTTTGGTAGAAATAACTTGATACTAAAAGGAAATATGCCTATATGTTTGAAAAGGAAGATTTTTAATAAATGTGTTTTACCAGTTCTTACTTACGGATCTGAAACTTGGACACTTAATAGAAGAACAATACAGAGACTTCAGACCACTCAAAGAAGTATGAAGAGATGCATGTTGGAGTAACAAGAAGAGATCGAAAACGCAATATATGGGTAAGAGAATAAACAGGTGTTACTGACCTCATTGAAAAAATTAAAAGACTGAAGTGGAGTTGGGTTGGACATATTGCTAGAAGAGATTGTAAAAGACACAGAAAGAGACCACATGTGAGATGGATGGATGAAATAAGGTTTGCAGGGATGATGTGAGAAGAGAAGTTAAAGATCGGAGAAGATGGATTGAACTTGGAGTGACCATCCTGCAGTAGATTGATAATGGTTGATGATGATGACTGAACTCAGCTTGATAGAGATTTTTTCAGTGAATTTTGCCATTGAAATGTACCAAAGCGAACTTAGGGATTTTTGCAAGCCACACTGATCTTATTATTATTTAATAAGCCTTAGGGTTTACTTGTTTTGTAACTATAGCTATGTATATTAATGCATTAATATCTTCTGTTATATCTAAATACATAATAAATAATTACATAAATTATTTATCTGAATCTTATTTGTGTAAGATAAATTTTGTGTGAATATTTGCTGTTAGATTAACCCTCTATAAGCAAGGCAGAAATAACAATTATAATTAGTATTTATTAATTTTTCAGCAGTATGTGAGTTTCTAAAAAACAGTGGAAATTTTTAATATGATGAAAAGAAATGCATTTGCTTAATCTGGCACTATCATTAATCATTATACTGGAATTTTTATGCAGACATATTACACCTTAAAAATAATCAATTTAAAACAAAATTGAAATAGACAACTCACTACAAATAAAAAAAATTATTTAATACATCAATCCGGCTTTCATTCCTTAATGAAATAAGCTGGATTGATATATTAAATTTTTTTTTTTATTCATTGTGAGTTGTTTATTTTAATTTTGTTTTAAATGTATTATTTTTAATTTTATATATAGATGGTAACATTACGGATAAATTTTAACATTGGAATTTGATCATTTAAAGTACATATTATACCTATATATGTTTATTTTTATTTGCTATATTTTATTTAATGACATAACTTTATACTAATATTTATCTTTGATACCATGAGTCTCTGTCAAATTATTTTATTTTTAGTTCTATTTTTCAGTGGTCTTTTTTTATTTCATACTTATTAATATTGTTTTTACTATTGATGTTACAATTATGGTTGTTACAATTTTTCTGCTTCTGTTTTATTTATCTGTCAGTATTATTTTATTTTTACATTGAATTATTATTTTTTCCATAGAAAAACACTTTTTGGAAACACTTGTAGCTATTTTTTATATTATGTCATATATGTAATCAATTCCTCTGTATGTGTGTGTAATATACTAATTTTTATATTAATATTTATGCTTTTGCTATGGAGTAAAATAAAAATCTCAATGTTGAAAGTACATCTGGCTAATTATTAAAATCTGATAATTTACTTACTGCACAGTAAAAATGCACAGAATATTGCTAAAATTAGGATATTTTGCATTATGATAATTTATTTCTATAAGGATTGTTTTTTGTTAAACTTTATTAACAAATATAAGTCAGCTGAATAAATTGGAAAAAAAAATCAGATCATTATTCTAATGTCATATGACCTCCTGAGAAACTAACCATATGATTAGTAGCATTTATTTCATTTAAATGTTTTTATCTTACACATATTTTGAATTTCTGCCCAGTCAATTTCATGTTGTTAATATCTATTTTTAATAAAAATGTTTAATAATATTTTTTATTAGAAAGTGTTGTATTTTTTTGCTATTGTAATTGGTTTACTAATTTTAAGATATTTTATTTTTATTTTTTTCTATGCGTAGGAATTATAAAATACAGGCCACAATACAACTTTACATTAATATGACCTTTATGCATTTTTAGTGACCAGCTCAAAAAATGTTTTAGATTGTATTTAATGTTATTAATATTTTTTCTGAATGTTTTGATAATGGAGTTTTCATAGTTATTTATGCATAACAATATTAACCGTAGCATAATGATGGTTTTAATTTAAAAAACTAAATTATCTTTTCAGGAAACTCGACATACCTTAGTACAAAATCTTACTACCTTGCGGGTTTGGTGTTACATTTGTGAATGTGAAGTTTTTCTTGACAGCAATATTCCTCCGGTTTCTTTTTCTTGTCAAAATCATATTGAACCTGCAGCTATTCATAAACCAAATCCAGTTTGTTCCAAAATCCCACCTCTTTCGTCGTCACCTCCCCCAAGTAGCACTGGAACTTTAGATGATGACTCTGATTTTGATGATGATGATGATCAAAATTTGAAACCTAGAGGTGAAGTTTTATTTAATCTTTAATATTTTAATTGTATGTAATATACACATAGAGAAATAGATGTCAGGAAGAACTTGTGGTAATGTGAACAAAACTTAGATTTATATTATAATGGTTACGTGTGTACTTATGCATAATGTATTCCAATGAAAAGGTGACTAGTTTTCTCTTCAAGCTACCTATAATGCCATCTTTGGATCAATTCATGTGTTATGTAGTGATACAATTTAACTACTTTCCACAAAAATTTTAAATTGCTAAAGTGTTTGATCACAAGTAATGGCATGAAATGTAACATGTTTTATACCTTAATCCATGATCAAAACATGCTAACATTATAATTTGTTTTAAATTGGATAAATAATTATAAATTGCAAAAACATTTTAAAGTAGTTTGCAAGATTTTGTGATGGCAGAAAGAGCAATGAAGATGATCCAAGAAGGTATTAAACACACTGTCACATATCATGTTATAACTCATGATCCAGACCTGCTATGCCTTAAAATTTTTGTGGTAAACCATGTCCTATGCAACACATGTATTGATTCAAAGATGACACTGCAGCAACTTAAAAAGAGAGTCAGTCCCTTTTCACACTGTGTGTATACCAGAAAGCTTGTAATAAATTGTTATGTGGTAGAGTGAAGACAACTTCTATTATAATGTTTTTTAAATTTTTGATATTTGTTTTTATTTAAAGGTTAAATAGTCATAGTCTAATAAAGGACAAATAATTTACCATCATTTTTGTACAGAAGAAAACAATGAGAAAGAAAACATATATTCGAATAATTAAATAACAAATAAAATCAAGTCATATATCATGCGACTTAACTTGATAAGCTTGTAATTATAAACTAAAATAATGAGTGTGTTAATAATTCTAACAAGTTTTATCGATAATGCCACAAAAGAAAGCATTTAAAAATCTCTATCTAGAAACATCCCTATCCCCAAACTGGTTTCAAGTTATTGGCTGTCTTCAATGAGGTGCTAGGATATTCCAGACACTAGATCCAAAATACCAACTCAAAGCCAGCACTTATCTAATAGTTAACTATTAAGTAGAAAATCTGAAATTTTCAGATACCTATATGTCTTCAAATCCAGTTAACTAACTTAAATAGCTATATGGGTCTGAATAATTTTTAGCTACACTATATATTAATATCTTTAGCAATATAACATTGCTTAAGACTTAAAAGCAAAACTATGATAGCAAATAAAATCAAGTCATACATCATGTGATTTAACTTGATAATCTTGTAATTGTAAACTAAAATAATGAGTGTAGTTGTTGATGAGTCTTTTGAGAAATAGAAGGCATCTGAAGCTGATATTAAAGTCTTTAAATAGAATTGATGCTAATTTTGAGGATAGTATGTTGGTAATATATGGCATATTAATCCATGAATTGAGGTTAAAAGGCTTATCGTATTTATGTCTATTGTTGAATTTCTTAATTTGTTTATCCAGCTAAGTTGGCGGAATAGCCAACTTTGATCAAGTCCTTCCTATAAGATTCTAAGTTATTTTTAGCATCATCTATAAATTTACAAATTTAGAGTTTCTAAATAAAAAGACTTTAAAGCCAATTATATTATATTGAAATGACTGTGGGTTTAAGTAACCCCTAATGCCAAAAGACTTGACAATCATTGAATAGTTGATAGAATGGGTTGTCTGGTCAATTTCAGATCTAGATATTTGTTGGATTGTTAATTATCCTCATCTTCCATTGCCATTTAATTTCTAAAAATTGTTTGAAGTTTTTGAACATTTTGTGAATCAGATTAAAGGGAGTGCAGATAAAAATATCGACATATCTAGTGTAGTTTACATTTCTGTGAGATGTTGGATCACATTCTTTTCGTTGGGGAAGCCACAGCCAAACTGCATATTAAACCACTAATGGATAGACCAGTTTGTAATCATGGTGAATATTTCATCTTCAAACATGGCATGCAAGTTGTCATTATTTCATCATAACACATCTATGACAAATTGTGGGCTCTTGTTGCTAATTGTACTCTGTTTTTATAGCTCTTGAATAATGTTGATAGATCAAACTCTATTAACAGAAATATAAAGCTCAATAACATCGAATGAAGTTATTCTGTAATTTTTATAAATATTTTTTTATTTTTAATAATGTTAACGAAGTCAAATGATGACTTGATTAAGGACCCAAAGTCGAATTCGGATTAGATCCAGTCTGTAATCATTTTGTTGTGGTGCTGTAATATGCACCATCAAAGTTGATCATAAGTCTTAATGGGTAGTTCTTCTTGTGAAACTTTATGTCAGCAAACAACCACTTATTTGTATATTGCATATGGTATTAATTTTTCTAATTTTATATGTATATATTAATAGGATAATTAAATGACAAAATTTTTAATATATAATAATTTTAGGAGCCAGTATTAATCTCTAATGACAACTTTATTAAATTTAATCAATTATCTTGTGTTGTCATCACCCAATTGTCTTTATCAGAGGAAAATAACTTCAATTCTGATTGTATTTTGAGTTATGATCCATGGATCTTGAGCTTCAGAGTCCACCATTCTATCTTTGCACTAAACAACACAGTGCTTGAAGTCTCTTATTGAAGCTTGCAAATA
Source organism: Epiperipatus broadwayi (assembly GCA_028023455.1). Lineage (NCBI taxonomy): Eukaryota > Metazoa > Onychophora > Udeonychophora > Euonychophora > Peripatidae > Epiperipatus > Epiperipatus broadwayi. Next base: position 497,219 of record JAQFVV010006308.1, on the reverse strand, counting down.
TCTTTGTCCATATTTGCCATCTTGATATCTCAATTATTTTTTCAAGCCCCCAATACTATTTCATGGAAATGTTATTTTTAAGCAATCTTCACAAGGTAATATCTCAAAGTCTTCATTTAATATATTTGTGAGTTTTCAATTTATTATAAATATATAATAATTAAATGGCTAATAATGCTAGGAGCTAATGCAAATCTTTTAGAACTGTTTTTATTAAATTTAATCTACTTTTCTTGCAAAGTCATTCCCCATACTTCCTATTTTTAGAATTCAAGAAGAATTTGGAAGTTGTTTCATTTTCATCTACTACAGGATGTTGGTTGGTGACATAATGTGAAATAGTCTACTAAATTTAATAAAGATAGTGATAGGATATTTACATTGGCTTTTAGAGTTATTATGCATATATATATTGTAACGGACCGATGACTGTCACAATTCCCAATTGGATGCTCAATGTATCAAAATGAAATGGCAAGCAATGGAATATTATTGATGGAGAATATGGGAGAAGGTCTACACTATACTTTAATATTTAAGCTTGTCTACAACAGTTGAGCTAAATTTTAAAATTTGGTCAAAGTACAATTTAAAATGGTATACCCAGAGCCCCCTCAACTTACAGGTCCTATTACATCTCAGAGTTTAAGCTTAGTGAAGAAATTTGCCTTCAACTCTCCTCAAGGATGGATTTAAACAGGATGGCAGTAATACGACTTCTATATAGGTCCCTAATGGCTTTTCTACTAATGAATATATTCTTAAGTCCTCACATACAAATATCATAAACATATAAAAGATGTATACACATGTACAATAGATCTCCTGGTGAGTGAAATATGAATGATGCTTGATAATCTAGAGACCAGAGAAACAAAGATTTTATAACTTCAAACAACAAATATTAAAATTTGGGTTCCAAATTTATAACAATTATAAATTAATAAAAATATAAACATGAATATAATAAAGTATGGATATGTATCTTTACTATAATATGACTAGTAGTAAGTTAAATCTTAAACATATCAATTAGAATAAAATTACAATGCACAACAATATAGAATAATGTATCTAATATCTGAAGAATCAACCTATATTATTAGTTGTTTAATGTTTAATTAAATGTGTCCTCTGGATGTATATTAAACTTATATCTATAGATTGCTAATTTATATTCGTAAGATGATTAATCATACAAACAGGAAAATTACTCATGTATAATTAGTTATTAGTAAGTAAAATGAATATTTAACTCTATATACTAAATGCCTAATTATATGTAGAGGTTTAAAAATCTTACCTTTGTCTTTTAAGTCAATGTCCAGAGGTCAAGTCTAATGCACCCAATTATGATAAGATTTTATTTACAAACATATATAAATTATATATGTATACTTTGAGATGTATATTTATATTTTTCTCCCTCTATCAAAATTTAAGCATATTGGGTTCTTTAAATTTTAAGATTTAGAGAAAAAAAAAGTTTTCTGCAAATAAGTAGAAAGGAGAAAAATCGTAACTCAACTCTCAGTATACACCAAAAATACAAATACAAAATATTTAAAAGCATCAAAATTAAATGAAAACTTAGACTTCTGTAAAAATAAAAGATTAAAATTTGTAAGAATGGCTTCAGTGTCTTTGGAAGATGGTGTCTTTCTTTTATTTGTGTATGTTGAATGATTCCAAACTCCAACCACTTAGAACAATTCCCACGATGAAGTCTAACTCATAAAGCTCCTGATTTTGTAGCAATTTCCTCCCCGAATCCATGAGAACTTTCTTTTAAATCATTCCATGCTTGATTAAACACTAGGCATACTAATAGTTAGACTTTATCACCATTTGCTGACACGAAGAAGGCACAAAGATCCTGTGACAATTAATTTAACAAGATTGCATCATTATATTATATATATTCAAATAAATAATTAAATACATTTAAATGAATGCTGTTATTGACATGGATGTAATTTTGTCACAATGATTTTATATTGTTTGAATTTAATTTACATAAAAAAAAAAAAATTGAGAAGAAATTTGGATTTTTGTTTAATAAGTAATATCCACAAACTTCTAATGATATGAACTTTGTTAATTTATCTGTCTCTTGATACAAATTATTCAGAAATATTGTTTGAATTATGGATCTAAATATATTGGTAGTATATGGAAGGACTATAATTTAGACCTAATTGCAGCAGTTCAAAATTTGTTTGAAATGAATGGTAGTCATAAAAGTATTGCCGATGGAGTTATTAATAAATTCAAAGTTAATTTAAATAAAAATTTGTGGGAACTTGCAATTTCAGAATTTAAGTGAAAACCTAAAATTGATTATATAATATGTTTGAAAAAAGATGAATCTGAGAATGTGTTTAATGTTGTAGAGATAGCATATTGAGAAAGTTAAAACACAAATGGATAAACTTGGTTTCCTATTAACTGAAGAATCCAATATGGATTGTCAAAGAATGAAATTTATTAACAACCTTTTAAAAAGGCTAACAATAATGATAATAATAATAATAATAATAATAATGTATGCTATAATGCAGGGGTCCCCAACCCTATGCCCGCGGGCACCATGGCGCCCGCAGACCATTTTATGTGTGCCCGCCGCTATCCGAACACGATAAAAAATTATTTATCTGATACAAATAAATTTAATTTTTAAAATTTCTTATAAATTATTGTATTATATTGTAATCAAATTGCAGGGCATACTATACTTTTATAGCGTAAAAATATAAATGTTAATTACTGATATGCTAAAATTAATTGCATTATGGTGAAACTTTTAAGTTTATTAATTAGTAGGCTTTTTTCTTTTTTATTTATTAGACTTAGCGCTTTCAGAGCGTATCAGTAATTACAAAATAAGGGTGAAATAAAAATTGTTATTACAATAAACGTTAATTATATGTTGAAATTTTATTTTTGAAATAAATATTTTTTTGTATATTATGTGTAATATTAATAATATCCAACTATAAATTTACATTGAAAAAATAAATGATGCCTGCCATCTGGTTGAAAAAAATAAATGGTGCCCGTCACCTGGCCGGTATTATACAATGTGCTCTTAAGTGCAAAAAGGTTGGGGACCCCTGCTATAATGTATATCCTTCAAGTTCTGCATATTTTTGAAAGTGTAAAATTACATGAAGATGGAAATCCTGTGAGACTTGTGAAAGATTTTGATGGTTCATTAATGTATTATACATCTAAATATATTAGTAAGCTACTACAAGATATTTTAGGATATGGTGAAAATACTTTTGTTTTCTTTTTGTTGTTGATCGAATGAATATTATTGCCTCATTTGATGTGATGGAAGGTATAGTTCTATTGATAGATTGAATTCCATAAGGATTATTGAACAAGTCTTAATAACTAAAGGTGTTACCAATATACTATAAAATTTATTAAAAAATTTTAATAATTGTAATTTTACTGGTATTAAGACTTACAAAGGATTTCTTGTTATCAGTAGAAGGAAATTAACCTTCTGACATGCACTGTTCGTATTTAAAGTTTTAAATCTACACACGCTCACCCATCAGTAAGTTTTAAAAATGCAAGTAAATCACTTATGCTTAGAGTTTATTCTTATATAAGCCAATCCTTACTAATTGTTCTACATTCAGGGCTTGATTCTATTCTGTGCCTGTTTTTATTGACAACTGAATTATACAAATTTTGATGTTATTTCACAGGGAAGAGGAATCTCATTTTTAATCATTTGCGATTAAATGTAACAGCGGATGTTTGAAGGTTAATTTTCGCATAGTGATTATATATATATGCTGTGCTAAATTATTGATTTATAAATGATACATTGATAATATTTTTATTTGTGAACATGAGAATTGTATATAAACAAGTTAAATGGTTTAAAATGAACTATTAAAAATGAACTAAATTAAAACAGGCAAAACTCTCCATACAGTAGTGCCACTCAGTACAAGCCAGAGTAATCAATGGATGCCAGAAGGTTTGTGCATAAAATCCCTATCTAGTGCCTACTCATCCAATATCCCCAGACTAGTTTGTAGCTTGTGGCTAAGGAACTTTTCCTCAGTGATGAAAGCCACGCTAGAAACCAGTTTGGTGATATTGGATGAGTAAACCCTAGATAGGGATTTTATGCACAAGCCTTCTGGCATCCATTGATTACTCTGGCTTGCACTGAGTGGCACTACTGTTTTGAGAATTTTGCCTGTTTTAATAACAGTTATGAGCCAGTATAAGAAATGATGACCATGTAATGTTTAGTGGTTTAATAAAAATGAAGTATTAAATATTTTGATTTGTGTGTTACAAGAAATGATGGTTTATTAAATTATGAATTGATAAATACATTTTTACAAGAAAAAGGTTATATATATATTGTAAATCTAACGTACCAATTGTGCATAAGATGACAGCTTTTAGATCTTTTTTATCTCGCTAAGAGAAATTATGTAGTTAGAAAAATGATAAATCACAAGATATCGAAACCTTTACAAAAGAGTTGATTGAAGTTTGGCATAATAATAAACAAACTTATTATAATTTATATCAATAAAAAAAAATAGTAATTTAAAGAATGATAAAAAGTGAATATCTATTTCATATGTTTCAAATGTTCAAATTAAATTTTTAAAAAATTTATATGTAGATGTTTTCCACCTAGTGTTAATAGTTTGGTAAATAATTCAAAAAATGTTAGATCTTTGAAACAAAAGTAATATTGTATATCAAATTTTTTGTATGTGCAAGCCTTCATTCATAGGTGAATCCAGATGTAGTTTTGAGAAAAGGTTAAAATAGCATTAATTGTTATATAAAATATAAAAAATAAGAATAGCAACAGTTTAATAATTTGCTGTTTTCTTTGATCACAAATATGAAAAATACCAAGATTCTTCATGAGGGTAGAAATCATAATAAAAGAAAAAACTATGAAGGCAATTTTGATAAGTAGAAATTTGATATATTTAATTAATAGACAATGTGCAAACATTAAAATTAATGAATTTTGGGATGTAACAGGATGACATTTACTTCCATTAAATTTAAATTTAAATGGTTTCCAATTTAAGAAGATTAAAAAATTCATTGAGAATACTTCTGCAGTTTATTATAGCTATTTATAAAATATAACATCATTGTCATACTTCATTATTTTTTATTACAGTTTTATTACATTATATGTATTAAAACAAAGATTTTCACAGGCTACAGATATAAATGGAATGTTATCCGGTTACATCTGTGTATAATTTATTGTAATAAAAAAAATATATACCAATATTTTACCTAGGTCACACTGGTCATCAACTGGGTAATAAATATTCTTAATATTTAAGTGGAAATATATGTAATATATATTAACAGAAAAAATAATAAATATAATGATAATTAACTATTATATAGTCTTTCAATCGAAAGTACTTTTGTGGATTGAAAGACTGTATATAATTGTTAATTACCATTATATTATTTTTATTGTTATTACAATAGATTTTTAATTAATGGATATTTTATTTGTATAAAATTTATATTATATGTATAATGTATTGTATCATTTTTTGCCTAATACATTTTTATTAGATGCGAATGACCATATGATTAGATTTGTATATCTGTTAAGAATATATCCATTACCTACCATGCCCACGCCTAATCTGGGTTATTACCTATAACCAGGTAGTACGGTCCTAATTATAATGAACTAACTCATACCTTCTTGTAAAACCCACCAGCACTTATATACGATGGTTAACATTATCTATCTACGTTTTAGTGTAAGCAAGGATAATTTGACCTATTAAAAATAGATGCTAACGTTCACTCACATTGTCACCTTTAATAGTTTAAATTTATTTTTTTATTAGGTGCCAGGATTCTACTTAGACATCCCTATTAAATTGACAATGGAAGTGTATTATAGATATATCTTAATACCCTGAACAATAAACCTGAAGTACAATAAAGTTTGTTGGCATCACCAGTTGAATTTTTCAAAGAAGATCACTGAAAGAATATATGTATGAGGCTTAAACAAATGACACATTGTAGTTCTCTTTTTTTTTATTAAGAGAATATTTATTTTGATTTAATAAAAAAATGTAATATAATAATTATAACGATCCAGTAACCATATTTCAGGTTCATTATGAGCCATTAATTTTTTTATGGTTTACGTGGTATGTGGAATATCTTTAAAAGTTACTTCAATAAATATTATGAGTTCAAAGTTTAATTTCTTACTGGTAAGATTGTCCAGTAAAATAGTTCTTTGATAATGCGATCCGTAAGTTAAGTTTTAGCTTTGATACGATGTTTCTATTTCAGGCAGGAGACAACTTCATTTTTCTAAGTCATTATAATGATGTCCAAGGGAAAGGAAAAACTGGCGATGTACAGGCGTTCTAGCCGCCCATCTGAATATTGGCAATTATCATGGGATAATTCTGCATTTTGCGGTGTATCAAATAAAAAAGACCCCTTTATTCATGTCCATCTCTTTTATATCCCCCAGGAAACTCATCACACATGTGTACATTGAACACCTTCCGAATTCCTTCTTCAAACTAGATTTTTGTACTCAAAGTTCTCTTTTTTGTAGCTATTGTGGCCATATTTAATTATCAATGTCACACTTGGCAGAACTTTTATCAGTATTTAAAATCAGTAGTCACTTTTATTATTTAAATCTGCCTTTTTTTTTTTTTATTATTGAAAGTAAAAAAAAACCACAATGTGTAATGCCTCAAGGAAAATAAATTTTCCAAGTTTAATCAAATAAAAAATTTATTTTATATATTATTTTATATATATATAAAATTCACCTAACATATGTTTATATTCCATGTCAGCAAAATCTTCAAATTCAACTGCCAACACACCTTGCATGGTTGCAATACCTCCACGGTTTATCAGGAGAATAAACTAGGTATTTTCGCTAGTTTATTGCACTTCTTATTTATAATATATTTTTGTTTGTTAATTACCCTCTCCCCCAATCATGATTTATACTGTCTTAGATTACACGATTTTAAAGCCCTTGCATTTATAATGTGCCCTTTCCCCCCTATATCATTGGCTAGCATAAAAGCGATTGGCTTGTTCTTTTTTACTTTGTGATATGGGCCTTCGTATATATTTTGAAATTTCTTGATGTTACTCCTGACCCATACTTGATCCTCTACTCTAAGCCTAGTTATTCCTATGCTCTATCTTTATGCCCTTATCTCTGCACAATGCGCAAGTTATTTCTGTGCTTTTTTCTAGTCCGCTTCCTGGCCGATTTGCTCTGAAACAATTGGCAATCTCGTCATATAGTACTGGCACATATTGACCAAAATGAGCCAAATTGGAGCAAAAGCCATTGATTCACTGTTTATTCAATTCATATAATTTACAATTTGTGGCAGTTGTCTCACCCATCCTTTATGGTCTGTTGAAATATAAACCCTGAAAAGCCTGCCCAATTCTGTCATAACCCGCTCACATGGATTAGACTGATGGTTTCTTATAGGTAATTGACATGCTGTACTCCAATGCTTTCTGACCAGTCTTGCCATTCTACAGATATAAAGGGTGTGCCATGATCGAACAATATGGCCTTAGGTTTTCCTACCTTATTAAAGTATTGGGTTTTTAATACTCTAATGGCATTCTTAGCATTAGCTTGGGCTATTGGGTATGTGATTACCCATTTTGAGAATACATCATAAGCTACCAAGATGTATCTTTTTCTTTGAAACCTGGGTAATGGCTATAGAAACCCATTGCCATCAGGTCATTTGGTCTCTGAGGGACTGCTACGAACCTCCATAAGATCTGTTTGGTGGCTTTGTCTTCTCACAGCATTCACACCCTTTATTACCCGTATCACCTGTGGTCTAAGTAAAACCATGTCTTTAATCTGACTTTTAAGATGTCAAAATCAATTATTAATGTTTAATTTTAAATATTTTAATTTGCTAATTTAATCATTTCCATTTTTTTTAAATTAATATTTATTGACTAAATTATTTAAATGTATTAAATTTAAGTTGGGTGTAGATGGCTGCGTAGATTATTTAATGTTTAATTTTTTTTTATTTGCATATTGATTAAAATATATAATATTCGGTAAATACGATATCTAAACATGTATTTATTCGTATATCTTTTAGTTATTGGTGTCAATGCGGTGTCTTATGATGAATGCCTTTGGGTTTATTGTAAATTTCCCTCTGCAATTCCATCAATAACTATATTTTAATCGTTTGTTTATTTTGAATGGGTTTTAATTTCAGACTATTTGTCTCATGGTTAGGTCGATGTTGGAGGAGGGATATATGAGTGTTTATATCAGTGTAATATGAAGAGTGTTTAGCATACAGGGCAATGCCCAATTGAATGCATGACCCAAAGATGTAGTCATTGTGTTGCAATGGATGCAGACATATTTCCTGCACCATTGACCCCTTCTAGCTCTATGGATAGGGACTATAAGTCGGCAGATAGACCGCTCTCCCTCATATGTAGCACTTCTCTTTAATTATATTATATACATGATTCCTTCACCAGACAGAAGCACATTCCTGTACTGGACGAAGATCATGTTCTTCAAATAATATCACGCCGCAGTCGCACATTCCTGACTGCATGGTTTTATGCTAGCATCTTCATATTACATTGGTTACATCTGTATATCAGGAAGCAGGTGTTGGTTTGGCTGCAAACTTTTAGTCTGAGATTGAATGATTGTTTTGAAAAGTTTTTAACTGAGATATCTATGTAGCCAATCTATACTCAACATTATAAAACAAACTTTTATAAAATGTCCATCTGTGTGGACTTTCTTAATAATTTAAATTTAAAAAATAATAATAACCAAATTAAAATTAATATTAAAATCTAAGCAAGATACATTTTATTTCTCAATTTTAAATATTTATATATGTGCGTTAATAAATGTTTTTTTTTTTGTGTGTGTGTGTTATTACTGGCAGTGGCTTATATATAGATATATTTTAAAAATATTTTTTCAGTATCGAAAATATATCTCTGCATCTCCATGAGATAGTGGCATGGGCTGACGGTCAGAATAAAATACATATGTAAAAAAATTAGATCTTAACAGCATGTCTCTGCCTACTATATAAATTTTCCAGGTTCAAATAGCATGGTGGTGCCCTATACGGCAGATATGGTAAGACCATACGGCAGATATGGTAAGACTCCACTTCTCTCCCGGCCGTTATAATTGGCGCCCAATGTGAGGCCGATGTTTAATAAACCACGATTACTCTGAATTTTATCAGATTCATCCTTTTTCAAACATTATATTATTAATTTTGAGTTTCCACTAAATTTTAATAATATTTATTACCCAGTTGATGACCAATGTGATCTGGCCAAACAATAAATTATACATAAATGTACCCAGATAATATTCATTTATATATATATTCCATTAGAGTATTAGTAAAATCAGAATTAATATTGTGAAAGATTTAGTGTATTTTTACACTAATATTAAACTATTCTGTTTTTTTTTATATACTAGTGAACATTTTTATTTTTCTGTAATTTTTTTTAAAATCGTTTTTTGAACTCTGAAAGTATTAAACTTCCAATTTGTTACTATTATATCTAACAAACATTAGTATTTTTTAAAAGTTAATTTCTGTTTAATAATTTATTACAATATGTAAATTATAATTATTTTCATCTCTGTTCTTAGGTCTTACTGGCCTTCAAAATATTGGTAATACCTGTTACATGAATGCTGCCCTTCAGGCTCTTTCTAACTGGTTAGTTCATATCATTCATACCTTTTTGTAAAGATTTTATACATCATACATTTAATTTTATATCTTAGAAATGTATAACATTTCTTAACTGAACAAAATATTATATATTTAAGTGAAAAAATATAAACAGGATTTCAAGTTTAAATCACTGAGATAAATAAAGTTTATTCTGAAAAGTAACTTAGAAATATATGAGTGATTTGATCTTTGAAAATCATATTTTATTTACATTCTTTTTATAAAATGTATTCCAAGATATTTGGGTTCAGACAGTAATCCATTCTGTTATTCTACATTATAGCTATTTATTGAAAATTTGAACAATCAGTGGATAGTAAATGGTAGTGTCACCCAAACCCCACACTCGTCTGATTACTAACTATTAATGAGAGCAATGGATTTGCGCTCATACTACCCAGCAGCCACTTCTTATATTATCCAATGACCTGAAATTTTTAACATTTTTAAGCTTACAATAGATGAATCTGGAATAGTAGATTGGAATAGATTATTGCTTATGATGTATAAATTGAATATAAACTTTGAGAGACATCTTTCTTTGATATATATTGTTAAATGTAACGGTCAGAATCGTCTATCTCGCTAACACACTGCAGAATTCAAACCCCAGACACGAAACTGAACATTCTAGGAGGGGTTGCCTTCTAGATATACTAAGTTCGAATCTAAAGCCCAAATTTCACAGCGCCATTTACGTGACCACGCATCTGATGCCACTACTAGTATGACCTTTGACCGGTGCCTGGTGGTCAGGGAGAAACAAAAGATTATACTAAAAGAAGTTTGGGTGGCTAATTAACGTCTATGGATTTACAAAAGAAATGCAGAAAATATATATATAGATCGAGACAGTGATAGGAATCAAATAAAATAAGAGATCAAATTTAGTTTTAAATAATTTCACACAATTTATTTATATAAAGATATATATATAACGCCACTGTCTGCTTATATGAGACAGGGACGCGTATTAGATAATTGTGGGCATTATATTTCAATAAATGACAAAAAGGTTTTAAAGCAAAGTGATATATTCTATTCCTCAGGCTAATAGCATTACGATAATGTTCTTGACGAGATAGGAACATGTGCGAGGTGCTTTGAGTAATTATACAAGTTTAAGACAATATTTGAAATTAAATGTTCTAAAATATTTATTGATTTCGAGAATAGTACGGACCAAAGCTTACTAAGCAAACGTGGGAATGGGATCAAAGCATTTATTTGAGAATAATAATAATAGATTTGTATTGGGAGGTCAGTATTGCTGATAATGAATTTATTAAAGTTGGAGGGTGTGACACATTTAAGTCACGGATGCTTTGTAAAATAAATATAAAATAAAACAATATTGAAGATCCGGAATAATTACGGAGGGCATCTCACCGCTAACCCGTAGGAAAGTATTTTACGAACAGCCGAAACTTAGCGACTGTGTGACGATTGCGTTTAATTCCCAGGGATGTCATTTGGGACACCCTCTACCTGGAAACCGCAAGCGTGGAGAGAACGGCCGTAGCCGTGTAAAGAATCCTTGGAAAATAAAATAAAGCGGTCTTAACAACCAATTCATTTACCAGCAATACGAGACGAGTGTACATAAAACATACTGAATGGGTTTTACTTGGATTAAGAGAAATGCCCAATCAAATTCCCCGAAATTCATTTAAAAGGGTTCACACATTCTCGACGTCAATGATGAACTTTGTAATTAAAGTAGAACACGGTAATTAAAATAGGAAAATGCATGCTTGCGGGTTTGAAAAGTAAGTATAGATTGATATACGCAATCATGCATGAAGGGACACATTTAATCATTGACTTCGCACATACTCTTATATTAGATTAAAATCAATAACATGTAGATTTTAAACGATGTGATTATATTATATTAAAGAAAAGAATCGCCCTCGAACGAGTGATTTGCAGGATAATAAAATTGGAAAATTATAAATTTAAAATATGCCTTAATAGCGGCGTCTTACGGTCAATAAAGGGAATAGTTCACTCGGTCAAAGACGATTCTGACACATTATCATAATAAAATAAAAGAAAGCTTTATAAATAGAAAATATTAACCCAAGGATAGAGCAAAATGTTGAGTATATTTAAACACATTAAAGAAATACATAATGAAGTTATGTGAAATATAAGGAAAACAATTTTAAATAGCTATAGCATGTTAGTTAGGAATCACAAGAGCTCTTGGGTTAATTTAGGTTACCTCTGGATACGCATTGGCAGGTAGATGTTCGGCAGGTTTTATAATTCAGCAGCAAAATCTGGAATGTTCATATTTTTGGCAGCGGCAGCAGCAGTTCCGAGGTCCGTGTGATAACTTCCGATGGTATGGAGCAGTGGCTGGCTATTCCGAGGGGACATAGCCATCTTAACGCCTCTACTCGGACATGTCAAGGTTAGCAAATTATTAGAATAGCACACAGAATGATTTCTCTTAGACACATTAGAATAAAAAAACAACTAACTGGAGAGCAAAAGAAAAATCTTCTTTTTATAGTGGAATTTAACAATAGAACTGCCCTGGAGCATTACAAAAATATCGGACTTATCAGCTGTAATTAAATCATCGGAATGTCTAAAGGAATTCAACATTAATTAATTTCTTTTGTTAATTTCCCTGTCGACATTTGAATTACAAACTAGATTTAGTTAAAAATTACTTTTATTAATTAAAGAAAACCTTAAGTGGACATCTGCTGTTTTTAGATAAACTTATACAACATTTACTAATTAAACTATTGTCCCTCATTGATTTTAACAGAAATATTTGGAATAACTTTTATTAAATTAAAGAAAATGATTTTACTTTTTAAATTGCAATATTTGAATCTATCTACTAAACGAATATTTACTAAATGAATTTTATTTTAAATCAAAATATATTACGACGGTAATATATTTGTAAATAGAGTCAAACAAAATAACTTTACAATTTATAATTTTGATATGTTTTAAAATGCATATCATAGTGTGTGCGCAATTACGACTTATATAACCTACTTTTTAATAAATCAAAATTATGTAAACATATACATAATCTATAATCTTTTATTTATTTGGAAATGAGTTATATATATATAATACGAGCATTGTACTCGTGGTTTGAAATTAGGCGGGATTTTCGGTATATAAGCGTATTGCAGACACCCTACGATAGATTGGGGTTCAAACTAAGGTATGAGGGTAGGAAATAGGTGAGAAAAGGTGAAACGAAGATCTGCAAAGCAGACCTTACTGTTTCATTAATGGTCATGGGTCATTTATCAAATTATTGAGTAGGGAAACATTTTGTTGAACATCGAAATCAGGGATTGAGCACACTATTGAGAGTATATGAAAGGGAGCAAATTATGACAGAAAATTATTTACTTTATCAAAAATCTTGATATTTTTTTTTTTGACAAAGGAAGACAATAATGCAAGTATTCTCAATAATAAAATAAAATGTATTAACATAGAAAAACAATAACATAATGATATTACTAATTAAGTACGTATTAAGCTATACTAATTTGATATTTACAATTATTAACTTCAGTTTGATTATTAAAACAAAGTCATCAAAACTGAGATTCGGTCTCCATCTTTGTAAAATTGATTTATTCATAATAATTATTAATGCCGTATTTTCATGTGATTGATATATTTAGTTCATATTAAATATCAGTCATTGTTGGGGAAAGTTTACTTATAAACATCAAAAGCTTAAATAGTAGGTGGAGCCATTCTATTCTTGACTCTTTGTCTAGAGAGGATGGTAGTTTACCCCTTTAATTACTTATATATTGAGCAATGCTAATTTAATGTTAATAATAATACTAGTTGTCCTGGGATAAAGGTCTCCCCACCCAATCCCCAGTCTCTAATGAACATCATTTGATTTTTTTTTTAAAAATTGAAATATAATCCTTAACTATGCATACAATTAAGTAAAAAAAAATTTTTTCCCAATATCTGTTTACCAGGTTATTAACACATAATGATTTACTTGTGTTTTTAAAATTAAATTACTCTTTGATATACTTCTTTTTGCTTTTTTTAGTCTAAAAGATAAATTAAATTATTAATCAGCCTTTGAATTTTACTACATAGCAAATCAAGTTTATATATCAGTATAAGCATACTATGATGCAAATAAGTAAATGATTCATTCGTAGTTTATATTTTATCTGTAGGATAAATATTAGAATGGTTAATGAACATAACTTAACTATTATAAGACATTATAAGTATTAAAGATGTAATATCATTTAATGCTGAATTAGGCATCTCTATCTAACTTAAATGCTACAATCATTTAAATAGTTAATAATATCTCAGCTTACAAATTATACCTATTAATGATTTATAATATAATTATTTCTTGGTAACTTATAAAAATGAAATTTGTCTGAAATAATGGTATTTTAGTTGTAATTATATATTAGACTATTTCATCTAATATTAATTTTTAAATGTCTTCAGAAAAATTCAAATTTTATTTAAATTTTCATAATACTTTCAAGTGTTAGTAATAACATATGTTAGTATGTGGCCCACTGGTTCGAATACTGTTGTTTTCTTCTCTTCCTTAAATATTGCTAGCTTTACCAGTAACAGTACTAGCATAGGAATCGAGCCTGAGATGTATGAGGAAACTGAATTTAAGGTAATATTCTTTGACAGAATAGCCTAGTTCATTAGAATATTACCTTAAATTTAATATTCACGATTCCCATGCTAGTATTGTCACTGTTCAGGCCAGAAATACCCAAAGAAGGGAGTAGAATAATACCATTCAAATCTTTGTACTATATATTAATCTATATGCTATTATTAATAGTTGAATGTATTTGAATTTTTAAATTTATAGAAGAGTGTATTAATATTAATTGTTTTTATTAGGATTCAGAAGAAAATACATTTTTCCTCATATGCAAATAGTCATAATTAATCAAATAAAAAAAAATTAGGGAGTCTTAAGGGATATGAATAATTATTTTGATTAGAAGAAGAAAGGAAATAATATATATATAAACTATTCAGCTAAATATATGGGATCTGCACAGGAAAGAGGTCACAACAAAGAAATTATCATTATAATAAATTATAGCTAATTATTGCATTTTTTAACGTTCTTTAAATTCTTGCTCTGATTACTTCTTAATATTCAAATGATGCCTACAAGCTAGTAGAAGATTATGCCCATTTGTAAATGAACAAAAGAAATCTATACAGAAATTCTTTATATGAATAATATTTACTTCTACATTATGAATATATTGTATATTGAAATATATGACCACGAATGATTCTATAATGAATTAATGTTGTAATAAAGAGTTTTTACTGATAAAATCAGTTTTGCTACAATGAACTCAGATGTTATAACGAATACAGATGAATATCTTTGTGTGATTTTTTTTAATGATTTTTATTGTGTTAAACTTTGTTTTTATGTGCATAATATTTTTTATGTTTTTATTACAAACATTTGTTAGTAGTTTTTATTAAAGAAGAAGATTGTTGGACAATCAAAACTGTCAGTTATTTTTGGAAATATGGAATAATATAGTACCGTATTTGTATTGTGTAAAATGCATAAAAGAATTGATTATTATAATTTGTTTATAGTAGTATTTCTGCTGATATTGCATTGATTTCTTTAAAAAAATTCTTTTCTGAAATAGAAGTCTTTCAATAAGGATATGAAAAGATTTTCATCTTTTTCAAAGACTGATGTCTTATTTTTAATCCAATGAAAACATTTATGCTCAATTTTTCATCTAAACAACAGGATCGTCTTGTAATCTAAATATAACCGTTTGCAATAATAGACTGAAACACAATTCTACCCCATATTATTTACTGTATAACCTTGGATCATAGCCTAGCTTATAACTAAAGTTAGATCAGAATTAAATTTCTAAAAGTAACTTTGGGAAACCAGCTGATACTATTTGAGGTTCTGATGCAAATACTTTATGGACCTTTTACTTAACACTAGTGTATTATACTGGTGAATAGTGTGCCTCTGTTTTAGAGAAAAAGTTCTCACACTAAATTTCTGGATTCTCAATTAAATATTAATATGAGAAATATTATAGTATTACTGCTTTCAAGTTTACTCCTTAGCAGTGGCTTTCATTCTTTCACACTTAAGTTTTACCTCCCAAGACTTGTCTCAGATCAGGATCTCCTTTTTAGAAATTTGACCAAGAATCCACGATTGAATCATAGCAAGTTTTTTCCATGTAGCCAGACCACAACTAACCCAGATATTTATTTAACTACTAGCCACTAAGGGAATATCTTAGAACCTAATTTAGTTGAGAGTAATGACGATATACTGACTATAGTATATTGTAACATTCTTCACTGTTGGGGTGGAAGTGCTGTACTCGTTTAGCTAATAGTTTACTTTTTGTCATTTGTACAATATCTATTCCTTTATTTAGAACGAAAGTTTTCATTTCTGATAGTGAAATCAAAGATGCTATTTTTTTCATTAACATAAACAAAAACCTTATAAGTATTATTATAGTTTACTGGAAAGTTTCTTAAACAACATCACTGAAGCTTACAAGGAAGAGAGTTGCATCATATTATGAACTACACCATCAAGATTAGACATTCCAGATACCAAATATAAAGTTCTTCAAATACATCCTGAAGTCCAAACTTGCAATTTGGTGGCGAATTCATATGAAGATGTATTTCCTTCCAAAAATTTTTAAAATTACCAGTGAAAATCTTTTACATTGAATATAACATCATTCTAAAAATCAGGATTTATTCTGTACAGTATGTCAATGCTTTTCTGTTATTTCACATCTTAGACAACTTGCTGGCGGATTGATTTCTACAAACTGCTGATTAATTTAATGATGTAATTATCTCAAATTAAGCTTAGTATGTAGATTTCTATTTACATGACTGTTGTTTCATTATTGTTTCCATAAACGACTAATCTGTAATAATAATTAGGGATCTCTCCACTACACAAGCGATGGATAAATTTAAACAATTAATGAATACTCTTCTTTTCAAACACAGGATAAAGTCTTTTGAAAAGATAGAATGAATTACTCTTATCTTTTTAACCTAAACATATATGTATAGGCAAATGTTAAGCATTTGGAAATGAGAGCATGAAAATATTAAATAATCATTTTCAATTCCTTTTACTATGTTTTAATTAATGATGCTTGTGAAATTTTTACAATTTATGATACATCATTATTAGATGAAATATTCAACATATATAACAAATCATTATATATGTTTAAACCAATAATCTCTATAAGATAGTAACTAGTGTCTAAAGAAATAGAATGTTCACTTGCAACTGTGGATTAATTTTATAAATAGAGACCTAACAATTTGAGAGGTTTCTTTATAGATGAAAGACATCATCCGAATTACTATTTGAAGCAGTTGTAAACTAAAAAAAAAAAATCAATTTTTGAGCTTTTAAATCAATAATTTTAAATAGAATAATATTGTGTTTATTGCTGTATATTCAGTTATCTGGTTTAACCATACATACCTTTATTCTTTTTAATTTATTTATCACTGCCAATGTAAAATGCTTTTTTAAGGTTATTTGCATATAAAGAGAGGTGAGGAGCCATTAATGCAGTGAAAGATTAATAGGTAGATAGTTAATTATTGTTGAGGCTATACATTTCTAAAAGTACTCACCAATATTTCAAATCATCTCATTTGTTTTCTTCAAGCTGCCTAAACTAACCTAAAGAAAATAATAAATCGTTGTAAACATCATCAGGCAATTTTTAGATAACATGCATAGACTCAATGCTGGTCAAGATTGTGCATTTAGTGATTCTTTGCATGAATGGTTTCTGTTTTAATATGTGTGAACAGCTGAAAGAATATATCTGTGGAAATATGTATTTGTATATTGACATATTAATTTAATATTTTAACAGATCTATAAATGATTTAAAGCGTTTTTAATAAATGAGAATTCCATTTTAAAATCTAGTTAAAATTTTAGCCATGTTAAGTGTAAGGCTGAAACAATATTTATTGTTATTTACAATTGCTTCAGCTTCACACAACTAGTTTTAATTGGTTGTTGCTTTTGAAACATCACACACATATATATAAACAAATTAGTTTTTGGGTTAAACCATTGCTTATATTTATTTACTTTTCAATGTTTCACAAACCTGATTTTGATAATGCTAAAATAATTGCTAATTTGGAAAAGTACGAATTAGAACGTATTTGAACCCAGACTTTCAAGTTCCCTTTAATTTTCCAGTCCATCTTATACAACCAACACATATGACCATATACATGCGAAAAAGAATTGATCTCCTATATACCTATTGGAGTGGTTGATTAGAGGGAACTTGAAGTCTGAGTTCAAATCCCCTCTAATTACATCTAGCTTAAAAATATATATAATATATTTGTATTTAAAAAGTATGAACTGAGAACTAGGAGCAAGTCGATTGAAATATTAAAAAGACTAACTGGTTTAAATAGAACTGATGAAGCACAACATATTCCAGTCTTATGGAGACCATTTGTTTTATGTATGTCTTTCTTCTAATATAAACTTGAAAACAATTAATGGTGAAACTGGAGAAAATAAACATTTTGTTAATTCACATGTTCTGAATGCTCAACTACTTCAGGCTCAATCTTCTTCTTCACCTCACACTCAATCTCATTACTATTTGAGATCTAACGATTTTTCTTTGAAAAATTAATTTTGACAATAGCGAATACTATTTCATCGAAACATTGGGTAGTAAGCAAAAATGACACATGGTTTAACCCAAAAGCTACTTATTTTACATCATACAACCGTGAAAACATTAAATATGTATATATATTCCACTGAGTTATGGACTATCAAAAACGATAAAAGTGAGAACAGTACCATTCTTTTTTTTATTGTTTTTGACAGTACATAACTCAGTGGGAGGTAGTTACTTCCATTTTTATTACAAATATTTAAAAAAAGTTATTATATATGTATTTAAATTGAAGTGATATGAAATCTTTATATTTCATCTTTAGATTGTATTAAATATACTGCTATTTTGAATGTTCAACTTTTAATATTGGATTGTGAATAATTAATGTTACTTTATTCTCAGTTGTTTTTTAAGCACTTGATGGGAATGGAGCTTAAAATACATGTCTTGCCAAGATTGAGGGATTTTTTTTAAGGAATAGGTCTTCTTCCAAAAAGTTTAGATGCACATTAATCTTTAATCTCACTTTATTTAAGTACTTATTTTCAGCACTAATGAATTGTTTATTGAAATATATATGTACTTATATATTATATTTTTATTTTAGTCCTTCTTTGACCCAGTTCTTTTTGACATGCGGTGCATTTGTTAAAACTGATAAGAAACCTGGTCTCTCCAAGAGTTTTATGAAGTTAATGATGGAAATGTGGCATAAACGAAGGTATACTTACTTTTCAACTTACTATTATCGAGACTATTTTGTGTCCATGTATATGATAAACAACTAAATTAATCCGCAATGAAAATTCCTTTGTTTTAATATGATTCATAGATTAATTGCGTTGAACAATAGATAGATAAATTAATAAGTCAACTGTTTTTAAAAATGAATGAAGATGGATTTAGCTGGAAATTTAAAATAAATACTTATTTGTATCAAATATATGCATTTGTATAATCTACGGCCAAAACAATTTTATGATTTTACAACACTTGGGTGCAAAGTTTTTTACTGCCATCTCCAAATTATTTTGAATAGCCTATCCTAAGAAAAGAGGGGACTGTAAATGTAAAATTAAAAATATATATATTTACAATTATAATGCTTAGAACTTTTTATCTCTTGCTTTCATATATGAAAATTCTTTCACAATATTATCCAAGTCTGCATCTTTTATATATTTCACTTTCTATATTTATAAAAGTCAAATTTGTAAACTGCTCTTGTGTCATGCTCGAATGTAAATGGTTTTGCAATGCTATTATTAAATTTTGAATCATACATATAAATGCGACTTGTCAAGTAATTCACACTTTCTAACACCAATTTGTAAGGAAATGAAAATAATACTAAATTCACCACTTCATTTATTTTGCTACAATACCTTATATAAATGCAATTTATTCACTGTACTTTAAACACTTTTTATCAAAAGCCTTTTATTGTACATAAATGCATACACAGTCTTACATTTCGGTTGAATAAATTGAAATTAAAATAACTTCCTAATGCATACTGTGTTACAAAGTCTGTGTTCTTATCGTACGAAAACATTAGTAACAGCAGAAAGTTTAGTGATGCTTAAGTAATTATTTTATTGATAATATATATTCCCATTATTGATGATTTATCAAACAATGAATTTATTTGAACATGGTACTAAGATAAAATTATATAATAAAATAATTGTCTTTATGTTTCTATAAATCTGCTGTCTCCTAAATCATATCAGCTGTGTACTTTGCATCCCACTATGAAATGTCCTAGTCTGAGTCTTTTGTATCATTTTGAAGAGGGACATATTATATTTTTGCACTGCCTCAGTCTATCTATCATTGTAGTAATATTACAGTTTTATATTATTTTATCTTGAATATCAGAAAGCTTTAGCAACCCTGTGTAGGTATTTATATTATTTCAATGTAAAAATTTTATTCAATTTTATAAGCATATCATTAATAAAGGGATTACCAGGACAAAATACTATAAGGTGGATACTAGTCAAACTTTGGTGCTATGAATACTTTTTGTGAAAGAGTTTGTTTTTCAGTATTTATTTTACAATTTTGGCATGGTTTTAAACACAGACACATACATTGTGATGGGAGCCAGTTTCATGAGTGTAGACTCGTCACATTTTTGATTGAGATCCAAAGATAATTTTCTCCCTCTCTATATATAAGTGTTTATATGGCATTAAACTTAGTTGACAAAAATAATTAACAAATTTTAGTATTTAGTAATATGATTTTTAAAGTATTTAAAATAGCTATCTATAAAAAAGAGGGATCCTTTTAAGAGTGGTTTAATAGGTTATTGTATAAAATGCAAACAGCATTAATGTAATAATTTTATTTATCATTTCTACCTACTTAAATAGTATAATGGAGGTACCACTCATTAACAGATTAAAATTTGAAGTGCCTAGAACCAAGTTTGAACCCATCTAATTACAATCCTAACGTATATAATTTAATACAACCTAACTAAGTAATAGAACCTCATAAGGCAATCATAACAAATAAGACTCAATAAAGTAGAATCCGATATAGTACTACTTGAATATAAATTGTTTACAATAAATGAGAATCATAAAAACAATCTACTAGTAGAATGTATTCTTTTATATTTAATAAATTCTTGATGCCAGAAATTTGATGAGGCAGGACTGAGTTTGAATTGCCTTTGACAAAATCTTATCCCACTAATAATATTTATCATAGGGCAGTAAATCCCAATATGCACAGTAGGTTCTAGTGAAAAGATAAGTGGTGATTGGTTCTCTCTCCAAGCTTCTTTCAATGTCCTCTTTGAATCAACACGTTATACTGTGATGTAGTTTAACAACTATTACCAATTTTATAATGCTAGCCTATCTGGATCATGAGCTATCACATGAAATATGATAGTGTGTTTCATACCTGTGGGAGCATGCTAACATTAATACTTTTTATTGTCATTTATTAGACTAGAGATTATCCGCTAATGAATAATATTTCTGCAATGTAATTTTCATTTCATTACTCACGCAAGGTAGGGATTGGTTTTTATCCATTTTTAACACCTTGTGGAGGAGTGTAATCATAAACATATATTACCAGGTACATGTAAGAAAGGTGTAGATCACCAAGATGCATATTTCATGCTGAACCAGCACTCATCAGTTTGCCCAGATCACATTCTCTTACACATAACTTTTATCAGTGTTCAGCATATATAGAAAGCAAATTACTACAGTTTAATTGATGTGTCAAAATTACTGCCCTCACAACTTTTACACAAATCACTTAATGGAAGGATATTAATAATTTTTATTAACCATTCGTTAAATTAGAGATTATCCACTTAAGGAATAATACTTCTATAGAGTAATTTTCACTATATCACTCTCATGCAAGGAAAAGACTGGTTTCTATCCACTTTTAACTGTTATGATGAATGCTGGTTTAGCATGAACTGTGCATCTTCGGAATCATACATCTTTTTTATGTCTTTGGTCATATATATGACTATGATTACAATTCTCCACAAGGTGCAGAAAATGAATAAAAATCAATCCCTACCTTGCATGGGAATGGTCTACTGAAAATTACACTAAAGAAATATTTATTAATGCTAACATTAAATTTTGTTTTAAATTAGTCAGATCTAAGCATTTGAAATAATTCAAATTATATGGCAGTGAGGCTGTGAGTCACAAGAATGGTTTCAATTGGTTTGCAAAATAGATTTTGTGATGGCAAGGAGAGCATTAAAAACTATCTATGAAGATATGAAACATACTGTCACATTTCATGTTATAACTTGTGATCCAGATGGTCATGTCCTAAATTTTTATGGTGAGTAGTGCTATGTAACACATACATTGATATAGCTAACAGTGCACCTGTTCACTGGAACATAGCAAATATTTTATGATTTTCAAATACATTTCAAGGTTCATGGGTATATGCACAAAAATACATATGCATGTTTGGATGTTACAATAAGATAGAAATGCAAAACATTTAAATAAGATTGTATCTGAAGTTTGCTGAATATTATGATTAACTAATCATATAAGCAAACATTTCTATTATGAAATATGTTAGATTTCACACAATTGTCTTTTCACCACAACCAAGAACAATACCTTTCAAATATGTAAAGATCATTCTCAGTAATTCAAGCATTATAATACTTCAAATATCAAGGGTTGCAGAAAATATCCATTATTTCAACTTAAATTTAAATTCAAAATACTAATAATAGTAAATAACAGCATGAATTAAGAACAAGTTACTGAGGAGTAACATTCATATCCACGAATAACAAAGCAAGTGTATATATCTCAAGTCAGTTAACATCCACAGGAATCAGTCACATTATTGAGGCATGCCTAGTGAAATTTTAGTCAGCTATTTTATACATTATGTAGTGTAGATTTTTTTTTCAAATAACTTTTAATTAATGGGAAAAGTATAATTTTCATGACTACTTTAATATAAAAATGATCTCATTGAGATCATATGATCTGAAAAAAAATGAAATAAACAGTACATGAATAGTAAAGAAGAAAATCTAATCCAATTTTTTTTAGTGGAAAATTTATACACAAATTTTGTAGAAGTTAAAATAAATAAATATGTAAAACACTTAGCATAATTTTAAAACATTTACAAGAATTTCATGCCTGTTATCTTTCTATTTAAAACAACTGGTTCGGGAAATTTTAATATAAAAATATCTGCTCTATTGCTAATTCAAATTTACGCAGCATATACACCCTATACATAAATGTGCAAGACTTAGATGATTATGATAGTTTTTTTTGTTGTTATTGTTTATAATTTAAATTATTTAGTTCCAATTTATCTTTTTACTAAATTAAAATGATGGCAGAAAAGAGAAAAATAAATATTTAGGTTTATGAATATATATTTCATTATGAAGTGGGTTTTTTTCTGTTAATATTAACATCCGAAGATGGACTTCTCAATCTATTAAATCCGTAAAGTATGAACTATTGTATCTATCTAATAACTTTCCTAAAATTGCAAGTAATTAATAACTGAAAATAAGAACTCTTATCTGACTTAAAGAATGCAAATTCAATTATTGATATTTTTTTTATGTAAATGTTTAAGCAATCATTTCCAGTTCTTTTTTTTTGTGTGTATTATATTTTAACTAAAAATGTATTAAATTTAAAGTTGTTTATAGACGCTTGCATGGATTCGTTTGCGGTTAATTATATTTTGGTTTTCATATTTGATCAAAATATATAGACATTCGATAAATAATGATACCTTACGGTGAGTATCGAAATGTATTTATTCGGATGTCTTTTAAGTTATTGGTGACAACGCAAGTATCTTACGGTTGAATACTATTGGGTTACTTATAAGTTTCCCTCTGCGATTGTCGGCATCAATAATTTTGTATTTTGATCATTTATGTTTATTTGAAATGTTTTTGACCATGGAATCTATGTAAGCGATCTATACCCAACATTTTAAAGCAAATCTGTGCGATCTATTGAAAATAGTAATTTAAATTTTTTAAAAAAAAAATATTAATGTTAAAATCTAAAAATAAATTTGATCTTCAATTTTAAATGTGCGTTAATAAAAATCTATTTGTGTGTTAATTACTGGCAGTGGCTTCTTTTGTTTTATTGTTCTAAATATTTAATATATACTTTGAGAATAGAAGTCTATTGAAACTTATAAATGTTTTAAAATCTCTGCTACTCCCTGAGCTAGTGACATGGGCTAACGACCGGATGCAAAAAAAAAAAAAAAAAAAAATTTTTTTTTTTTTTTGACTTACGTATCTGCCTACTTTATAAATTTTTCTAGGTTCAAATGCCTAGATGGCGCCCCGTAGTGCAGTTTACGTAAGTCTCCTTCCCCGATCGTTAAAATGGCGCCCAACGTGGGGCCATCTTTAATAAACCACGAGTGCCCTGAGAATGTTAAAAATAAATTATGCCAGTAAGATTTTTCTTTAAAAATGAGTATATATATTTGTGTATTAACGTAATGTTATAGTTCGATATTTAATAAACCACGAGTATCTATGAAGCCAGTAATATTTTTTTGAAATAAGTATATATTTTTTGTATTAACGTATAGTTATAGTCCGATATTTAATAAACCACGAGTACATTGAAAATGAAGCCCGTAATATTTTTTTTGAAATCAGAATATATTGTTTGTATTATATAAAGTTATGAAGTTTGTGTAAAAAGTACTGCCAGTAAGAAAATTGCGTATATGTAGAAATAAATGCGAGGAATAAAATGTAACAATTAATATAAATCATAATTTAATTAAAAAAAAAAGTCTAAAATCACGTAACTTCTTTGACTTGCCTAAGTTAATAATGAAATGTAGGGAAAAGGGAACACTTGAGGGAGGAGGTGTAATCTCAGCTGGGGTGAAAAGGAAAGAATAGTCAGCATTTTTTCTTGTAATTACTAACCAAAGTTATGTCTTTTCATTAATAACCAAAGTTTTGTCTTTTTAAAAAAAAAATTAGTATAATCAATTTGTGTAACGTCAGTACTAACACTAAGTAAATTCTTTTTTTTTTTTTAATGTTTTTGTTTTTGAGGAAGTTTACTGATATGTAACGGAATATATGCCGTTACATTATTTTAAAATGAAAATAAAAAGATCGTAAATAAAATTTGATTTATTAAAAAGAAAAAAAAACTTAAAAAACTGAAAATTAAAAGTTGTTTAATATATATAGATCGCATGATGGACAACTTTAAAACTATTTTAAAAAATAAAAATATTTGAATGTATTTTTTTTTGTTGTAAAAAAAGTAAGAATATAATAAAGATTGATTTGTTAAAAATAGAAATAATGTTGATTTCTATAATCTTAGAAAATGGAAATGATTGTCTTATTAATTAAATGATTGTTCAAAAGCAAACTAGCCCAAGAGGCATTTAAAATAAATTAAAGGGTCAGATAAGAGAGTACAAAGAAATTAAATGACCAATGCAAACACCAGAAATGTCAGCACGGACCGTAATTGAAACACCAGAGGATTAGTGACGTCTTGCCGGTTGAATCCAAAGATTGGATGATAAGAGACTAATAAAAATATAAAAGCCAAATTATTATTATAATTGTTATCTGAGAGCTGACTATGAATAGATCGTTATAACTAGCTATATTGCAGATTTTCACGATGTGGAAGTCTGCAATAAATTTAATTTTCCGGACAACCAGTTGAGGCCTCTGGATGACAGTTCCTGACCAAATGCATGGCAAGTCGCAGTTTCATTTCAAAGGACAAAATCTACGAAAGTGATCACGAAGATGGACTTCTCAATCTACTAAATCCGTAAAGTATAAACTATTGTGTCTATCTAATAAGAACTTTCCTAAAGTTGCAAGTAATTAATAACTGAAAATAACTCTTATCTGACTTAAAGAATGCAAATTCAATTATTGCTATTTTTTTATGTAGATGTTTAAGCAATCATTTCCAGTTCATTTTTTTTTTGTGTGTGTATTATGTTTTAACTAAAATGTATTAAATTTAAGTTGTTTATAGACGCTTGCATGGATTCGTTTGCGGTTAATTATATTTTGGTTTTCATATTTTATCAAAATATATAGACATTCGATAAATAATGATACCTTACGGTGAGTATCTAAAATGTATTTATTCGGATGTCTTTTAAGTTATTGGTGACAACGCAAGTATCTTATGGTGAATACTATTGGGTTACTTATAAGTTTCCCTCTGCGATTGTCGGTATCAATAATTTTGTATTTTGATCATTTATGTTTATTTTGAAATGTTTTTGACCATGGAATCTATGTAAGCGATCTATACCCAACATTTTTAAGCAAATCTGTGCGATCTATTTAAAATAGTAATTTAAATTTAAAAAAAAAAAAATATTAATGTTAAAATCTAAAAATAAATTTAATCCTCAATTTTAAATGTGCGTTAATAAAAATCTATTTGTGTGTTAATTACTGGCAGTGGCTTCTTTTATTTTATTGTTCTAAATATTTAATATATACTTTGAGAATAGAAGTCTATTGAAACTTATAAATGTTTTAAAATCTCTGCTATTCCACTGAGCTAGTGACATGGGCTAACGACCGGAATCAAAATTTAAAAAAAAAAAAAAAATTTTTTTTTTTTGACTTACGTATCTGCCTACTTTATAAATTTTTCTAGGTTCAAATGCCTAGATGGCGCCCCGTAGTGCAGTTTACGTTAAGTCCCTTTCTCCGGATCGTTACAATATATATATATATATTGTAACCTCTACTCTCTTCACTTGTTCACTTTATTATATTTATAAATGCCCAGGTGCCAATTCTATACAAGATAGAATAAAATTTATAATTGTAAAGATTCTTATATTGTAATTACTATATGGCTTAGCTCAGTTGAGGTTATAGGATATGGTCTTTATATAGGATGCAAATAAGAGTAATAAAACATTTATTAATAACAATTCTGTAACACTAATTTAATCATATGCCACACATTTATTTAATTATAAAACTATTGCAAAATTATCAATTATCATATTTAATATAGGATAGATAATGATGAGGATCAGGTATCTTTTTATCTACATCACCACCTATTCTAAGCAAAGTAGAATATATTATTAGCACTGTAATATGGTGATTTATCATCTCCAGACAGATTAAATAAATTGACTTCTACTGGCAAATCTATATATTTTAGGGCTATGCTATGTTAACCGTATATGTGTGTGTGTGGAAATGGAGAATTGAACGTAATCCAGCAATTCATATGGGCTAATAATTAAATAAAACATTTATTAAAAATAAAATAAAAGACAAAATAAATAATAATAAACAACAAAAAAAATATATTATTCTATGCATTGCTCTTATAGTAAAACCAAAATTGACTAATATTTAATATACGAATCATATATTTTCGAATATGTGTGCTTTTATATCTTAAATATGATGTATTTTTAAAACATACTTTTTATTAGCTTATTTATAAACTTGGATGATGCCATAAATCAATCATCTTTTATATATATTATAAAATTTATACAACACTTATCTGTTATAATCAGTGTATATCATCTAACACTTAACTATACAAGAATAAAGAAAGGCAGGGAAAAACAATAACCAAATACTTATACTTATATACGTGAGGGTTAAATAATATCTCCAAACTCAATCTAAATAATCTAATCGTCCCTTGACCATTTCTACCTTCAACTTATAACAGACAAGGTTTTAATTCTTTATTTTTTTAAATAAACTTCATTAACAAAATTGAAGCATAATAAATATAATTTTTTTTTAAAATAATAATTTATAGCATCACACACACATCCGAACATCTATAACCACCTATAATATAATTTCTAGATCATATAAAATAATAAATAATCATATTATAATGATATGAAGTTACATTGTTTTGTTTTGTTTTTTTAAAAAAAAAATTGGTTATACATTTATTATAAGTAATAACGAAAATACTTATCAATATCTCATCATTACATGTTGATTTTTTTTTTAAACAAAATTGAAAGTTGAAGGAAACATACATATTAGTTTCAAAGATAACAGTAAATTATAACATAAAAAAAAAAAAAATGTCTATCCATTGTTAAAGCATAATTTGTTAAGAATGACAATAGTTTTTTTTTATCCTAGAATTCCGTTATAGGCGTGATAAATGACATTTGCATGCATTGGAATTATTTTGTTATATATGCGCGATTAGCAAAGTTATACAGTATAAAATTATCTTCTTGATATAAGATTAAATAGATAAACTTTTTTATTTTAAATTTTATTTTGTAGAATATTGATAGAAAATTCTTAAAATTGAAAATCAAGCGTTTAATTATAGCGTCTAATAAAAAACTTTTAGCTAGCTTTATTTTAAACAATTTTGCCATTTTAATATTATTTAGCTTTGGTAATACTTTAAAATAAATCATAATAATTTAGCTTACATATCATCCAGGCATTTTGAAAGTAGTGAATTTGGACCATCGTTTGGCAGAAATTTGGAGGCTGGTATCCCTCTGGGGTGTTTATCTCCTCATTTTTATATCATTCCAGTAGTATAATAACAAAAATTCTCCACAGGTATATTATTAGAATCCTTGCAGTGTTTTTTATATAATACTCTTAGAGAGTTATTGAATCTTTTAAGTTTTTTTACATTTTCTTCCTTGGAACTTTTTTTTTTTACTTTTCCTTCAAGTTTTAAACTCTATGTCTTTCTCCACTCACGCCCTCTGTGTTTTTTTTTTATTACAATCAACTTTGGAAGTGTGCCAGAATTTTACTTATAAAATTTTAACAATACAATATTTGAAATAGAATAAACATAATAATAATAAAAAAATTAAATATCAAATATTAATTTATAAATGTTATTCACCAATATACAAATAATCTTTATCATTTTTAAGTATTAGATTATGAACAATATATAATTAGTAAATAATAAATAAAATATAGGAAAGAAAATTCTAATTAATAATATATCTATGTATCTGCTTATTATGACATGTAAATTTTTCTACTACATACAAACATCCCTAATATTGGTCATCCTCCTCTTCTACTACCAAACACATATAATCCAAAACTCTACCAATCAGTACACCCAATTAAAGTTTTAATTTTTTTAAATCCTAATTTTAACTAGCAAATTACATCTTAATTCATTTTTCTCAGATAATTAACTTTAGCCATTGTTAGCACAAATGTGAACTTCCCACATTTCTTCCTGGTGCCAACCTGGAAGGTCACAATATATATATATATGTGTGTGTGTGTGTGTGTAATAAGACACACACACCCGTATGTTAAGCAGAGTAATTATCTTTTTAAAATATTAATAGCTGAATACACTTTCAGCGCAATACATCACAGGGCAAACAACTATTAAACAAAAAAATATATATTGTAACCCTATTTTAGAATGTCTAGCACTTGTAACTAATCAACTCCCCATTTTAGGCACTAGATCCTCTTTTGTAACCTTCCTACAACAACTAATCATTCAACCTGTCTCACATACTACTATATTGTATCCTGCTACCTCCAATTAACTAATCGGCCTACACGCTTGAAATAAATCCAACTATGTAACCTACACTACCCGAATCATCAAGAATATACGCCTGAAAAGAAATGTTAAACTAAAGAGATGATTTCTTTATTAAACTAAGCTCGCATAAAACTATAAACTTAAAGAAGATTACAAGGTGATTAATGAATATAATAACTTCTGGTCAAAATCCACAAACAAAATGTTATGAAATGAATTTAATATTTGTCAACCAATAATAAATAATAATTAGATCTATGGAATGAATATGAAATTAAAATTATAAATTAAGTAATAATTAAATAATAAAATGAAATGAGTCTGAGAATGAAGATGTATAAGGATAATGAATGAGTAAGATGATAGTAAAATAAGAGTTAATGGATGATTAAGATGATAATGGAATAAGAGCTAGTGAATGGTGAGTTAATTAAGATAATGAATTAGGATGAAAGAAGAATGAAGAAATAAAGAAAGATTGAAATGACAGATGAGAAGAATGATGATGATGGAAGATGATGTCCAGAACTCTAAACTGATATTGAATTAAATGATAATAAGGTAACTAAATAAAATAGGGATTCCAAGCTTAACAAAACCAGAATATTCACCATAAAGTCAAAACAAGCTATACATTTAATACAAAAGAAGCAATTTACACCTTAAAGTTTGGTTGATTTTTATAAAACAGTGAATATAACATAACTCAAATCCAACTACAATAAATAACTAGATATAAAATTTACCATAAATTCAAATTCTACATTGCAAATTAATAACTTATTCTTCTCAGGGTTTAAACAACTTAAAGATTGTTATGCAAGATATACTTGGGTTGGTGATAGGGATTTTGTCACTACCCAAATGTAATGCACAAAACAGCTCTTAACATAAAATCGAATTAACAACAATATTTAGCAATTCCCAAGAAACTTTATAAACTCCATAACTATTATAAACTTTAAGCTTCAAGAAACATGAATAACTTTTGATAACTAAACACAATAACTTACCAACTTCCTTTTCTCAAATAATTATAAATAATGTGATCAAGATTAATGAATGATGGATCTGCGGGTTCAAATAAACGGATTAAACCAATATTAAGTGTTTATCTTTTAGTATACCACTTAAAATATTATGCACTCTAGGTTAATAATATTTTGATTATTAAGTGATGATGCCTTAGATGTACTCATAAATTATAGGGCTTAACAAAATTATTATGATATACCAACATATAGTTAATTATGCTATATTGATTGATGATGATTTCAATATAATCAGATGATATGTTGATAGCAATAATAATAATAATGTGTGTGGTGATTAGCAATAAGACTCCAGACAACTAAATAAATTTCAATACTTCAGACACACATTGCATGAAATAAGGCAGACATTATATCAAATCAGGTATGGAAAATAATTGGTATCCCCATTGACTATACACATAGTAAATAAGATAAAACTAGTATAGTGAGATTCATATTCTGACTATCATTATTGACTATGTTTTATTATTCTATCTTATAGAATAGGAAGGTTAAACTATTTAAACTATAGTGTATTTAACTCTTTGGGATATGGGCAAATTTTAAAATCTAAACTCAAAATTATAAATTAGTGTATTAGACTACAGCTATTTTATTTATTAGAAGATGATAAGGACAATAATCACATTCTACACAATAATTTATTATAATTTAATATGAATAGACTTAGTGTATTAATGTGGGGACAGACATCAGAAGTCAAATGCATACATGACACTAAAACATTGCCTATGTCCACGACATAATCATTTAATAGTTAACCTATCTTACCGATCCATCGGCGAATCACTGCTTGATGAAAATAAATCAACATTGTCCATGAGCATCTCTTGCTCTTTCATATAGAAGTTCTACAATCACTAGTAAGTTTTGGTTGGTTTGTTTATAAACTGATGAAGATCCTACAACATCATAAAGATACTATTCCAATTAGGCACACACTATCCCTTAATCTAACTTTATCATATCCTTGCTATTTGATTTTGAAATACTAAACTTCACCATACACAGTAGAAAACTAACTATATAACCTCATGAGGGATCAAACAATAAAGGGAGGCTCCACAAAACAACATGATAGTTGTACACTAATATGGCCAATTCTAATACCTTTTCATAGGTATAAAAGTGTGGGCATTGCTCATCACAGGGAAATAGAATTCAGACCATGGATATCATCCTCTCTTGGGATTAACTATACCCTTCTAATAAATTGTTTTGTTTGTCTTATGCTAAAGAATTAAAAGTTTTCATACATAAGAATTTGAATCCTGATATGCTTCTAGACCTGCTTTAAAGTTTTTAATCTGTTTAGTAACAAAATGATTTAGTGATCTTATGCTGCATATTTTATTCTTTTTACCAAAGGTGGCATTATCCAAACGAGGGTCACATGATCCCTTTACTTAAGTTTGCTGTATTAGGCAGCATGATTTTAACAGTAGCAGCCAGACATGGCTGTAGGCATTTGTATCCACTGCCATTGGCTAAACCAAGACTGACACATTTGTCTGGTCACAGTCTTTGAATCAACTAAAGTAAGACAATTCAGATACTCAAATCTTGTAACCCTATTGCAGGTTAATTATACTTATACTTAAACAACTTAATGTTAGCTTCTGGCTGTATTTTTCAAATATTATAGTTTGTTTAATTAACTTTTTTTTTTTTGGATAAAAAGTTTTTAATAATGCATATGTAGATAATATTGACAACTGTATTAAGAATATTTGTAATAAATAAGCAAGTTTTGTTGCTCTTTATAGTACAGATTTACACTATAACGATTGAAATGAAAGTGAAGATCGAATCTAACCGCAAACTACGATATCTGCTCTACAGAGCGCCATCTAGGCATTTAAACCTAGAAAAATTTATAGAGTAGGCAGATACGCGCTGTTAAGATTCCACTTTATTTAAATATTCAGATCATTAGCCCAAGTCACTAGCTCAGTGGAGTAGCAGAGATAATAAAATATAAATTTTATATCTTAAATATAAAAGAATAAAAGCCACTGCCAGAAATTAACACATAAAAATATTTATTTACGCACATATAAAATAACATTTAAATTTTGAGGAATAAATTCAACATTTTAGATTTTTCTATTAATCTTTAGTTTACATTTAACTAAGTTTCAATGAATTTAATATTTTATTTAGATAATCAAGTATGAATAGACTACATAGATCTGCATTTGAAAAGAAAATATTCTTCCCTGATTTAACCTTAGGCAACAAATTTCGCAATCAAACCGGCGCCAATCCATCTGATACATTTATGTATTCAATGTAGCATGAAAATACGACAACACAAAATACTATACTGTCAGGAATGTACATCTGATCAGTAAGTAGAATTAGAGAAGACATTGTCTCTCCACCAACAGGAATGTCACATCTGTTGGTGAGTAGAACAATAAACATAAAACTCCATAGGAATGGACTGCGGTCCTTTGCCGTCTTACAAACCCATCCATAGGCAAACAGAAGGTGTGTGGCGTATATATATATAATCCTGCCCGTAGCGGATCTCATACTACATCTACAATTACACAAATATATCCAATCCATTGAACCAATTCAACTACGAAATAAATAACCTAAGATTACCCTCGCTTAATATAACTTTACAAAACTATATAGCCATTCATGCCCGACTTAAATTTAACATTTAAATACGTTCGCACAGATTATTTTTATACAATTTGTTTTTAAAATGTTGAGTATAGATCGGCTGCACAGATTCCACGGTCAAAAACATCCAAATTAAACACAATCGATCAAAATACAAAATCATCGATAACGTCAATTGCAAAAGGGAATACACAAGGCCCTATGACATTCATCGTAAGATGCCTGCATTAACATCGTTGACCTATATATTCTAATCAAATGTGAAAACTTCAACATAATCAACCGCTAACGAATCTATGCAACATCTATACCCAACCTAAATTTCATCATTTAAAATTTAAACAATAAATAATTTATACAATAAAAAATACAATAAAAAAAAAAAAAAATGGAAATGATTTTTATCAATCGGAAAACATAAAATTAAACATTATTAATTTGATTTTAAACTTAAAAAAGTCAGATAGAAGTTCATAAGCTTGAACGAAAGTTCTTAATTATTTTTAAATTTAGAGTTCATGTCCATATAGCTTATGGTAGATGAGTCCAGGTTTCTGCTTTTAATTCCCGCGACGCCTCCATTGGAAGATAATGTTCTGGAGATGGCAATAGCTGGTTCAAGGTATCACAGTCTTTTCATTTTTTTTTTTTAAATAGAGAGTGTGGTATGTGCGTCCTACCACATCTCTCAAACACAAAACGCTGGAACTCCCAGAAAAAACTGTATTTCCCTTTTTATATTATCCACACGGATTCAATCAACAAAACGTCACTAATCCATCACTTTCGTTAGGGTCCGAGCTAAGGCTTGGTGCTTCCATTGGTCAAGCTAATTCCTCTTTATTTTCTTATCTAACTTTCATCAGATCATTTTAATTATACAAGAGCCCAAGGCTAGCTTGCTTTTCAAACAATTTATAAACAATCATTTCCATTTACAGATTACAAGAATTAATTAATATCTGTTTTTATTTTTAAATATTGTACTTTTTCTTATAAAAAGTACGTTCAAATACTTATTTATTTGTTTGTTTTTTTTAAAAAAAAATATTTTTAAAGTTTGGCATCTGTGCGAATGTATATATGTTTAACAAACATTTTAATTTTAGCGTTTAGTTTTTTACTTTTATTTGCGAACTTTTAAGTTTTTATTTTAAATTAATGTAACGACATATTTATATATCATTACAACACCTAATATCAATAATCTTAACATAAACCAGCATATCACTTTATTATTTAACCTAGACAATAGGCTACAAATAAATGCACTGTATTTTAGTGTCATTTATAGTAAAAATGAATAATCAATGATTACTAGATGGTAATGGATTTAAATCCCAACACCAGATCTACTTCTAGTTTTAGTATTATCGATGAGCACCTTTTTCTTTTTTTTTACTGTCAAGCTTAAAACCTAAAATTCAAAAAAGGGTACTGTTCTATTAGCATGTTGATACCACTTGATCCCATCCAAATGCACATAAATATGCTATTTAGTGGGCCATGCTACAGTTAAAGCAAATAGCCACAACTTTTTTTTTCTGTTGTAACTAACAGCTTGCTTTGTTTTGTGCAGTTTGAGTGAGTGCACACAATCCTATCTTTTACCAATATTAACACTTCGCTACTATACCATTTCAGGGTGGGTGGATTTAAAGTTTGCAAAACTATTGCAATCAGCATTCAAAAGCAATTGCGATACAACTTACCTAACATAGTATTAAAAAGTAATAATTATAAGCTCATTACCCTGTTTCCAAACCCAACATGTGAGATGTAAATAATTAGAAATGGTTATGGGAAACCACAATTTCACTGCTCTCCCAAAAAAAGTCATGGTTTGTGAGAACACCTACGAGAATTAAAATGCCTGACTTTAAAATTTCTCGTAGTTATACCCAGAGACAAAAAGAAATTGTTAAAAGAATACATTTCTTAATTTAAAAAAAAAATAATAATAAATAATTGAGTTGGAAATTATTAATCATTATTAATAGGTGTGCCATTAATGTTATCCACCATACCTTAGTCACATATTCTTTCAAAGATAGCTATTGAAATAAATAAAGATTAATTTTCCTTTTCAAAAATGACAAAAAAAAAAGGTCAAATACAGTTCAATAATTAAAGCATTTTCATTTCTTCCACCATGATGTAGTTAGTTATCTATCAAACAATGATAGTAGACTTTTTAAAGTTTGGGGGGGGGGGGTTTGCGCTGACATACATGGGGAATTCTACTAGAATAGAATATTTGCAATAATGTCTGTTAATTGATAAGTTTTAATTCTTGCAGATGTGAAAAGCATACCATCCCCCCCATTGCAGGACTAATATGAATTTGTAGACACTTGTTAAAGATTTAAATTTATCATCATAAAATTGTTAATTGAATAAATTTACAGTAATTTATTAAGGAAATCAATCAATGAATTACGTTAACTCGTATAATAAAATCTCTGACTGTAAAATTTCTCGTAGTTAAATCCAGAGACAAAAATAAATTATAAAAAGAATTACAGTAATTTATTAAGGAAAATAAATGAATTACATTAACCCATATGATTATTTTTATTATTATTTTACAAATAATGTGGTGTGCCTGGTAACATTATGTGCGTTTTCATAGAAACCACACCATCAAGCAGTATCAACACATTAATAGAACAGTACCCAAAAAAGTTTAAGGATTTGAAGTCTGGCTAGTATCTTTTATAAGTTATATAGATCTGATTTTAAATCAGTAACTGTTTTTTAGTAATCTTAGTTCTTTTCTAATTTTAGGCATAATTTTTGCCTGACAAAGCATGCATATACCTACATTATATCATTTATGCTCTTAACTCACACAGTATGATATAAACAATAGCAGCTCTGCTTTAGCGCCATCTACTGTAAATTTAAGTAATAATTGATATAAAATAAACTGATTTCTCTTATTACAATCTAGTTTATATGTATATAGATTAATGTTATTTGTATTCTTTTTAAATTTCATTATTGTGAACAAGAGCCGTCATTGTCTCATTTAAATCTCACAAAAAAGTGTATCATTATAAATGCTAAATTGAATATGAAATATTAATAGCTGTGCTAAGAATATTTTTATTAAGTGAGAAGGGAATTTGTATTTTTTATGTTGTTAATCTCTCTACCTAATCCAAAAATAAACATCCAGAACACATAGTGTGTGAGATTAATTGATCTGTAAACATTTTCAAGGGTCATCAATATTCCATATTTAATTTTGCATTTTATAGTAATTGCCAATCCATTTAAAGTTCTGTAATTGTCTCTGTCTTCAAAAATAATAAATACATCATATGAATCTATTTATATAAAAAGTTATGTCTCTATCATGATGTGATAGATGGTGTTAGCGTAGCTAATGAGATTAGGTTGTGATTGAAACTTATATGAGATCTTTTTCTAATTTTGACGGATAATGATTAATTATATTAAAAGTGTACATCTGCACTCCCAATGATATGCCAAAATTCACTCCTCATTTCATTCAGTGAATTATAAATACATATAATAAACTTTTTCTTTAATCAATGTTCAAAATGTTTCGGCCAATTTATTATAATAAATTTTAATATCAGATAAAGGACATTTCACATAAAAGACTGCTGAAATAAATTAACAATTTTGCCATTTGATTTAACTGTTGCATATATTTGCAGTAAAATTTATTTTATTTTTGCAAGTTGTTATCATCCGAATTAATTGATATATAAGATCTTTGCAGACTGATTAAAGAAAGTATTCCTGAAAGTATCCAATTTTGGCATTAGTAGTTGTGAAATTGTTTCTTTATTTCAGCATTCCCTGTTATGAAGTGTCTAAATTGTTTGACATTAAAATTTATATATATATATTTAAACATAATGACAAATACATGCCCATACATATTATAATATGCATATAAACATCATATTCCATTCTTACATTTTATATGAATATATTTTCAGGCCTGGGTATATTATTCCATCAGCCATTGCATATGGAATCAAGCTAATAAATCCAATGTTCAGAGGATACACCCAGCAGGTAAATTTGAATAAATTTTAAAAAGCATATGTTCATTGCATTTCAATATATTTTAAAATGAAATACAAATTAGTTATAAAGTCAATTGCTTAGAAGGTTAAGTAGTATTTGATCATCAATATTATAGGATGAGTTCAGCTAGGAATTTATCCAATAATATTTAGCTTTTGAATCCCAACTTCCACTTTTATGCTAATTCATCAGGGCAGAATTCTTTAAAATTGTTCCTGCAACTATGTCAAGTTAAAGTTGTAATAATTCTTGTAATATATTCTCAGAAATATTGTCTGATAATCAGTAAGTCTTTTGATTTTAGTTTCTTTCACAGTAGGATCTAAATATATCTAATCAAAAAAGATGAACATAATAAATGACCTGACTTCTTGATCTACTTATTTAATTATTTCTTACTAGTTGATATACATAGGTCAGAAGATACAAGACATTCTCCTAATAATAAAAGCAACTGGTGAGAAACCATGTTATTGGTGAGTATAAGTATGCAAATATCAAACGTCTTCTAATTATGACAAATACATGAGAATGGCATAATGAAATGAGCAGAATCTTCAGTTTCCAGATCAGCATTTTAAAACTATAGACAAAAGTAATTCAAAAATTTGAAAATGCCAAATCTTTTTACATTATATCAATTAATATGGATTTAAAAAAAGTGGAATGGCATTTTTGCTCGGCAGTTCACAAGAAATTCAAGTGATAGAAATGCCAGAACTAGGATCAATCTGAGGATCTTTACTTCAGAGTCTTAAAGTAGCACTGCACTAAACTTCAGTGGGCAAAAACCATTTAGGACAGTTGTTTAGTGCAGTAATAAAGAGTTAGACTCCAAAGCATAAGGTCCTTGGATTCATTCTAGTTTTAGCATTTCCGGCACTCAAACTTTTTATGAACTTCCAAGCAATAAAGCTATTTGATTATTATTTTTATTTAATATGGATTCAAAATGTATGAAGCAGGATGCATTTTTATATATGCTAATAAGGACTTTATAGAGCTGTAGTAGTACAAACATCTGTGATCTCTAATTACTTGAGTTCAAATCTGAGATGAGTGAACTTGGAAATTTATTTTAACAAGCTTAGGATTTTTTTCAGGTAGATGGCCCATAGCCAATTCTTTAACTATTTAATATTGATTGGAAAATTGGTATTTAGCTTATTCTAGCTATAGGATAAAATTGGGGTGTAAAGTCCCTTGTACTCTCATTTCCCATCAATTGAGAAGTTGGTAGATAATTCTTTCCCGTTCCCTGCTTCTCTGTGAAGTGCTATTGGAGAGATCTTTTGTTCTTTAGTAGATGATTTAAAAACTGTTTTATTATTGAATATATATATAATAAGAAATTTAAAACCAGAGAATATCTTTAAAAAACAAGAAATTTTCGGGGGAGGAGGCACTAGGAGGGCATCTAATTAAAGTAAATAATAATAGCTTTAAACTTTTCTGTACATGTTATCTGAAAATGATTAAGAATATGAATATTTACTAAAGATATTTAAATAAATAAACAAATTAAGTACTCAAATTCTTGTTAAATCTTGATTTTATTTCTGAATCAACTTAAAATGATTATTATTAAATAAATACAATTTTAAATGTCTTTTATATTTCTAAGTCAGTTCAGGAATAAAATCAAAATTTTTCCAGAATTTAATGACATTTGTGTAATTAATTTGTTTATTTATTTAAATTTATTAATTCAAGTTGTTAACAGAAGATATTTGAAGAAAAGATTCCTACATATTTTTATTTAACCAATTATATAACCAAATCATTATAGAGCTATTTCTTATAATAATATGAGTGAGAATTTTGTATTGTCATAGTTCACAATTAAGAATCTTATATCTTGCTTAATTAATGATGAATAAAGGATGTTTAAATGCTTTTATTGATATTAATATAAAGTATTCAGAGCTTCAATCTCTCCCCAACTAGATATAAATAACTTGCTAAGGTTTGCAGTGTTTGGGGAGCAGGGGATTGTGGCTATTAATGTGTTACATTATGTTTCATACCATAAATTTCGAATATATTGTTAATGTGTAAGATATTTAGAACTACAAGAGAAATTGGATACACTTATTCTTAGGAGTGAATATATATTATAATGGGATGGGATAATCTGATGGTCAACCTGGGGTGATGGAAAACCATCGTTACCAAATAAAATATGTTATTTCCAATAATAATGAAATTTACAAACAAGTATAATATTTTAAGTGAGAGCATGAGAGATCTTAATATTAAAGTAAGATATTACTATTGAAATATAAATATTATAAGAGCATGAGATCATGTAATGAAATTAGTTAATTAACTCCTTAGAGTAACTAAAATATAATTAGGCACAAATTCATCAGCATTATCAATAAGTAAAAGCAAGTACAAGTAATACTCAAAACCAATAACTATTCATCATCATGAAAGATTAGAAATCAAAAATAAATCAATAGTCAATCTTGTCATGATCTGCAATTGGTCTACTATAGACCAAGCTAACTATTGAACCTTTGCCAGCTTGGATTATTTATTTAAACATAATGTGGATGTACAAACTAAGTGCTCATCTATCAGAATACATAATAATCAAAACAATAATGGTGGGATATTAAAACATGCTGATCATCATCAATGTTCTAGCTACATTAATGTACTGGCCAACTGTAAACTTAATTTTTAATAAGACTAAACTAAAATAAAATGATAGTGCATGAGCTTTAAAGAATACACTCTTAGCACTGACCAGCATGAGAGGATCATGATGATGGGTGGGAATATCATCATCATTATTGAATGCCCACGAACACTAATATACATTCCCCTTTATATATCAGGCCGTTATAGCTCAGAGAACAAGCTTTATCACTATGATGACCAAGAGATGATGCAAATATAATATTCTAAAAACACTTTAGAATTAAATCACTGTAATAATTTTAACAATAACATAAGTTTATTAATAACAATATAAAAAAATTAAAGTTAAGGTCTTTAGAATACGGCTCTACACATATAAGCCTTCTGATTTTGATTGATATACAAAATTCAAATTATTAAATTGATTACAATACTTCTTGATATGTTTTTACACAACACATATATTGATATGCACACGGATGTGCATTTATAATATACAATGAATACATATTATTTGAATTGACATTTAATAATAAAAAAATGATTAAAATTTACATATGTATCTATCTGACACACATTGATATTTGCACCCAGATGTGTAGTACATGAATATATTTCCATCGTCATACAAAATACAATAAGTGATTAAAATTTACCTATATGTGTTGATTAATATAAAAACAAAATTCAATTTATTACATTTTGATATACATCTATGTTCCACTATATAATACATATATAATCTGCACACTTATGAGATATTAATTTATTAATATAACAAATTTGAATTTGTCAAAATAATAAATGATAATTTTTATAACATGTAACTAATTATTGATTTAACATATATGTTGGG
The DNA here is from genome assembly GCA_028023455.1 of Epiperipatus broadwayi. NCBI lineage: Eukaryota > Metazoa > Onychophora > Udeonychophora > Euonychophora > Peripatidae > Epiperipatus > Epiperipatus broadwayi. The sequence goes on along the minus strand of JAQFVV010006308.1, from coordinate 456,305 downwards.
CATGTATATGCATACACTGACATTTACATATTTTAATTTATCACAATATTATCTTTTTCGTAATTAATTCAATATTGAAAGTATATAGATTAAATTTTATATAGATGAAATGATTTAAAATTATTAGTTTCTCTTTTTATAGTCAAAGTTCTATCAACTTTTTTTTTTCTTTTAAAAATATAAAGTCAATGAATTAAATCTTTACTCCTAGATTTTTAATCCAAGCAAATTTATTACTTGTGTTATTCTTAATTAATTATAAATGTCTTTTTTTAAAAATATATACTCCAGCAAATTTCTTTTTTTTTTTTTTCTACCTTAAAAGATTTTGGAGTTTTAGAAGTGTCTATGAATCAGTCATTTTATTCCAGAAAAATTTTACTTGCCTTCTTTTAAAATATATAGATTTTTTTTAAATGTCATTTTACCAAAGAAATTATTTAAAATTTCGTTATTTTTTTATTATATATAACACTATCAGTCTCAATATATATATATCACCATCACAAACCACATTTAACTAATTATAATGTCTTTAAATTTAAAATGCAGATTTAAAAATTTTCTTTTTCCATTAATAAACGATTTAAACTAATTTCATTCTATATATAAATATAACTTCTAAAATGTCATTTTTATCAAGGAAACTATTTAAAATTTCATTGTTATATACAACACTACTCATCACCAGCTGTATATATGTTTATCTGTGCTCTGCATATAGACACAGCAGCATATGTATAATTAATTTTTCATCCACTGGTTTCTCTGGGAAAGGTATAGGCTAGGTTATCATCATTGAGATAAGTATAGTCCAGGTAAGTTGGTCTGCAGTGATCTCTCTTCTGTCTAGGGTTTGATGGGCTTCAGGTCAGCAAGATGTCCACATTTGTATAGTCTAATTGATCCATTAGAAGTAGGTCTGGCTTCAGGTGAATCAAAACTTCTATAGCTGCTGGACTTGCCCCTTTTCCTTCCTATAAATCTTCATGGGTGTTCTGTATAATTCTTCACTAACTTTGCTAGCCAACTATATGTTGCCAACTGCTTCTCAAAAATTTTTAAAACCAAAACTCTTCAAAAAAAAATACCAGACTGTTCTAATCTTTTTATAAATAAACTCTTTTTATAAGAGTAGATGTGACAAAAACACATATTAATTAAAAACTATTTTTTATTTAATATTTTCAAATCTTTGCCTTTTAATTAAAAGCTTCTTTTGGAAGCGCTTTGAAATTTTACCAAAATTGTGAATTACATATTTTTATTTGCAGAATTATATACAAGCATTAATTAAAAGAATTCAATAAAAATATTTATTAGTCCTTTTTTAAATGTTTAATTTATAATAAAATTCTTTTTTTAAATTCAGAATTACATGTAGAAAATATTTACAAATTTTTTTGTCTGTGTTTATTTTTTACTTTTCCTTTCAACGTAATATATATTAGTGCACACGCTATGCTATTGTATGCTATGTAACAGTCCTGTTACAATATATTATAACAGGTCTGTTATATGGCACACAATAATATAATGTGTGTGCACAAATGTGTATAAAGTAAAAAGGAAAAGTAGAAATAAACAGACATAAATTTTTATAAATATTTTTCTACATTTCCTGGAATAAAATAATAATAAGCAAAGGGTTAAATAATGCTCAATTTAAAATAAAACTTTATTATGAAATAAATATTTAAAAAAGTCTAATAAATATTATTATTGTTCTGATTTTGAATTTAAAAACAAGCTTGCATACATTATCTATGTAAAGTTTTCTCTTATCTATTTTGAAATCTTTTTAATTACTTAAGTAGCTTTTAAGTAAAAGTGATTTGAAGAGAGTAAAAACATGTATATAGATCACACCTTTGATCAAATTCCAAATGATTAAAGTTAATTGAAATCAACTTTTTCCAATCACACTTTGATAAAAATTTCAAGCTTGTTTTCAAAAGGGATTAGAAAGAAAGAAAAATCCACTGTTTTTAAATTTAGTGTTGTAATCAGCTCAAATGAGTCTATAAAAAGAACTGATAAAAATATCAGTCAGTCTGGCTTTAATATTTCTGAGAAGTGGTTAGTGGAAGAACTAGCTGCAAAGTTGGCTAAAATATTTTGTGAAAAGTTAATAACTAGCAGAGACAACAGTAAAGCTAGCTGCAGAGATGGCTATTAGAATTTATACAGAGAACTGCCATGAGGGTGTAAGGAAGTACCTGCTCTTCAGTTCAATAGTGCAGTTTGAATTCACACAGAGGAAAATGACCCACTTCTTTGTATTGAAATTCATAGCCTTAATGATATTCTGGAAAACAGCTTGCTGACCAAATCCTAGTCTAAGTGAAACCAATTACAGAACAATCCTTATCTGGACTATATCAATGATAAACCAGCAAGCTCACCAAGAGAATTCCTGGGATGGATGAATAATTAATTACATGTATGCTGTGTCAGCTGTGTGCAGAGAAGTACAGATAAACATATATAAAATGGTGAGTGGCTTTACATATAACGAAAATTTAAATAATTATTTTTGAAAGACATTTTAAAAGTGATAGTGATATATATATATATGGAAACAGATATTTTAAATAATTTATATAGTGAAAATGATATTTAAAATCTATATTGTTAAAATTAAAGACTTCTAATTAATCAATCAACAATAATCCTTACAAAACTGATATTGTTTATTTTTAAAAGAAGAAAAAGGAAATTGTAATAAGATAGAATTTGATAATTGATTCATATCATTTTTTTTTTTGAAAGAAAAAGAAAATACTCTGACTATAAAAAGAAAACTTTTTATGAAAGTGTTTAGTATACATATGAGTATGAAATTTATGCATATTTTCCAAAAAAATTAATTATGAAAATATATTATTACTGTTAAATTAAAATATGATGTAAATGTCAGTGTACGCATACACACACACACATATGTAAATTTTAACATTTATAGTATTTTTTTATACACACATTCTACTGCATATTTGTCTGCGCATATATGTCAATACTATACAAATTTTAATCATTTTTTTTGTCATTATTAAATGTCAATTGAAATATATTCATATAATTGTAAAATGCGCAGCTGTGCTCATATATATTGTTATATGTAAACCATTATATAGTAACTTAAATTTTATATATTAATCAGTAAATTACAATGTGATAATTTGAAATTTTGTATAGTAATCAAAATCAGAAAGCTTATATGTGTGTAGTCTTATTTTTATAGACCTTAATTTCAATTTATTGAAATTGTTTTTATCAACTCTTGGTCACAAACAGTAATAGAGCTTATGTTTTCTGAGCTAGATTCAAACATGGGATGAATGGTGATGTGTATTTAGTACTTTTGGGCATCCAGAGATGATCAATCATCATCCTGGTTGGCGCAAAAGAGAATACTCTTTAAAGCTCCTGCACTCCATTTTATTTTAGTTTAGTCTTATTAGAAATTAATGATCTAAGCATTGATGATGATCAGCATGTTTTGTATTCCAGCATTATTGTTTAGATTTTCTGGTTATGCATTCTAATGGATTAGCACTTAAGTGGTATGTCCAAATTTATGTTTAAATAATTGCCCAAGCTGGCAAATGTTCAATAGTTAGCCAGATCTACAGAAGACCCATTTTCAATCCTGTCACCAGATTGACTGTTGATTTATTGTATTGATTCATTTTAATTGTTGATCATTTCATGATGATGAATGGTTTATTTTGAGTATTACTTATAATTACTTTTACTGGTTGATGGTTAATTGTGCTTGTAGTTGCTCTTCTGAGTTAGCTGGCTGATATTTCAGAGATCTTTAGATCTCATGCTCCCCTTAAATATATCTTACTTATATATATACTTTTGTAAATTATTGATATTTCATTTTGTATTTAGTAGCCAAATTCTGAATTATGAATTCGACAATGCAAGATTCTCATTTGTATTATTATTTGTTGTGGTTTTGGAAAATGTAAAAAATTTATCTAAAAAAAAAAAAGAAGAAATTAGAAGATGATTCTAAAAAATGAATAGTTATAAGTTCAGTAGTTTTCAACTAGTATTTTTTCCAAATTATTGTAATTTGTAAAATGTCATATTTTCAGTTAACAAGATTAAAATTTACATTAATGTAACATTTGTAGATAAATAAATAATATTTCATTCAAAGTAAAGCATAAATCTTTTTTCAGCAGCAAGTTATTTTTTTCTCACCACATTTATGTCACCTAGTACAAGTTTTAGGAGTCAGTAGATGCCTGATGGTTGTGTCCCCTTGTAGATTTCAAGATCTATCCTGCATATTTGTTTGACAGGATATTTAAAAATTTTTCATGATGAATTAAAGTCATTTAGAGTTATGCTTAATATCAAATTAGTAATTTGATAGGTTGTTATATTTAATTAACATTTGTCAAAAATGATTTGGAACTAAAAAGATTCAATGGTAATGTTTTTTTATGAGTTACTTGTTAATTTTTTTTTAGATATCTTTAATTATTAATACAATTTAAATATAATGATAATATCATATTATGTATAGATTATTATTTAGTTTTGTACATTATTGGTTTTTTTATTTATTGGAATTGACTAAAAGTTTTTAATTATTTTTAAAATTTATTTTAGGATTCGCAGGAGTTCCTGCGCTGCTTTATGGACCAGCTACACGAAGAGTTAAAGGAACCTGTTCAAGAAGGTTTCTTTGAAAACCAAACTCCTAAACTTAGTCTTCGACATTCCAATAATGACTCTGATGAGTCTAGCAGTCAGTCGGAAACTGAGTATGAAACATGTGACTCTGGTCTAAGCAGCGATCGTAGCTCCTGCAATGATGACGGTTGTGAAGATATACAAAATAAGCAACAACTTAATTCAAAATTTCTTAAAGATAGCACCTTGTGCCCTGAAGATGGTTCAGTTTGTGTAAGTAAGCTTGAAACCGATAGTGGAATTTCAACAGGCACTGCATCTAATGCAGACTCACTCACGATAGACTCTAAAGAGACGTCTGAATTTATAGATGCAATTTCTGAATTACCTCAAGTAAAAGATTCTCTAAGGCCAATTACACATTTGCCTTTAATAAATTGGTCATTGAATGGAGAAAGCCCGCCTAGCAATCACCCATTGTATAAAAATCAACTTCTGCCAGTTAAATGTAAAGGTACAAGTTATATTTATATGTGTATTTATAGTTATATTTATACATTTGTAAAAAAAAAAAAGTATATACGTATTTTGTCAGTTAAATATAAAGATAAACTTACATATGTAAGCATAAATATACTTAAATAGAAAGTTAGGCTGTTATTTCTGATAGGGAGATTTAAGTCATCAAACTTCTAGCTCAACTGATAATCGAAATTTGATCTTAGAAATACACATATTGTGAGAGTTATTAATAAGTTCGATATCTATTTGATTAATTTAAGGCTTTCGAAAGGATGGAGCTCTCAGCAGGAATAATGGGACTTAATTGATTTTTTTTTCCCATTGTAGTACTTTAATTATTACATATATATTCTCAATATTACATTGAGTGATATAATGTGGATAGAAATAGTTTCCTCCATGTGAGATTTAGATGCTTGAAGTTCTAATATGCTTTTTCTGAGAAATATGTCTTTGGCCAGAGAGGTCAGTCTGATATTATTTTTCACTGTTTGACAGCTTATGAAAGTGCAAAAGTCATTTTAGGAATGCTGCAAATTAATTTGATTGATTATATATATATATGTACATTTGTCATGCTGTATGTTTTATTACCATAATTGTTTCATTAATCATTGCCTGGCTTATCCACGAAGAAATGCCATAATGAAAGACTACACCACAAGGATCTATGAACCAACATTTCAGAATATGAGAATATAATTCCATTATGATCCATCAGTGTTAAAGACTACATATCACAACTAAAACTTAATTATCCTATATATTTATTGCAGGTAGGACAATGTTGAAAAAATTAAAGAGACTGAAATGTATCTGGGCTGGTCATATTAGAAAAGATAATACTAGATGGATACTTAAATCTTGAACTGGATCTCAAGCTTGAGATAGATGGTTCATCCTACAATGGATGATAGTGTTTGAAAATGATTATGATGGCTATATGTATACATAGAATTAAAAGTAAACTTAACTGAAATAAATATAGTTAAGTTAGATTTAATCACTATATCTGTTCAAATTACAAACATCACTTTAACATGATGCACGCATACACATATAAAATTTGAACACATGTATTTAAGACATCTCTGAGTTAACATTTTTCTGACTATTTTAAGGTGTATCTGTAACGTTTTTGATTGACCACCATAATTGGTTTGATCTAGTTGAAACATTGGTTGGTATAGTTATAAGTTGAACCAGCAAGCATATACTTGAAGAAACTACAAATAATATATTAATATAGTTGTAACACCACTTTGTTATATTAATAACCATTAGTTTTAAAATCTGAAATTATTAATACCTCTTTAATCCAGATTTACAGTTTAATTTTATGTTAAAGATTGAATACATATATATATATACAATTGATATAAGTCAGAGTATGACTTGCACAGGCAGGGGCACATAGTAGGGTTCAGCAACTGTGTGCAAAACTTTAGATGGTGCATCTATACACCCCCCCCCCCCCAAATAAAAAAATACTTTATAAAAATGTATCAGTGAGTACAAATGAAATACGAACTATATCTATTATAAGTTTACAAATGGATCATTAATGCATATGCTATAGATATTGGTAATGACAAAAAAAATCCGAAGATCAATTGTACACTTTGAATAAAATGTGATTAAGTCATTTGAATAAATATACCAAATTATTTGATATATAATTTTCACAATAAGAAATAAATGGGTGACAGTATAAAATTTCTTCACATAAATCATCTGCATCACTGTCTGAATGATTCTCATGCGTTAACGTTTGTCGTAATTCAACAAGATAATAAATATTCTTTATTTTGTGAATTACTTAACAAATACAAAAACTGAAATGAATTCATACATTCTTTTAATAAAATAAATCTTTCCTGCAAAGATTACAATGCAGAGAAAATAATTTAAATGAAATTTCTGGATCTGTTATATTTTCATGTTCATAATCAAATTGTGTTGTCTTTTTACATCATTTTAATAGCTTACTTCTACAAAATAGAGATTCTTCATCAAATTTTGTTGCAATTAATTTTGAGCTTTCTACAATTTCTTTGAAAGTTTCATCTGACATATACTCATTTAAAAATTGATTTAGATCATTCAATGTATCTAAAGCAATTAGGAGATACATAGATGAAGATTACAATATTTTGATGACAAAATTCATTTTATTTAAAATATCATATCAAAATCTAATATAACAAATAAAAATAAATATAGGAGATATTTTTTTTTTATAAAATATAGAATTTTTATTCAAAAATTTGATTATAATACATGATAACAGTTAAACAGAGAATATATTATATGATAATCAGGGGGATGAAAGTTAAATATTGATATCTTGCTTGACACCAGCTAAAAGGACAAGCATATCGGCAAGGAACAAATCTGGAATAGTATCTTGTTGATATGTGACCGTGCTCGCATGTCTTATACAGTTCAACGATAGATCTAATCCTTTGTCCATGCTCTGCATGATCAAATCGACCCTTCATATTGGGGGTTACTTCCATAAAACTCAGGGTCTGGGCAATAATCATGCAGAGCAAGGTGAGTCATCATAAAGGGATGCAGGCCAATCAGTCTCAAATCACTCTCCAGGTAGAAGCTTTCTATTCAGGAGCAAAAGGGAACAGCTTTTGGGGGCCAAGTCAATAATCTCCATGTAGAATCCTAGATGTGAGAGGGGGCCCAATTCTGGTCCCTTTTTCGAATTTTTTCCAATATAAAGCTTGAGCGGATGTTCCAGTGCATGATTAAAGGTGAGCCAGCACCGCGTGTATCATAGTGAGAACAGTACAAATGTTGTTAATCGTATCTCCGGGATGGATCCACATAGTATATTGTCAATGAGAGTTGACAGGGCAGGCATATTGTTATTAACATTGAGGCTATAAGGACTCTGTAGGGGTGAAGGGAAACACAATGGCGGAGGAGGTGAAGAAGATTCATCCTCTCAGGCATAGTGAGCAAGTGGACTCTATGTTTGAGAATCTTCAGTGATGCACCAGAAAGTGTTTAGTAGGCAAGGCATTAATATTTATCTTCATCAGGAAATCAAAATATTTGGGTTCAAGGAATCATCGCTTAAATTTCTTGATTTGCAGATGGTTGTTAAGCCTGACGAGAGTTGATTCTGCAGAAACATCAGGATTAAGGATGTAGTATGCATCCCAGAACTTGGGATTTTCAATGAGGATGATTTGTTAGGAAGCATAGTATGTTTGGAGATAAGACATGCAAGGGTTGCCAGCCAATTGGTCCCAATAGGGGGAGGCTTATCTGTGGGGATGACCTCTCTGGAGGGTGAGTAGTTGGGATACTGCAGACACATTCTATGGAAAGAATTGTAGGAATGTTGAAATTTAAAGTATCTATGGAATGTAGGGATAATCCATTGAGTTTTGTGTGTTTTTGTAGATTTCTCAAGCTTATGGTTGCACTTTTGTCCCCTCTAATCAGATCAGTGCATATCTTGTGTATCTTCCTGATGAAGACTTTGGTAAAATTGACTACTGGGGTGAAATAGAATATTCTAGGGAATATTAGTATATTGATAAGGGAGGACTTGGTGAACATGGACATGTAAACTTTGGATAGAGAGGATGTGATTCTCTGTGTGAATTGAAGTAGCTTTCCTTGGATAGATCTTCTCATGGCAGAAGCGGATTCAAATATAGGGAAGCCCAAGAAGTTCTGAGGCTTCGCTGCAAATGGTCCTGGAATGGTTTTACCCGAAGATATATATGAGGCAGATGACTTGGTCATATTAAACTGGAGGCAGAATTAATCAGAGAAATTCTTTAAGTATTGATAAAAGTCTGGGAATTAATTTTTTTGATGGAAGGAAAATGGCCAAGTCATACATATAGGTGATGTGATGAATTGATGTGTTTAAAATTGGGATATGAATGCCAGGAAGAGATCTCTCAATTTGAAGAAGCAGAGGGTTGAGGTAAGTGATAAAAAACAGGGCGCTCAGATGAGAGCCCAGTGGAATGGAGGATGTAGTGTAGAATGGGGGAGAAAGCTTCCCATTCAGTGAGATGCTCACTTCACGATTGTAGAGGAGGTTTCTAATAATATTTATGATTCCAGTAGAAATATCATGTTCCCCAAGTAAGTTTAAAAGAGTATTGAGTTGGATAGAATCAAAGGCAGCTGCAATGTCGAGCTGCACAACCACCGGGCTAAATTGCCTAGAGGATCTGATGTAGTCAGTAATGATTTTAAAAAGATTGATGGCATTTGTGGTTGAGCTGCCCTTTTTCGCAAACTGATATTGCGAAATAAGGGGAAGAATCTTGTTTTGAATTTTGTCCTTGGATAATAGATTCAATGACTTTAACCATCAGTGGGGTCATAGAGATGGGCCGCAGATTCTCCAGCGGAGAAGGAATTATGTTGTGCTTTAGAAATGGCACCATCGCTATGAGATAAAGACCACAATATTACAAAACACTGGAAGAAAGGAGATTAATTAAGTTGTACATGATTGGAACTGAGAATTTAGCAAACAGGGAATTGCATGGAGCCCCGGATGGTTCCTTTCAGGCATTGAGGTTAACTTAGTCAGAACATCTTCCTCCGAAATGTCATGATCAGAGGGTGAAGAATCCCAAAGTTGAGTCCTGTTTGGAGTCAGGTGCATGGGTGGAAAACTTTTCCCAGAAGAACAAAAAAAAATTTAGAAGCATGTTAGATCCTGAATAAAGGTTTTCCAACCCAAATAGATGGAGTGGATTTTTTGTCTTTATGGCCCAGAGCCCACCTAATGTAGCCCCTGGATCAATTGTGGGGCTGACTCAAGAAAATGTTTGACTTTTTGATAGAGAGAGATACTCTGCCAAAATCAACTGTTTATTTTTGTATTGGGATTTCAGGTTGATGATGGATTCTATAGGGATTGTATCAAGGGGAAGATTTTTAAGAGTGTTGTTGAGTGATTCAAGTTCCATCAGGATTGAAGATGGCCCTTTATTATGTAATGTATAGTTTGAAATCAATGACATTAAAATGTGGATGAAGGTAAACCAGGCATCGACCGGTGGCAAAGACAGGATGTGTATGCCTCAGAGACGATGGCTTCAGGCGATGTGGACTTGAGAAGGATTCTCGCGGTTGTGCTCAGACCTGGAATATTACATGACTCAAGATTTAGAGATAGTTTAATGGATAATGCCAAGTGGTCAGAAAAGGCTATAGGTTGGAGTGAGGGGTCAATCAGAAAATGTAGATCAGGCATATAGTAGATTAGGTCTATGAGAGAGGTATACCTCCTTGTATAGAAGGAGAAGGCATTCGGAGGGAAGAAGCCCTCTCCACTCATGAATCTGATATTAAGACAATGTATATATTTGTAGGAGTTATTTTGCCTGATATTTAGATTATTGATTGGTTTTGAAAAGTCATTACAAATTTCAACTATAGCATCATACATTTCAGGTAAATATTTACAAAATGGTTTTATGGCATCAATTCTTCTTGACTACTGGGTTACAGATAATGGCTTTAAGGTTAAACTACTTCCAGGAATAATTAAAATATTCCATTAATAAATAGAAGAGGGGGGAAAAAATATATAGTTCTCGTAAGAAACTAATAGTTTCATGACTGATTTTTGCAGCATCACTAATTTTCAGGTGTAAACTATGATTTGAACATGGGACATAAAATGCACGAGGATTTAAATATAATTTTTTTTTTCCTAAACCTATATTTTTACTGTGCATATTAGAGCCATAATCATAGCCTGACCTTTTAAAATTATTTATGGCTAAATTTAATTTTTTCAATAAATTGGTAAGAAATATTATCAATGGAGCTCCTGCAACATCTAAAATTGGATAGTATGCTAAAAAATGTTCATGCATTTCAACACTTTTATGTCCTGAATTGAAATGAACGAATCTGATTATCACACTTGTTCAGTATGTGATACATCCAGAATACAATCTAAAATAATTGGAAAATATTTGTTTTTTTGGCAAAAATTAATAATATTATTTTTAATATTTGATGCCAATAAAGTATTTTATTTTGAATTTTATCTCTGAATAGGAGGGCATATTTTTAAAGTCAGATCATTAGCCACATATCATGGGTTCTGATGTAAAAAAATAAAACCTTTTTACTATCTCAGTGCATTTTAAATAATTGCCATTAACACAATCATAAATAAAAGTTTATTACTTTTAACATGAAGAGCAAGATTTTGTTTGTCTAAAAACTATACTACAAAAATTATTCTTTTTATAACTTCATACTGTTTCCTTTCATCAACTAAAACTGTTAGCTGCAAATGATCAATACAAATTTATTTTTAAGGATGTAATTAATACTATCCATTGTTTATAATTATTTAAATGATTTAATATATTCTCATGATGATTCAGGCCCATTAATCATTAAGTCCCTGAATAAATTTATTATGTTCAAAATTAACCAGTTTTTACTTTTTGCCATTTTTTAAATGCCTTTTATAATATGCATGTGAAAATTTTCGGCCAGAAGAATCATGTGGAAAATTAAAATTTTTAATAGAACCTGTTTCTAAAATGGCTTGCCTAACTATATGGAAAAACATTTCAAGCCAAAGTCCAGGATCATCAAAATTAAACACACAATGTATCATTTTGAATTAGCAAAAGTGTCTTCAGTGTTTTCATTATTTCTTGTGTATTGTCTTTGGGTCCTACATGAGCAATAGTTTATTCAGCATGTTTACTATCTTCACTGGAATTCTTTTTTAACTAGCTGAGACTATTAAAAATATCCTTACTGTAACCAGGAACTGACTCCAAGTCAGTACTAAGTAATTCTGGAAGTACTTCTTTCTCTTACTTTTTCCTGTTTTCATTTATTTATTAAATTTTAATATCCAAAGTTTTCCTCTTGGGATATCTAATTAAAAAAAAAAAACTTAATTATAATAAATTTTATTATTAAAATTCGAAATTAAATATATTTTTAAAATAATATTAATAATAAAAAAACTTACTATTACACAATTTTTACAATGCATAAATTTATTAAGTTAAATAATATTAAAAGGAAGTGTCAAATTATTAAAAATAGGTATATCAATTTCTTTAGTGAAATATATAAAAGTGTGAAAATTTAATTTTTTCATGACAATTTAGCAAAATTAAAAAAATAAGAAATATATTACATTAAATGTACAAGAAAAGAATGAATTACTTGCTTAGTTCAAATTCATATGTACTTTTTGTTCTTGTTATTACGTGATTTCTGATGCACTGCACTTTACTGACCTATGTTTAATTACAAAAACTTTCAGCCAAAACCTTTCTGATTAGTGTTATGATGCAGTATATACATTGCAACAGGAGAATATAGAATAAAGTTAAAAATTACAATAGATTTTTTAATATATGCTTACAGAAAATGCTGGTTTGAACAAGATTCAAACAACTTCAAGTTTTTACTTGTTTACTCTAAACTACTTATTAAAACTAGAATCAGAATAAAGTAAGATCTTAAAAAATGATAACAAATAAGGAATTTTTTCTTCTTCATTTTCTTATGTACTGATTTCTATTTTTACATATACCATTTACAACTTTCTTAAACACTTCAATAATACTATTTTTTATAACAAAACTTTATTCTTATAGTTTCATCTATTCTGCAGTCATTATCAGAGCTACAATATCCAAATATATAAAATGATTATTTATAATGGTCAGGTTAAAATGTATGTTTTATTTGTGTATTTAATTCTGTATATAAATATGTGTATAAAATGTATTAATTGTATATTTATATTTTTGGATATTGTAGCTCTGCTGATGACTGCAGGATAGTCAAAACTGTAAGAATAAAGTTTTGATAGAAAAAATAGTATTGTTGAAGTATTTAAGAAAGTTGTCATATGATATGTAAATAATGGATTATAGATCATTTGTTTAAAACAAATCTACAAAATGTAAGTAACATTTAAACAAAAATGTAATTAATGAATTTTTTTTTTTGAGTATTTCCTCCTCACCTGGAATATTATTCCTGCACCTGTGTGCATTGCATAGTATGCTGATATGCCCCTGGATTTGCTCTTTATAGATTGGAACAGATTCAAGATCTAAAAGTGTTTATACTTCAGACACAAACTTATTTCTACACTTGAATGTCACATTATTATGTGAAAATTTAAGATGCCACTTTTGGTGCTGTAATGTCACATGACTTTCTAAATGATTAAGCACTTGATTATATAATGCATGACTTATGAATCAATACATTCTGTACACATGCATTAGATATGATATTAATACTTAAATAAAACTGCCAACATGTTTTTGATGTATTCAAATGTATAGCACATGAAAAATTTAATTGCTTTCAGTGAGTATCATTAACTTAATGTTTGAATAATAAAGTATACAAATTGCAATCTTATGTAAGAGTTATATTTCATTATTAGTGTCTATTGCCACAGTGCTATTTATCACTATCTTGTGTCGTCTTCTCATCCACACAGGTTCCTATATCATGAATACAAAGAAGAGAAAGTATTGTATATGCAATTGATTTTTCGGATTTATTAAAATGTTTTTATAAAATGACATTATGATGTGATTAGTTGATATTTTGATAGCATTTATGATTGACAGCTGTATTTTCCTCATCTAGGAAAAAAAGGGGAGAGATAATTTTTGCTTTAAAACAACCCTAAGTTTTGAGTCATGATGTTTTTTTAAAATCATTTAATAAGTATCCATTGCCATTTCTGAACTCTATGCAGGGGTGTCACATCACTTTCTCTCTGTTGGTTAGCTGGTTATGAATTCCAGTACCCAGAGAATGATGTTCATGCTTATAATAATTAATTACTTACACCATTTCCTTTTTTTTATATTATATAATATGCATTAGACAATGGAATATTTTTATATATGTAGAAGATGAGAACTTGAGTACAATCAATGGGATATCAGTTTAAATCAAATAAACAAAGGATGGATGTAAATAAATCATTTTTTATAGCGCGATGTTTGTAAACTGTAATATTTAACACAGCATTACGCTGTTGCACATGCGTTTTGAAGATTTTAACTATAAATGAATGAATACTAACACTCAACCACATGATAAAGTCTTTGGAAAAGATAGAATGGCCATCTATAGATATTGTACATTAAATAAACCTACTTTTTTAAATGTCAAATATAAGATAATGCTTAGGTCGAACCCAGGTATAATTTGAGCATGAGAAAATTGCTAAGCTGTTGATGTAACTACTGTTTAATCAAGGAGATCATTTGCTTTAAAACTCCTACTAGGAATCATTGATCTTGAAAGCAGTCTTATAGAATAAAAAAGATATAAAAAAAAGGAAAACAAAAACTAGATTACATTACATTGCAGAAGATTATTGTATTGTTATTAATACATAGAAAGTAACTATGGATGCACATTGCACACTTTATAAACATACCTTTTAAGTTTTCTTATTGGCAGACCAAACATGCCATATGTTATTTTCTGATGCCATATATACAAATATTCGTTTTGTGGGATTTTTTTTTTGTCTTTTGGTATCTAGTTTTTTTGCAGATGTATATAAACTTTGAATAGTTTGTAAAAATTAATTTTCACTTTACAATTAATTTGTTTTTTATTATAGATCATACATTTTTATTAATAATAAAATTTTGGTTTCAGAATCTCTAACTTGCGATTGCATCAAAGAACATGTTTAACAAGTCTACATATGTCACATTTCTGAATGAAACAATTTTTCGATCTGTCAAGAAACTTGTTTGACTATTTTGTTTTTGTGGGGGAATCAAACATTTAAGCACGATTTTAATAAATTGAAGTCGGACTATTAGGATTAATAAGGGTCAGATTAAAATTAACCTTTTGTGTTTGGAATTAAAAATAAAACTAAAGCTAGAATTATAGTCAGTTCAATCTTTATATGAGATATTTTTTTCAAACCTTGGCTAAAATAATCTTATTTATTTTTAATGTATTTTGCAGGGTCCATTGGTGGTTTTTAGATATGAGCTTAAAATCTATTTAATCAGAATAGAAGTACTGAAAAATCTGTAAATCAGAATTATAGTTATTACAAATTATGTACTTAAACATGATAGATTCACGAAACTATCAACTGATTATATTAAGCATTGTGTAAATCTAAGTATTAGTTAGGTTATACTTTGTAGGCTACTCAACGAATTTTATAAAATAAATTAGATGTATCTGGTCTTTTGAAAAGCCTTTTTTTTTATATTTGATTTGACATAATTACTTCCTTTGCATTAAATTCTTCATAATAAAAATTATGTATTATTAAATCTAATATTTGTAATTTTTTTTTTTTTGAATTGGTTGCTTTAACAAATTTTTTTTAAGATTTAATGTAAATATATGTTGTTGTTTTTTATTAAAAATTGCTGAGTATGTTGTTCATCTAAACTATATTAGGAAATTGACAGACCATGAATACATTTTAATAAAGCTAAATTTAAATTTTTAAATAAACCTGTTATATTTGACAGCAGTACAGTGCAACTATATATTTATTGGAATGCCCTCTGAATTTTTCGATGCATAAAATTTTTTTCAGCTTTATTAACAGTTACCATTTATTAATACAAAAATGACATTTTTGTAATATTTTTCATTAAATATAATATTTTGTAATATATTTTCTTAATTTTTTTTTTTACTAAGCATTGCTGAGTATGCCATTCATCTGAATTATATTAGGAGATTGATGGACCATGAATGCATATGGCTCCTTAATGCTGAATTATGAATCAGCATTTGTGAATGTTTCTGCAACTGGCTGGAAATCTTTACCATGAAATATACAAACAGTAGCCAAGATAGCTCACTCGGTGTCAGTTGTACCCTACTAGCAGCCATCAGACATGCCGACTGACACTAATCAAATGCCAAAATAATGACCATCCCATTACCATTTGTGAATTTGATAGTGTTATTTCAGCTGGAATTTCAACCTTCATTTTTGTAAAAAAAAATTTAAATAGTTACAAATTGTTTTTAAGATTTAATATAAATTAAACAAAAGATTTTAAATAAATGTGAGAAATGTCCCTGTTACTTATTTTATTTGATATGTGAATTTGACAGCATTATAATGACAGAACAAATAATTTTTTTGTTGAAAAATACCCCTCATTGTGAATTTGATACATGACATCAGACAAAAGACTACAGAGAAAATAGGGATTTAATATATAAGATACAGTATAGCTTTAAATTTTATTTTTTAATAATTATAATATTAAACTACCAGTTTGAAGTATTAGTTTTTTAGTGGAAAGGCAACCAAGGCAATCAAGTGGCTGTAGTCATAGTGTTTCATTTCTATTTGATTTTTATTAGTGTGTTTGTAGAATTTTTTAATCTCAACAACTTAATTATTTTTTATGAAGTAGGTAAAATTTTCTCAGCAACCATTCTTAGAGGAACAATGAAGAAGGCATTATTTTCCTGGCTGAAGCTGGGAATGATATGAGCTGTTTCCCACCTTTGTTTTATCCTTTGGCTAAGAATGATTGGATCCATCAATGATTGAATGATGTGTTAGGTTGATTAGCTAGGAAAAAATCCTCAACCTGATTGAAATCTGGGATCGAACTTAGCATGGCTGAAAGATGTGTCATTAATTAATGGACATTTAATCACCTATGTAAAATTAAATGCTTTATCTGCTTAACTACTTTACTTGGTATTTCAATTCAGCAAATAACATCATGGCTGCACACGTTTTTTTTTTACAGATTTTTTTTTTTTAATCATCTACTTAATAATTATATTGAATTGAATATTATAGTATTGAACTATCAGATATTATTAATAATGCCTTTTAAATTTATCTCAAATGATTGATTTCATTTTTATATGTGTTCATAGCATTGCCACTATTTTTATTAGAATAAATTTTGATGTTTTTATATTCTATGAAAAGCATATCATTTATAAATGTATATTGTTAGATAATAAAAATTTTAATATATGTGTATTCTATAATTTTAGCTCAAAAAAAAAGAAAATCGCAAAAATATCGTAGTGTCATTTCTGATGTCTTTGATGGAAAAATACTAAGTTCTGTACAGTGTTTAACCTGTGATCGGGTATGTAATATAAATTTAATTTTTTAAAAATATTGTCATATATTTATTCTCTTTATATATATTTAATAATTTCTTTACTATTATAACTAAATGGAATGATAACAAATTTGGAAAGATTTGCATTAAGTACTTAATATGTTAGAATCAATGTTCCCACTAAGAATAGACTATCTCTGAACTAAAAATACAAGAGCTGAGTATACTAAACTGACCAATAAGCAGCAAAAATGTCAAAATTTAGCATTTATTCATATGTTAATATATAGAATAATTTATATGGAATGAAATATTATAGAACATAACTTACAAATAGTAACAAAACTCAATAATAATAATTAATCCGTAATTTTTTTTTTCTAATGGGCATCAGAGCGAGCGGCAACTAACAGCCCAGAATTGCACAAATTATGTTTCCGAAATCTCTTGATAGCGATTCCACACAGCCCAGAACAGGCTGTGTGCCAATAGCAGCAAAAACCCTTGAAAAGTTGCACAAATATCAAAAAGTACCGAAAGTTTTTGATATTCTTGGTCTTTTAAAACGTATGTAACTAAATCATTAAATGATTTGATTACTTCAATTTTATATTTTTCACTTACTAAAAATTTCAAATTACCATATTGTTCTAAAATTCTATCAAAGCTTATATGGTTGTTATCATTATTATTTATCAAAATTTAGCATTTATTTGTATGTTTACATATAAAATAGAAAAGATATTTTATTATATCTAGGATTTATTTTTATATAAAATAGTTTATATATAATGAAGCATTCCTGCAGCTTCAGAGCTGCAGGAGTTAGCAGATGAAAGTAGAAAAGTAGGACTAAAGATAAATGTTAAAAAGACTAAAGTAATGTTTAATCGATTTGCTCAAAATATGAAAATAAAGATTGATTATGAAGAATTAGAAGAAGTTAACAGTTACAAATACCTTGGTCAGATTATTAATACAGATGGAAACATAATGGAGGAAATTAATCATAGAATTAAACTTGGTTGGAGTGCTTTTGGTGGAAATAACTTGATACTAAAAGGAAATATGCCTATGTGTTTGAAAAGGATGATTTTTAACAAATGTGTTTTGCCAGTTCTTATTTATGGATCTGAGACTTGGACACTTAATAGAAGAGTAATACAGAGACTTCAGACCACTCAAAGGAGTATGGAGAGATGTATGTTGGGAGTAACAAGAAGAGATCGAAAACGACTGACCTTAGTGAAAAAATTAAAAGATTGAAATGGAGTTGGGCTGGACATATTGCTAGAAGAGATGATAATAGATGGACAATTGAAATTTTAAACTGGATTCCAAGAGATTGTAAAAGACCCAGAAAGAGACCACATGTGAGATGGATGGATGAAATAAGAAAATGTGCAGGGGTGTTGTGGAGAAGAGAAGCTAAAGATCGGAGAAGATGGATTAAACTTGGAGAGACCTTCATCCTGCAGTGGATTGATAATGGTTGATGATGATGATGATGATATAATGAAATATTGTAGAACATCACTTAAAAATAATAAAATTCAATAATAATTATTATTATTTTATATTCTCATGTCATTCTTTATGAATTATTCAAATTTTATAAGCTTTATTTAAATTCTGCTTTTCTGACAAAATATAATGTTTAATTTTTGTTAAATTATCCAAATGTTTGTTATCGTTTTATTACAGGATTTTGATTTTATTACATTCATTAAACTAAAACCATGTTTAAATTGATCCTGGAAGCTTGAAAAGTTATACAAATATTGAAAAATACTGAGAGTTCTGTATATTTTTAGTCTTTTAAGACATATGTAACTAAATTATTAAATGATTCTATTACTTAAATTTTACACTTTTCACTTGATAAAAGTTTTAAATTACTATATTATTTTAAAATTCTATCTAAGCTTATATGGTTTTTATCATTATTATTTATTATAAATTCATATTATACAACTATTCATTTAGACTCGTTTTCATGCTCTGTATTTAAATTATTTTTCATTACAAACGAATCCAAAGCATTCCACTTATTTATATCCCCTCTGGAAATTTAGTATCTAAATGATTACAAAGCAGTTGAATAAATCTACGTATTGGTAAAGTAGGTATATAATCATTGAAATCTAAAATTGTTTGAATATCTATACTCCAACAGATGTTATCTAGTTAATATGCTCTTAGTTTATTAGTTTTTGCCTTTGCAAATTGATGTCCTTCCATCGAGGATAAATTAATTCTTTGCAAAGTATTGTTTAATGGTAATGATTCTACAAATGTGTTTTGAAGAATCACATATGCTATTCAATACTGTGGAGTTTTTAAACAATATTTATTTATTGGGTGATTGAATTCTTCAACTTGTTCTATGCAGTATCTTATTAGAACATCATAATTTCTTACCATAGCATTTGGTATGAAATATCTAAATTCTTACTTCATTGAGAGGTCTGAATGACATAACATCAATTTCTGAAATATTGGCCAATTCTTTAAATTTTTCAATTCTTGTAGATGATCTTACTAAACGTATATTTTGTCTTGAAAAAGGTTTTAATATCCCTAATAAATGGAACCTGTTTCTACGTTTAATATATCACAGTGCTGCTGAACTAAATTTTTGAAACATCGTCTTGTAGACAAGCATCTGACACCATACACAGAGGTAAAACTTTCCATTTAGTAGGGCCACTCAGTGCAAACCAGAGTAATCAATGTATGCAGGATTTTATGCACAAACTTTCCTGCATCCATTGATTACTCTGGCTTGCACTGAGTGGTGCTATTATATGGAGAGTTTATTTCTGTGTAAATAGCTTGTGTAAGCGTAAAGAATGGTGATCATGTGAAGTTTAATGATTCATCTGATACTATGTACATACTGTCCAACAATAAACTACTTATCAAGCCAGTATGTGGACTTTAAAGGTGATATTTATCTTAATACTATCCAAATAATAATGTAGAGAACATTTGAATGTTCACACGATCACATATATGTATTGTAAATACTAATATGCTCAAACTAGCTTGAGATCACTAGAACGCTAACTAATAGAATTGTGAACAAAAGAAAAATACTAAATAACATTACAAAAGTAAACAACTATTTTTTTGTAAATCAAGGTTATTTCTATAAAACTTTTTTTACCCCTGTGATTATCACATGCAATAATCTTAATAACACTGACAAATTTTGTCTGATAACTGGATTCAAATTTTGATCAGTATTTTATATATAATATCAATGTTTTGACATTTGAAATATCCCTACTTTCATCAAATATCAAAATAATAAGAATGATGTTCGAACTTAACAATAATCTTTTTATATACGATTAAATTTATACATTCTATAAATTTGAAGAAATAATTCTTACTATGGCATGATTTAAGAATATTAACAAGTTTTCCTACATGATCATATATAGAATGCACAGAGAGCACTTGAATTGATGAGAATTTCTAGGATAATATTGTCTGTTAGAATTTTAATCACATTGCTTGCCCATTTTTTTGCATTCAGCATTAGTCTGGGATTATGATCTTAGTTAAAATTCTTAAAATTCCTCTGTTGATTTTATTTCAAATATGAACTTTTTGACTTAAATATTACTTTAAATAGTCTATTTTTCATTCAGCCTATATTTTACCAGTAATAAAGGTACCTTTTGAATTTGACTGACAGCAAATTTTGCAAATAATGTCATCTATATTGCTTCAATAACTAAAAACATCCCCAAGTTTAATATAGTTGTTATAATTTTTGATGATGATGACATTTCAATTTTCAATTGATCAGGAGAGCCATCCATATTTAAATTCGTTTTTCATATTTTTAGATTGATTTGACAAAGATTAGAATGACTTGCTGAATGTTTGAAAATTTTGTAAGGCCTAAAATAAATATAGTACATATGTTTGGACGATTTTTTTTTTAAAATTACAATAATAAAAAAGCCCATCACACTCAAGCTACCAGTTACATCAAACATCCTGTCATGGCAACAACCAGTGGAAGAAAGGCAGTTCTCAGTTATTACTGCTATATATAAGCTAAACTGTATAGGGTTGGAATCTATTTTTAGTTGTTTTGGGTGAGACACTATATAAACTGAAGTCCCCATAGCAATATCCTTGCCCACTGCATGT
The DNA here is from genome assembly GCA_028023455.1 of Epiperipatus broadwayi. Lineage (NCBI taxonomy): Eukaryota > Metazoa > Onychophora > Udeonychophora > Euonychophora > Peripatidae > Epiperipatus > Epiperipatus broadwayi. The sequence continues at coordinate 434,838 of JAQFVV010006308.1, read as the reverse complement.
ATCGCTCAATTCTCTTTATTAATCCTTTTTATCAAATTTATTCTTCTGGATACAATTTTATGTATTTAAATGTAAAAACAAATGAATGAATACTTGGAAAATTGAAATATCTGGAGTGTGCAGAAGCAATGTGCAGGTTTTTTTAAATTGCTGCACAATTGCACACTGCACAGCTTAGAGAAAACATTGATTAGAAGATGCTTAGTTTTGAAGATAGTATCTTTTTTGGTGGAGAAAGGATGTAGATTGGGAAAGTAGAAAATCTTTACTAGATTTGGTTCAATCTATTTCAAGTCAAAAATGAGTGTGGGGATCTTTTTCTGATGGACCAAAGATCAAAGGCAATTTAAAAGGATTTATAATCAAATCAGATAGCATTTTTAAATGGTGCTTATATTAACATAAATCATTTTTTTACCTCATTCTACTTCTTAACTACTCATAATTAACTATGCTTATCCATAAAGTCAACTATGAAATTTTTTCCTCCTCCTTTTTCTTTTTTCCTATGCCATCTTTTCCAATGTATCTTTAATAATTCTTTGCTTGTAAGTTCATATCCAATTCGTTGTTCCTGTGTCCCCCACTTTACTACTGTACAAAGCAAGCAAAGTATTTTTTTCATTTACTCTTCAATAATTCTACATTGCTAATCACATCTTGTAGATATTATTACTCTATTTGTTCAAATTTCCACTTTATTTAAAGCACCACCCAAAAGCCTCTTTCTTGAATCTAATTTCATATTACCCACAAAATAATCACCCTCATTAAAAATTTGTTTAACCTTTACAATTCTCATTGTAATTTCTTTTATTCATAGTTCCATCATCATTTATTTGACTGCATAAATATTTAAAATTATTAACATACTCTTTAACTTTAGTCCAGTACTTACTTTTAATGTTTCATCTCGCCACATATTTTCATTGCTTTAGTTTTATTTGCATTTATTATTTTATTACATTATTTTACCTACAACTATTTCTTGTTTAGTTTGATGTGATAGTTGAATGGCAGATTTTAGATCTCAAAGTTCATGAATTATGACCCAGCTACATCATTTCCTGTGCTTGAATTTCTTAACAAACTCCCAAACTATAAATGTTTCAATTATATTACTATAATTATTCTCATGAAGATATGAGAATAATTATAGTAATATAATTGAAACATTTATAGTTTGGGAAAATCTGATAAAATGAATCCTTCTACCTCCAATGTTAACTCCATTATTATTAGAATGATCCATTTAACAATTCATTTAAATATTTATGGTAATGATGTAAAACATTTGATAAACAATAAATTTCCCACATCTTATACCCCTCCCTGTTATTTACCTTTTCAAGGATAGGGCCATTAAATCTAATAAATATTTTATGAAACCTATACACATTTTAAAATAAATCTTTCCCTTTCTAATTTTTATTTTTATTTTTTTGACAAAAAAATAAATAACCAAATTAATTTTATTAAATGCTTTTTCAAGAGCAATAGAACAAACGTTAATATTTCTTTTTTCCATATCAATCAATCACACTCTATCCTATGGACAGTTCCCAAGAGCAGTTGCAAATTAATTCATTCATTTTTCCAGTCTACTCTGTTCATTGTCCATATCTTTAACTCCACATATCTTTTCTCATCTTTTATATCTTCCAACAATTCTCTCTGACCTTTTTCTTGTTTTGATTCATTATTTCTTCCAAACCATCCTATTCTTTCTTCTTAGTATATGTCCAGTATTTTCTCAGTCAGTGTTCTTTTTTTATTTATTCTTTCCAAAACTTCCGTAACTCAAACCATAATAAAGTATTAGTAAAAATAATATTATTAAAACAACAATATTCTAGTTAAATCTCCATATTCATTGTCATGTATACAAGTAAAATATGAGAAAGTTTATGAATAAAGTTTTTCCATAATGAAGAATATGAAAAAATGTATGTGATTTCAATTAAATAAAAAAACATACCTATTATTAAAGAAAAAGTAAATTAAATCTTAAATTAGGTAATCAAAAACCAAAATCAAGGGGTTAGCATATTTACTCTCAAAGTTAGTGAATAAATTTTAATTAATTAATATTCCAGAAAAATAAATCAGCTTTAATCCTGGTTTCATTTGAACTATAGAGTGAATTAGATTCTTGGAAATTTTTATAACTCATACGGATTTTCTATTGTTTATATAAACTCTTGGAATTTATTTGTCTACAGATATTTTTTCTAAATTAATGCATAATATATATATATAACAAATAACTCAGATTATATGTAATTAATCAGGAAGTAACTGAAGCTTCCAATGAGTTATATAACGTAAATAAACTCTTCAAAAGACAGACGATACTGTCTCTTTAGCATTTATCCTTATATCTGCTTAGTTTATTTATGTAATTTTAACTGAGAAAGTGAATTCCATCTATTGATTGTATATATTTATAGGATAAATTGTAAAAATTACTATTTAAATATTTAGAGGATCAAAGCAGAGCTTTAGTTTAAACAACTTCTAAATGTGAATGATAACTCAGATTATATGTAACTGAACAGGTTAGTATATTAATACTGAGTTTTCATTTAATATTTAAAAGTTGTTTAAACTAAAACTCTGCTTTGATCCTTTGAATATCTAAATGGTGATTTTTATCATTTATTCTATAAATGTATACAATCAATAGATCGAATTCACTCCATTTAAAATTTTGTAAATAAACTAAGCATATATAAGAACAAATGCTAAAGAGATAGATGGTCTTTTGAAGAGTTTATTTTCTTTATATAACTCATTGGAAGCTTCAATTACTTTTTGTTCAATTATGTGTGTGTGTGAGAGACAATAAAGCCAATTACTCAAAGCTTTTTTTCAGAACAAGTTATATTTGCCTAATTAATGAAGTATGTTTAAACTTAGCATAGATAAAAGTAAGACCATCTTTATTGTTAATAGAAATTGCCTTGACTACAGGTTGAGATTGTTGATAGTTTAAGGATTGGTTATTATTATATATATTTCACTTAATGGTATTTTTTTTAAAAATATATATATATATTTCAGTTTTGTTAAATTATTAATTGATGGGACCAAATTTGATGCATAATATTTTTCCTAAGAGAAACTCCATTTCATATTTAGCGAGAAGAGAAAGTGTCTAATAGATAAAGAATCTAGTAGGAAATATTTAAGTAAAAAAAAAAGAATAAAAAATATAAACATTTTTTTTTTAAAGAAAACCCTTTATTCACATAAATATATTAAAAAAATCAATTTTCTTTAGCTTTCACAAATAAAAATATGGGCGATCATGATTAGAAATAGTATTGATTCCATTCTTTTTCTCAGCTTACTTGCAGCTAATGTCTAGTTGACATTGCTAGAAGGAAGAGGGAATTAATTGCAAATGATCTAATAAATAGATTGATATTGATACAATTTTTAAACGTGATTTTCGTGCTCTTTTATTTGCGATAACCAAAAAAATTTTATTTTTTTACTTTTTATTGTTTTTCTTTTTTTTAAAAAAGTATATTTTTTATTTTCTACTTTTTAGTGTTATATAGTTCCAAAAATTATGAATGAAGAAAGTTTATATATAATTCAATATCACTAGATAGCAGCTTAAATAATACTGAATTTCACATAAAATTAAAAATGTAAATTTTTTGCTAAGATTTCTTACAAATTCTAAAAAAGTCTTATTCTCATCAGGAATATGAAGTTTTAATTAGATTAGAAATTACAAATAGATGAAAAATGATTATGAGATTTTTCATACTGATGGACAAAAAAAACAGTTGAGTTAAATAAAAGCACATTAAAAAAAATTGATGTCACAATGTTCATTGAAAAAAAAAAACCAGAAAGAGAAGTATAGCTTACAAAATAACTAACTAAATAATAATCTGAAATATTTATGTAAACTAAAATTGTAGAAATTGTTAATATTTTTATAACATTTTTTTTTTCTTTTCAATTTTTTAACCACATTGTTCATACCTGTTTTCAAAGATGTGGTTTGTCTTTACAGGTGTCTTCAACGAAAGAAACTTTTCAAGATTTGAGTCTGCCTATTCCTAGTCGTGATCATCTTCATATGCTTCATGCTACACAAACTTCTTCTCAAAAAGGAGTCTCTTGTACCGAAGCCTATTCTAATCAGAATTGGTTTTATTGGATGTTTGGGTGGATGAGAAGGTATAGTATTATTAGTTACTACTCTCTTCACTCTACTTCAGAGCCATCTATTGTCAGATGTAATAATACCATCCATCTTCTAATCTACTGATTAATCTAGCTTACAATAATTGGTTCCATTATAGAGCTACAAGAATTGCTTCTGAAAGCATATTTAAGCAATGATCATGTGATATTTGTTTATTGTATATTATTGTAGTCAAAAGAATGAAGAGTACTTACAGTTATTATCTGAGAATATATAGTAGTTTGAATTTAAAGCTTTACAATTATTTGAATTTCAGGTTGGCATTTTGATGATGAAGAATGAATAAAATATCGTTGCTGGATGAGAAGTGTATTTGGGTCTAGGAAGTCATATGGATTAGATCTAAGTTTCTCACTGGCAGGCCGTAACTCAGAAATTAATTTGGAGAATATGAGTAAAATAATATTAAGTTCTTAAGCACACTATAAATGGCTCTGAGATAGAGTGAGAGAATTGTTCCTAAAGCATATGTAATTATTAGTCACATAATGTCTTGTGTTTTTGTTTTATTTATTTTTGATGTAAGAGAGAATTAAAAATGAAAATTACTTAAATCTAAAGCTATATATGAGACATAAAACATAAATACGATTAGAATGACTATTAAATAAATGCTTTGCAAAAAATTTTTCTATGTAGATGAAGACCAGCCAATCAGAAACTTCTTATGGGAGTCTGTAGCAATATTGAGATCTATTGATTAAATGATATATTAATTATTGTTACAATTTTATGGTAATTAATTCTATAGTACCATTAAACCACAATTTACTGGTTCAATATATTAACCTCGAAAACTATCAATAACTTGAATTTGATATTTTTATGATACAATTATTTTGACAGTTTATCTCAATAACTTGAATTTGATATTTTTATGATACAATTATTTTGACAGTTTATCATAATTTCATCTTAAAAAGTGGTCCTTTCCTAACTCTTTTTGTTTAATTTATATACATTTTAAATGCAAAGAAATGTGTAATAATTTTGTATATTTTTTCTTTTAAGTTGGTTTTGGGGTCCCATTATAACTCTGCAAGATTGTTTGGCTGCTTTTTTTTCTGCAGATGAATTAAAAGGAGACAACATGTATAGCTGTGAAAAATGTAAAAAGTAAGTTTTATCATTTTTTATTAAAGTTTTATATTTTTACTATTCTATTACCAAACTCATTAGTTTTTTTTTTTTTAGATTACGTAATGGTATTAAATATTCCAAAGTTTTGGAACTTCCAGAGGTAATTTGCTATCTATTTATATTTAATATCTTATCTTATAATATTGTAAGAACATTTTAGCACTCTCTATTAGCTCATTGTTTAACTCAAGATATACATAGATGCTAGATAACAGACAGATTTTGAAATGTGAACCATAAAAATGAAAGGCTCACATGACCAATTTCAAGGAAACTACTTTTCATCACCATCCCCACTATCTAAAAAATCAGTGTAAGATTTGAATATAAAAAAGATTCAAACCTATTCTCATTCATGGTAGAGATGCCAGAATTTGGACTAATGATCGTAAAAGTTCTCTCAAAACCAGTGTTGTGATGTCATGGATCATATTTCAAAATTTTGCTATTATGTTATATCTTATATATTAGTTAAAGAAGACGCTAGTAGAAATCACTTTAAAACCTCTTATTTGTAATGTCAGGTGATTATTTGCTCAGAAGGTATCTTCAAAGTGGCATTTTAGTTGATCAAAGTGGGAACTTTATTTTTTTCTCTATTTTTGTTTCTTCCCAATTGGGAATTGATCTAAGAAATTTCAGCTTTTGAGTCCATCAGTTGCTCTACTAATCTGGACTGTTTGTCAGTCGTAACACATACACACATTTAGAGGAAAATTATAAAAGAAATCTATTCAAATATTTTAAATAGATGTATATAAGAACACTTTTTAAATTTATGTCAGAAGAATTTTCATTTTTAAATAAACAAATTAATCTTTGATTTCATTTTTGCTATGGCAATTTGAAAACATTTTTTTCTCTTTAAAATACAAATTTCCATATGATTGCCAATCTTCTTTTTTTTTTTAATTTGTGGAAACTTTTATTTATTTATTTTCTTTTTGAAAATGAAAAATCCAAAGATAATTGCATTATTATTAAAAGAAAATAAAAAATTGAAGATACAAACTCAAGAAGCAAACAGTTTTCTTCTATTTTTTTTATTTTTTGAAAAGAATATAAATTTCTGACCCTTTAATATTTAGGTTTAATGGAAAATTGGAAAACAAAAACTAGCAAGGAAAAATTCACAGTATATAATTAAATTGAGAGATATTAGCTCCTAATTCATAAATTAGAAAAAAAGTAGCATTCTTAATTAAATAAGAGCATTTCTAAATTAAAGTCAGAGTAATTTGCTATTGCAAACTCTCTATTCAGTAATCGAATGATTCATCATTTGGGAATGAGATGCAATTCATGGATTTTAGTTCTTATCCTAACACTGCACTAAACCATGCAGATAAGTCAAAGATTCTGCTTCATTCCTGAGCAGAATAAAATCTATTGCATCATTTAAATAATTTATCAGTAGAGAGAAAAAATTAAGAAAATATTGTAACCAGATGCACTCATATAACCTCTTAACCTTGGTTGTAACTTTTTCCTGATGAGTATATTGTAGGAAGGAACCATCGATTGGCATTCTCCAATATATACGTCACCCCATTTACAATAATATTTCCCGCTCATCAGAGGATATAGCACCATAGATACTGGAAACATCTAGAAATTTATGTGTTTGGTTTCCCCAAATGGTGCCACTAGAGTTACCTAGGTCTAGTTATGCCAGACATAGCTCAGGAGGCATGAGATTCTTGTAAACAAGTGCAATGAATGACAAATGATTCAACATGAACAACTGGATTGGTTTTATATAACAATAAATTTATTTCAACATTTGTTAAGATCATTAGTTCTCCATAGTTATTTTGGACAATAGGCCCATAAAGTTTATCATTAGTTCATTTTTGATATAGTTTATCTTTAGGATCCATTTTCTGGTATGTGCAAATTTTCTTGGGTTCCATTGATCAGTTACTTCTCATTGGTGATGTATTTATCCGCGATGTCCTTTAATTCTTTAGTTGTGATTCAAATATTATTCCTTGATCCATGTACAGCTGTATTTTACTGACAAGCATTTGTAATTCATTCTTTTAAAGAGGTGTATTTTTTTCTTAAACCTTTCTAATTCTTCCAGGTATAACCGTGTTTTGTACATAACATTTATTATTTCACCAGCTAGAGACATATTTCAATTATATAGTGTTTATATTTCATTCAGATTGATATATGTGGTATATATGATTTATACTAGTGGAGACGTATTTTGTTTATTAAAATATGATTATTTATGATTTATCCCAATAGACGTATATTGTATACAAACATATAAGTATTTATGAGTTATTTCAATACAAATGTATTTTGCAGATCAGATATAAGTATTTATTTTTTATTTTAATTCAGATATATTTTGCATATAAAAAGATAATTATTTATGATTTCTTTCATTAAAAACGCATTTTGATTATAGACATCTAAGTATTTATGATTTATCCCCGATAAAAACGTATTTGCGTATTAAAATATAATCATTTATGATTTATTTCAAGAAAGATGTTTTTTTGATTATAAACATATAAGTATTTATTCTCTATTTTCATACAGATGTATTTGGTATATAAAATGTATAAGCATTTATGATTTATCCTAATAAAACATATTTGCATATAAAAATATGAGTACTTATGATTTATTTCCCATATAGATGTATTTTGTATATAAATCATTTATGAATTTATTTCATTAAAAACACATTTGATTATAGATATGTAAGTATTTATGATTTATCCCCAATAAAACGTATTTTCATATAAAATATAATCATTTATGATTTATTTCAAGGAAGATGTTTTTTTGATTATAAACATATAAGTGTTTATCAAAAAATAAAAAAAAACATATAAGTGTTTAGTATATAAAATGTATAAACATTTATGATTTATCCTAATAAAATGTATTTGCATATTATACCGGTTAACTTTTACTCCGTTGATATGAGCATGCGCATAAACCGAACATGAGGGAAAATATGGCGACATGCCGAAGTAAGAAGAGATTCAAAACTCTACCGTAACAGTGTTACGGACACAGTAAGATACTTATGGAAAGGTTGATTCTTACATACCTTTGGGGGATGACTCTAAATCAACCCCTCACGCCACTCCCAGAAGGAAATTTAACTCTCCTCCTGAAAGGATATGCAAGTTCAAATGATATTAGGAGATGTGTGCCGATAAATAATTATTCATAAAAAAAATAATAATAAATAAGTATCCTCGTGCTAAATAGAGATTTAAAACCCGGTAGGATGATTTCCCATTTGCTAGCTCAGCATACTCTTTTCTCAGTTAAAGAATGGGGATCGGAAAACTCGCATAATTAACTAATATGGGGTTAGAGAAAGTAAATGACAAAGAGAATAAAGAAAAATTATGGCAGTAGTCACTTTAAAATTATAATATAAATATTTTCGTAACCCATTACCCATACCATTTATAATATGAGTACATTCCCAAATCGATTAGATATACGAAACAAATGTTACACTATATAAATCCTATTAATACAATAAAATCATAATCATAAAGAAATACTTAATAAAGCAATAATTAAATTAAATAAAGGAAAATTTCTTTCTTAATAAGGAAATAAATCAAATAATTATCTGTGGATTATAAATAAACTCACACATATACATTACGCAGATAAAGAAAAATTAACAATTTATATACAGGTGGGTTTATGTACATATGTACATAAAATATATATTTATGAAATGGATATTAAATTTAAAATAAAATAATACAAAAAAATAGTGTACCCGATAAAGTCTATGAGCTTCATTCTTGTATGGGTTTTGATCTATTGCGGCAAGAGCTGGACTTGACTGCATTATAATTTCATAGAATTGATCATCACCTTGGTGCTTGAATCTCGGGGTTTACATTCTGTTGGGACGGTAGGAGTGGAGCTGGATGAACGCACTGAAGTCGGCTTCTATTCCATGATCATTTTATCTGCAAGCGAATGTTTGATTAGCGTCTTTAAGTTGGAGAACGAATATTAAATAGGATATTAAACAATATCAATCGTCCTTTATTGGTTTAAGAATCCTAGGTTAACTACAGGCTTCGATGGCGTGTTGTAGTTATGCTTCCATCAGAATCAACTGACTGGTTAACTGCTAGGTTATTTCAATGATGGCAAGGTATTAGAATCAGCATGATTACAGCAGTTGCATGACTTCGCGTGTTTCAGAATAGCATTAGCTTCCCAATAAGATTTGCAAACGTGAACTGCTCTCTTTGACAAGAAAAAGTTAGACTGCCTTCTTTGAAAAGCAAAGGTTACCTGCCTTCTTTGAAAATCAAAGATCAACTGCCCTCTCGCAATTTCAGAACAGATATCCCACCTCCATACACAAAAATTAATTAAATCTCATTAAATTGGTTTGACTAATTGTTTTAAGAATTTGATTTCTAATTAGTTTTTTCTTATTTTTTTATATCTCCATTCAGATCACAATTAAGAAATGATAACATCTTTTTACTCTTGATTAATTACCTTATCAGAATCGAAGTTTTTTCTGTTTTAACAAACAATTGTTTCATATAACTTGAACATTCCTCTCTCCACGTATTATCGCGTCTAATTAAACTCTTTTGTCCTGTTAAAATTAATTTAGCATGGACAGGAAGCCAGAATACCTTTAGGCTTTTCTTAAATTTAAGACAATGACTTGCTCAAATGCAACTGAAGAGAAAAATGACCATTAAAACCTCGATTTTGAAATTATTCTTAAATATTTTTAGCCAACAGTAATATTTAAAATTTTCCTTTTTACATTTTGTACACACTCAAAAAATATAAATAGAGAATAACAATTTGTTAAATAAATGCTGTTTCTTCAACAAACAAAAACATTTAAAATTATAAATACATTTTGGAGTTATCTTTTTCTTTTTTTAAAAAAAAAAAAAAATCAAAATTGCAAATACATATTTCTAAGCCTTTAAACATTGGCTTTAATCATATGTGTGTGTGTGTGTGAGTTTATGCTATAGCCACAGTTCTCTCTCTTAATTTATAACAAATTTTAATTATATAAATAGTATACCCACCCCCCATTTAATGGCTTTTTACGTATTTTCGACCATTAATTTATCTGACCTTATCTTGTGGTTGGCCACATCAAACGTGCCTGGCACAATACCCCCCTCTGACATGAGACGTTTAAATGGAGTTTATCATTTTAATGTCTTTATTATTAATCGTATTTTACAAAAACTTAAAATTTTATAACATATATCTTTGGTGAACAGTAGACATGACGTCCAGAACCCAGCGGTATGGAACCCTATCTCCCAAGCATTTATGCGCACAAGACAAGTCTGCATCGATCTCCCCAGGCCAGAAACACCAAGAAACACAGCATAAAGATCTGTCATATCTAGAGCTCTGCGACAGCCAAGCAAAGTAAAATGTGTGAGTCCTATGACTACATCTTAAAGAACTCGTCCCAGAGGAATTTTCATCTCTGCCATCCATTGCACTCATGCTCGTTCCTTATTGAGGCTTACAGAGTCTTTTGCAGTGGAATAAAATCCAGAGGAATTTTCATCTCTGCCACAACGCCACAGAACTTCCAGACCACGCCAAGACCTCCAACCATTCTTCTGCACTCCTACCATCTCTAACCTCAGAACACAGAAAGCAGACTGACCTACACACACAACACTCAGAAAACCGAAGTCCACGCATCTGACCCTCAAACAACATGACCATTTATTATAAAAGCCTACCTGCTGTTTTTACTACACCCAGGCTGAGGCGAAGGTGATCTAGCCCGCTTTCCTTTCCTTTATATACTAGTTCATCGATTTTCTTTTCCACAGTATCATTGTCTGTCATTCGCTTAAGATTTCTGGAATACTTATCATTATACCAAGATTTGCGTTCAGCTGCATATTTGTTCCCCCCCCCCAGCCCATGGCATTGAGTCCAACGTTTTCACGGGTTTTATCTGGTGGACGGCCCTGTTAGCTCATATCCACTGCACTCAGTAGGTCAGCCACTGACTCTATCAAATTTGTATTGGCAGTGAGAAGCATTTGCTCAATTCTAAAGGGTAGGTTGTGGCGTATTATCCTTATAATCTGGCCTTCCGATATGCGGCATGCACTGAGCATCCTTAGCTTAGCCACTTCGGAAAAATTTTAGGTAGCTCTCCCCCCCCATTAGCCCTATACTTCTCTTGCATAATCTGGTATAAGATGGTCTCCTGGCATTCTTCGCTCCAGAAATTTCTTACTAGCGCTTCTTTATAACCCTCAAAGGTTGGTGGTTGGTAGAACAAAGATTCCCACCATGACTGAGCGTCACTCTGTAGGTGGTTACTTGCAATGGTTAGTTTATCTTTCTCTACCATTCTGTTAGCACTGAAATATTTTTCCAAGCTATTTATATGCTCCAATGGAGCTTCTCCAGCTTGCCCATCAAAAATTCTAATCTTTAAAAACTGGTTGATGTTAGATTGATATAACTGACATCCCTCTACTATCTTAGCCTCTCCAAATTCTTGCTGCATAGGTCTTACTTTTCCATCCCCACTATGCGGTTCCTGATTTACTTTTGCTAACTCACTACTATCCTCATACCCTTCAACTATTTTCATCCGTGTTATATTATCCCCTGTCATTATTTTTTTTCTAACTATATTTATATCCTCCACCCTTTGTTCCATTATCATTTTCTGTTCTTTTATCATATTGATATATTGTTTTTCTATCAACTGTTTTTCGATTTGAGCCACTGTCTGGCACAGATTCTCTATTCGCTCATCATTCTCAAATACGCGCATTTCTAGCTTCACTATTCCATTACTATAATCTTTCACTGTTTCTTCAACCCTTTCGTCTATTTCTTGTATTCTCTTGCAATCTGCTTCCATTACTTGCTGCCTTGTTTGGATTTCTTCCAAGCTATCACTATTAATCTGATGGAGGCCCCTACATTTTTCTTCTACACCTTGAAACCTTGTTTCAATCCCTAAGGATATTTCTTCCCTAAAGCCATCAAACTTTTTAGCTATCTCCTTTGACATCGACTGATTTCTAGCCTTATAGTATTTACAAACATCTCCATCATTTTCATTAAGATTTCATTTTCCCCTATGGGTTTTCCTTCACTTTGAGGTTCCATTGCTTCCTCTATTCCGCTTCCAGATCTTTGAGGCTGGCTTTCTTTTGCCATTTCCCCATTTATTTCGTCGTGCTTTTCACTCATATCTATCTTTTTTTGCTTTCTGGACTGTGATCTTGTCCACATATATAGTATTATTTTCAATTGATTACAAATTTGCTTTGTTATACGACTTTAACTATATTTTATTTGATTAACTCTTAAGACTATGGTTTAACGCTACTTTGATTAAAACATATACAAACCAAACTAACATTAAATTGTGCACGTATTGGAATTGTTTTCAAAACAAAATGAAAAGAAATTGATCGCGAATAGTATTACAATTCTAAACTGTTACGTGCTGTCAAAAACAAAATTTCCTATCATGCAACTTCACAATTCTACTTTATTCAATAAAGACTTACTTTCCCTTTTCTCTTTTTACATAAAAAAAATCTTTATTTCCGCAGTCCGCCGCTTGTTTTTATATAATACGTAGTTTACGCTTGTATACTATCATTTATTTTTACTATAAACACTTATATATAGCTAAAACAATCTAAATCAATATTACTGTAGCGATGAAAGGTCGCTTCAAAAACAAAATACAGTTTTTAAAATTATTATTTATTAAGATTCACCGCCTGTTTTTATACAATACATAGTTTACGCTAATATACTGTAGTCTATTTCTTTCTACAATTGTTTTATTTATTTAACTTTTTTTTTTTTAAATTTATTTCTACTATAAATATTTATATATAGCTAAAACAATCTAAATCAATAGTATTGTGGCGACGAAGGTCGCTTCAAAAACAAAATAAAGCTTAAAATTCTTATATATTAAGATTTGATTATACCTATATACTGCTGTTTATTTTTATTAAATGCGCAGTTTATACTTTAATACTGCCTTTTATTTTTATTAAATACGTATATACGACAAAATAAACCTAGTCAGTATTATTGTAGTGACAAACGTCACTTAAAAAAAAACTTAGAATTCTTATCTATAAAGATTCTCAATCGTAAACTTTTTATTTTAAATATGCACACACGGTAATATAATCTAAACGAGTACTACTGTAGTGACAATCGTCACTTCAAAAACTAAACAAAGTTTAGAATTTTATTTATTAAGTTTCTCAATCGTAAACTTTTTTAAATCTTGTCTCTAACAAAAAAAATCATTTCCAATATTTTTGAGATTTTTTCTTTTCTTTTGTTACGTTTAGTGGCCGTGTTTTTTCTATACTGGCCACGTTAAATAAGGCTTACACATTAGGCGCCAAAAATTTCTATTCTTTACCGGTTAACTTTTACTCCGTTGATATGAGCATGCGCATAAACCGAACATGAGGGAAAATATGGCGACATGCCGAAGTAAGAAGACATTCAAAACTCTACCGTAACCCCAGAAGATACTTATGGAAAGGTTGACTCTTACATACCTTTGGGGGATGACTCTAAATCAACCCCTCATGCCACTCCCAGAAGGAAATTTAATTCTCCTCCTGAAAGGATATGCAAGTTCAAATGATATTAGGGCATGTGTGCCGATAAATAATTATTCATATAAAAAAAAAAATAAATAAGTATCCTCGTGCTAAATAGAGATTTAAAACCCGGTAAGATGATTTCCCATTTGCTAGCTCAGCGTACTCTTTTCTCAGTTAAAGAATGGGGATCGGAAAACTCGCATAATTAATTAATATGGTGTTAGAGAAAGTAAATGACAAAGAAAAATTATGGCAGTAGTCGCTTTAAAATTATAATATAAATATTTTATTAACCCATTACCCATACTATTTATAATATGAATACATTTCCAGATCGATTAGTATGTGTTCACAGCCATTTCAATTATAAGAACTGCCCAAAACCCACGCTGACACATCCAAACGATAAATGACATCGATCAATCTATATGCATTGCCATGATCTGACCATTCATTACAAAATCGCCATTTTCATTACCCCCCCCCCCCAAAAAAAAAGAACCAATTTTCGTAGTTATAAGAAATGTAATCACGTGATTAAAATATTAAAAACCACAAAATCGCCATTTTCATTTAAAAAAACTCAAAAATCCAATTTTCATAGTTATAAGAAATGAAATCACATGATTAGAATATTAAAACACAAAATTCACCATTTTCATCACAATCCCACAATTTTTATAGTTATAAAAAATGTAATCATGCGATGAAAAAAGTAAAATGCAATTTCGCAAATATTTGAAATTAATTTTAAGCAATAATTATATTTTCATTGTTATACCTATGGAACTACATAACAAAACAGTGCATAAACATCTTAAATACACATTATCTAAATCTACCTTAATCTTTAAAAAAATCGAATTTAAGTTTATTAGTTTATTAAACCATTTACTTTATTTATTTACTCATAATAATCAAAAGGATGACTTAACATTGATAGATTTAAAATATGAATTATACTATATGCCAAAAGATTATAACTTATAAAATACAAATGTTAAATATTAATGACGTTGCAAAGACCAATTGCTAGTTTAAATTTAAGTTTGCTAGTTTATAAAGCATTTTTGGTATTAAAAAAAAAACAATTTTCATAGTTATAAAAAATATAATCATGTGATTAAAAAAGTAAAATGCAATTTTACAAATATTTGAAATTAATTTTAAGTATCCAGTTATACATATGAAACCATATGAAAAAAGGTGTGCAAACATCTTAAATACATGTTATCTAAATCTACATCAATCTTTATAAAAATCAAATTTAAGTTTACTGGTTTATTAAACCACTTACTCATGACAATCAAAAGAATATGCCCATATGAAATAAAGCACATGAATTTTTAAACAGAAAGTAGTAAAAAAAAAAATTGAAAAAAAATATTAATTAAAACCCCACATGTTCAATAAACGTAAAATTGATAGAATTCACCCTAAATATTGAATGCTTATATATTTTAAACTATGAATGTTATTAAAAGTCTGAATTTCAAAATACTGAAACATTATAACTTCTACATACCAGAAATTCTTGCTTTGTCCCACATAGATACTATTCGAAATTCGTCTCCTAATATCATAATGGAATCTATTCTTGATATTAGCTATGATATTTACGTATGTATAAATATATATATATATTTGATGGACAAATCGATGATTTATATCAATACATTGAAGTCTTGAAATCAATACAAATCTCTAGTTATTTACATGCAAGTGACTTTTGCCATCAACAAATGAGCACGGACACATGTTTAAAGAAAATAAATAGATTTTATTATTGCTAATACAAAAGCTTACTTAAAATTATTTACATTAAAATTCTTTAGATTTTTAAAAATTGATCAATGGGTTGGATATATCAGTGTGGTTTGGGGCGGTTCTTGTAATTCAAAATGGCAGCCGTGAGCGCATACTAAATCGGCACCAACAAATGTTACACTACGTAAATGCTATTAATACAACAAAATCATAAAGAAATACTTAATAAAGCAATAATTAAATTAAATAAAGGAAAATTTCTTTCTTAATAAGAAAATAAATCAAATAATTATACGTGAGAGAGTGATCTGTGGATTATAAATAAACTCACACATATGCATTACGCAGATAAAGAAAAATTAACAAGTTATATACAGGTGGGTTTATGTACGTATGTACATGAAATATGTATTTATGAAATGGATATTAAATTTAAAATAAAATAAACACAAAAAAATATTGTACCTGATAAAGTCTATGAGCTTCATTCTTGTATGGATTTTGAGTGGGCTATACGTTCATCTACTGCAGCAAGGGCAGGACTTAACTGCGTTATAAGTTCATAGAATTGATCATCACCTTGGTGCTTGAATCTTGGGGTTTACATTCTGTTGGGATGGTAGGAACGGAGCTGGATGGACGCACTAAAGTCGGCTTCTATTCCATGATCATTTTATCTGCAAGCGAATGCTTGATTAGCATCTTTAAGTTGGAGAACGGATATTAAATAGGATATTAAACAATATCAATCATCCTTTATTGGTTTAAGGATCCTAGGTTAACTGCAGGCTTCGATGGCGTGTTGTAGTTATGCTTCCATCAGAATCAACTGACTGGTTAACTGCTAGGTTATTTCAATGATGGCAAGGTATTAGAATCAGCATGATTACAACAATTGCATGACTTCGCGTGTTTCAGAATAGCATTAGCTTCCCAATAAGATTTGCAAACGTGAACTGCTCTCTTTGACAAGAAAAAGTTAGACTGCCTTCTTTGAAAAGCAAAGGTGACCTGCCTTCTTTAAAAATCAAAGATCAACCACCCTCTCGTAATTTCAGCACAGGTATCCCACCTCCATACACAAAAATTGATTAAATCTCATTGAATTGGTTTGACTAATTGTTTTAAGAATTTGATTTCCAATTAGTTTTTTCTTATTTTTTTATATCTCCATTCAGATCACAATTAAGAAATGATAACATCTTTTTACTCTTGATTAATTACCTTATCAAAATCGAAGTTTTTTCTGTTTTAACAAACAATTGTTTCATATAACTTGAACATTCCTCTCTCCACGCATTATTGTCCTGTTAAAATTAATTTAGCATGGACAGGAAGCCAGAATGCCTTTAGGCTTTTCTTAAATTTAAGACAATGACTTGCTCAAATGCAACTGAAGAGAAAAATGACCATTAAAACCTCGATTTTGAAATTATTCTTAAATATTTTTAACCAACAGTAATATTTAAAATTTTCCTTTCTACATTTTATACACACTCAAAAAATATAAATAGAGAATAACAATTTGTTAAATAAACGCTGTTTCTTCAACAAACAAAAACATTTAAAATTATAAATACATTTTGGAGTTATCTTTTTCTTTTTTTTTTAAGAAATCAAAAAAAAAAATCAAAATTGCAAATACATATTTCTAAGCCTTTAAACATTGGCTTTAATCATATGTGTGTGTATGTGAATTTATGCTATAGCCACAGTTCTCTCTCTTAATTTATAACAAATTTTAATTATATAAATAGTATACCCACACCCCATTTAATGGTTTTTTACGTATTTTCGAACATTAATTTATCTGACCTTATCTTGTGCTTGGCCACATCAAACGTGCCTGGCACAATATAAAAATATAATCATTTATGATTTATTTCAAGAAAGATGTTTTTTGATTATAAACATATAAGTATTTATTTTTTATTTCCACACAGAAATATTTGGTATATAAAATGCATAAGCATTTATAATTTATTCTTATAAAAACGTATTTGCATATAAAAATATAATCATTTATCACTTTTTTCAAGAAAGATGCTTTTTTGATTATAAATATATAAGTGTTTATTCTTTATTTCCATACAGACGTATTTGGTATATAAAATGTATAAGCATTTATGATTTATTTTAATAAAACATATTTGCATATAAAAATATGAGTATTTATGATTTATTTCCCATACAGACATTTTTGTATATAAAAAGATAATCATTTATGATTTATTTCATTAAAGATGCATTTTGATTATAGACATTTAAGTATTTATGATTTATTTCAAGGAAGATGTTTTTTGATTATGTGTTTATTCTTTCTTTCCATACAGACATATTTGATATATAAAATGTATAAGCATTTTTGATTTATCGTAATAAAACGTATTTGCATATAAAAATATAATCATTTATGACTTTTTTTAAGAAAGATGCTTTTTTGATTATAAACATATAAGTGTTTATTCTTTATTTCCATACAGACATATTTGGTATATAAAATGTATAAGCATTTATGATTTATCCTAATAAAACGTATTTGCATATAAAAACATAATCAGTTATGATTTATTTCAAGAAAGATGTATTTTGACTATAAACATATAAGTTTTTAATATTTCATAAAATCATTACCTTCATTTTTATCCGGTGTTCATCCACTACAGGTCACTTGCATCTCAAAAGGAGTTGGTTTATTTAAGCTGAATGGCATTTAATTTCCATTGGTATTCACCCAGGCATGGCTTGGAGATTCATGGCTGTAGATAGAGAGAAAGCTATTACTGACTAGCCTTTCATCCTTATGCTTCCCATATTGATACTTTTCTTTTCAATGTCCAACAATTGTAGGGTTTACACTTAGTAAAACTAGATTTCTCAGCTGGGTTAAACTGTGTGGTCGAAAATATAATATTCCAAAGATGACTCTGCACTAAAATCACTTGGCAACTAAACAGCTAAACAACACATAGATAGAACTTTTTTTTTTAACTTCAAACTTCACTATTTATACCCTGATCAAGTCTCTGGATTAATGTAGCATGATTCCACTGTATCTGATTTGTCAAACAGCGTTCATTTAAGCTTGAGTGTTTTTCTCTTCTTGAATGTAGCATGATTCCTCTGTATCTGATTTGTCAAACAGCGTTCATTTAAGCTTGAGTGTTTTTCTCTTCTTGATGATTGGATCATTTAGTTATAGCGGGAACAGATGAGGGATTCTGAAGATAATGCCTTGCTTTCCAGTTTGATAAGTTTGCCTCAAGTGATTATTTTACTTTGTACACAACAACATTGTTTCAAAAATTAAAAATATAATATTTTAATAAATGCCAGTTTTAAATGCTTAAAGATGTATTTAATAATTATAAAAATCAATAATGAAGATTTATCTTTTTTTTTAACTCTTAATTATTATTTAAAATAATGATTTTTTTTTCTTCTCTTAAATTTAGACATTTTGCTTTTTTTTTTAATAAGATTATTGAAAAGTTGGTTTCTTTTATATATGTCTATTTTACTTCAATCAATCACTTTATTTGGAAGGGGAAAATAACTCTTAAAAATATATTCATGAAACAACATGTCTGTTTCAATATTATTAGGTCAGACCATTGTGTGATGATGGTTCATTAGAGAAAAAAGAGGAAAAAGTCCATTTTTTTAATACATTTGTTTATTAAAAGAAAGCTGTTTTTATTTTTGCAAAATTCTGATTAATTCACAGAAATAGAGGATATTTTGATAAATTTTTTTGCATAGAAATTGTTTTTTCTAAGGATTAAAAAATGAAACAGTGGATAAATATGCAAGTAATTAAAATTTGTAGTTAAATGCAATGTGCAAAGGTTATCAGTGCAAATAAAGTTCAAATATTTCATTGGAGTAATTCAAAAGATATTACAACTTGGTCATGAATTTCTAGAAAATTTCACCAATTTTGTCAGTGGCTAGATAGATTTCAAAGATAGGCATGATCGAGAGCCTATGAATAGATGGTTGAACCATTTGTTTCGGTCTATGCACATCAAGATTTAACAGGTATATATTTTTATCAATAGTGATTGAAGAAAGCCCCAGTAATTATAGAGAGCTGGTATAGACTAACAAATAGTAACTTATGCATCTTTTGCCAGACAAGAGTGTAGCCCAAAGTAAAGCAGTCTTTTGCCTTTAGGTGGAAGTATTGATAAAGGTAATCCTTATCATTAGTTGGTTGAGGGACTGAACATTGTTTATTATTCACAGTATGATGTTTCTACACTTGAAGGATGTATTGTAGTAGTAGAACTATATGGTGATAATATTGGCATTATTGTTATGCTTATTAATGAATCATGATTTGTAAATTCTGACTCAACTTCAGGATTGTTTCTGATGATACCCAAGGGATAGCATAGTATTTTTTTGTGGGGCTATCAGTTCAGCAGCAAGAGACTGAAATTTGACAGCCTGTTGTTAGTGATAAATTATTTTTACTAGAATAACACATAACTACCTGTCACCAACATTCTCTGCTTCAACAGTTACTGTAAGAGATTTTAAATATGTTTCCTCAAATAGCTTGTCACATTTATTGATCAGTACCTGAAAGCTTTTCAATTCTATGCCTCAGAATTATGGAACCATTTAAATATTGAGCAACATTTTGAATGTGTTCACCACATCTGGAGTTTGAGTCTGGTTGGGTAAATGTGGAAATTTTTTTGGATCACAAACAGAATTGTTTGATTGGGGAAAGGTCATCTAGCTATAAGAAGCCAAAGAGTAAAATTTCCAGGTTAATGAGGATTGATGAAGTGGGAGTTTGTAAAGGCAGAAAAGTATAATTGTAACATGATGTGGTTATTACTATTGGTGGAAAGATATTACACTTCTGTATGATTTACTTGACTTACTTACATTATTAGATATCCAAGTGCTTCGCACATTTCTATGCTCACACAAAGTAATGTGATTTTCTTTGATCTGTAATTAAAAAACATATTGTTTTGGATATTAAAAGGTGTGATATTTATATAATATTCTTTATAGAGTTACTCATTCTTTTAGGGTGGAACTGATTCTACATAGCATGTACACTTACAAAGTCCAGATATAAACATCACTTGACCACCATTTCTTATGCTTGCTTATAACTGTTATTAAAACAGGCAAACTCTCCATTCGTATTACCACTCAGTGCAAGCCAGAATGATCAGTGGATTCTAGAAGGCTTGTGCATAAAATCTCCATCTAGTGCCTACTCATCCAATATCCCCAGACTAGTCTCTGGCTTGTAGCCTTCGCCGCTGAGGAGCATTGGATCTGAGAGCACTCACTTTAGATCTTAGGATCTAATGCAACCCTCCAGCAGCCACCTTTTATCTCTACTTAACTACAAAACTATGAGTCTTAAATTGAAAACACTATACTATTTTCAAACCAAGCTCAATAGCTTATATTCTCATATGGGTCTGAACTCAGTTCAGTACCCATATATTTTTGGTGTCTTTTGTTCTTTAATAACCATAGCCACCACTATCCTATTAGGCAGGATTGGTTTTAAGCCAATAAACATCACACGATCACCATTTCTTATGCTTGCTTATAACTTATTAAAACAGGCAAAACTTTCCATACGTATTGCCACTCTGGCTTGCACTGAGTAGCAATACATATGGAGAGTTTGCCTGTTTTAATACCAGTTATAAGTAAGCATAAGAAATGGTGATCATGTGATATCTATACTTTGGTCAAGCTTAGCTGACATTGATTGAGATGGTTACCCAAATAGGAGGATTAGAAAATATAATTGATAACCATCAGTTTAATCCCCTGTTTAACAATAATTGATGAAATTAGGTATTTTGCCCCTGCCTTATCTTCTGAGTTACAGGGTTTGTTTCAGTAGTGGGTAGGATAGTTCCATTACATTTTATTATGAATGGCACCTCTATTAGTTCAATATAAAAATAAGATACAAGATGTTATATGTATTAGACAAATTGTGAATTATAAATTATAGCAGTACTAAGCTTACAGTGCAGGTTTCATGGGCATCCTCTTCACCAACTTTACTGATGAAGGGGATTCCCCTGAAATTGATCCTGTGAGTCAAGTGTAATTCCCTTGAAAATGATCCTATGAGCTTGGTATTGTCATAGTTTATGATGAACTAATAGAGGACACTTGAGTATATTAATTGTATTTTTATTTTGTTTTAATAAAGTAATGTGTCAACATATATAATTGCAATTTGTTTATGATTTTTTTAAAATAGATCTTGTGCATTCATCTTAAACGTTTTCGGCATGAGTTTATGTTTTCGTCTAAGATTAGTAGTTTTGTTTCATTTCCTTTAGAAGGACTTGATATGAAGCTGTTTCTTCATCCGGGTAATTACTTGTATTACGTGTGTGTTAATTGTGTATATATATATATAAAATGAAATAATATATCACATGACTTATATAGCTTGCATTTACAAATATGTAAAATAAACAGCATGCTAATAGCTGTAAACAAGCCTTTTTTTTAATGATAAATGCTACAAGAGAACGCATTCAAAATCCTTATCTAGGTTTTTTTCAAACCCCATCCCGATACTGGTTTCGAGTTATGACTCTTTTCATGAGGAGCTAAGACACCAGCTAAGCATATATCTAATAGCTAACTCTTAAGAAAAAGATCTGAAGTTTTCAGACATCTACATTTCTTTAAATTACAGCTCTACAACTAAAATCATCATATGAGCCTGAACTTAATTCAGGTACATCATATATTAGTAGACTTAATTCAGGTACACCATATATTAATAGACTTAGCAATTTAATTTAGCCAAAGCCCCAACAGCCAAATAATAATAGTAATAAAATAAAATCATATATCACATGACTTAGCTTGCATTTACGAATATGGAAATATACATATTTACAAATAAGTATTATTATTTGGCTGTTGGGGCTTTGGTTAAATTAAATTGCTAAGCCTATTAGTATATGGTATATCTGAATTAAGTTCAAGCCTATATGATGATTTCAGTTGGAGAGCTGAATTTAAAGACATGTAGATGTCCGAAAATCTCAGATCTTCTTTTTAAGAGTTAACTATTCGATAAATGCTTAGCTTGAGTTGGTATTTTGAATCTGGTATCCTATCTCCTCACTGAAGAAAGCCATAGCTTGAAACCAGACTGGGAATGAGGACAATCCTAGATAAGGATTTAGAATGCGTTTTCTTGTACTATTTATCATAAAAAAAGCAGAAGCTTTTTTAAAGCTATTAGCATGCTCTTTATTTTATATATAGCCATACAAATGTTTTCACGCTTTGCAGGTATAAAAAAACATTTTGTCAATTCAGCCATGTAAAATTTTAATTTAAAAATTCCAATGTTGACTTGATCATACATTGTGTGATCGAGTCGAAGCATTAGAATTTTTAAATTAAAATTTTACCCGGATGGACCCGCAATATATATATATATAATGTGCCATAATTCATATTTCATAGGTTATTTATTATATAAATCAAGTTAAATATTTCAATTTGCTATAATTATCTTCTACATATATATATAATGTGCCATAATTCATATTTCATAGGTTATTTATTATATAAATCAAGTTAAATATTTCAATTTGCTATAATTATCTTCTACATCTTTTCTTGCTTGGTAAATTCATGATGTTTGAACATTTCTAAATAAAAATAACATTTTTTTTTGAGGGTCATAAATTTTGTTGTAATTTAATCACATGAATTGGATGAACTAAATAATTGATTTGACATGGTTTTAAAAGATACAGTAAGCAGAACTAAAGCAGGAGACTTAAATAGCTTGAGTCTGCATTGATAAATCCAGTTATTTATATGAATAATCATGTGGTTCATTACATAGGATTTCATAAGTTTGATCACTGGAGGTGACTGAGACTGAATTGTGATCCATGAACTTTGAGGTCTAGAGTCTGCCATTTTACCATTGTATTAAATAATGCAAAATTGTTTCTTGTAAATAATTACAAAATGAAGTGGAACTGCAGGTTGCTAAAACATTGTTGCTACTCATCATGATAACAGTATTGCACTTATTACAGCATTGAGATTAAACAAAATTGGAGACCAAATCCCTCATGAAACTTTGTGATTATTTTGTACATTGTCATTATGTACTATGGCTTGTAAAAAATCCAATATGAGGCAGTATGTCTGATTAATAAACAGTGAAATGGAACGCTTCTTTGCTGGACTTGGATCACACAGATCATTCATGAGAAACATAACAAATGTTATTGATACATATATTTAAACTGGGTCCAGTAGACGTTCTTTAATAAAAACATGCTTGCAAGGAAGTGATCTCAAAGCTTTGCTTTCCATGGAGTTTTTAAAACCCTAGACACTAATATTGGCTTAATTTTTTCATTTCAACAGCATTGAGATTAAACAAAATTGGAGACCAACTCCCCTGTGAATCTTTGTGATTATTTTGTACATTGTCATTATGTACTATGGCTTGTAAAAAATCCAATATGAGGCAGTATGTCTGATTAATAAACAGTGAAATGGAACGCTTCTTTGCTGGACTTGGATCACACAGATCATTCATGAGAAATATATTTTTTGTTGTTATTGATACGTATATGTAAACTGGGTCCAGTAGATGCTCTTTAATAAAAACATGCTTGCAAGGAAATGATCTCAAAGCTTTGCTTTCCATGGAGTCTTTAAAACCGTAGACACTAATATTGGCTTAATTTTCTCATTTCAAAGTTTAAAGATTATCAGAAAATGGGAAATAAATCACATTTGCTCTACATATTATCCGGAGTCAACTGGGTTACTGGCAAAGAACATTCAGAAAATCAATTAAGAAAATTTGATAAGCAGCAAATTCAAGGAGCATTTTATAGATCCATGTTACACCAACACATAGTTCCTTTAACATTGACCAGTATTTCACTAGCTGAAAGATTACTAAGTCAGAAATAAAATAAAACTGACATTGATTCATCCTAGAGATAATTATACAGAATGTTCAGAGGAAATATTGTTTTTAAAAAACTTAGACTGTAGATATTATGGTGAAATGCAAATTATGTGTGAACTGAATCATGAATGAAGTATTACCTAAGTCAATTTTAATTCATTCCAATATCAGCCTTTCAAGCTAATTGAGCATGCACCTTTTGAGTGTAAAATAAATGAATACTCTCCTCTTTAATCCAAGATATTGGAATGAAATATAATTGCAAGCACGGCGTTAGATAAAATATTTGCTTATTTACTAAGTCAATTTAAGTAATGGGTGTTTTTGTTTGTTTTTTTTGAATACTAGTTTAAAATTATCTGAGAAACTAGCAGTAAGCAAATGACAGTAAATAATTGAATCACAGAAATGAAGAAAATTTTAAAAATCACTAAAGTTTGCATAGTAAAAATAATTCACACACAAAAAATGTAGAGACTTTCAAAATCTAAACATATCAATATCTATATTATGCTCTTTTAGAACTAAATTCTATTGAACAAGGAAGAATTGATGTCTATTTACCTACATTCCCAACAAAGGCTAACCTCTCCATACATTAGTGCCACACAGTGCAAGCCAGAGTAACCAATGTTGCAAGAAGCTTTATGCATAAAATCCCTATCTTGTATCTACTCATCCAATATTCCCAGATTAGTTTCTGCTTGTGGCTTTCATCATTGAGCAGTCCTCTAGCAGCCACCTTTTACATTTTTTGTTAACTGTAAAGATATGAGTGCAAAATTGAAAACAATATTTTCAATCGAAGCTCATTTGCCAGTATAGTCATATAGGTCTGAACTCACGTCAGTATCTATACATTTTGGTGTCTTTGGTTCTTGAATAACCATAGACATCATACATTTTGGTTTCTTTGGTTCTTTAATAACCATAGTCACTATTATCCTATTGGGTAGGATTAATAAGTAAACCACTAAACATCACATGATCACCATTTCTTATGCTTGTTCAAGCTGTTGAAACAGGCAAAACTTTCCAAATGGTACTGCCACTCATTGCAAGCCAGACTAACCAAGGGATACAAGTAGGTTTGTACATAAATCCTTACTTAGTGTTTACGCATCCAATATCCCCAGACTAGTTTCTAGCTTGTGTCTTTCATCAGTGAGGAGCCGTGGATCTCAGAGCACTGCACCTAGATCTTAGGATCTAATGCAATCTTCTAGCAGCCAGCTTTTACCTTTTTGTTAATTATAAAGCTATGAATCCAAAATTGAAAACACAATAATATTTTTAGTCGAGACTCATTTGCCATATAGGGTTGCATTAGACCCTAAGATCTAGGTGCAGTGCTCTCAGATCCATGGCTCCTCACTGATGAAAGACACAAGCTAGAAACTAGTCTGGAGATATTGGATGAGTAGGTACTAGATAGAGATTTTATACACAAACCTTCTTACTTTCATTGATTACTCTGGCTTGCACTGAGTGGCACTACTGTATAGAAAGTTTTCCTCTATTTTAACAGCTTGAGCAAGCATAAAAAATGGTGATCACATAATGTTTAGTGGTTTAATATCAATCCTGCCCAATAGGATAATGGTGACTATGGTTATTAAAGAACCAGACACCAAAATATACTGAACTGAGTTCAAATCTATATCATTATATAGGTAAATGAACTTTAACTGAAAATATTGTTTTCAATTTTGAAACTAACAGAATCATTTTTTTTTTTTTTGTTAGTTATATCTGCTGTTTTCCATATATGTACAACTTCTTCAGATGTTTCTATATCAGTTGAATTTTTTGATCTACTATTGTTCTGATTATAAAGGTTCTCCATTTCCCTAAAATCTGCTTTCCGACATGTGATCAGCTGGGAGCCTGTTGAGATAATGTAATAGCTTTTTAACAAATGATTGTTGTCAGGCATTATCTTTTTGTATTTGAGAACAGTGTTTAATTTATAAGCCATAATATATCAATTTATTTTCAGAAGTAATAAACAACAAATATAAATTGTCTAATTTGGATATATAATATATAAAAACAAATTCATTACCATTAAATATTTTAAATGAGATATTTTAATTATTACTAGACTAGTATTACTTATAATTTAATATATGTACATTTTCTCCATAGATTGTCCATCAAAAATAATGACTTATGATCTTGTTGCGGTCATTTGTCACCATGGCACTGCAGGAGGTAATAAATTAATTTAAAAATTATAAAATTTATTAATTTTTTTAATTATTTTTTTTATTCCTAATTTGGCTGTATAATGTCTTCAATAATTTGAAATGTTGAATTTTTATTGTTTCACACTTTTATTCGATATTTATGATTTATAATTAATATAATAATCAGTCTGAATAAGATTAGAACAAACAACTAATTATATTTACAATTATTTAATTATCAACCTGGCTTTCATCTCTTATTGAGATCAGTTCAAGATATAAAGTTTTATACATCACATGATCTATTAATTATATTCACTCCATCTATTGGACATTATTCATCTTATATTAAATATACGTATATAACAAAGTATATAACAACTTTGTTGAGAAATAATTGTTATACTGAATATTTAATCATTGTATATATATGATTTATACTTTATATGTTTTTATTTCTAGTAATGTAGAGCTTATTTTTAAAAATAAGTGGTCTTACTGTGGTTATTATAGCATTGGTTGAAAAAAATCATTGTAACAATGTTTTAGCCCGTGATTTGTAAAATATTTGATGATATAGATCTTTAATGATTATTAATCATTTTCAAAAACTAATTTTTGATACAATTTTATTTTACTTCTGCAGTAATGTCCTTGTTTTGTTTTATTTTTTATAATAAAATGACTTCTTAACCACATTAAAATAATAATATATATTTGATCAGGAAAGATTTTATAATAAAAAATAAGATTAAAAAAAATAAAGAAAGTGAAAATATTAAAGTATACAAGTTTTATCATCATTAAATGATCAGTCCCATATATCACTCAAGACCATTTTCTTCTGTTGCTGCCTTAAAATCATCTATTATGTTGTTTTTTTTCTCTTATCCTCCAAAGCCCTTCACAATTCTGCCTCTGAATATATATCCAGTATATTTCCTCTTTCTAATTTCTTTAATAAATTATATTTTTATTTTTTTTCAACACCTTTTTTTTTTAAATCCGCATTTCTCCACTCTTTTTGTTTTCATAAGTAAAGCTAAAGTGATTTTAAAAAGAAAAACATAGTTAATAATCAGTTGTATAAAAATAGAATCCCCCCCCCCCACTGAGTAAAACTTTATAATGGTTGATATAGATTATAACGTGATGTGTTTTTTTTAAAACTATCTTTAATTTAATGTAGGTTTAATACACTTATAAAAATATTAACAAACTGAGTGATTTGTAGTAAATAGAAATATTAAAAAATTTTCAAGTAGGCTTATAATTACAAAATAAATTTGAACTTTGTTTAGTTTATATATATATAATTCATCATTGTCAATCATTATCGATTTATTGGAGAATTAAAGTTTCTCAAGGTTTAATCTAGCTTCTTTTCTTCACATCACACTGGCTAACTTCTTGATTTTATTCAGCTATCTCACATGTTGTCTCTTTGTGGGTCTTTTTATAATATTTGGGATCTGGTTTTAAGATTTCTACTGTATGTCCATTGCCATCTCTTGTACAATAATTAGTATTAATTAAATACTGACTATTTTAAATATTTCTTTTTATTTTCAAAATATATATCTTTAGTCATTAATTTGCCTAATAACTGTACAGACAGGTATAAAATTAAAAAAAAATTTTTTTTTTATATTTACTTTATAATATCATCTAAAAACTTTGTTGTTTGAAGTGAGTTTGAAGCGTCACTACTAAAATCATTCAAAGTAAACAGTTACAATACAAAATAGATGAGATCTTTCAGGACTTTGTAAATGTGTTAATATATTTTAAATTTTTATTTCATTTTAAAAATGAAAACTGGATAGCTTTATTGCTCAGGGGTTTATAAGAAATTCGAGCGCCAGTAGTATTGTAACTGGAATCAGTCCAATGACCTTATGCTCCAGAGTCTATTAATCTACCACTATACTAAATCATGCATAGCATTCAAATGTTTTTATTGCTCAAGAATTTATAAGTTTGAGCATCAAGTGCCTAAACTTGAATTAATCAGAGGGGACCTCTTATTCTCCAGAGGCTGACATTCTATCACTGCATTAAACTGTGTAAGGCCTTCAAATCCCAGGACCTTACGTCTGTTAGTTCACCATTGCACTAATCCGTGCATGGCAATTATTTATTAATATATTAGGGAAATTATATATTTCATTCTTGGTGGCTTCTAGCATGTTTCTTGGAAACTAGTTAACTATTGATAATTTATGATTTGTTATATATAAAATATTGTGTAGGAGTTTGTTGAAAAATTGCAAAAATGATTATTTATTAATCTACTTCTAAGTAGTTTTTTTTTACTTGTTAAATGGGGTTTAATTAAAATTTATAGACAGATAAAAATTTCAATCTATTACAGTTGTGTTTCTTCACCTTTGTTTATTTAAAGATCTTAAAGGTAAAAGGTGGAATTCGTCTTTTAATTAATAGAGTTTGCCTTGACAATAGATTGTGAATATTATATTGATTTATTAAGCTTTGTTTTTATGATGTGAATATATATATAATATATAACGATCGAAATGAAAGTGAAGATCGAATCTAACCACAAAAACAATATCTGCAACTACCAGGGCGCCATCTAGGCATTTAAACCTAGAAAAATTTATAGAGTAGGCAGATACGCGCTGTTAAGATTCCACTTTATTTAAATATTCCGATCGTTAGCCCAAGTCACTAGCTCAGCGGAGACGCAGAGATAAAAATCTATATCTTAATTTATATCTTAAATATCAATAAATAAAAGCCACTGCCAGAAATTAACACATAAAAATATTTATTTACGCACATATAAAATAACATTTTAGATTTTTCTATTAATCTTTTAATTTTACATTTAACTAAGTTTCAGTGAGTTTAATATTTTATTTAGACAGTCAAGAATGAATAGACTACATAGATCTGCATTTGAAAAGAAAATATTCTTCCCTGATTTAACCGTAGGCAACAAATTTCGCAATCAACTGGCGCCAATCCATCTGATACATTCATGTATTCAATGTAGCATGATACGACAACACAAAATACTATACTGTCAGGAATGTACATCTGAACAATAAGTAGAAAGAAGACATTGACTCTCCACCAACAGGGATGTTACATCTGTTGGCAAGTAGAACAATAAACAAAAAACTCCATAGGAATGGACTGCGGTCTTCTGCCGACTTACAAACCCATCCATAGGCAAACAAAGGGTGTGTGGCGTATATCTATAATCCTGCCCGTAGCGGACCTCATACTACATCTACAATTACACAAATATATCCAATCCATTGAACCAATTCAACTATGAAATGAATAACCTAAGATTACCCTCCCTTAATATAACTTTACAAAACTATATAGCCATTCACGCCCGACTTAAATTTAACATTTAGATACGTTTGCACAAATGCATTTTATAAAATTTGTTTTAAAATGTTGAATACAGATCAGCTGCACAGATTCCACGGTCAAAAACATTCCAAATTAAACACAACCGATCAAAATACAAAGTCATCGATAAACGTCACTTGCATAGGGAATATACAAATCCCATTAGCATTCATCGTAAGATGCTTGCAATGATATCGTTGACATATATTCTAATCGAATGTGAAAACCACAACATTATCAACCGCTAACGAATCTATGCAACGTCTATATCCAACCTTAAATTCCCTCATTTAAAATTTAAACAACAAATAATTTATACAATAAGAGAGAAAAAAAAAATGGAAATGATTTTTATCAATCGGAAAACATATAAAATTAAACATTATTAATTGATTTTAAACTTAAAAGTCAGATAGAAGGTCATAAGCTTGAACGAAAGTTCTTAGTTATTTTTAAATTTAGAGTTCATGTCAATATACCTTACAGTAGAAGAGTCCAGGTTTCTGCTTTTAATTCCCGCGACGCCTCCATTGGAAGATAATGTTCTGGAGATGGCAATAGCTGGTTCAAGGTATCACAGTCTTTTCATTTTTCCTTTTTAAATAGAGAGTG
Source organism: Epiperipatus broadwayi (assembly GCA_028023455.1). Classification (NCBI taxonomy): domain Eukaryota; kingdom Metazoa; phylum Onychophora; class Udeonychophora; order Euonychophora; family Peripatidae; genus Epiperipatus; species Epiperipatus broadwayi. The sequence goes on along the minus strand of JAQFVV010006308.1, from coordinate 403,905 downwards.
TGGTATGTGCGTCCTACCACCTCTTAAACACACCACGCTGGAACTGCCCGAAAAAACTGTATTTCCCTTTTTATATTATCCACACAGATTCAATCAACAAAACGTCACTAATCCATCACTTTCGTTAGGGTCCGAGCCAAGGCTTAGTGCTTCCATTGGTCAAGCTAATTTCTCTTTTTTTCTTATCTATCTTTCATCAGATCATTTTAATTATACAAGAGCCCACGGCTAGCTTGCTTTTCAAACAATTTATAAACAATCATTTCCATTTACAGATTACAAGAATTAATTAATACCTGTTTTTATTTTTAAATCTTATACTTTTTTTTTTATAAAAAAGTATGTTCAAATACTTATTTATTTGTTTTTTTAAAAAAAAATATTTTTAAAGTTTGGCATCTGTGCGAATGTATATACGTTTAACAAACATTTTAATTTTAGCGTTTAGTTTTTTTTCTTTTTAATACACTTATTTTTATATGCGAACTTTTAAGTTTTATTCTAAATTAATGTAACGACATATTTATATATCGTTACAATATATATATATATGTGTGTGTGTGTAAAATTGAATTTAATATATATTAAGTATAGTAATATTTATATAATTTAACTTATTCTGGTAGAATTACTTTCGACTATATTCCTTTTAGTCTTTGTCAACTATATAATGATTTATAACTTCCATAATTCTCTTCAGTTTTCCTATAATTCTATTATTTTAATATTTTGATTAATCAACATTTATATGAATATTACTGCATTTAATTGACTTTTACATATACTTTGAAGGAATACGGGTATCAAAATTATTATTTTAATATATATATATCATTAATTAATTAAAGCAATATTAAATTTTTTATGTGCCATCTAGAGATGTGTAGAAGTTTAGAAATTAGATATTTGGGATGCTAATAAATTAATTATATATATATATATTAAAATTGGCATAATATATTTTTGTGCACTCACATATATCTATATCCTATAGTTTATTAATGAACAAAGTTTATTGAATCAGAAGAGAAAAGTAGTGAAATGTTTTAATAGCTTTAAAAACATATTTGTTTTCTTGAAAATTTTGGCCTTTCATTTGTTAAATAAGTCTTTAAATATTAGTGTTTTTTTTTTAAATATGAATATTTTAGATCATTTCAGTTCTGATGTGAAAATGTTATATTAATTTTATTAAATGAGTTTACAATTTTGTTTTTTTAGGAGGTCATTATACAACATATGCTCTTAATTTTTTTAACCATCAGTGGTACGAATTTGATGATATATATGTGACAGAAGTGGAACTTCATACTGTTGAAAGCTGTGATGCCTATGTTTTATTTTACAGGTAACAAAAGAAGTAATAATATATATATAATATTTATGAAATGTCCAAGCTTGAAAATGTTACGATGATTCATAAATCAGCCTTCCAAAGAATAATTTAAATAAACTTGCAAATAATGCTCACTTTCTTGTTTTTGCAAGTTTAGCTAAATGATTCTTTTGTAATCGGACTTATGAACTACCATAGAAATGTTTTTGGATTTTGTTGTTCTGTGAAGAGTTACCTTATTATCTGTGTATATATGAATAAAATTACGTTTTTTTTCTGTTTATGTATTTGAGTATTATTATAGCATTGATGTTTCAGATGTCTTATATGCCATTCTATAAGCACCATAGATAGTTTTTATATCAGTTTTGGATTATCTTTTTCAGTATCTTTATTATTCATTTCAAAAATCATAATGATTAAATAGTATAGATGCCATTTTGTTGTTCTCAACAGCGATGAAGGGCTTTCATATTGCTCACTTGGAATTTTTTTTTTTTAATATTAGAAAGATAGATGATAGTAAAAGAGATATCAAAAGGATAATTAACCTCATTCTGTTCATTTTTATTCAATAAAAGTTTTTTTTTTCCTAAGAATGATCTAACCATCACATTTAATGCATAGCGCTTTAAAAGAAAAAAATTGGGATTCTGAAGTGGAAGTCAGAATAATGTCACTTTAAAGGAAGAGTAATTGAAATTGGTCATTTGACATGATGTCATGCTACCTGGATAGTCTAGTGAAACATTTGAAAACAAGATCGTAAAACAATCTAGAACATTTTTCTCCTTATGATGATTATTTGAAGCCATTTTCTAGTTTACAGTAGAAAATATTTTTTTTTTTAATAAATGTTTATAAAGATATGTAGATCTATTTGTTCTAATATTATTGCTTTACTGACACTGTATATTTATATATTAATTAGAATTTGAGATAGAAAAATAAAATATCTTTCTTTAATACAGATTGTAATTAATGAATATGTTTATTAAAGGTATTGATATCAGTCATTACTTTAGAATAAATGAAGTCTTTATTTTTGCATTAATATATTATATTTTTTTATCATGTTTTTTTTTTTCTTAAATATTCTTTATTAAATATCGATTAGGAAAGTATCTGAAGACATGAATAAATTACGCCAGAAAGCCATGGAATGGATGACTTTGAAAGAGGTGAATTATGCAAATTTTTTAATTAATACTATAAATGATTCTTGAAATATGTTAATATAAGTTTTTTACAAATATTTAAAGTGATATTTTAAATAGATAGAAAGTAAGAATATGATAATTGAATATTTTAATTGGTTTCCGATTACTTAGATAATGTGTTTGTTATGTAAACACTATTGAAATCAGTTCCATTGTTGACCACCCAGTTACATTGCAACTGGTACTCATTGGAGGGGTGCACAACCAGTCAATTGAGATCCACTAATCGGTTTATGTTTTTCAATAAATCTTTCTTTTTCATTCATTTATGTCTTGCTATAATTTTTTTTATTTAATGGAATCAGAATTTTCTGATATGAATATCATTAGATCATAAATATTTTAATCATTGATTACTTTTCATTAATGTTTTCAATTATCTGTTCCTTCTGATAATTTCCAATTTTGATAAAATTGCTAAGTTGATGTAAGGTCAAAAATCTTATTAATAATTATATTTTTAAATTTTGTTTTCTATTTCATTATACATGTTCGCATTTTGATATGTTTAATAAATATTGAAATCAGATGCTAACATTTTTTTTTAAACAGTATATGAATATATTGATTATGAAGTCACATTCCTTAGAAAAGTAGCTCTTATATACAAAAATTTTAAGCGATTGTGGTCTGCTAAAGTAATTTTGCATTAGGTATTGTCTTAATAATATACTTTTTTAGTTGTGGGGGACAGCAAGATACCAACTATGATTATATAAGTTTTTAAATTATAAATAAGTGTATAATTTATAAAATTACTAATTATTTCTTCGACTTGGGCATGCCTGATTATATCAGTTGAACATTAACAAAAGATGTTTTTAGTTTAAACTGCCTTGAATGATCTACTAAATTTGTTATATATTATAACAGTAAAATATTTATCTACTTGAATTTTTTTACATCTATACTGAAAGTTCTGCAGATGTAGTTAAATTCATTCCAATAATTTTAGAGATTCTTTTAATAACAATAATAATAATAATTCTTAATATTATAATATTAGCATTTCTTAACAACCCAGAATACAAGTCTATTTTCCTCAATCATCAAAGTCTAATGATCCACACATTCAAGCCCACATTTTCCAACATTATTGCATCGAGAAAAATGATGTCAAACAAAAGATCAAAAGAAGCATGAAATATAGTCAACATTCCCAACTCCATGAATAAGATGGCATCCTGCATAACCCTTTGGAAAAAATGGGCCATATAATTTGAATAATTTTGAATAAACTTGTCGCACATATATTCATGTACCCACCCATGTAAATCTCTTTACTATGAATATGAGGCCATAAGTAGTTCTCTAAAGCACTAAGCTTGATTCAAAATGCATTTATAAGCTTTTCTTACAATAGTATCCAAGCACTTGAAAGTTGATTTTAATATTATTTTCTTCATTAAATAGTTGCAAAACTATTTCTTTCTTAATGATTTTTGTTAATAAATTTTCAGAAATAACTGCATTAGTTATAGATTTAGGAAAACTAGTATAATCATAGTTTTCCATTAATATCTAATCCTCATCAGTTTCCTTACAGTAATTGGAGAAATTTAAGATAATACTGAATTTGGTAATGAAATTGGGAATATAAACTTTTATACAAATTTATTTAAAAGGGATTTATTTATAGCATAATTTGAATGTGATTATTATTGTTTTAGCTAATATTGCATTAATCTGATAATCATCTAATTTTATTTGCAGCCTAGCTTGATGCAATTTTATATTTCCCGTCAATGGTTGAACAAATTTAATACCTTTGCAGAGCCTGGTTACATCACCAATAATGATTTTCTTTGTCAACATGGAGGTAATAAATAATTTAGAAAAAGTTTGCCTTTTTTTTGTTATTAATAATTTGAATTTTATTTTTTAATTCTCACTGATTCTTATAGGTGTCATTCCAAGTAAGTGGGAAGATGTAGACTTGCTGGTGACTCCACTGCCACAACCTGTTTGGGAATTATTACATGACACGTAAGAACATTAATAATTGAGCTTGCTCTGAAGCATTCTAAATTGTAATGTTCTGAATAAAACTTCTAAACCTTTTTTTCCCCCTCGAAAATATATAATGAATTTTGATCCTAAGGGTATATAATATTCCAGAAATTTATTTGTCAAAAACTTCATTGACAAAAATTCTTCAACAGTAAAAAATAATTAGTAGCCATCATTACTTTATGTTTGAATTTGATGTCTTATATAAACTCTGGCATATAGATAAAAATAATGAACTAACTGAAAATTTGAAATACTTCGAATTTAAAAGGAAAATTTAAAATGAAGATTCTCAAACTGGATATGATTGTAGCAGTATGACTATCCTCATCCTGTTCCATAAATTTTCTTTAGTCAAATTCTTTTAGATAAAGTTGAATAACTTTCTGATGAATATCATTCCCACTGGCAGATTATTAATTAAAAATAGTCTTCAGCAAGATTACAACCACAATATTATTAAAGATAAAAGCAGCTCTACAGTCTAGCATCATCTAGTGTAAGTTCGAGTAATTAGTGATTACTAGATGCATATAAAATCCTTATTCTTAATTTTTAAATTTCCATCCTCAAACCGATTTGTGGTTTTTGCCTATTTAGGCTGCAACATCAATCATCTTTAATTATTTTATCTATCAATCTGTAAACTCTAAATTCAAATCAGACTAAGATTTTGAATCTAAGTTACCTTGCTTTGAACAGTTTGGCTAGGAACTTCAATAAAACAACAAATCTTCCAACATATGGCTTAAACAATATGACTTGACAGAAGTAGCTTTTCATTTTAGAGCCATCTAGTGTAATTTCAGTGATTATCAGATGCATATAAAATCTCTGCTTAATATTCAAATACATATCTTCAGTTCAGTTTCTGCTTTTCATCTTTATTGTTAAAGCTTGGGATTCATGTTTGGAGGAAATACAGAAATATATCCAGCAGGCATCTTTAAATCCATTTTACCTATCATGCTGAAAATCTGAAATTCTAATCAGCCTCCAGTTTTAAACCCAGATCAACTTACTTAAACAGTTATATAGATCTCAATACGGATCAGTGATTTTAATTTTTAGTACTTTCAGTTCTTCGTTAACTGTAGGCATCTTATTCTCCTGGTTAGGAATCTAACACAAACAAACACTCAGCTTAACCAATAAGACAAAGGGCTGTCTATCGGGTTGACTTGGATTCAACACTTTTGGCATTTAATTTTCAGGATTTCAGCTTGACATATAAAATGGAATTACATGCAAATGATTAATATATACTTGCATTTTTTCCAACTTTGAATTTCAAGCCATGTTGATAGAGACAAAATCCAGAAACCTTACCAAAGACGAGGATTCAAATACTAAGGATAGAGATTTTATATGCATCTGGCAATTACTGGTTTCTCAAATTTACACCAGATAACACTAAAATGCTTACTCTTTTCTATGATTAAATTTTGAACAAAATATTGGGCTGCTTTATTTCACCAATGAAAATGATAGTCTACTCCTGGTCTAAATAAAGCTTAACATAATTTTGTCAAATAATTAAACTAATTATTTATATATATAGTTTATTAATATTACTGATTATGATTTGCAATACTTTTAAAACCCATTTTTAAGAAAATAGTTTAATTAATTGAATTATGGTAAACAAAAGATCTTAAACTTTAATTCATAATAAATAGTAGTGTGCTTATCTTAAAAAATTCATTATTAAAATTCAAAACTATATAGAAAGTTAATAACCTTCTGTATGCATTACAAAAATTTGCAATTATAATTTATTATGTTGTAAATTATATATTGTAATCTGATTTCATTATTATATTATATTACCTTTCAAATAAATTTGATCATAATTTGATTTAAAACCAAAATTTAAAACTCCCAAATAACCCAACCATTCATTTTTCTTTTCACATGCAATCCATTTTTTTTTTTAAAAAAAAATCACTTCTTAAACCATACTTATTTTTTTTCAAACCTTTTGTTTTGTCCAATTGAATATATATTGTAACCTTAATTGCTGAGTTTACAGGTATGGCTTCTATATGCATTTTTTTGTAATTATATATTCTAAAATATGTAAAAGTCATGTATATAAAATAAGTTATAAGGTGTTTTGAAAATGATGATAATAATTGTAAAAAATAAAATGTATTCTAATTTTTATTTTAAAATAAAATTATTGTTTTAAAAACAACATTGCTATAGAAACTAGTCGCAGAATGACTGTTCAATTGTCTACTTTTCCAAGAAAAGGGAAGGAACTATTATTTCTTCATCATGTCACTTACTGGATAGAAATCCATAAAAATCGTAATGATTACTTAAGTAAATATTATGCAGTCTCTTGGTTAAAACTTCAGAATGCCTTCCCTGATCTTTCTAATGATGTAACTATGGAACTGTAAACAAAGAATGCCTTAAAATTAAATGCGATTCTGCCAGTCTATTAATTATTGTTTAAATCTGAAGCTAAAAATATGCAACACTTGCAATATAAGAAAACTTGCTGCTAATGAAATATTCTATGAATTAATTTACAAACATACATAGTTTTGATGCTCAAAATATCTGGAAAAACCTTATAGGAAAAATTATTGGGGAATGGAGCCCAAGAAATTAAAGTGTGAATATTGTTTGGAGACGTTTAAAATTATCACTCTAATGGCCATATATTATCAACTTTCACAAACTAGTAAAGTGTGAGCTCAGAGAGAAATATCAAGGTAATTTAATGAATGTACTATAAATTTTTTCTTGGTGAATTATTATAAATCTACAAAGATTTTTTCTCTCACCCATGTTCTTCATATAATTTTAAATATAATTTTTTTATTATTATCATTCTATTTGTTAATTAAAAGTTATTAGTTATTATTAATAATTTTGTTGCTTGTTTATTTCTCATCCGAAATCTCCAAGTCGATTATTTATTTTGTCATTTTAATAGTATTAAGATGAAGGGAAGTAACGCTCAAGAAATATGATTGGATCTGCATAAAGATTTGCATGTATTTTCAGTCTGATCATTATCTGTGGCCATATAAATTAGACAATTAAAATTTGTATAGCCACTCCACCATGTACATGGTTGCCCATAGATATCGTTAATTCCTCTAGGCTAAAACTAATATGCGAATGTTGTGTTTTTCATTTTAATATTATCAATTATTAAAAGGGCTGTTACAGTTACATTTGGGGCTTATCTTGATCAAAATAATAGGGATTGAACCCAATTTAGTTTTTTTTTTTTAGTAGTATTTGAAGAAAAAAAAAGTTAATCATTGAAATATGAAATATAAATACTTGATCAAATGAGAAATGTAATAATTTATTTTGTTATAAACAAAAAAATAAAATCAATTGATAATTCATAAATGTCTTTAAACAGCAATAATAATGGAAATAGATTGGTTGAGATAATAGTAGACAAATAACATAACATATTATAATTAGAATGCAGTGCAGTTTAGAAAGGCTACATGATGGAAAGAGGGATGGGCATTCTAGTCTTCAAATAAAAAAGGAAAAAAATTATTACAATTTTTATATACATTTTTTTTAAATTTTTTTATAGACAAGTTAGTAGCTAATTTTAGTATAAATTGTTATATATGATTATCCGAACCAAAGTGAAAATGGAAGCTCAGAGAAATGAAACTGAGATTCATAATAATGAGTTTATGAACATGATCATGAATATGTTTGTAAAAATTAAAAAAAGAAATTAAAAGCCACAGTCAGAAACAAAACAAAGTGAAGATAGAAGGATCTTAAAACACAAAATAAAGAAAGTAAAGAGAATGTGGAAAGCATATTCACAGAATTGAAAGGCCAGATCGAAGAACAAAACAAAGAACTTAAAAGTCAAATTGAGAGTCAGACAAAAAAAAAATTAAAAAAAAGCAGATAGAGCAACTAAGTGAAGAAATAATAAATAGATTATAAAGTCACTTTGTAGGGTTGTAAAATAAGATTGGTGAAGTAAGTCTCGAAGTTCAATTGAATAAAAAAGAGATAAAAATAGAGAATAGACAAGGGTTGATTCGAGCAAAGGAAGAAATCAGTTACTCGACTCAAGCAGTTGGAAAATATTTAAATAAAAGGTGATAGTCAATTAAAATGCAGGAAGAGATAACAGAGAGATTAATGAAAATTGAACTAGATATAAAAGAAAATCTTATCTAAGGTAGACTTGGCTATAGAAAAATTAAATATCCCATGAAAATAGTCAACCATATGTTAGTAAGGATGTATACACAGATGTGGATACACATGTATACAATTTTAATCCTACTATTGTCGATCAATCCATAAAAATTTAGAATTTTTTCAGGGACATGCAGGAGAGGCTCCACCTGAATATCTTGGCAGCTTAGAAAGACTTTAGTTTAAATAAATTGACTGAAGATATTAAAATCTTAATTGCTTGTAGTCATCTTCAAAGTGCATCTCAAACGTGATGAGATTCGTTGTTTGTCAAACCTGTAAATTTTTGACAGTTTAAACAGGGCACTGTTAAATTCCCAATGGAGTGCGGATTATCAAGAAGGGATCAAAACGCCATTGCCAAAGATAAATGCAAACCTGGAGAGGCATTTATTCCTTTTTTCGATTGCAAGTAGCCAAACTAAGAGCCTTGACAACTGATCTCTTACCTGAAAGTCAGATTGTATGCATAGTTAGGCGTAGCTTCCCTAATCACATTGAACAGGTGCTAATAGCAGTGATTGAAAAACTGTGGAACAGTTAGCTCAATTACTTAATAAGTTTGACAGCAGAAACCTGCAAATGATGGCGATTGAGAGCAGGGTTCCAACATAGCCATTTAAAAGGAAACATGAACATCAGATAAATGTCATTGATTTCAAAAGACCATGGTATGGAGGAAGACCTGAAGGTCGATCATATGGAGAACTACATAAAAAAAGAAAGGTCAATAAGTCCAACTATTCCCAATAGGACAAAGCTAATTCGTCGAACTGGAAGTGGATCTAATCTTAATATAGGTGGAAATACTGATAGATATAGAGATAATTCCCAACCACCCGGTAATAGTAGGCTTATAGAAAGAGAAGTAGAAAGCTATCAAGATAAAAAAAAAAGGGAAACAAGATTGGGCCTCGATAAGTAGTTTCTAGTCATGAGAACCAAAGATAGAAAATGGGGACACTGTAACCAACAATAAAAATGTATGTAGTATAAAAAAATTTGACATGCAATTGGAAGTAGAGCTAAAATTTGCACCACAAAACTGCCCAAAGATAAAAAGTCATATTGGAAGGAGTCATAGTAGAGGCTTTGTTAGATGCAGGAAGCCCAGATATCAGTCATGTCTGAAAAAATATACATACAAATTAATCAAGAACACTTAGATATTATACACCATTCTAGCATTTGAGACAATTATTTTCGCACCTCTGTTTTATATTGACGTGGAATGGGGTAAGAACGAGCTTAACATGGTTAATCATTTCTAGTCCTAATTTGATGTTTATATCCTTTTATTGTTACAGGCATATTGGTGAATAGTGATTTATTTTCTCAAACTACTCTAAATAATCAAGAGTTGATCAGAGAGGACTCGCGTATTTCTGACCACTGATTATGACTTTGAATACAACACATTTCAGCAGATGTATATAATTTTTTAGGCATAAATGGATATCCTCAGTATAATGTTGAACTTCTGATAATTCAAAATGCGTAAACTCAGAGCCAAGTATTACTTCATGAATCAAATCACTCAGAATTAATAAAACATGATTAAGGTTTTTTTTTCTATCCATATCTGCACCCAAACATGTTTTGAAGCTATCTTAGTTTTTTGTTATTAGCCATGGTTACCTGAATTGCTTTTAAAGGAAGATCCAAATCTGAGGGTTAACTTGATTTATTTGTGCATATACTTTCTCAGACATGACTGATATCTGATTTTTTAGTAATCTTATTGTGGTAGTTAAAAAACAAACAAACATCTATACGTCTGAGCTTACATGCCCATCACTAAATAAAATCACAGTGCCAGATCGTAATGTGCAACCATGTATTTATGAGGTAATAATCGAGTTTAGAAATAAAAAGAATTTCTCGACATTTGATTTGACTGCTAGTTATTGACAGATAAAGCTACATCCTGCAAACCAACCACCCACTGTGTTTAGATATAATGGATATTCTTATCATTTTCTTAGAATGCCATTTGGTCTTAAAAATAGTGATGTCTTGTTATAAAGCTTGGATAAAGTACTGTCATCAGATTAAGCAGCTAGTGGTGAAGTATGTTGCTGATATTAACCATTTTATTTTTCCGGAAATGTGAGAAACAATATTAGGATAAACATGAGTAAAAGTATTATAGCTACCAAGGAAGTTAAATTTTTAGGCTATATAATTGGAGAAGAGGACATTAGGCCTCTTTATGAAAAGGAGCAGTCAGTTCAAGAATTTCTTACTCCTAAATCAAAAAAAGATGTTACTTTTACAATCGGTTCTACAATAATTTTATAGTTGAAATGGAGTTCACATTACAGCTGTTAAAAAGGATTCTCCTTGGAAATGGTCTGCTCATCATAATAATAGCTTTCAGGTGATAAAAGAAAATTTCTTGACAAAATTATATTGTCATACTCTGACCTTGAAAAATCCTTTTATGTATAGACTGATAGTAGTGGCTATGTGCTGGGAACTACTTTGTTTCAAATTCAAGAGAATGACTATAGAGAGTATTATATTTGTTAACCATCTACTAAAAGAGCTGGAAATTAATTATACTGTTGCTAAATAGTATGGGTTTTTTTAAAAATTTTGCTAATTTTTATTAGGATCAGAAGTTATAATGATGATTGATCAGAAGCCTGTAGTTATTAACCATAGTTATTTGACACTAATAGTCAATTAATCCGATGTTTATTTCTGCTGGAGTTTAACTATTCAGTTCATTATTATAAGGATTCTGAAAATATACTAGCTGATATCTTGAGCTACTATCCAATTCCACCTAATTAACAAAATTTATGTACTGATAATGTGTATATAGCATTCTTAGAGATGACCATTGATCAACTGATAGAAAATGACTTGCAAAATTTAGTAAACAAACAAAAGGAAGACAGATTGCACAAAAATAATGAAATATGTTCATGATCGAATTGGTAATAAGGTATGTTCAGATAACATGTCATGGAATGATATGGAAAAATATGAATTGATAGGAGTATTCTTCAATATAAAAAAATATTAACTCTATCCAATGGGGGATTGTAATCCTAATTGTTATGCGGAATAGCTTAATTAAGTATACATACTGCTTACATGGTTACTTTGGTGCTAAGAAAACAGAGTAGCTATTAAAGAATTGGTTTTACTGGCCAGAAATGTACCATAGTGTCTTGGCTGTACTGAGAAAGTGTGACATATACCAGAGAATTAAACCATTAAATTAGTCATACATAGGGCCTTTACACCCTGCAATTCACAGAAGTCTAATGAAACCTTGACCATCAATTTCTAGGATCCATTATTTTCATTTTGTAAAATGAAATATTTGGTTGTAAGGTAAGATATATTTTCCAAGTTTGTAGTAATCTACCCAGTGCCTCATGCAAACTTCAAACATACTATACATATGTTAGAAGCCCATCTTTTAAATGCTATGGGAATAGTCGAAGTTATCCTCATGGATTATGGCACTCCATTTCTATCAATTAATGGCAGAAGTGGGTAAAAAGAAAGGGAATCAAACATGTTCTAAACTGGAGGATTATTTAGAGTTTATTGTAATACCAATCATCGAAGTTGGGTTAGCCAAATAAGATAAGCGGTTAATTCATCAATTGGATTGTTAATGAATCTACTGGATTTGAACCTATTTGTCTGCATTATGGTAAATCTGTGCCCTGTTTATTCAAGATATAACTACATGTTATACGAAATGAGATTTGTCCTGAGCAGGATAAAGCTGATGCTTTAATAAAAATGGGTGAAACATTACCAAAAGACAGGGAGTAATGTCTTTCATGTCAGGATAAGGTGATGATTCAAGTTAATCCTTTAAACCATCCAGAAAAAAAAAAATTCAAAATATTTATAAGGGACCCTTATATTATAATTCATCAATACTACAACAATGCAACATATAACTCGCATTCTTTAAAACTTTTTAGCAGAAGAGGTAGATAATATTGAGGACCAAAAAAAATGACTAGTTTCGAAAATGAATTGTGCTGTTCAATTGCTAAAAACAATAATTGACAAAGAAATGATATATGAATTGGGCATAGTAGTTTTATTTGCTAAAGCATGTAAAAGAAAACAATATATAATTTGAAATTAAAATTAATTTCATGGTTTTATTGAAGGTTGGTCATATTGCTTTTTGAATTGATGGAGAGGTTTACATTGTTTTGAGGTTGATATGTTTTATTGATATTTCAAAGTTCTTATCTCAGTACTGTTCCCAACCATTTTGTATTTATAGTTATCAGTCTCTAAGTCTTCGTAATAGAGCAAGGCTTTATAGTTATCAGTCTCTAAGTCTTCGTAATAGAGCAAGGCTTTAGTTAAAGGTATTGTTCATTAATATATGGCTTGGTTGATATTATACTTGTGCTTGGAATAGCTCTCTTGGCATTCATATTGCATGATATAGTCATTGTCAGTGGAAAATTTCTTGGTTCATTTCAGCATTGCAAGTGGTTGATCAAGTCCAATAAATAATTTTAATGGAATTAATGAAAAAAAAAAATTCTACGTATACCAATGTAATGGATTTGTAAATGTTATCTAGGCTAAGGATGACATTGTTTGCTATGTTCATACCATCTTGCATGTTTGTTTTCAAAGAAGTATGGCTAAACATGACATTATTTTAAGAGTAACAGAAAAATTTTTAAAGTAGAAATAAAATCGAGCAATGTTTATGTTAAATCAACTCTATTTTTTCCCTAAATGGAGGAGAGGCAAATGTAACCATCTTAACTGAGTTTACAGGCATGGCTTTTATATACATTTTTAAAATTATATATTTTAGAATATGTAAAAGTAATGTATATAAAATAAATTATAAGGTATTTTGAAAATGATAGTAATTGTAAAAAAATATGTATTATAATTTTATTTTAGAATAAAATTACTGTTTTAAAAACAATGTAGAAACTAGTCGCAGAATGACTTTTCAATTGTCTGCTTTTTCAAGAAAAGGGAAGGAACTCTTACTTTTTCATTATGTCACTTACTATATATAAGTGAATAAAAATTGTAATGATTATTTAATTAAATATGTAGTCTCTGGAATAAAACTTCAGAATGCCTTTCCTGATCTTTCCAGTGATATAGCTGGCTATGGAGCTGTAAACAAAGGAATGCCTTAAAATTAAATGCAATTCTGCCAGTCTATTAATTACCATTTAAAGCTGAAGCTTAAAGTGTGTGACACTTCCAATATAAAAAAACTTGCTTCTAATGAATTATAAAAGGGAAATATTCTGTGAATTAATTTACAACATATTTAATTTCAATGCTCAAAATATCTGGAAAAACCTCATAGGAAAAACTATTAGGAAATAAAGCATAAGAAGTTAAAATGTGAATATTGTTTGCAGATATTAAAATAATCACTCTAATGACCGTATATCTATAGACTTTCACAACATAATAAAGTGTGAGCTCACAGAGAGATATCAAGGTAATTTAATGAACTTACTATAAACTTTTTCTTGGTGAATTATTATAAATCCACAAAGATTTTTCCTCTCATGCGTGATCATGTAATTTTAAATGTAAATATATATTTTTTATTATTATCATTCTATTCGTTAATTAAAAGTTCATTGTTATTTATAATTTTGTTGCTTGTTTATTTCTCATCTGAAATCCAAGACAATTATTTATTTTGTCATTTAATAATAGTATTAAGATAGAGGGAAGTAGCAATTAAGAAATATGATTGAATCTGTATAAAGACTTCTTTTTATGTGTGTTCAGTCTGATTGTTACCTGTGACTATATAAACTAGACACCTAAAATTAAAATGTGTATAACCACTCCACGTACACGATTGCCCGTTAGATATCTAATTCCCCTAGGCTAAAATTAGTTTGCGAATATTGCGTTTTTCATTTTATTATTAATTTTATTATTATAAATGGTTAAAAGGATGGTTGGTTACCTTTACAATATATATTACTGATTTCAACAACACATAAATTACTTTTACTACTGCTTAAATATGTATCATTTAGGATTATAATCATATCACAGAAGAGTCTTGTTTAAATAATTATTTGTAAGTAGACTCAGAATGAATCATTTTACTAAACTTGCAAATAAAATTTCACTTTTCATTTACGGTTGGAGATCAGATGAAAGAGGAATTCTTATGAAGTAATTCTTTTATCAGACTGCATGAGTGGGCATTGATAAATGAGAAGGAAAATTGTATTTGCAAGTTTATTAAAATAATTTGTTGAGTTTGCTTAAAAATAATTTTGAGTAATGTATTTGAACAAGAATGTTTTGTGATATATGATATTATACAAAAAGGAAAGAGAATACATTGATTACTCTCAAGGGATATTAGGAAGTAGAAATAAAGAATTATTAAATAAAAATAAACAAAAAAAAAATGAAATCTAAGTAAAAATATAAATTTATGTGGGGTTTAGACTAATTGAAAAAAATACTTAATATATCTAAAAAGTTATGAAATATATTAATAAAAAAAATATAAATAAATATCAAATTTTAACTCGGAATATAGAAGAAAAAATAATTCAAATATTTTAAATAAGGAAAATGAATAGTTTAGATATTATGGAGGGAATCTATAAAACAATATATAGATTGTAGAATTAGTAATGGGAATGTAAATTATATTGGAACCTCTGAAATCAAGATTGGAGCTAGATTGAAGTAACATTTAAAAGAAAAAAAAAGCAATACCTGTTTTAAATAAAATAAATGAAATTGATCAGTAGAATGTTGTCATGGATTTATTTTTACGTTTAAGGATAATTGGTTTAATGATTGATAATGATAATAATGATATAAACAGAAGTTGAAAATTAGGTGTTTTAAATTTAAGAATGTAAGTTGAGCGAATAGAAGAGAAATAGAAGTAAATTTATTATTTTTAATATGTAACAAAATTAGTTTTAGAAAGGTTTCATATTTTTCATTTTCATGAATTGTAGATATATAAATAAGTAAAATGTTAGTAGTTTATATAGTATTGTTTTATGAATTCAGTAAAATAAAACAAGTTTGAAAAGTATGGATTGAATAGTATTGTAAAATTTAATATTATTGTAAATAGAAATTTAAATTAAGAATTTTTATACATCACCCAAACAACATCAACATTTGTTATTATAATTACAGCCCAAAATAAATGTAAATAATTCTCAAGATGCATTTGACTGAACCATTTTCATTAGTTGATCCAAATCATTTTACATATTCCAATATCCATCATCAGTCATTTATCTAATGAATATATTTCAATTTATAGATTACTTTAATAGAATATGATTGTAAACAATTATCTTTTTCTTAACAGCTTCACTACTAAAAATTTGTAGTGTGAGTGTTTACAGTAATATTTGAAAGATATGTAAGATTAACATATAAATAAAAAAGCATATTGAAGTGCATTCATTAAGCAATCAGTTAAATCAATCTCTTCTCCAGAGTCTCTATTAGTATAACATACAATAATGACAGTGTTATAAAGTAGATCATCAGATGTTTCCTTTAGTCTTTACTAAGAAGAATTCTGTATTATGTTCTTTTACTTTTCTTAAAACGATTGTAATTGATATATTAAATCCTTGGTGATGCAAAGTAAGAAAAGCTTAACACTAAAAACTTTTAATTTAATATGCTAAGCATGCTTAACATATAAAACTAAAAGTTTTCATTATTAAGCTTTTATTACTTTGCGTCACCAAGGACTTAATATATCTAATAAGAACTGTTTTATCTTTGCTATCTCGTGTCTATTTATTAAACAAGTTTAAAGAGATAACCACTAGAGAGAAGATAAAGAGATTATTGCTCAAATATATTCATTTGGCATACTTTAATCATCTAAAGACAAATTCTTGAAGAGTAAATAAATTTTTTTGGCAGCTTTTACATAGATATTAAGATAGTGTTAAGGTAATATCTGTCTTGTGCACATGAAAACAAAGCATTTGTTTAGGTTCAAGTAGTTCAAAAATATTCAATAAATATGAGTGTTACTTTCTACTGGTATGTTTTTATAACATTGACAACCAATTTTTCCAGAGTTCATATTTTTTGAAGATAAGCCCTGCATTAAGATAGTATCTCTTTCCATGTATTGCTTGTCCTAGTAGCTAGATCATAATATCACATAGGGAATGTTATTTTTTTTACTATTATTATTATTGATACTATACATAACACAGTAAGATTTTGGGAATTGTAGTTGGATTTTTTTTTTTTTTTTAAATTAAGGTTTGGAGGAGGTCCTGCTTGTAATCATTTGTATGTCTGTCCTTCTTGCCAGTCAGAAGCTGAAAAACTTGTCCGTTGGCAGAAATCAGAATTGGAAACTTTTATTAAGGTAAGAATGATTTAATATCCATGAAAAGGTTGGAATAGCTTTACAAAAAAAAAAAGTGTTTTTTATTTGAAATTATTATTTTTTAGCAAATGCAAATATTAAAATTGGATATTTAATAAATATGTAATAATTGTGAATTGTTTTAATTACATATACATGTGAGGGGATACAATCACCTAGATTCATTAAATCTTAATGTCTTATAGAATTGCAAGCTGAAAAGCTTTTCTGTTTAAGAACTATCAAACATACTTTCACAAATTTTTATTATTATTTAGGATTATAGTTTCAATTGTTCAACAGCCTTCTTCAGAACTCAATTTTTTGTTGGATTGCACAGAAATATGTGCATAAATAAAGTGGACTGCTATTTTTATATATTGAGTATAATATAATCAATGCAAAAAAAAGGAACATTAAGAAGTAACTATAAAAAGTGAATCATACATTAAGCGATTTAGAAAAAGTTAATTAAGAAAAAGCATACATTACATGATTAGGTAAGTAGAATGTAATGAAGGAATGAATTTCATCCTATATATTAATCCTAATACATTAATTCTAACAATAAATCAAATGGAATGAAATAAGCAAAGATTACATATGTTATTAAATATTTGAAAACCAGGCACTCTTCACAAACCTGGGAGCTTAATTGTAAGTATAGAGGATTTGAACTCAGATTTTCAAGCACGCTTCAACTATCCACACTATCTCATACAACTAATACATATAACCACACACATGTAGAAAAGATTAATAATTACCAATATACATATTTCATGCTAAACCAGCACTCATCAGTTGGTCCAGACTATCATCTCTCACACACATATATAATCAATGCTCAGTTTATATTAAGATAGCAAATCTTCATACTTTAATGGACAGGCTTCAATCCACTGCAACCTCCAACTTTTTAGCTATCCATATCATGGAAAATCTGATGATGAAAACTCAAATCCCATGCTGATGCTAATATTATTGCCATGCCCATGTCCATTAAAGTATGAAGATTTGCTATCTTAATATAAACTGAGCATTGATTATATATATGTGTGAGAGATGATAGTCTGGACCAACTGATGAGTGCTGGTTTAGCATGAAATACGTATATTGGTGATTATTAATCTTTTCTACATGTGTTTGGTCATATGTATTAGTTGTATGAGATAGTGTAGATAGTTGAAGCGTGCTTGAAAATCTGAGTTCAAATCCTCTATACTTATATGTTATTAAATGTATTAATTCTGATTACCCATGTAAATATTATAGTGAGACAAATTTGAATAAGAGAGTCCCACAGGATATTCATAGTACAATAAAGCAAAAGTTAACCCTGAAAATATGTCATTATTTCTCAATCATGAAGTGGGTAAGAGATGGTAGTAAGCAAATAGGGAGATTACGCTTGAATGCATAATGGTTCATTTTTAATCAAAGGACAAGCATCATATAATTAAGTTTGTATCTGCATTTAATTAAATAAAAAGATGTATAAATTAAATTGCAATACAGTGAATAATTCACTCCATCGCTACATATATTGTATTTCCATATTTATTATTTGCTTTCTTAATTTCTAAATTAGCATTATAGAAATATGTGTCATTTTTTTAATGAGTACATTAATTTTTCAATCTGTCATTTGTTTTTGTTTTTTTAAATCTATTGTTAGGTTTTTTTTCTATATTGGTAATATTTTTAAATTTAAAATGATAAATTCAAAATAATAATTAATTTGCTCATTATTGAATAAGCTAAATTTTCGTAAATTCTAATTATAAATTACAGTATATACTGTACAAAATAATCTTACAATTTCCAAAAGTATTTTTCTTATTTCAAAACCAATGAGTTTCTTGCATATTTATTTTTAGATTGTGCGAATATCCTGAGTAGTTTAGCACAGTGATGAAATGGGAGCTCTAGATTCATGGATTGCAACATAGTTCGATGCTCAAACTTCTTTCTTATAAATTCCCAAATAATGATTTTTTTTTTTAGTATGTTAACCTAGAGATTCTAAATATTACATTCTATAGTGGTTTTATTAAGTTCTTCACTTCTTTTATGTACAGGATTTTATTTTAGGTACTTCAAAAAATCAAAGCAACCCCCCCCCCCCAACAAGCATTATAGAAATACATCATTTTTAATGAATCCATTGGTTTTTCAATCTGTCATTTGTTTTTTTTATGTATTGTTAAGTTCTTTTTCTGTATGGGTAATATTTTAAAATTTAAAATGAGAAATATACACACTTAATTAGTTTGCTCATTATTGAATAACATTCTGGAAGCTAAATTTTCATAAATTCTAATTATAAATTATATACAAATAATCTTAAAATTTTCCAAAAGTATTTTTAGGTCTGAATTTTTAGGCTATTGCGCTGATATCCCAACTACCAAATACCCAATTACTTACTGTTTTACAATTATTAATTGGGTATTTGGTAGTTTGGATATTGAGAATATGTATCAGTCTGTTAATAGATATGTCTGTGTTGGTTAAACTCGGATCTTTGTCAGAGAATAAAATAATGGTATTAAAGATTTGCTTTTATTATTGGAGGATTCTATATATTTTACTTATAATGATAATTTTTATAAGATTATAATAAGGTGAATAATAGGTTATATTATTTCTCTTTTATTTGTTCAGTTTATATTATTTGGAAAAGGAAATTATTTTTAAGAAGGATTGTCTATATTTAAAGTTATTTGTTAGATATGTTAATGATAGTTTGTAGTTGAGAATGATAAATTGAAAGAGTTGGTAAATGAGTTTGTTTTGATCCTTCTGTAAAATATGTTGTAGAAGGAGGGGAGATTTTGTTAGATTAAAATTTTTAGATTTGTGATTAGAAATGTAAAGAATAATTATTTGGTATGTAATCAATTGTAAGAGGTAGTTTACAACGCAATCATTAGCCTGCTTATTGAATCAAATCCATTTGAAACTTGCACTGAAATGGGGAGATTATTTATTTATTATTAACACATATATATTTAGTTATATTTACAGAAAATTAGGGAACTCACAATAAATTATTATTTTGCAACAAATCATTTGGTTAATCAATATTCTAGGAAATAATATTGTGTATATATATATATTTGCTATTTGATTGATAAATCTTAATGGATTGTTTTAAAATCTAAGTTGAATAATTGTGTAATGTAATTTATAATCAAGTAACTGAGAAATAACCTGAGGTCAAGTTAGATAACTGCTACATGTGTGTGTATGTGCATGTATAGAAAAAAATACGTTTAACCAATAATAAAAATAAATGTAAAACTAACGGATCGCTAATTGTGTTTTGTAAATAATTAAATGATATTAGCGCTAAACTATAAAGTAATTTATCAAGAAGGATTGGATAATATAAACAAAGCTATTGCTTAGAATAGACAATGTTAAAGGCGTGACATTATCTAATCAGGGATCCTATAAGAACTAAAGAGATGACCACCACGTGGACAGCGGATGGCCAATGAAGGGAGGCTACTCCAAAATAAAGGCGTGACGAGTAATGGATCTAATATTGAACTGAGAGAGGACACTTGCTAAGTGAAGCGCTTGAAAGGTAGATGTGCCATTTCCTCGGGTGCTCCAGTCAGCTCCTTTGCTTCACCTAGCCTTGCGGAGAGGTTTACCTCCGGACGTGCCAAAGTAAACCTAGGGAACTATAACAGGTCGTACCGATCTCTTTATTATTTTACTCTGCCTTCGGGCCCCTTATTTATATATAATAATATTAGCGTGTATATATTATTCGTACTTTGTATATATTGATAGTGATTAACATATATATAAACCTTTAAATAAATCTTCGTTATTTAAACCTACTTGCCGGTCTGCCTCATTAATTATTTTATATTGTGTTATTGATAGTTGCAATCCAGCGAGCAATAGAGTGCCGCTGGACACTGAATTGGCGCAGTTACAGTTGATTACGAACCTCAACGGTGTAATTCTCAGTAATAACAATCAACGCATCGACAGCCGAATACGTTGGCGTCTAATTATTTGATTTCGTGAGGAGATAAAACTACTAAGAAAAATATTTTTATATTTCGTTAAATTGACTAAGTTATCGTAAAATTTTTATATTTTTGTTAAATTGATTAAATACCGTAATGCAGCCGGCAATATCCGAATTTGACGTCAGAGAGGCAAGTGAGTGGCCCCTGTACGTCCAACAAATTGAAAAACTGTTAATTATTAACAGAGTAAAAGACGATAAAAGCAAAACAGCGACCTTATTGTGTTTCGCTGGAAAAGGAGTAATCCAGATCGCAAATAGGCTCTGTGAACCTAAAACCCCGGAAGAATTAACATTTGAACAGGTCAAAGATCGTTTGACCGACTATTTTAATCCTCGTGAGTCTAGACACATTGCCAGACTCCACTTTAGAAATCGCCGCCAAGGCAAGAACGAGCGGACACAAGATTATGATACTGCCCTGCGAGAACTCGCAAAAAACTGCGTCTACGATTCATACCTGGAGGAAGCCCTCCTCGAACAATTTTTATGTGGAATGAGCAGTGATAGTCTGAGACAGCAGTTATTGGCAGATATGGATATTAACTATAAAGTAGCTATCAAACGTGGTATAGCTCACTGATCGGAAGAGCAATCAAAGGAATTTGCGGCCATGAAAATAGCGGACAACGATCCTTATGAAGTCCACAAAGTAGACAAACCAGATAGAAGGGTGCCTGATCAAAGTGGAACAACAGACATTAAGAAAAGTCGAATTAAGTGTTTTTGCTGCGGAAAACTAGGTCACATGGCACGTGACTGTTTTTATAAAGACCAACGCTGTAAACACTGCAATAAATTCGGCCACTGGGAAAAAATGTGCAGAAATAAAAAATACGATAATTATACAAAGAATAACAGCCAAGAGAGCGTCACGAGAAAATATAAACAAGAGGAATTTTCGGCAATTAATAATGTGTCTTCGGACCAATCACAGAAATTCGAAATAACTGTCAAAATTTACGGAAAACCCCTATCGATGGAAATTGACAGCGGTAGTGGGGTGTCGTTACTGTCCATTAAAGATTGGAAAACCATTGTGGCAGATATGAGACAGCCACCTAGACTGATGCGTACGAATCTGAAGGCTCGAGACGTCAATGGTAACGCTATAAAAATTAAAGGAGTAATTGAGGCTCCAATTACTTCAAACAATGCGGAAAAAATAGTTACATTGCCGTTATATATAGTACACGCCCCTATAAATCCTCTAATTGGCCGTGATTGGTTTCAGCAACTGGGAATAAAAATTGCTTGGGTCAAAAATATTGACATTGAAAAAAACATCAGACAGTGTTTTCCTAAACTTTTCGATGGAGAACCGGGAAGGATAAAAACAAAACCAGTTTCATTAGAATTATCACCCGAAGCAGTGCCTATAATTTGTAGACCACGAAAGATTCCGTACGCCCAGAAAGAAAAAATAGCGGAGGAAATAAAGCAATTGGTTAAAGATGGCGTGCTTGAAGCAACAGAAGAAGCCGAGTGGGCTACCCCACTGGTTGTAATAACCAAGCCAAATGGACAAATACGTTTGTGCGGCGATTACCGTGTATCAGTCAATAAAGCACTAAACAAACACGCATACCCCGTTCCTAACTCAAGAGAAATCATAGCGTCGCTCCAAAAGTCTAAATATTTTTCAAAATTAGACCTCAACTCGGCCTTCCACCAAATCCCGGTGACCAACAAAGCTGCGAACATTCTAACACTCACTACACACATAGGTTTATTTAGATGCAAACGTCTACCATTCGGAATAGCTTCAGCACCAAGTATATTCCAAGCAAAAGTGGAGACTCTTCTAAACGGACTCGAAGGCGTCATCCCCTACTTTGACGATATATTGGTCACTGCTAATTCAGAAAATGAATTGAGCACTCGTATCTCAAAAGTTTGCCAAAGACTGGAGGAATTTGGAGCAAAATTAAATGCGAAAAAATGTATTTGGAAGGCTACTGAAATAAAATTCCTGGGTCACATAGTGTCAAACTCAGGAATAAGCCCCTCCCCCTGAAAAAGTCAAAGCAGTATCTGACGCCAGAAGACCGAATAACGTAAAACAACTACAGGCCTTTTTGGGCCTGGTGAACTATTTTGAAAACTTCCTGAATGGCAAAGCACACATAGCGACGCCGCTGTACGAATTATTAAAAAAAAACCAGAAATGGAATTGGGAAGCAGCACAAGAGCAAGCATTTCTCCACACCAAAGCCCTTCTCACATCAAATAAACTACTGGTCCATTATGACAGCGAGCGTGAGGTAACCGTGACAACTGATGCATCAGAAAATGGCGTGGGGGCAGTGATATGCCATCCATCCCACTCTGGAGAACGTCCTATAGCATACGCGTCGCGCACCTTGTCCAAGGCGGAAAAGAACTACAGCCAGCTAGACAAGGAAGCCCTCGCCATAGTGTTCGGAATTCGTAAATTCCACCAATATCTATATGGACGTCCTTTCCAATTAATAACCGACCATAAGCCACTCTTGGGAATTCTAGGCACGAAACAGATGCCTGAACATTTAAGCCCTCGTATGTTGAGATGGCTTAACATACTAGCAGGTTACAATTATAATCTCGAATACAAAAAAGGCACGAAAATCGGTCATGCCGACGCGTTATCGCGAATGCCAGATCAGCTCGAGAAAGAAGTAAACGAAGTAGAAATTAATTATATCGACGCACTAAACAGCCAGACACTTAACAGCGCAAAGGTAGCCGCTTGGACCAGAGAAGACGCTGGCTACAGATGGATCATGGAAAAAATCAGCAAAGGTTGGCCAAAACAAAGACCATCTTTCTTGCATATAGAGCTATGGAAAGCTCGAGAACAACTGTCCATTTGCAAAGACTGTATACTCAGAGGCGACCAAGTACTAATCCCCGTAAGCGGCAGGTCGCAAATACTTAATTTATTGCACGAAGGTCATCCGGGCATTGTAAGGGCGAAAGCGTTAGCTCGTAGTTATGTCTGGTGGCCGAAAATTAACAGTGACATAGAACAGTGCATAAAAAACTGCACAAACTGCCAGTCGTGTGCAAATGCACCCTCAGCCAAATTCGAGTCCTGGCAAGAAGCAGACAAGCCATGGCAGAGAATTCATATAGATCACTGCGGTCCTATTCAAGGACAATTATTTCTAGTAGCAGTGGATGCCTATTCAGGATGGGCCGAATATAAAATAGTTAAAAACACAGGTTCGGATGAAGCCATCGACAAACTGTTGGAAATGTTCGCACACCACGGTCTCCCAGAAACCCTAGTATCCGACAACGGCACAGGTTTTACATCAGAAAAGTTCGCTTACTCGATGCACGAATGGGGAATTAACCACATATTTACTCCACCTTACCACCCCCAATCAAATGGACTGGCTGAAAAAACTGTACAGAATTTAAAATCCGCCATCAATAAAATGGGAAAACAAAGTCTGCACGAAGCCGTCTTTAACGCGCTTCTTTACCAACACTCTACGCCTACAGCTAAGTCGGGTAAATCACCCGCAGAGAAATATCTAGGTCGTAGACTGCGAACAAAGCTTGACAAAATTATACCAACGAAGGACACCGAAGTACCTTCAGGCAGAAATTATAAATTCTCACCACAAGACCGCGTATGGGTTAGAAATAATCAGGATAGATTCTGGATTAAAGCGGAAATTGTGCGACATTTAAGTAAGCAAGTGGTTGCTGTACGAATGGAGAACGGAAGAGAGTTACGCAAACACATAAATCAATTGCGTAAAGACGAAAGTATACAACAAATGCCGCAGCCATTTCCGAGAAAAGATGACGCTCCAGACGCGGAATTGGACATCCCCCAACGTTCTAAGAGGGAAAGTAAAATTCCCTCCCACCTCAGTGATTATGTGCTAAGTTCAGAAAAAAAAAAATCAACAAACTAAAACGCTATCTCTGAACTTGGGGGAGGTATGCTACATGTGTGTGTATGTGCATGTATAGAAAAAATACGTTTAACCAATAATAAAAATAAATGTAAAACTAACGGATCGCTAATTGTGTTTTGTAAATAATTAAATGATATTAGCGCTAAACTATAAAGTAATTTATCAAGAAGGATTGGATAATATAAACAAAGCTATTGCTTAGAATAGACAATGTTAAAGGCGTGACATTATCTAATCAGGGATCCTATAAGAACTAAAGAGATGACCACCACGTGGACAGCGGATGGCCAATGAAGGGAGGCTACTCCAAAATAAAGGCGTGACGAGTAATGGATCTAATATTGAACTGAGAGAGGACACTTGCTAAGTGAAGCGCTTGAAAGGTAGATGTGCCATTTCCTCGGGTGCTCCAGTCAGCTCCTTTGCTTCACCTAGCCTTGCGGAGAGGTTTACCTCCGGACGTGCCAAAGTAAACCTAGGGAACTATAACAGGTCGTACCGATCTCTTTATTATTTTACTCTGCCTTCGGGCCCCTTATTTATATATAATAATATTAGCGTGTATATATTATTCGTACTTTGTATATATTGATAGTGATTAACATATATATAAACCTTTAAATAAATCTTCGTTATTTAAACCTACTTGCTGGTCTGCCTCATTAATTATTTTATATTGTGTTATTGATAGTTGCAATCCAGCGAGCAATAGAGTGCCGCTGGACACTGAAATAATCATAGAAGCAGTGTGGAAATAAAACTATGATTTTATTATTATTATTTATCAATGAAGTGTATTTAAACAATAGACAGTCATGTTAGTCCAACAACAAATGAAGATCTAAGCATGTCACGAGACCTATGCACGAACGGCATAAAAACAGAAACATTTTAAAAATCTTTTTTTTTGTCAACAAAACTTCTGCTACAGCAAGATAATAACAGTTGAATTAAAAATTTCAAACGCAAAAATGGAGTTTTTCTTTTTTTTATTTGAATGATAAAAATTTTTTAAACCAAATATTGTACTTCAAATTTCGTCAAATTCAGCAGCAAAAGTGAGAAATGAAAATGTAAGAACAATTTATAGATTTAGGGGATAATTAAATCATGTTCTGATTGTGAATGAAATAATTTTAATATTTAAAATCTTTTAAAAAACAAAAATTTATTCTGCTAATAATAGGAAACAAAAATGCAATAACTTTTTTAATATATATATAATTTCTATATTATCTAATATAATTTATGATTACAAATAATTATTTAAGGGTACTTTAAGATGAAGATGGTCTAAAGCATAACGTGCTATTGTGGGATCACGTTATTCCCTAACATGGTTGCATAAGATGTCTATTTTTATTCTACTTTATTGTAAAACATGAGAGGATGCCTGAAGTCCAAAATAAACAAGCATTGGAATATTTAAAGATGAATCAGCTAAGGATCGAGTTATTTACTTTACCTGACAACAGGAGACACCACTGTTTGCTGAGCCAAACTGCTGTTGGAAAGTAACACACTTAAACTATCAACTACTACTACTAGGACGATTTGTCCAACTATTATTTTAATCAAGAAATTAATGTTATAAAATTTTGTTTGATTTTTCTGTTATCTATGTTATATTTTCATATTCTGATGGGGCACTTCATAGTCTATGCTGCTAGAAACCTCATTTGTCAGAGTTAGCAGAAAAGAAAAGGGGGGATGATTAACTTAGATATTTTTATTTTATTTTGATATAAATAAAATCTAGGTCAGCTCAGTTTCCCACCTGCTTCACATCAGGCTATTCATGTTTATATTAATGTAAAATTCCCATTTATTTTTACAGATGAAATCACAGCACTTACCTTATATGTTTTATATTGTTGATTAATCATCGTTATATATTTTTTTAGTGTGATTGACTAATCAACTAGTGTAAATTCATATACCTATCATATATATATTTAAACTTAGATTGGGGGGACTTAAGCCAAAGAGATTGCTTTGCAGAAATCAATAGATGTATAATTTAGCTAGTCAGCATCATCAATCATTTAAAATTATTAATGTTTATTTTTCTTGTATAGTTCATGATTTGTAAATAATGAGTGTCATAAATGGATTTCTACCATGGGGTAAAAGGAATGGATCTAGAGAATTATTAGCTAACAGAATGGTAGAAGTTCAAAGGTGACAGATGTATATATTATTTTTTTTATTATTACTATTGTTATAATATTTTATTTTAATTTCGTTTATCATCATCAAGAGTTTATTTTATTCCGGTCTCTGTTTTATTGAGTTGTCCTGACATTCCATAGTTAACAAACAATTATGCATGCACACACATCTCTTTTCTCGTCATATAATAGTTTTATAGTGCATCAAATATTTTAAATGTTAGTTGTAATCTATATACAGGTGCAGGAGTTGCTTTGTGTATCTGTTCATACCTGTTAAGAGAGTCAGTGGCAATATTCTCCCTGGGCTCGAATATTAGGGCATAACGGAATCGGAAAACGGTGAAAAGTGGATGAACTATCCTAAATTGCATCTATTATTATTAAATAGGTATAGAGCTAGTCAATTAAAAGTACATGCAATCATTGGTTAGGCATTTCATCAAGTTTTCTTCAGCATCCTACCCGAAGATCCAAAGTCCGACCATAGTTAGATGTAACTTTTTCTCTTTTCGAGCCTAGTAGAACTCTGAGTACCGTGTCATTGGGGGCAATAAATCAGGGCACATTGAGCCATAGTCTCCAAACTGCTACATCTGCATAGGATCACAGTACACGGGTTATTTTCCTGTCCATTACATTTGGCATGCCGGCAGGTTTGAATCCAGGTATATTTACCATCCATTACAAATCTATCTCATAAGGTAGCTGTTTTAAGAAATTACTGTTACAGAAATAAACAATTAAATAATTCTAATGGGGTAGCTTTGTTTCAAAAAGATCAATTTTATGCAGGTTATTTGATTGTTGACTACTCTGATAAATTTGTTAAAAATATTTTATTTAATAACAATATTTGTAATAATGTAAAGGATAAAGAAAAATATGATTTTATTTTTTTTGTCATTTAAATTGTCTTTTTAAAGAATTTATGTAAAAATAGGATACTTAGATATTATTCCTGCTATGATGTATTACTCTAAGTTTGTGATATGTTTAAAATAACACCTTCAAAGAATGTGCAGACAAACTTAATTGATAAAATTTCTCCACAGATTCTGTTGAGGCATTATTTTAAACATATTGAAACTTAAAGTAATACATCACTGTGAGCAATACATCATAACACATGTAATATAAAAGTTCCAATCTAAAAAAAATAATGGAGACATATATTCACTATGGAAAAATGATATTACAGTACTAAATAAAACATATATTTGTAAGGTGTGCCTTTTTGTACAGCACTATGTGTCATCAAAGCCATCTTCCTCTCTTCTCCCAGCATACTATGGCACTTTGTGTTATCATATTCCACATGTACTATCAAACTTCAAATCTAAAAAAACACGTACTTTCCAATGATGGAGAGATATATTCATTATGGAAAAAGGGAGAAATATGAAAAAGAATCCTGAAATATTTTTTAAATGGCAAGTTGTAACAAAGTTTTAGATTTCCATTGTTTTTTAACCTAAAAAACAAAATGGCAAACTGTAAGATAAAGTTGGACCTTTTTCTAAAAATGGCAAATTGTAAATTTAACCTTATATTTTAATTATCTTTTTTATAAAAAAATTCACAAATATAACAACTTTTACTGCTATATTTTGAAAAAAAAATTACTTACAAATAATGCGATACATTTGTTGCAAGTTTAATGTTATATTTAAAATATTTAAAAAAAAAAAAAGTTTTAGCAAAAAAAAAAACACAATGCAAATATATAAAATAAATGTATTTTTAAATATAAAACTGTATTATTTACAAATGATGCAAGAGATATATTATGAGGAGAAAAAAAAAATCACTGTGATGAAGGGAACCATTTAATATTTTCTAAAATGGAAAGGGTCAGTTTATTTGACATGGATTAGTCATGTCAGGATTCTTGATAGCTATGACATCATAAACGGAAACTTTGAATAAATATTACCAGCCGAAAACATTACCGCAGTAATATGTCATAGCGGGAATAATACCAAAGTACAAAAAATAGTAATGTGTTTCGAAATAAGAAAATTGCTTGGAAAAGGGGTATTACTTTGAATAATTTATTAAATAATACAAAGGAAATTTTTGCTAGAAAGATTATTTCTGATGTACTGTATATTATCCCTTATTTTTGTAAGAAGGTATATATAGGTCAGAGTAGTTTGAGCTTAAATGAAAGAATAAAAAGTAAGGTTAGAAATAAATATCTTAGTTCTGCTTTTTATATCCATGAAAAAGATACAGGTCACATTATTAATTTTGATGAGGCTAAGGTTGTTGTCTTTGAGAGAAATGAAATAAAAATAATTAAAGAATTTTTTATTATTAAAACTTTATGATTCTGAAGCAATTAACTTATTTAAAAGTTCTTTTAATATTAAGGATATATGGGATGTAAGTGGAATTGTGGGTAATGTTTAAATATGTTTTTTATCTTATAGTTCTTTACACTTGAGAAATCTGCTTATAGTAGTGAAACCATTAATTGTTTTAGAATATATTTTTTTTTTGGCTAACCTGGTTGAGTAGTGAATTTGGGATAATTTTATTTTATTGACTAGTTTAGCATTAGGTTTTTAGTGTACACATGTTTAATAATTGAATCTCAACAATCACACAGATACAATATATTCAGAACATTTAAAGATTGTCAGCTTTGACCCTAAATGTATATCAATGTATAACTAGAAATTCTCAGGTGCAATGGATCTTAACATTGGATACTCCACAATTGTAATGAGATAGGGCATGCAATGTTCTAGTCAAGAATGGGAATAATATCACATGATCACATTTCCTATGGAGAGTTTTGCTCTGTTTAATGGGAATAATATTTAGGCACTTAAATTTTGAAATATGCTATATAAGTTAAATAATAAGGCATTTGACAAGTGAACTTTAACTTCTGCCTTATGATTTACATTACATGATGAGGTATGTATCCGAATATTTAATTTTTGTTTTAAATACTGTATAAATAATTTGTGTATATATATATTAACCATGTAATTAGTATTTGTTAAGTGTCTAGCATTAAGTTCTAGGATATCCATAGTATTTCTAGTTATAGATTACAATGTGTATTATCAGAGCTGGTTAGTGGTAACCTTTTCGAATACATAGTGATTTGTGTGGCATTATGGATAAAGTAATTGACCGTTTATTGAATACGTTTTGTCTTGTATCTGTGTGGCCATATATTTTTTCTGCTTAAAATGACTCTTTTCTACATTTATTTTAAATACACATTCTAACAAAACATTATAACTTTCTCTGCTTAAACTTAGCATAAGATTTCAAGAGCAATTCTTTTTCCTTACTTTACGATCATCTGTTGTGAGCTCAAGTAATCAACAAACTCCAAATGATAGAGTTATTATAGCCACACCCTCAGACTAGTTTCTGACTTATGCCCTTTGAATTTAAACTGGATCAAATACACTTACTCATCTAGTAAGCTGATAGCCTGAAATTAAAAGAAAAACCTTAAGATTTTGAATTCGAATCAACTTGCTTACATAGATCTGACACAAAATAGTAACTAGCCAAAGGATGAAAGGAAGCTTCAGGATAGAAAACTTGTTTTAGCCCAATGGCGCTGGATGTCACATGACCTTTTAAGCAAACAAGTCAGTCAAATATGTAGTCACCTAGTAATATTGGTATTGTTATAATTATACATACAAGTAGTTTGTGTTCAAAATTTTAGAGTTTTTAATTATAAGCTATTAGCTTCATAATATAAAGGAGTTAAAGTGACCATTAGACACATAAGTAAGTGTATTATTTCCATATTTAAATCTGAAGTCCTATCTAACAAAAGTCATAAATCAGATAGTAGTCCAGGGATATGATTATCATAGCATTACCATCTGATATTCATTAATTATTACGCATGTAATAAAAAATTTCTTTGTAATTTTTGTTTTACATTGTCATAATAAAGATAAGTGGGTTACGATTATAATTAATGATCTGCTTTCTGATTGAATTTGTTTTAGGAAATACTGATATTTTGTTTGTAGATGAAAAATGCAATAAAAAATATATTTAATTTCTTGATGTTCAAATGTATATACATGGAAATAATATTACAATTTGTGTGATGCCAACACCATCACACAACATCCATTCCAAGAGCAGTATTTCTCACTCTACTCTGGAGTTATGTTTGAGTAATCAATGGATACTAGATGGTATCGTGCTATAAAATTCCCATTTCCAGACAATCGGTTTGCCTTCATTGGTGAAGACTATGATTCACTTACACAAACTAATAGCCATTTTTACTCCTTTATACTATTCAAATTAATAATCTGGAATTGTTTTTAAAAAAATCTAAGCTGTCGAACTCAGGCAAATCACTTGCATAGCTATATAGATATGACGATCAGGTCTTTCCATATATTTTAGATATTTCTAGAGTAGGGTGATGCAATTAATCTTCGAAGCTAAGAGAAATCATACAAAGATGTTATTAGTATTAGCCTTTCTAGCTAAAGGTTAGAAGGGGTCTGCAGTTGTTGTATGACTAAGGTCTTTAAAATGTATCCAAAATGGTGTCAGATCTACATAGCTATGCAAGTAAGTTAGTCTGGATTTGAACTTTTAAAAAAATTTTTTTAGTTATTAACTTGAAAGTAAAAGATGACTGTTACATGCTATGTGCATTAGTTTCACCTTTAAATCCTAATCTTCACTGATAAAGGCAAAAACCAGAAAGCAGCCACTCTAAAAATGAGGCTATACTATCTGTTCATTGATTACTTAAGATTACAGTAAATATCTAGAGTAGAATGAAAAATTTTGCAATAGTGATCAATTTTTTATTTGACTGAATATTCTATGTAACTTTTACCAAATTTATCACTGTAATTTTAATATTTTTATAGTATCATTGTAACTGTATTCTATAATTTTATTTAGCTCAATCAAGAATTCCATAATGAAGAGAATCTTAGCACTATTTATGTCATCAGTATGGCTTGGTTTAAACTGTGGGAAAACTTTGTGCGGCAGAAAGACAATGGTAAGTTAAATAAATATCGAATGCAAGTTAAGGCATGGAAACTTTAATGTCTGTAATGTTAATGTTAGACTGAATAGTTTTTGTGACTTATATAATATTAGTATTCGGAGTTTTAGATTACTTGTCAATATGTTGTTTTATTTATATTAGATATTGAAATAACTTTTGTCAAGGGTTAACAGGTGAAAGCAAACTGGCAGTAATTTTGGCATCAGTAAATTTGTCTTTGTGCAGATCACCTAATCTATACGAAGATTTGGGAAAATATAGGAATATCAATATCTCTATGAAAAAAGAAATGAAAAGCTCACTTCTCACAATACATCCTTCACAATTCTCTATTTAATTTATGATAGTTTCGATTGATGTAATGTATAAACTATTAACAAATTCTACCAATTAAAACGAAAAAATATTTAATATCTATATATTTGCAAACATATTTGTTAAAAGTTGATGCATTTGGAATGTTTATAAATAACAGTAATCTAAGTACATATACATATATTAGATAAAGTTATTTTATGTTTATGGAGTAGAGAATTGTATTTTAGATCGGAAAAAGACTGTTAGTAAGCTGAAATTTTTGATATTAAATAAAGCATTGTAAAAATACATTTTATATAAAGATTTAATAGAAGTGATACAATAACAGTGGAAGAAGAATAAGACATCTTGAAAGGTTTATATAATATCCATAATTTACACCCTGAATTTCTTGTATTCTGCATGGATATAACATCGAATAACAGCTTGAATTTAATTTGAAGTCTGCATTAATTTGATATTATAAAGGGGTTAAAAATAGCTGCTAGATGTATATGTGCATTAGTTCCAGCATTAAATGTAAAGTCCCCACTGACAAAGACCACAAACTAATTTAGGGATGTAAACATAATGGCAATATCATCTAGTATTTACTGAGTATTTGTATTTATTGTAGCTGGCTAGATTATATTAAAAAGACTTAGTTTCTTTATTGGTGACTTTCTTTTAGAACCTCCTGGGCCAATTGACAATTGCAGCATAGCACAAACTACAGTATTGAAGTCAGGGCAGACAGTCATGACAGTAAAACCTCGTAAGTTGAAGAATATAATTTGAAATAATTCCTAAAACTTAAAAGATTTTCTGTTACTATGTTTAATTTGTAAATTTATTATTTTTTTTAGGTTCAGATTACGGTCAGTTATCAGAAAAAATGTGGCACTTTTTGCACAATACATACGGCGGAGGGCCTGAAGTCATTCTTCAACAAGCAAGTCCAAGGTTAGATCACAAAGCTGAAGATAACAGTAGTTCACCCAAACCATCTGAGACTACATCTGCATCATGATATAAAGAATAAAATATTTTTCAAAAAATATTAGTTATTTTAAGCATTTAAAATATGTTTATATATATTAAACAATAATTTATGTAAAACAATTATTTTTGGGGAAAAAAATTTCTCTTTTTTAATTATTATTGAAACTAGTTGAAGGCTCCGTGAATCTTTATTTAAGAGCCCATGTTGTAAATAACATTTTTATTTAAGCAAAGCAGGTATTAAAATATTTATTTTTCCATTTTGTTATTTGTATTACTTTAACAAAGTTCCTTGTTGGAATCCTCTTTACAGTTATAACATCAGCTGTTGCCTATTGATCTTTTTCTAATTAAAAAATTAGTTTATTCTTTTTTGCTTTCTATATTTCATACATTAAAAACTTATTAAATGATTTGTAATTCTTAATTATATCTTACAATTTTTTTTCTGTCACTCATTTATTCAAATGTTCGCATCCTGACTAGCACACTGTTTGCAATTAAACTAGGAGATTAATTAAAAGTAATTAATAATTCATTTATAGAACATTGATATATATATAGGTGTTTGTATTGAACGCCTCTGTATAACATGTTCCTTACGAAACAGCTATCCATTGATTTTACTGATAAGTTAATCTTACTATTTAGAGAAAAATAAGCATGTTTATGCATGATGTATGGATATTTGCATAAGGTTTATGATTAATTTATATGAACAGTCATTTTTAGTTAATAATTTATCAAAAGTTATTTAAGGTTTTCTTACATCGATTTTTTTTTTTTTTTTTTTACAACAGAAATTTTATTCAGAGGTTTGAAAAATCCTTTGGGCAAAAAAGAAAAATTGATATAGGCACCAAGCATTGTCTTCACTTTTCTTTGAATTTATGATCCATTTTTGATCAGTTTTCTTAGAAACTTTCAAATAATTGTAACCACTTCTACTATGTACACTTTTTCCTCTCATTAGGATAATTTCTTAAAAGATGTTGCCTCACCACTCTAGAATCTAAACTTTGAAAACGTTGATAGCTACTTATGTGAAGTTAGAAGTTTATTTGTATAGGTTATATTCACAGAAACCCTGTTACCAATGTTAAACCTTGAAAATATCATATAGTATGATAAAATTGTCTTTTTCTTACTCCTTATTATTGCATCATTTTTCCAATATTTTTTTTTCTTTCTATAACCTATTGTATATTCCATTATTACATCAAATTGCCCATTTTCATTATAAAGATATAAACAAAAAAAAATGTAAATTTCTATCTTCTTAGTGCCCTTTATCTTTAAACTCACATCCTACCCTCCAATCATTTTATACGGATCCTCTTTTACCATCTTATATTTCAAAAATAAATATTCAATATTCTTTCTCCACATAAACTATATTTAGTCCAAATCCTTATTCCAATTTTGCCTTTGATATCTAAAACTACTTATCTTACACCAAATAACTATAAGCTCCTTTTAGCATTATCATATATCATTTCACATTTAGATATTTTTTATTCTTATGTATGATCAAGGTACATATCTATTTTCCATAATGCTACTTTTTTCTCTCCAAACAATTTATTTGCCCCCCCCCCCCCAATTCCTTATACTTATGTATCTATAATCCCTTCTCTACACATCCCATTGCTTATATAAATACATAAAAATAAATTGTTTACCTATTAACTGTTTTCCAAACATTTCTAATTTCCTTTATTAACAAAAAAGCTACCAAATTTCATCTTAAACAATCTCATATTTATTGTCCACAATTCAACACCCAATGTATTTCTTTTTGTGTTCTAGCTACAAATTTCTAAGTTCTCACTTATGATTTTTCAAATATTAAAGCAGGTACTATCACTATTTTCAATATAATTCTATGTATTTCATATTTATTAAGATCAAACCTAAGAGATTTTTAATCAGTCCCATTTAATGTCCTTTTTATTTTATTTTATTGCATAAATAAAACATAAGTTAGATAACTTGTGATGATCAATATTAAACATTATATAATCTGAGCAGTTTAATCCTCAGATTCCTTTTTCCTATCACATTGAATTTGGAATTTACAACAGCTACTTTGTTTTTTATCATGAGATTAAAGGGTCTCCCAAAAGATATCAAATCTGTAAGCAGCCTGTTATCAGCGATTACCTATAATAGTTTACTGTGATATCCAACTGAAGTATTCTGAAATGTTCTTTGAAATTTTAGTACTTCCTGACAATCTTAATCGTCATTTAAGCACTATTTTTTGAAAGTGATTCTGAATTAATAGTGGAGGGGAGTTGAATATTTACAAATTGAAACCAAGGATTTTTCAGTTACTTTGTGTGTGCATACTTGTTTGTCAACTTTCCTGTATGTGGGCTTTTTAGTCACCTTGTGTATGCATGCTTGAATGTCAAGATTCTGCCTGTATGCTATTCATATACTGTAGCATAATATTAAATAATTAAATGATATCAGTTGATCACAGTTAGTAGTTATTCATTATTTCCTTCATACTTCTTTAACAAAATTGTTTCATAATTTTTTTTATGTCTATATATTTATAGCTGTGTTATAAAATAATAATATTTATAAAATGGCTATACATGATGTAAATTTTACTAGTACATCTACAAATATTTGTAACTAGCAATTGAAAAATTCTTGAGCATTAAGCATGAAATATATCCTAAATATTGCTATCATCTTTAAAAAATTCTGACTCTTATAGAACATATTTCTCTTGAGTCAAACTACCAATTTCATCAGTTATAATAAAGCACAGATCACTCATTCAGTATACATTAATTGTAATAATATTAGCTTTTTTTACAATTAAACCTGATAGTGTGATATGCAATCCCCCCATGTTGTATTATCTTTAAATATATAATGTA
This sequence comes from Epiperipatus broadwayi, assembly GCA_028023455.1. Lineage (NCBI taxonomy): Eukaryota > Metazoa > Onychophora > Udeonychophora > Euonychophora > Peripatidae > Epiperipatus > Epiperipatus broadwayi. The sequence continues at coordinate 367,383 of JAQFVV010006308.1, read as the reverse complement.
GCATTGAATATGTTAAGCAAAACGGGGACATTTATATGATAATCTTTTTAAATGTTGACACCTCAGCAAAACATCCTATAATGTCCAGGATTGTTTCTTTAATAGCATAATGGCAGTTGATTAAATTTAAAATATATTTAGTATTTTATGGAGTTATATAATTACTATCTGGAAAGAAGTATCTAATTTTTTTTCTTGAACTGAGAACAAATCAAAAAAGAAGCAATGCTAAATACTTTGACCACTCAGCAATTCGATTGTACCTGTTCTTTCATATTTTTCTTTGAAGAGTTATTTTATTCATATTTTAATAAGTCAACTTTGGTGAGGTGGCTTTTTGAAAACAGTTTTCTTGAATTTTTTTTTAAAAAAAAATGGTAGTATTTATTGCTGAGTTCACAAGAAGTTTGAATACTGGGATAGCTGGAGCTACCGTCCATAGAGTTCCAGAATCTGCCATTTTACTACTGCACCAAACCATATAACTCAGTTTTCTTGAATGAAAGAAAAGTCTGTCTGAAATTATATTTAGGATTAGACCTTTTTAAAAATGGAAATGATTTTCTTATTAAATAATGTGTATTATTAATTGAAATGTGGCTTTCAAACCTACTAAAAATAAGAGTAATCATTGTAGACTTATAAGAATTTGAAATTCATTGTTTGAATGCTTTGACTAGAAGTAAAAATAGTTTCCAAAGCCTCTTTTAAAAATTTGTCTGTTCAATAGTACTGCATTTTTGTTTTAAAAATCCATTTGAAGCTGCATCTTGACATATTACTATTTAAGATGCTCCCCTCCTATCCCAATTTGAAAAATTATTGAAGTAACCATCTGTTATATATATACATTTCAGTAACTTGGCTCAGTGGACAAAGTTTTTGCACATAAATTGTTAAACTTATATTCTCCAAACTTAAAAGTGAAGTCATGTTTGGCACTATTCAAATTTGGTAAAAATTGAGATAAAATAAGATTATCAATGTTGAATCAAAGCAGAATACAATTAGTATTATTATTCAGGGTGTGTAAAAACAATTTTATCATGAATTAACTATATTCATAACTATTTCTTTTTTTTTAATTAAATATTTTGATTAATAATCTGTAAAATCACCCAAATAAAAAAGTATTGCATTTATATGCTTAGTTGGGTTAATAAAACAACGAAGAGAAAAATGAATGGAAACAGTTTGATAGTCAGTAAATTTATATTTAAATAAAAAATCTCAACCAGTTTTAAAACTGCCTTTCATTGGTCATCTTTTGTAAATTTGTGATGTGATGGTAGAGTTTTAGAAAAAAATTTATCTTCATACTTTTTAAATAGATCATACATTTTTCATTAAAGCAAATGTTTTAAAATTTAGTCCTCATAACTACTATAGATGTTTTTTCAAATTTTTACATTCTAATTATAATAAACTCAAATTTTATTAATATAATTTTTGATTTAAACAGTTACAGTCTAACAGGGCAACATAATAGAATAGTTTCTGAAATTGTTCTTTTATTAACATTTCATACGTTTTCATTTTTTCATATCAGATATCAGTCAACATTTTAAATAAATGTTCTTAATATTACTATTGCGATTTAAATTTTTTTGATTTCGATTGTCATTACTTGGTTAGTGAAGAGAACTGGCAGAATTTAAAATGAGCAACATGTTGCTTTGCTGAGAAGCATTTAATTAAAAATTAAATATATATATATTATACACTTTTTTCTTGTTGATTTTATATATATATATGAATGTTTGTGGTGTGTATGTATTTTATCACTAATTTATTATTACAAGAATGAATTTAGAAGGAAATATTGTCATTGTGTGAGAGAAAATAAGATTGCTTGTTAAAAATATAAAAAATTATTTTATAATTAATTTTGTTTGTCAAAATATTTGATTGCTAATTCCAAATATCTTGTTAGTATATTCTTATTTATTGAAGTTATCTATTTTGATTTATTCTTGAGATTTGTTTATAATCAAATGTATATAACAGGAATCAATCACAAAAAATATATTTTTTTAGTTGCTGGCCTTTGTAATCTTTCAATAAAATATAAACATTTCTATTTATATTAATGGTTGTTTTTTTTCTTCTTATTTCTAATACATTTTTAATTAATTACAAGTGTCAAATAGAATACCAACTGCATAGTTTAGTGCAGTGGTAGAGTGAAAGACTCTGGAATAGAAGGTCCTTGGATTGATTCCAGTTCTGGCACTCCACCATTCAAACTTCATACAAACTCTCGAGCAATAACACAATTCATTTATTTTTTTTAATAATAAATACTCTATTTTTAAAAAGAAATGACATGTAATTTTGTTATTTAGAGATTTTAAAATGTTTGGTTTGCAATAAACATAAACTGATTGTCCTGTTGCCAAATTAGAAATGTTTTTTATTTCGTATACCAAATAAACCAAGGAATAAATATTATGAAGATAATGCCTCCTTGTAAAAGAGCTCCAGTGATAAAAAGTATTTTTTATGCAATAATTATCCTGAATTTAAAAACGACTGTCTTTTGTTTTTTATAATTCGCTCACTTGTTATGATTGTAGTCAATTACCAATATTTTATTGACATCCTTATAAATAACCGAATGATCAATTGTTTAATAAGTCATCTGATGTTTCAGGACCACTAATGTCACAATGACTTCAACTTGTAAGCCTTTATTCTGTAACTGATCTATGCCACACTGCATTCTTTATTCCATGACATATATACATTTCAAGACAGTGTTATCAATTTTAACAGAGTAATGATTTAAATATTAAAAATGTTCATTGAGCCCAGAAATCCACAGAGAATTAAATAATCATATAACTTCATTTCATGGACTGTAATCTTAGTAGTAAATGACAAAGAAGGTAAAAATTAATTGATAACTCCTGATAGATTAAATGTGATTGGTGAAGACAACATCATATAAATCAAGAAAAATAGTTTAATTTTAATAATAATCAGCTGAATATATATATATTGCAATGCATAATATTTCACTGGACTAATAATACAAAGAGATAATATATTTAATAATGTACAATAAATATTGGAGAAGCAGATGATTGGTTATAAATAATTATAAGAGGTTCGAAGAAAATGAGATTTTATAAATGTGAAATTAAGATTGAATTCAATATAAGATTATAAAAAAAAACTTTAAAATCAATTAAAATAAAAAACTGTGTTCATTATTAATATTTAAAAAAAAAAATTAAATTAAAACTTCATGTCTGTAATGTGAACCAAGAAGATCAGTGAATAATAATTTAAGGTAATTATAACTGCAGGAAGATACAGATTCACTTAGCTAATATATCATTAAAAATTGGTTTCTTCTTTTAGATTTTTAATATTCACTAGAGTTCTTTGTTATTTTCAGATTTTTAAATGTCAAAACGGCTTCCAACTGAATTAATAGAAATCTTAAAGAAGAAATATCAATTCCTAATGATATTAGTAAAGGAAATTTGTATCTTTCTACAATTATAATTAGTCATTTTTATTGTTCACTAATCTTCTTAGTTTATATTATAAAATAATGTATATATACATTTTAAAAAAAAACATTATATGATTGTAAAGTATATATAAATCATGGTTAGCATCATTAAGGATACGACATTATCATCCCAGCACTGAAGGCTACATCATGATCAGGTCATTAACATTCATCTGGTCAAACATGTACTATTGTAAGGTCTTTTGCTTTTAATTAAGATCATCTCGATATATCACTAAAGTTCTCAATTTGCTTAGAAATTCTCAACTACTTGAAAAAAATTTCTAAATTTTACCTGGATTTATTACTCAAAATAATGGTCAGGTAAATGCATTAGTCATTACTCTCCAACAGCTTTTTACAAATGCCTAGTGATTTTCTCGGCTTAAACATTTGAATTACTAGCAGTAATGTATTTTATTTACAAACTCCAGTGCTATCTATTGTAAACTTAAATATTTAATAGACAATAGTTAATAGTAAAGTATCCAGATATCTAGAATAAAGAGTCAAATTTCAATTGAAGAAATCCAGCAGTGAGAAACTAGCATGGATATTTGGATATGGTTTTATCATCTAGTTTCATTTCAATCACCCACGTTTGTAATAGATAGCTCTGAAGTAGAGTGGAATCATCTTTTTGTAATATGATTAAAATTTAAAATGTCACACTTTTTAAACTAAACAATTTTGGATAATTTTTATATTTGCAAACTTAAAATGTTTGGTTGGTACTAAATGATAGATAAATTATCAAGAGTTTTTATAGTTATAATATTAAAAATAAATATTTTTCATATAAAAGACCAGATATAGGGAATGAAAATATAAAATTAAATTTACTGATTATCTTACTAAAGAGAAGACATCAGAAAAAATGTATTGTTATCTTATGGCATATTACAATTTGTTGCAATATGAATTTGTTTAGAAATTTAAAAACAAACACCTAAAGATATTTGAGATATAATTAATTCCTATATTACCTGAAATGACTGGTTCACTTGAAACATATCGTGAGGACAGCCTTTAAATTTCTTCTGACATCTAGTTGCTCCTTGCAAAATAATTCATAAATTTAGTGATATAAATTATTTGCATGATGTAAGTAACATTTCATTAGATATATAAAATTAATAATTTCATATTTAAGACATGACTGTCAAAGTTTACTTTGTCGCTTATGTAGTACTAACTTTTAATTTATTAAAGAATGAAGACAATGACATGTCACTAATATTCTTTAAGAATAATTGTGTATGTATTTGTAATAATACACAATTATCTGACAAATTTTCATTTTTCTTTCTGTGCATAGTTTTATGTGCATCATACTGTAATAAATAACTTGCTACATAATGTAATAAAATGTAACTTAGTGATGGTTTTATTATTAGATATGATTACACTATTGTTAGTGAATCATTTAAACCAAGAATCTCCAGGCAAAAAAAAGCTGTTCAAAGAAACCTAACAAAAACCCAATAAAAGAACATTCGACATGATCAAATATATTAATGTGAACAAAGCAAACTCCTGTGATGTGATGCCCAATGGCTTCTCCTTTCTCAGAGTCAGGAATCTCTCTATCACTTTGCCCAGAGAAACCTGTAAGTCACCTTACCTTTCCATTCCCCACTCTTAAGTTTTTCCCACATTCTTCTCTATCCTGCTCCATTCCATTTCCACATTATATTTGTAAACTCTATGGCCTTTATATCTAAATCCCCCTTTTTCCCAAATCCAGCATAAAAACCAAGAACCCACTTTCTGTATAATCACTTTGACATATTTATTCATTATTTGTACCCTTTCTGCTTGTAGGCATTTACATTCAATTAATAGATGCCTAATATTTTCTATGCCTTCCTTACATAACTTGCAGACTAAATAACCCATATTTTTCCATTTATGTGTATATTCCCTTGTTGCTAGCGATCCTGTTCGAGCCTTAAACAGTAAATTACTTTCCTTGCTATTATCATAAATTAACTCACAGCCAATATTCTGTTTACTTCTATATATATTTAAACCCTTTTCACTCTCCTTACAAGTTCTCCAACTCCCTATTTTTTGTTAATGCATCTATTCTTCTATTCCATTCCTTGTCACAATAACACTCAACAATTCTAACACAATCATCTCATTTTTTGTATAAGTATATTGACAAAGTCTTTATTCATATCTTCTGCATATCATACTACCTTTCTCGCCCATCTTGTTGCTTGTCCTTTACTCATAATTCATTTTCTTATTATCTATAAATTGCAATTTACCAAACATTTTCATTTTGCTTTTTACAGCTTTCATATAAAAACTTGACCATCTCATTTCTCCTTGAATTGCCTGCTTTGTCATCCACACATCTGCACATAATGCATGTCTTCCTAATTCCTCTTTGTACTTTTAGTAATCTGACATCATTACCATAAGTTAATCCTGCTACTGCCTCTTCCATACAATTCTAGCTACATCATATTTATTATATGAAACACTTAATTTCTTTATCAGTCCCTTTCTTTTCTTTGCTTCATTTATCAATTTTTTCCCCCATTCATTCAAGCAATTTCTCTGATTACTTAAGACGATTCCCAAATAATTATACCTACTCATCACATTTAACTTTATAACCCCAATAAAAATTATCTTCTCATTTTCTAGCACTTATCATCATTACTTTTGATTTTTCTTCGCTAAATTTAATCCCCATCTCTACCCACCCTTGTACATCTTCAGCATAATTTACATATCTTCTCTACTTTTTGTGAACAAGAAGATATCATGCTACCTATTAATGGTATCTCTACCCCTCTTCCTAGTCTTTCTATTGCTCTCTCAATTTCTCTCAAATATAACAAAAATAAAATACGTGACATAGGGCATCCTTGACCCCATTTTTAACTTTAACTGATTCTATATTTCAAATTGATATGTATAGTAATTATTTTCATAAATCTCTTAATAATATTTACTAAAGCTGCATTCATTCACAAATTTATTAAACTTATCCATTATATATTTCTATTCACTCTATCATATGCCTTCTTTATATCTATTAAGATTATATACATCTGTTTACCTATATTCTTACTCATATCTATAAATTTTGTGACTAAAAATAAACTATCTCCTACATGCCTATCCGATCAAAAACCTCCTTGCATTTCTATATTATTCTCTTCCGTTCATTTTGCGACCTTTCCAGCCACCATATATGCAAAAACTTTATATAACACTGACATTACTGCTATTGGTCTATAATTGTTAAATTTTCTATGAACCTTACCCTTTTCTTTAAATAATAGCCTTGCTCTTATATTATTCCAGAAATCTGGAAATTCTTCTATGCCATCTTATTAAAACATGATAATAGATTTGTGTTCTATTTCCTAAATTCATCACCATCTCTGCTGCTCATTCTAAACTTCTTGCCTTTCCACTTTTCAATTTCCTCCTTGCCTCATTCAATTCATTTACTGTAGACCTAATATTTCCATTATGCTTTCATGTTTATTATCACTCTGTCCTTACATATTTTCTATATCCATTACAAACTTATTTAAGATTGTCTCTAATTTTTCTCTAGAGCTGCACTGTTTTTCCTCATCATTTAGTAATACTATTTCTCTCCTACATTTTTTAATATATTTCCAAATGGTTTTACTCCCATTTCTCCCACTTTTATTAATATCCTCCAATAATTACTATTTAATTTTATTCTCTTAATATAATTATCTATTTTAGCCAACTTTTCCCATTTAATATTAACATCTTTTTCACTTTCTTTGTTTTTAATAGCACATTTATATTTTCTGCATGAGTTTTCTCTCTCTTTTACACTTTTAGTAATTCTCACTTTTCTATTACTTTCATCCTTCTGAATATTCTCACCTAAAACTCTATTTGCCATTTTTTATATTTCTCCACAACTTTATATTCACGGCCAATAAACTTCAATGATTTCTTCTACTTTTATATTCTTCTTATTCTTATCATTCATTCTCCATCCACATCTTTAATTATTCATTCTCCTTTTATTAGTATTTTCCATCACATTACTAACCATTTCTATTATAAAGAAATTATGACCATCGTTACACATTCTCTCTTCATTATCAAACATTTTAATTTTCCAAACTTTATTCATTCCCTCTTTATCTAATAATACATAATCAATTTTGTGAAATATATTACTTCTAGACCATATATATTGTTCCTTATAAATATTTGATAAATTTTCAATGCTCAAATTCACTCTGACAAAAATTCTTCAAAAGCTGTCCATTCTTGTTATCCACGTCATCAATTTCTTCAATATGTCCATTCATATTCTCTGTAACCATAATTTTCTTCACCTTTTTTTTTTGAAACTCTATATATTCTTAACTAGGCATTCATATATCCTAGTGTTCCACTCCATGATAGTTTGACTATCTCCAGTGGCTATATACACTATAGCCACCATTCATTCTTGTTTGCCTAACCTTATCTCAAAGCACAAATGCTCTTAACAATATTTAAATATTTTTTGATATAACTCCTATATCACCATTCCTTTTTTCTATTTATACCCTGCTATACCAAGACTTCCAGTGTAAGTTCTTTTTTTCTTAGATGTATTTCCACTAGTGCTATATTTATATTACTCTAATTCTGCCATCTACTGAAAGCTTGAGTAATTAATAGATGCTAGTGTACATTAAATCTCTATCCAATGCTATTCTGTCTACATTTCCATATTAATTTCTGGCTTATAGCCAGATTAAACACTTCCCATTGGAGAAGGCTGTAAGCCAGAAATTAGTCTGAAAAAAAAAAAAACTTAGGATAACACTAAAGGGTTTCAGCTTAATAAACATTAACTTCTACAATAGATGGCAGCACTGGAGCAGAATATGAGTTTTCTCCTGAAAAGCACTATGCAAGACAGGAGTTAGATGATGTTTGTTTGGTTTTATGTTAACTTGAAACAAATCCTACACTTATCAGAATCACCAGAGAGGAAATTATATTTGAGCAATAATTTAACTGACTTACTATCCCTCAATAAAATAGACCTATTTCCTTTTCTATTAATAAAAGTAATCCAAATATTGGTAAAACATTAAATGATAACCTGCTTTCATTCATTGATCTGTTTGCCAAAGAAAGCTTTTAGCTATCTATCCATTTGTTTTGCAAAATGAATTTTAGTATGAGCAACCATATCAATCTTAAATCTTTTATAATTCTATTAACTATAAATAGTATTGTCTTAGACTTTGAAGAATTCCCATCAGGTAAATCTTGCATATTTCATATATTTGTTTTTAGAGGAACAGGGGAAATTGAAATATTTAGCTTTGCTATCATTATTGACATCATATTCCCCCCTAAAACTTAATCATTTTTAGATCAGAAATTTCAGATGCTCACTATTTGTGAAGAAGTCTATTCCTAAATAAAGTGAATCAATTAGTGAAAAAAACATCCTGAATCCGGCTCAAAAGCAATTCATTATCAACCATATTACTGTATGCAAAAACACAATCAAAGAATCTCTCAATTCTATGTTCTTAATCTCAAGGACTTTGTAAGTTTTGCACACCCCATTCACACACTTATACATTAACTATTGGAAATAGTATTTCTGGGTAAATAATTAAAGAATGGACATAATGTTGAACAAATAATAACCCCACTGTCACAGTTAATATACAGATGACCAATGGCATGAGAAACTTATGAAAACAAAGCTCAACTTTGAGATAATAATGTAGAAAAAAAATAAGATAGAAAAGGAAACCTCTCTTAACGAAAATGTTAGTCTTTGCAAAACCAACATCATATTTTACAAGGCAGCAGGAACTACTTTTGGTCAAGCAATACTTATTATTTAGAATCAATCCTCACTACTAAAGATCATATTGATAGCCTAACTTCAGTATTCAACACATATATACACTCCCCCAATTTCCTATGCTGGAAATCAAACTTGAGCATTTTTGATGAAAATCAGGTAGTCTAATTACTAAACAATGTGGAGGATATATTTACACATATAAGGATAAATAATTATTTAGCAACATTTTTAATTGTTTATTTGCATTCCACAGAAAGATTAGCTAATAGATTTCATATACTTTTAAAATTGTAAAAATAATAAATAAAATATACACAGTCCACATTTCCTCTTTTGATATAATTAAAAAAGTTGTATCCATTCTTAATAAAACCAAAAAGGAGGATGGGAGATTTTAAAATACTATTTTACAATGAGTCCTACATGATGAGTACCAAAATATTCTAGTGTATGTCTGTCCCCCACTGAACTTATATATCGCTATGCTTCATAATCAGTTAAGAAGTTAGTGTTTCAAATATAAGTTACCAATCTGTCATCCTTGATCAAACTAGCCAATTCCTAAATTAGGCTGGCAGATCATGTATGTCCATAAAAATCCTAAATTCTGGGGTCAATAGTTTGAAACAAACTTCTTTATTAAGCTATTATATGTTTCCATGCTTAATATATTATTTATCTTCTAAACTCTTAAATACTTTATATGAAATTAACCATTTACATTCTGTATGTGAGACATTTTCAAAATCTATTGGAACAACAAAATCTACCTCTCCAGACAACCTAATTAATAGGAAGCTGATAGCTAGAAAAAAATTCCAAAATCTTTTACCAATGGTTAGATTTATTAGCACAAACCTGCTCAAACTTAATGAATTTTTTATTTATTGTGAAGTTTGCTCTCTAATCATATAGAGTACCATTTGTCTCCTCCTACATCTTTGTATTTAATTGGTGTCATGATTTGCATTTAGAAAACATGAAACTAAATACTGCAAATATATTTTGAAAATTTGAATAGAAATAATAAAATTAAATTGCAGTAACATAATGAGCCAAATTATTACATGTTTATTGACTTCAGAAGTCTGGATTAACTTAACATTAAAAAAAATAAAAATTAATGAAATGTTAGTATGGTTGCATTAATATACTTTTATTTTATTCATCTGGTATAAAAAAAGTTTTTTTGTTTTTCTTTCCTGCCAATTAATATACACTCTTTAAACACCACATTTTTTTTTTTAATTTTGCATATCTAACCATACTTCTATTAATTCTGACGACACTTCATAACCATGAGATGCTATCAGATCTTTATAGTTATCTTTACTGTAAGTTTTTTTCCAAAAATAAAAGTTTGGATTATGTTGTGGGGAAATACCCATTTTTTTGGCGATGATTCCTAAGTAAACATCATCAAATCGAAATTTTTTAGTGTATAGACTGGCATAGTAAAGATCTGAAGTTGCTTCTGCAGATAATATAAATGCTCCAGCAGTGACATATGGAGGATACATAGAATAGGGGTATTCCTCAACAGTAATATACCATTTACTACTTTTATGCCTATGTGGTGAAGAAAAAAATACATATCCAACAAAATGCTTTTTTTCTTGCTTTTTATCTAATTCTTTTAAAAGCTTGAGAATATTTGTAATGTTTATGTACATATCATCATCTGAAAACAACACGTACCTTGCATGGGGGCAATATATTGTTGCCCATTTCAAACCCATTATAGTTTTTAATGTGTTATTATAATAGGTATCATAAAAATCTTCTTGAATCAAATCTTTTGTCCGCTTAAATTCATTGCTAATATTATTTATTTTGGACAAGTCATTTGAATTTCCTAAGAGAAACATCAGAGAAATATGTTTTGATTGTTGTCTTATACCCCATGTTTTTCGAATAGTTTCTCTTTGAGTAAAGTGATTTAACGATGATTTTACAAGAACTAATAACGTTAAATCAGTGTCACATGATTTTACTGGAAGAATGTAATGAAAATCATGATGATTTATTGCTTCTATCTGTGTTGAACCTTTCAATTTGATTTCTTGGATAATAGGAACTAAATCAATATTTAGAGGATATTCAAAATACTTGTAATCAATTTCAAAAATATGTTTAAATACTCCAAAGTAATCACATATGAAAATAATAACAATAAATAATAAACATCTGGGATAAATTTTCTTTATAGCTTGAAGATTGGAGAAACACATATAATAGGATTTCATTTATATCTGAAAAGAAAAAGAATATATATAATATAATGTAAATGACTTGCAATTTTAAAGATATATAAATGCATACGACATAAAAGCCAAGTACCATAAACTATTTGTTCAACTTCAGCCATTATGTAAAAATTTTGAATCGGATAATTTGGTAGTTTTAACTGCATATGAAAATTTTGTAGTAAAGTCAATATAACCCCGCTATATACAACCTATATCAAGATGATATATTTGGCTATATTTTATGAAATGACAATTTTGACCAAGAATCTCATATCAGCATGAAGGTCACTTGGCAAAATAAAGTCCATATAATTAATTGAGCAGTTGGTGCTGGTTCAATAACTTAATTACAGAAAAGAAATAATACATCAATTGTAAAAATTATATGATGCCTATGGGAACTAGAAATGCCAAAATTTTAAAAATGTCTGAAAAACTAGACTTATTCTGGGAAAAAAAATGAAAAAATACAAATGACATTACTGGATTAACTGAAGTAAACTGAATATTTGAAAAGTTAGTTAGCTGTGTTGGAAATAATTTAAAGTACAAAGGATTTTACTCATAGGATATAAAGACCATCAATGTAAAATAAGTGCAGGTAAAATCCAAGCACATTTTTTAATGTAGCAATAATCCAAATATACACAGTGTCACCCAGTGAAAAGTGACTGGTTTTCTCTCCAAGCTGTTTGCAATATGATTTCTGAATCATGTGTTATATAAGTTCATAGTTTAGCTATTTATGACAAACATTCAATATGCCAGTTTGTCTGAAATGACATGAAATTTGTCCCTATATTTCATAGCTTTGTAGATTGCCTTCAATTCTCTCCATACTAGCATGAAATTTTGCAAACCACATGAAAATATTCTTATAATGCTTGGTTTCACTGCTATACACACCTTCTAAATCATTATAAATGTTTCAGTGGTAGTTTTTCCTCAATTTAAAACAAAAATTTAATGTTTGCATTATGGGTTAAGGTACAAAACATTCCATCACATTTTACCTAGTAACTCGTGATCTAAACACATCAGCATCTTAACATTTTTGTGAATAACTAAACTATGCCATTACGTAACACATGCATTGATTCAGAACAGATTGGAGAGCAAGCCAGTTATCAGTTACCTTTTTGGTTGAACATATTGTGTATGCTGAATGAATGATGACTGAAAATTAAAAACCAAAATTTTTGACATTACTGTATAGCATAAGGGAGGGGGCAAGCAATGCAGACGAATTACATTAATGAATAGTGATAAAATAATTTACATTCACTCAACTTTTAAGAAAGTGTTAAACAAAAGTGGTAAACATATATCCCTTTCAAGCACTGATCTCTGATTTTTGACAATATTTTAAAAATGGCAAAGTTCAGTTGACATATTTGAGAAAGGAAATTAATTTTCCAAACAGGTATTGAGATGAATTGCTTATCTGTTTATAAAAACAGGCAAAACTCTCTATATATATTGCCACTCAGTGCAAGCCAGAGTAAATGGATGCCAGAAGGTTTGTGCATAAAATCCCCATCTAGAGCCTACTCATCCAATATCCCCAGACTAGTTTCTGGCTTTTGACTTTCATCAGTGAGGAGCCTTGGACCTGAGAGCACTGCACCTAGATCTTAGGATCTAATGCAACCCTCCAGCAGTCACCTTTTATCTCCACTTAACTATAAAACTATGGGTCTTAAATTGAAAACACTATAATTTTTTCAATTCAAGCTCATTAGCTTATAGTCATATAGGTCTGAACTCAGTTCAGTACCCATACATTTTGGTGACTTTTGTTTTTTAATAACCATAGTCACCAGTATCCTATTAGGCAGGATTGGTTTTTGGCCAATAAACATCACATGATCACCATTTCTTATGCTTGCTCATAACTGTTATTAAAACAGGCAAAACGCCACTCAGTGCAAACCAGAGTAATCAATGGATGGAGTTTTGCCAGTTTTAATAACAGGTATAAGCAAACATATGAAATGGTGATCATGTGATGTTTATTGGCTAAAAACCAATCCTGCCTAAAAGGATAGTGGTGGCTATGGTTATTAAAGAACCAAAATGTATGGGTACTGAACTGAATTCAGACCTATATGACTACATAAGCTAATGAGCTTGAATTGAAAATATTATAGTGTTTTCAATTTAAGACTAATAGTTTTGTAGTTAAGTGGAGATAAAAGGTGGCTGCTGGAGGGTTGCATTAGATCCTAAGATCTAGGTGCAGTGCTTTCAGATCAATGCTCCTCACTGATAAAGGCCAAAAGCCAGAAACTAATCTGGAGATATTGGATGAACAGGCATTAGATGGAGATTTTATGCACAAGCCTTCTGGCATCCATTGATTACTCTGGCTTGCACTGAGAAGCAATATGTATAGAGAGTTTTGCCTGTTTCAATAACAGTTATAAGCAAGTATAAGAAATGGTGATTATCTGTTTATATTTTAAAAAAAATAGAATAGATGGCAATCATGAGTTGGATTGAGATTTTATAAATTAGATTTAGATTTTATAATTAAATTTAGGTTCTATATATCAAGCACATACACACAACTAAAGATATAATTACTTCATGCAATATTAATCCAAAATACAGTAAATATTTTAAATATACTTTATTCAGAAGTACTTTCAACTAACTCAGTAGTTGCTGTCAACTATTCAAAAATAACATTACAATAATACGTCAATTCATCAATTTTATAATTCCCACACTTCACTAATCTTAACATTCGCTGCTTGTCTATTAATTAAATATTGTTTATATTTATTAATCGATAAAGCTTCCCTAATTTTACATTTATTATGGTTTCTTTCAATCCCCATAATTTTAACATTATTAAAATCAAAATTAAATACATAATTACAAATTCTATTATGATCAAAGAATACAGAAGACGAAATATCCACATTTTTATTAGAAACTGAATTTTGAACACATTTCAATAATAAAATGTTCCTTAGTTCTTTTTTCTAACGGACACCAAGACTCCCCAATATAACTCGTAAGACATTTACAAATCCATCTATATATTATACAATTTTGATGAATAACCCCCTTTTTACTCTTTGAATTACTCAATAATCTATTTAAATTAAATGGAGTATAAAAAGCAATCTTACACATACCATAGTATATTTTTTTATATACTTCACCTGTTCATTATTAATAAATGGAATAGCTATCTAAACTTTATTTTTTAATAATTCTGAATCAAACGTAAAACACTTTCTAATAAAATTTATAATAGTATTATACACCATATTATAATTATATCCAATATTTAACAAGTCATTAATAAATCTACTCAAATTAAAAATTCTATCTGATAAATATTTACAAAGCTTTTCATTTCTAATAAAAAAGATTTCAAAGCTGATAATTTATGTGATATTGGAACCTGTGAGTCATATGAGATATATCCTTTTTTTTCAATCTCCTTAACAACCATACAATAATCTAATTTACCATTACTTCTATCAATTCTTAAATCCAAATATTTAATTAACATAATTCTTCCATTGATTAACTCCATTTTAATTCTTCCAATTTATTTAACTCAAAATATAATAAATCAATAATACTAGCTCTTTCACATATAAACACATCTATAATAAACTCTAATATCCTGTTTAAAATTAATATTCTTTAAAATCGTATTTTCATATGTTGAAAAAACAAAATTATAAATTTGTGCAACTATTGGCAAACCCATTGGCCAACCTTTTTCCATTATATAATAACCTTCAAATTCAGCATAAATATTTTTATCTAGAAAATGTAAAGCATCTTTCACAAATTTAATCAATTTATAATCTACTTGTTTTATAACTAATGCATTCACAATAATTTCAATGGATCTTAATCTAACAAATGGTCCATACATTTCATAAATATCAAAAGTGCACATTATATTATTATTATTAACAGAAATTTTATTAGAAATTTTTTTCACAAAGTCAAACGACAAATCCACAGTATATAATCCAAATCCAAGTATATCAGGTAATAACTTCAATAAATTTACATCTCGTAATAAAGAGAACCACCAAAAATCAATCATTAACTTTAAAGAAAATTCATCTTTATGCAATTTCATATTTGCAAAAATTCTTAGACAAATTGCTGCCAATTGATAAATTTTAAATGTCCAATTAAAATAGCATTATTTTTAGCTTTCTTTAACATCTCATTAATTTCAAATGTATACTCTCCATATTTTCACTGTATTTTTTTATAATTAAGGTTATTCATTTGACATTCAATTTTATTCAAATATATTGCTTTTAAGAAAATACACATTCTTAATCCTTTATCTTCTTTTAAACATATCAAATTATTCACTGATAAAAAAAAAAACTTAAATTTGCAAACCAACAAGTTCCAGTTATATTTCAAGTTATTTTTAAAGTTCCTATTTTTCACAATTTTAATCAATTTGTTTGAAATTTCCAGATTACATTTAATTAAGTTTAATGTTCCACTGCAACTTTTAATTTCAACATGTTTTATTATTGAAGCATGTTCAAAATTCCATTTCTAATAAAAATGTGGATATTTCGTCTTCTGTATTCTTTGATCATAATAGAATTTGTAATTATGGATTTAATTTTCATTTTAATAATGTTAAAATTATGGGGATTGAAAGAAACCATAATAAATGTAAAATTAGGGAAGCTTTAGTGATTAATAAATATAAACAATATATGATTGATAAGCAGCGAATGTTAACATTAGTGAACTGTGGGAATTATAAAATTGATGAATTGTGCGGAAAATGCTTATATGACGTATTATTGTAATGCTATTTTTAAATTTTGAATAGTTGACAACGACTACCGAGTTAGTTGAAAGTACTTTTGAATAAAGTATATTTAAAATATTTATTTACAGTATTTTGGATTAATATTGCATGGAGTAATTATATTTTTTATAATAACTTTTAATACAGATATTGCTTAATATTTTGTTTACATATAACTAAAGATAGGTATATCTGAAATAGTTGGCTTATTTTTTGTTTTAAAAAAATTCAATTTATTTCAGATAAATAAATTAGTTTAAAAATTTATGTGTTGCACATGGCCATTTTATCTTTTCCAAAGAATTTATCATGTGTCTGAAGTGTTTGTATTCATTCGTTTTATAGATGAGGTCCAAAGCGCATGTGCAACAGTTAAATGCTGTTTAAAATATTACAGTTTGTAAAAAACATCGCGCTATATAAAATAATTGACTTATTTAAAATTTTATGTTATAGACAGGAAACAAGGCTTAATTAATTATAATTATGGGATCAGATTAATTGAGAAAAATTTTGATAACGTTTAACATTGTATTAAGGTGAGTTCTTTTAAAACTGATCTTTTATGATGATTAAGTTTATTTGGTGTTTTACAAATACTTTAAAATTTGATTCAAAAGGGATTTTTTAGAGATGATAGACTAATTGTAATGCTATGTTTTTTTAACCTAAAGAATTCTGAATAAATATGGGTTCAATTAAAAATAATTACTAGTTTGCCCTGATAAAAAAAAATTTGTAACTGTATAAACAGCTAGCATAGAAAATAATTTTGTCTTTTCTTTGTTGTTTTGGCATAGTGAATCATCCTTGCTATTAAATAATGTATTTTAAAGACCTCTAAGCAATTGAAGCAATCACCAAGCATTGCTAAAGCTGCTAAAGTTCTTCCAAGTATGGATCCCATAACCAGGATGTTCATCTCTATTGGCTGAATTAACTTTGTACCAACCAACCATATTTAGGCACACTTCTCAACAGTGAAATTTAACAAAGCTTAATATCAACTCTACCTTGAAAAATAAAAACCCAATTGTGACTAAATATTTGAAAAAGCATCACAGTATATTTCAATAATGAATGACAAAAAAGCTCTTTATCATTTTAAAAGTTAAAACATATCTAAATTTAATCCTAGCTTCATCATTCTCTTCCCAGCCATGTATAAACCTAAGGTAACAATTTTACTTAGTTTATTAACAATAATGATTTAATAAACTCAGAGATTCTAGTTACCATAAGCAGTAATACTTATATAAATCAGTTAATTTGTAATTTAATTCTGCAGTTGTGTATATTTATCTTTTTCCCCCAATGTTAACTCTGAATTTTATTTATACTTCAGGTTTTAATATAAAATCTGGCAAATATATACATGAGTTATGCTGTTGAATATGCATTAATGAGGAAAAAGTTATAGAGTTGAGTTATTATTAAAATAAAAAATAAATCTAAATTTTATTTTCATGAATATTTCTTAAGAGTTTTAAATAAAGAGATGGTTTTAAACAATAAACATTTAGTTTTTATAAAATTTGCCTCTCTGAAGCTATATAAAATCATTGGAATAATGTCCTTATAAATTAATGAAAATAAAGGTATATGTGGCTGATGCCAATGTGTATATTGTCCTGATAAAAATGCATACTAGTAATTTAGCCATCAATTAATTATCCTTGTGTAGTAGTATCTTAGTAATTCAGATTTGAACCCTAACCAATAATATAAATATAAAATATTCAAGGTTCCTCAAGCATATATCGATAATGATCAGTGTAGAAATATTTCACTACATATATTTATAAATCAGTATAACTGAATTAGACAAGGATGATAATGATGGTTTTTATTATCACAATCATTCCAAAGTATTTTGTTTGTTTTAGGTTTCGATTTGCAGAAATTCCACATGCCAAATCTCAAAAGAGAATATTTATTTGGAATTATTTAAGATAATATCAGTCAATTTATTAATTTCTACCATAACACCCTAGCACATTACTCAGTGGTTTGCATGTTCTCAAAGTTGTGGATATTTTTATGGACTAGCATATGTGTGCTAAAGATTATAACATTTAATTATATATTAAACATGAACAAATGGATTAATAAATAAAATAACCCTTTACTAACAAAACAAAGACAAGTAGTTTGATTATAGCTGTGTTATGCAAATTTCAACAATATCCATCTTGCATAAAATTATTAAGAATGTAATAAAGAGTTCATATATTTTATTCTCTCTTCAGTTAGTAATTTCACAATCAATAATAGAATAAGCAATCAGTTTTCAACCAACAAATTCATATATTTATTTTTCCCTTTTAGTAATTTCATGTATAGTAAAAATAAGATATTTTATTCAACAAACAGTTCAGCTATTTCAATCCTTACTTTTAATAACTCCACACATGTGAGTATATATAGTAAGTGAATACCTTTAAATTACTTTCAATTTAAGTTTATGGTCGTAACTTACAGATAAAATACAGGATATTCTTACATAATATTGAATTTATTTTAATCTTTGGAAATTTAATAAACCTTTTAATATTAAAAAAAAAACTTTATTTTTTTTAAAATATCTGAATATCTTATCGTTCACCATTTTTAGTGTTCTCCCTCTTAAGTTTTATATGTGTTTTCTTCTCCATAATTACCTTGGTTCTTTCATAGATTTTTTCCAGAAACATATCTTTCTTCTCTTCACATCTTAGACAAGTATATTAGCTTTGTATTGATGAAGACTGCAGGACAGTTAAAACTATTAGAAAAATAAAGGAGGAATTATAGAAAAATTTGCATTAGAGTGTATATGAGGAGATTTATAAAAAAGTAATATATATGAATATATTATTTTATTACAGGAGGAAATAAATTTGTGCTCTTTTCCTAGATCACCAATGTTTTGTTTTGCCACTGCTTTTGCTGTGGACTCCCAAATCTCATATGCGACTCTTGAAAGGCATAATCCATCTCTGTTAACAAATAAAAATACAGTCACACAAATATGAAATCCCATTGGCACAATTAGTGCAGACAAAGATAAAAGGTTATAGCAATTTGACCCTATAATGATAATGATTTCTCTCATTCCATTATGTAAAACCTTTATAATATAAATCAATTTAGGTGAACAAACAATTAATTGTACATAGTATTAGACCTATAAATTAAACCACTAAGCATCACATGATCACCATTCTTTATGCTTACACAAGTTGTTTACACAGAGGCAAAATTCCATACAGTAGCAATGTTTAATGGTTTAATATTAATCCTGCTGCATAGGATTATGGTTATTAAAGAACCAAACACACTAAAAAGTATGAATGCTGAACCGAGTTCAGATCTATATGACTATACAAGCTAATGAGCTTGAATTAAGAACATTATTATGTTTTCATTTTGGACTCAAAGCTTTATAGTTAGCTAACAAGGTAAAAGATGGATCATTGCATTAGATCCTTAGATTTAGGTGCAATGCTCTCAGATCCAAGGCTCCTCACTGATGAAAGCCATAAGTTAGAACTAGTCTGGGAATATTGGATGAGTAGACATTAGATAGAGATTTTATGCACAAATCTTCCTGCATCCATTGATTACTCTGGCTGGCATTAAGTGGCGCTACTGTGTGGAGAGTTTTGCCTGTGTTAAATTAATTGATTCAAATTTGTTCTAAATAATTCTTAGCTATTAATTGATATATAGTTAAAGATTATTTGATTTTTGTTATAATTATTCTTTCGAAGAGTTTTTATCAACAACACCATAATGTTTCTAACTTTTCGGCTTATGAATATGAGCTTAAAAGGGCTCGAAAACGCTAACCCCGATATTTAATTTTGATATTTCTAACTTCACCAACGAGCGTTCGAAGCGCGGTATGCATAGTAATGATATTATTGATAATTTTCGTAATCACTGTTATACTATGGGCAAAAATTAGAAAAACTATGGACAAGGCAGTTTAGATTTATTACAAAATTTATAATTTCTACACGCACCCAAAACACATGGATAAAGATATTTGAAAAAAGCAAATGACCCCCAAATTTATATATAAACTAAAACAATATAATAAATAATCTTCAGCTTAATAAATGGTGATAATTACTATATTATTTACTTTAAGACGATACCTCCAGGTAGCATTTATAAATTATAGTAAGACAATTTGCGTTTAAATCTGTAATGTGAATCGTTAAACAATCTAATTAAAATCTCTTTTTGATATCCATAGTTTTCCATATGAAAATACTCGTATGATTTTTTTAAGCTAAACGTCGAATTTAACTACTCTCAAGTACCAAGATAATCAGATTCGATCACATGATAGTATATATATATAAATCACGATTATAGTATAATAAAAAAAATTATTTTGTTTTTCTTATAAAAGCTTATCAACTTTTTCTGGATTGCATTTCTTATCATGTAAACTTCCACATACCCTTACTTCAATCTACTAAACGATCTGACTACTCAGTTATCATTATTATTATTTTTAGAAATTTTGACCTTTATTATCATGGCAGTTTCCGAATAGATATACCTGAATAATTTCTCTCGAAAGTTTTCAATATCAATAACTCGTTTAAATATTTCTGACTTAGAATATTTTTCTTTAATGTTCATTTGTTGACAACGCTAACTGTCATTTGAAAATATGACCAGGTGATATTTAAATCGGCAAATGCATTTAAATTATCATTTTTTTTGTATGTGTGTACTTACGGTATCGATATAACAACGGGAATAACTGTCGGAGTAAATGTAATGTCAAATAACGTTTAAAATATTTTATTCATTCAAAGCATTATAAATAAGTTGTTTCTGATAGAATTCTAAATAATTAATATTTAATACTAGTATAAATAGCCTTAACAATAAACTAAAAATAAATCCGGAGGATTCAGTCATCGCAGACAATGCTTGATGCTTGCCATCCGCTATGTCCACCCAATTTTAAAATGTTTTTTACTTTAAAAGAACTTGTGAAGTGGCTTGGAGTAACTGCTTTCGAAATTTGGATACATTTAACTACATTCACAGTTTTTTCTGTGCTTGCTGTTTCTAAATACGAGGGATATATTAATCGTTCTTGGTGGACGGTTTTTCTTCCGCTTTTTGTTTGTGATGGATTAAATGCTTATTTCTGTGTTATAGTTTTTATTAGACTTCAATTGGAAGGAGAGTATAGAACTGCTGGATTCAGAGCTCTTTGGAGTGTTACTGTCAATGTTCTTCTTTTTGTATTTAAAATTCTTTTATGCCAGCGTTTAGAAGGACAAAGTAATATATCTTATTCGGAAGTCATGGCTCCGTTATTTATTTTGTTACAGATGATTATGATCAGAGCTTGTCAGATTCATTAGGTGTTTATAAAATACATTTCATTTCTGAATTATCGTGTTATATTAACTATTAAGAAAAGACTATTTCAGAATCTGTAAAAATATGCGATAGCATACGCGTTACAGGAAAATTGTATTATGTTACTAAATGTGTAAATATTTTATAAGTAACATTAAAATTTGGTTGTGTTAAATACAAAACTTTCAAAATATTGTTTTATAATAAATGCGTTTTGGATTGTGTATTAAAGTTAATATATTTTATGGCAATTTAGTAAAAGTAATTTTTATTCAAGTAAATGATTAACTAGTTTATTTGAAGAATTTACCTTATTATATATAGGTGAATCAATATATTAATCATATATCAAACCACCGGTGATTTATTTCATTGGTAGACTCTAGATTGGAAAGTCATTGGCTGCATCCAGTTTTGCCACCTCTAGTATTTAAATTTCACATTAACTCAATGAAGTCATTCAATTATTTTATTTTTATATGTGATTGGCGTTAAAATACGAATAAAAAAAAATATTTGGGTTTATATATTAAATAGATTTCAATATAAAAAAAGTTTTGGTCATTGCAAACAACAAATATAACTTGACTACTGCTTTTGTATAGAGCAAGTTCTTTGATAATAAGAAGCACGTATGATACTTTTTATAACGAAGAGCACGAGTTGTGTATTTTTAATATATCCAGGGCCAGACAATCAAAGTTTTAAGCCAATAAACATCACATGATCACCATTTCTTATGCTTGCTTATAACTGTTATTAAAACAGACAAAACTCTTTATACGTATTGCCATTCACTGCGAGCCAGAGTTAATCAATAGATGCCAGAAGGCTTGTGCATAAAATCCCCATCTTAGGTCCAAGGCTCCTCACTGATGAAGGCCACAAGCCAGAAACTAGTCTGGGCATATTGGATGAGTAAGCATTAGATGGGGATTTTATGCACAAGCCTTCTGGCATCCATTGATTACTTTGGCTTGCAGTGAGTGGCATTCTATGGAGAGTTTTGCCTTTTTTAATAACAACAAAATTTAATAATAATTTCAAAAGTTTATTTTATTCTGAATAATGATAATAATATTAACTGATATATGCACTTGGAAATGCTGAGTAAGAAAAACGTAACAATAAAAGTTTATTCAACATATGCAAAACTCTCCATATAGTAGTGCCATTTAGCACAAGACAGAGCAATCAATAGATGCACTGAGTGTCGCTACTGTATGGAGATTTTTGCCTCTGTGTAAACCGCTTGTATAATAAAGAATGGTGATCATGTCATAAAAGTTTATTATAATAAAAATTTTATATGAAGTATTATAACATATTTTTTTTATTGCATTGCCAAATCCATATAATATTAATGTCATTTATGTTCTTTATTACTTTTTATAACCCACTATTGATGGTTTCGATTGCGCCAGAAATCTTTTTTAGAACTATAACAAACAGAATACAAATACATGAATACAAATTATATGTTCATGGATTTGTATTTTGTTTGTTATTAATATGTATGTGTATGCTTAAATGCACATGCATGTATAGGTATAAATTACTAATGAAAATAAATAATAAATTTTAAGGAATTTTAAAAGACTGATTCTTTTAAAATAGAAAATAAAAGTTATTTATAACTTTAAGATTAGAAAAAAGATTATTTTCTAAAAATAAAAACAGTTTAATTAATGAGAATAGAATACAGTATGATAATGAGATATAGAACAATAAAAGAAATTCGAGTTTAGATTTCCTTCATAAGATAAACTATAATCTAAAAAATAGCTCATTAATTAAAGTTAGAGTGATAATGATTTAAATTTTTGTATCCAGCATTGAAAGGAAGAATCACCTGAGCGATTGAACAGGAATATGAGCCAATCAATTTTAGAGAATAAAACAATGAATGAACTCAATGCAAATTGGATCAAGAAATCTGGAGAGCTGGCCTCCAGACGTGTGAACAGCCAACTAGGACTCTTACAGGTCGTATTGATCCATAATATAATTTATGTATGCCTACAGGCCTATGTACATATATATATATATAGTGAAGCAGTAAAATTTTGCTTCACAGTCTGGTGATATTAATAACCTTAGACTAGAGGTTCAAACCCAGTTCTATACCCGTTCATCACCAGGAAGTGTCAGTACACATATATACATGATCCTCCCCCCCCCCTTGTGTAAGTTTTAAACAATATTTTTAAATAAAGACAATATCTATCAAAATTTTATTCGGAAATAATTTAAGATTTCCACTGCCTCAAATAATCGTATATGTGCGCATGTATGTATATTTTTAAATAAAGACAATATCTATCAAAATTTTATTCGGAAATAATTTAAGATTTCCACTGGCTCAAATAATCATATATGTGCGCGTGTATGTATTACAGATACGTAAAAATGTTGTAAATAATATTTATGCATTTTTTTTTTAAATTATATTTTGTATTTTTAGAATTTATATAATTAGTGTATTTTATTATCAAGCTGATGCAATACCAGAGAAAGTTCTGGAAAGTAATTAACATAACCCTAAATAAATGAAACAGGAAGTAATTAACATAATCCTAAATATATGAAACAAGAAATTATTCCAATTTAAAATGTCGTTAAATTAGAAGTTAATGGAAATTATATCTATTGAATCTATTTCCAATCTCAAAATAGATTAGAACAATACTCTCCAGAACTTATCTCGTTGTCATTTTTCAAATGTAAATCTTAAACAAAGAATAAGTGCAGTCAGGCTAGATAATGCACATCCAGGAGCAATGTAATAGAAGTTTCTAGAAGGTTTTGTTGGCTTAAATACAGCCAAAATTCAACACAGACACTCTACTGCTATTTCTCAGAGCAGTGTTGCTGAACAAATCCACGCCATTCAAAATTTTGATAAAATGACTTCTGAGTCCAGGGAAGAAATTTGCTTTCCCGATCTTTCAAAGATCCTCTCCATACCGCTATGCTACTATGCCATCGCCACTTAAGAACTGCTCTAATCAAATGATAAATTGATTCTACAAAGATGCTAACCATTATTTTATCTGAACTCTGTATTGCTGACTGTATTTTCCACATTTTATTTCTCGTGCATATCAACCCGTATGGCCGTTGAGTAACAAAAGGTAAACCTATCCATGCCGCTAACATGAACTCTTTAAACCTTCATTTATGTAATAATAATATAACTGCATGAATCTATAGATTTATATTCTTTAAATGTATTTATTGGGTTTCACGCTTTCTTTATTTCTTATTATTTAAGATGCGGCAAACTTGAACTTTATTTTCTTATAATTATGTATTTGATTAAAATTGATTTTAATATGCTAATGTCGCAATCTAGCGAACCGATCTTATTTTAATTCTCCATCCCAATATTATGGGATAGTTAAATATTTAAATGTAAGTTTTCTTTCAAAACTAAGGTTTGCTCGATTAAATAATAATATTAAATGGTTATATTTGCTTAATGGCAGACTATACGCTGTCATACTTTATGATATTAATTTTTTACCATATTAATGCTATGGATTTAATTATATTTTTATATTTCTTTAAAATAAATTAATGGCCTACCTTTTTGTTTAATAGTCAATCATTTGTTTATTATGCCATCAAGCGTTATAATTGTGTTATGTAATTATTTATCTGTTAAGCGTATTTATTTGTTTAATGAAGGGAACCATATATTTCCTTTTATATTTTAACATTCTAATCAATATTCAAGGTCATTTGCATATGCTTAAGGATGGGTTAAATTTTGTCATGTCATTACGCAAGATATTACTAATTTACGAGGGCTTTAGTTAACATATCACGTGTCATTAAGGACCTGAATTTTATTAGCATTGCTTACTTCTGATAGCATTACAAAACTGTGTTTCTTGCTTTGTCAAACTTAATATCCGGAGGTCCTGGATCATTTTCTATGGCTTGTCCTGCAATGGAGTTTGTAAGCACTGACTCCAGGATAATGTCAGGTTGTAGTAGGCTCTTCATGGGATAACATCAGAAAATCTGAACCATGGAATACCCTACTAACTATTTCTTCAAATACCGCCCTGTCACAAGTGCAGGCAGATTTTCCACAATTGTTATAATTGAAGCCTCTCATCCTAATGGCGACTTAATATTTCTAATGCTATCACTTTAGACAACACTGTGAACTCATGGTTAATACGGCCCTACTCTATAAGTCATAATGTTGTGATCTCTGTAAACCATTCTTTTTTTCTCTGATTTTTATATGTTTGAAATGTCAGTTTAAACCTTCTTTAAGCTAGCCGCCCTTTCATTTAACAATCTTTAGGTATGCTTGGAAGCAACATTTAGTAAATTCTGTCAAATCAGAATGACTTAATTAAATACGCAAATAAATGTTTTTCCTTCCAAATGATTGATGTCACATAGAATTATGAACTGAATAAAGCTTGTAAAATCTATAAAATATATCTTCAATGTATGATCATGATAAAGCATAATTTAAATATGGTTTTATGTAAATCAGGCTCCATTTTATATCTATGTTTCTTAGGGTCATTGATTTCTCATTTTTGTCAATTATAGCATTCACGTTATAAATCTATGTAAAAATTGCTATCTCCATCCATTAGCATATTAAGCTACATCGTCCTGAGTACTTGTATAGTATATCATTATTTATATTCAATTTGTGCATTCTTTAATCATTATAATCTATATTTTATAATGCAAAGTAATATTATGTAATTTATAGAATGCACAAATTATTACTACTGATTATGTGAAACCCAGATTCTATTAATTTTTATGTCACATGTAAATAGATTCATTTGTATTTATTAAATTTATATTGTCGTTACTTATATATTTGATCTCTCATTAATTATATTAATAAATTATTAACATTTCATAACCAATTACTATTTAATCATTCTTTGTCTTAGGGTTGTTTTATGCATTGACATCATCAAATGGGTTGCATTATATATATATATGTAATTCAGGCTCTGTTTAATCTTATGCTAGTCAATTGCATTTCATTAACCAGTTTACTAGTGAAATATCTGTATAATCATAAAGCTATTATTCCCTGTTAGGGGTTTGAAGTTAATTAATGTCATCATTTTTCCTGTAGATCTCTTGTCTCTCTGCTGTCTCTGGGACTGGAATTAATAAAATTCATTTGTTATCATCAGAAATGTTCATAATGTTATAGTTTTAGAGAAGGCCAAATAGGGCAGAATCCATGATTGCTCCTGATCAGTATATCTCAGGCATGAGTAGATTTAGGATACTTTTGCTCAGAGTCTAGATCTTGTTAAGTGAATATACAATTCTGACCAGTACAGGGTTTTTTGCCCCAGGCTTGATGCTCAATGTGGGACATCATTGTATAAACTCACATACTTGAGTAGTTTTTTTTTCTCACGGGCTTGGTGCGCCGAGATATAACTTACATACCTGATGATAGATTTTTTTTAATGGGTTTTCTACCGCAATGTGAATATCATTATATATGTCACATATCTGATGATGGATTTTTTTTCTTTTCATGAATTTGATGCCACAACGCAGAACCCCAAGATATAATTCACCTAAATGAGTAAAAAAAAATTTCTCTTCCCAGGCTTGATGCCATTGTGGGCCTTTGACATTATAAACTCACATCACCTTGAATACTAGTTACTTTTAGATTTTTTTTTGCTTATAAACTATAGTTAATTTTTTATTATCAGTCTTTATTATAATTTTCGCATACTATTGCGAAACTTTAACTTGGTAGATTTTTTTTTTTTTACTTATTTTTATGCTATTCCTTCAAAAGGATGAGGATTAAAATTATTTTAACTAATTATGTAGTTATGAATTATGTGAGCAATCAAAGGGAAATTTAGCAATCTATTGATGTGTATGCAGGGACAAATCAAACATTACATTATGAGTTAATTAATTCTACTGTGTTGGCATGGTGCCCTTGTATTTTATACAATTATACATTTTGCCAATCGCTAAACACTTAAGTAAATGACATGATTATATATATATATATGATGATCCAAATACAAGTAAACAATAAAAGAAAGAGTTATTATATTTTTTATATTCTATTATAGCAAACCAATGAAAGACATTAGCCATTAATTTCAGGTGCAAGAAAACAAATGGCAAAAGAAGGGAGGCACAATAATTTTTTTTTATATTAATGTTTGATATATTTTATATTTATTTTTTATGATATGTAGATATAGATATTTAGGCAATAAAATAGAACAAGGGTAAATAGCAGAATAGGTTGGCATGGCAGAAATAGGAAAGTGGGAAACTGGTAGGAGTATTAGCATAGGAGATAATTGAGGGAAGGCAGGAAGTAAATAGCTTATAATTGATTAATAAAGTTTCAAGAAATTGCAAAAAATGGACAGTCAGGAAAGAGACAGTAGTGAAAACTGAAACGGCAATTCAGAAAATGGCAGTCAAATAGAAAATGAGAGTGAAAGCAATAATATTGGATTATAACAGGACATTCTAATAGACACAAACTTAATAGATACCTCAAGCCCAGAGATGACTTTTAAGGATCCTGGAAATCTATGGATAATATGAATCTAAAGCCAGAAACGATAGAGGGCAACCACAGTGTTAATGCTAATGTGTAGTTTGTTAGAGATAAACTGAAGAACTCATTAAAACAAGCTGAAGAATCCAGGAAATGAGAAGAAGAATCCAGAGAGTGGATTGAAGTATTAATATTAAAACAAGCCAAAGAATTTCAGAGAATTAAGGAGAGAAACCTAGGGATGGAAGAGTGGGTGAGACAATTTCAAGGAAACAGCGCTTGCCATCCAAGACATGAAGGAAGAGTGTCAGCAGATATACAATCAAGTCCAATACCCTGAATCCATACTAACAGGATTGCACCTTAACATCATGGCACACGATGAATAGTTGAGAGACCTTCAAGAAGCAAGGTCAAGACAGAAGATGCAACTTTAAAGAAAATGGAAAACATGGAAATTGCAGAAGAAATAAATAATGAAACAGGAGAACGTATTGATGAATTAAAATATGCCATGACTGAATTTAAAGAGATTCAATGGAGTGTTTAAAAGACATTGGAAAGTTGAAGGTTATGGTCAATTCAACAACAAAATGGAAAAGGATGCTGATCATGAGAGTAATGAAGATGAAGTAGAAGAGTCAAAGGATAGCACTATGGATAAAACCAAAAAGGATTGCAATCAAAATAAAGCATATGTGTATCTAGAAAATAGTCTAGAAAATTCTAATGAAAAGATTAGTATTGGCTATGACAGTGAAACAGCTAAACAAATCAAAAAGGATATTAGTGAAGAAAATTTTATAGGTACATGTGAGAAGAGAATAGATTTTCCAGTTGAAGAAGGAGCTGATAAAAATACAGAAGACTGTGATATGGATCTTGAGAATGAAAATAATGAATATAAAAAGGACATAGACATGATAGTGGTAAAGAACATGGTTGATTCCCAAGAGAATAATGCATCACATTGGAAAGATATTGCTGAAGAAGAAATAATACCAGATTCTGAAGAACAAACTGGAGTACAGCTAATTGAAAATCCTAATGAATGAACAAAAGATTTCAACTTGGAGGTTGAAGAATTCTTAAAGATAGATAGGGGATATGAAACTGTCCTCTAGTCAGAAGATAAGGCTGATAAAGACTGACAATTTAAAAGCAATGATATTCAGTCTAGTATATTCAAAGGATGGAAGTCTGAAGATTGCAAAGTTGGATAATGATGCATATCCTACTCAAACCGTCACTTGTACAGTGATACCATCAGAATGTTCTCATGGTTTGTGAAAGATAATTTATAAGGAGATAACAAACATGGGAAAAGTGGAAAAAATAGATTCCCGATAAAGAAAAGGACTTTTCAGGATGAATTGAAGGCTCCGTCATGCGTGGAATGTATTCAAAAGATTATCAGTGACCATTTTGTAGGACCAGAGGAAATTGATATAAATGATGTGGCAAATCTATTCTGGATAGTAATGTGTCAACCTAACAATGCTGCATGACAAGAATTTCACAAAATTTTCCCTATTTATAAAGGACCTTATGTGATCCAAAAGAAATGCAGGGAGAATGTGTTCCTCTTAAAGGATCAAGGAGTCATTAAGGGAACTTATAACACATGCCAATTAAAACTGTTCTACCCAATCCAGAAAAAGAATAACAATGGGTGATCACCAAAGGGATGGGTTATTTTGGTAAAAGAAACTAGTACAAGTTAAAAATGAATAACCAAATAGGGAAATCCTTTCTATAGTAGAAATATCTTGATTTCCCACTGATAGTCATTCATGATTGAAAAGAAGTAATGACAAGTTTGTTATGTTAAAAGTTTTGTTGAGAAATCAGATAATAAACGATGTTTATTTGCCACCTGAAATCATATTTATTAACCTGAAGTAAAATCTTTTTTTTTGTTTCTCTAATTAGGGGAATATGAAGCATTAAAACTGTTATACATA
The DNA here is from genome assembly GCA_028023455.1 of Epiperipatus broadwayi. Lineage (NCBI taxonomy): Eukaryota > Metazoa > Onychophora > Udeonychophora > Euonychophora > Peripatidae > Epiperipatus > Epiperipatus broadwayi. The sequence goes on along the minus strand of JAQFVV010006308.1, from coordinate 337,057 downwards.
TTTTGCTTCAGTGTCTGGTGATATTAATAACCTTAAACTAGAGGTTCAAACCCAGTTAATATATAAAATTTGTTACTATATGATGGTTTACATATAACGCATACACACAGCCACATGTTTTTTTAATATACAATGAATATATTTCAAGTGATATTCAATAATGATAAACAATGATTAAATTTTACATCTATTTCACATTCCTTGATATATGAATAGACATATGCAGTACAATTGATTTATATTTCAATCATCATATCAATACAATGATTAAAATTTTTAGGTTATATATTTTTTACAATACAAATACCTATGCCAGATTTACTTAAACAGGTATATATAATTGCTCATGTATGTGTGGTAAAATTGATATACCATATAAATGAAATTTATCATATTTGAATCAAAATAAAATTAACATTTTCCATAATTAATTCCTTTTTGAATATACAGTATATAAATTTCACTGCTTTAATAATAAAGGGTTTTTTTTAAAAAATCAATTTTTTTGACAGGTTAGGAAAGTTCTTTTTTTATCAGGCAGTATATAAATTTCACTGCTATAATAATAAAGGATTTTTTTTAAAAAAAATCAATTTTTTTGACAGGTTCGGAAAGTTCTTTTTTTATCAAATTATACTTAATTAATCATAATGCTTTTAGAAATCATCTTGAAATTAATCTAAAAGATTTATTTTAGTCAATGAATTCAATCACTTCATTCAGTCAAAATTTTACTTGTGTTATTTTTTTAAAAAAATAGATTTTTAAAGAATATTCTATTATCATTATTACAGATTGTTTTTAATTAATATGTCTCAAAATGTCATTTTATTTTCTTAACAAATGACTAAATAAAATCGTTACTATATTATATATCCCACTTTTTAGAATATTTTAAAAAATAAATTATTTAAAACAATTCACATTATATATATATGACATGATGCATTTGTCTGTGGTTCCTTGCATGTAAATCCATAGTTATTTAACTCTTTTATTATGGCTATTTTATTCTAGGAAATATAGAAAATATTTACAAATTTTTTTGTCTGTTTATTTCTACTTTTACTTTATATATATTGTAACCTCCAACCCAAGGTAATATAAAAAGAAGTGCACATTGAACATAAAACAAATAATTAAACATCTATAATAAAGGGGTTCTGAATACCATAGCATGTTATATAATAACTGGTGTGCATAAAACCGAATGCATAATATAAAAGTCCATATAATGTCCCATATGAAAATTGGCTGGCTAGCATACACAAGTTTAGGGGGAAGTCACAAAGTATACTATAGATCTTATAATACCTTCACCTTACATTTATATCTAATATTAATTAAACTAATTACTAGAGTCTAAAATAAGATACTCAAAAAATTATTTAATTTATATTTCTATTAAGTAGTTAATAATCAAAGCATGTATCTAATTATGTAAGCTTGATTAAAATGAAATAAAATATTTAATGTCCAAATTAAAATAAATTATGCATTCTAAATTAAAGAAAAATTTACAACTTAAAGTTATACTGAATCAGTAAAACAGGGAAGATAAACATAAAAACTCAAATCAAAGCCTAATAAATAACAAAAGAGATGAAACTAACAATACAGTTAAATCTGAAATTATTAATCAGTAAATTAATTCTCTCAAGGTTCAAATGCTTAAATATTGCTATTTTTAAAGATATATTTGTATCAGTGAGAGAAATTTTGCCAGTACCAAATATAACAAGCAGAGATAGCTTATAAAACAAAGATGAAATTAGTAATAAATGGACTTTAAATTTCATGAGATTTTAATATATTCTTAATAAAGTCAGTATAATAATCTATGCATTACATTTTATTTAATGACTATAGACATGTGATGATACATTTAGATAAACATTCCAAAAACAATTGATCATTAAAATATTTAAAATAAGACGTGCTTAAGATCAACAGTGTTCTGATCAATAAACCATAAATTCTAAATGTACTTTAAGTGTAAGAGCTTATCAAAAGTCATTGTGATATGTTTGTGCATAATAAAATCTACTAGATTAATTGATGATAATTTTAAGACAATAAGATAATGTGTTAATAGCAAAACAATAATAATATGCATGATGATTAGCAATAAGACCACAGACAATTACATATATTTTCAAACAACAAGATTTATTTACAGTATTTACAACTTTACAATAATAATAAATAACCCAAAACATATATATTTCAGAAACAACATAAAATAAGGTACATTCATTTGGTCACAGGTATATTTCCTTTAGATTTATTAACAATTTTGATGCACTGATATATCTAGTAATTGTTATTCATAATATCCATTTATAGTAGGCTATTGACAGCATTAAAGTATAACTGAACTTTACTAATAAATAATATATTAATGAAAATTATCATATCAAACACAAATGACAATTACTATTTAACATTCAGTAATCAATTACATGAATATGGAAACACACCAGAAGTCAATTATATACAGGATGCTAAACTTTGCCCATGTCCACAGAATAATCATTTTAACTATTGAAATGTCTTACCAATCCATTCATGAACTACTGCTTGATGGAAATAAAATGACATTGCATATGTGTATCTGTATCTCTTATTATGCTATACACAAGTTAAGTTTTAAAATTACTAATAACTTTTGTTCGTTTGCTTGTAAACTGCTGACAAGATAACACAATACATACACTAGTTTTATTTAGATAAACAAATGTCCCTGAAGCTAACTATTTTATCATTGCCATACAATTTTAAAACACCAAGAACTTCACTATACATGTTAGAAAATAACTAGACATTATCAAGAAGGATCAGACTATAAGGAAAAGCTCCTCAGAACATATAATGATATGGCAAATTTCAATACCTTTTTCCTAGGTACAGAAATAAGTGGACATTGTCTCAACACAAGAAAACAGAATGCATAACATGAAAATAATTCTCAATAGAGATTAAACTATAGCTAAGCATAAAATAATTATAAGCCTCAACAATATATTCCTCTCATGGAATAAGCAATGGAAGAATATACTCCATCTACCAATGCATAATATCAATGATACAATATTTAATAAAATTATGTTTCTCACATTATCAAGTGGAAACAAGCACAAATCCTCATCAAACAATGGCAAGATAAAATAAGTCTTCCATTAAAAGCTAAAAAGATAAATATCCCATCTCAAACAATGCATATGTTAGATAGTGTATGAAACCAACAAAGATACTGTAAGTCAAATGACTATAAAATATCTTACAAAAATATAAAATTTGCCATAATGAAAAACACTGAATGAAAAATAGTATAGTCTATAAATAAATATCAATAAATCTTCTGAGAGTGATAAAGATTTAGACTGTTCAAGATATGCTAAGTCCTCTTTTGGGATGTGTATGAGCTTTCATATGAAATCTATCAGATGAATTAATTTCTAATAATATTGATAATAATTTATTAGTGTTAAGTATAGAAATATTTGATATTGTATTATTATTAAATAATCAAAAAGTTTTAAAATTACATCTATTCTGAATTAATCTTTGTAATTGATCCTTTTATTGTGATTTAAAATAATTTTAAATTATAGGCAAAATATAATAAAGATATAAAATGAATATATATCTGGTTATATGGAAAACTCCATATAATGAAATAATTTTGTCATCATAAGTAAATATTATTATGCTTCTGACAAATTATTTTGTCTGTTTACCCATGGATAGAATGCTAATAGACAATTCTCATAAATCTAAGAGATATATATCTCTCTCTATTTACACAAGCCTAATAAAATATTAACTTTAAGCTAACCAGTACAAATATATATATATATATATTGTAACATTTAATTATATACGTTGCAAATATATTGGCATTTGGTAAAAGCTAAAAAATAAAAGTAAATTTAGATTTTTTTTTTACTAATTTTTTTTAAAAAAAAAAAATGTACAATGAAAGTTAAATTATTCTTTCGTTTTTTTTTATGTAAGTAGAAATAAAAGTAGAATTGGAGAGAACAAAAGAATTCAAAAAGTAAAATAAAAAAAGATAAGAGAAAGTAAAAATATATTGGCTAATTAAAGATGGCTGAAAAACTTGATAAGAAAAGAGAACTTTATAACGTAAATTTTATAAAGAATCTACAAGATTATGAACCAAAAAAACATCATGATAATAGCATGTGCAGAAGTCTGAAAACTGGACCTCTGGTATAAAAAGGAGGGATTCGGTTGGAAGAACGTCTTGTTCCGTTAGTCTCTCTAGTTGGTCCTGGATAACAATAATACATCCAGGATCGCACTGAAATAATTCGGCATGTCAGAGTGAACTGGAGCTTCTGTGAATATCGTGCCTGAAGATGTACACCAGGAAAAACCTTCGTGACCGACTAGGAAAATAGCCCCACAAGATCAAATAATAACCAAAAGGCCGAGCTCATTCTACCCAAAAAATTTTGCATAATTATCTACTACTGAATTCACAAAACTCACCAGTAAGTTATGCTTCATTATCCTGTTTGTGACAAAGTTAACCATTTTAAAAACTACTCGTAAAAATAAGCTTATAATAGGATCCCGATAGAGACTTTAATTTAATTTATCAAGAGACTCTTATTTAACCAAAAACTTTGTAATTAATTATTCAGCAGTTATTTTTTTATTATTAATGCTTCATGTCAGAATTAAGTGTGTTCTCTCCAATTTATTTGATAAATAATTTACTTCAAACATTTTTTTTAATCTATTAGAATAAAAATATTTCTAATACCTATTTTCATTTGTACGTTAGTTATTAATTATTATTGAATTTATTAATATTATTTTAGTGATGTTTAAATATATAATTTACCTTTGCCAATGTGTTTAATAAATTCCAGGAATAATAATATTTTAATAAAATAATTCTCGTTACGGTATGATGCAATACTGATTAGTTTAAAAGTTTTTTTTTTTTATTTGCGAGACAGGCTGGTGACAGATTTCAGCGGTCTCTTTAGAATAAAAGGACCTGGTGCCCATATTGAATAAATTAAAAGCTGATTTTGTCAATAGCATATTTCTCAACAATTAATAGGCCAATTTTGATCAGGAAATATAGCTATGTTTTTAGAAATAGAAATATAACTTTCTTCTTTTTGACATAGCTTGATCAACTCATGCGCAGTTTATATTAGCGTGTAGAGGCCTAGAAAAATGGAAAATGTAATAATGGCTTACCCAACTAGGGCTTCGATTTAACAACTACAACCTGAGATAAGTTCTAATGATAAAGAACGTTACAACGATGACCCAAAGAAACTCACAGCCGGAAAATAAATAGTAATTTTTTTTTAAAAAAAAAAAATTATAAAAAAAAAAACCAACTAATTAAACCCTGATTATTAAAATATAAAAAAATATTTTTTTAATATGACTTCCAGAAAAAAAAAAAAATGTATATATATTTTTTTGATATGTCTAAAAAAAAACACGATCATGGCTGATGTAGACATAAGTCACAAGTATTTGACCGGGTAGGCAGTTACTGAAGAGGGGAAAAACATAGCCCCGAGTCCTAGTAGATAGTATATTAACATAAGACCACCTTTATATGCCCATCAGACTATTTCTAGCAGGGATCCCAATAGAGGGGAAGGCGGATCAAGTTGGACCAAGTTGCTGCGAGCCTGTAAGACAAAACGATGAGCAATGCTCATTTGTGCTTATAACTTGAGCTTCTTATCATTAATATTACACTAAAGCGGAAAGGACACAAATGAATGTGAAAGATTTTCCATTCCTGCCGTGTTAGACCTAAAAGTGGGCATTAAAGCCGAACATCGCTTGTGAATGAATCTACGGAATATATCAGCACGCTACTACATAAAAAAAAAAACCCACGAATATGAATTTAAAAACTTAAGAATAAAATTAGTGTAAACCCCTATTTTATTCTCATCATCCGGGCACTGGTGGTATTGTAATGTTTAATTATATACATTGCAAATATATTGGCATTTGGTAAAAGCTACAAAATAAAAGTAAATTTAGATTTTTTTTTGACTAATTTTTTTTTAAAAAAAAGTAATGTACAATGAAAGTTAAATTATTCTTTCGTTTTTTTTATGTAAGTAGAAATAAAAGTAGAATTGGAGAGAACAAAAGAATTCCAAAAGTAAAATAAAAAAAGATAAGAGAAAGTAAAAATATTTTGGCTAATTAAAGATGGCCGAAAAACTTGATAAGAAAAGAGAACTTTATAATGTAAATTTTATAAAGAATCTACAAGATTATGAACCAAAAAAACGGCATGATAATAGCATGTGCAGAAGTCTGAAAACTGGATCTCTGGTATAAAAAGGAGGGATTCGGTTGGAAGAACGTCTTGTTCCGTTAGTCTCTCTAGTCGGTCCTGGATAACAATAATACATCCAGGATTGCCCTACACTGAAATAATTCGGCATGTCGGAGTGAACCGGAGCTTCTGTGAACATCATGCCTGAAGATGTACACCAGAAAAAACCTTCATGACCAACTAGGAGAATGGACCACAAGATCAAATAATAACCAAAAGGCCGAGCTCATTCTACCCAAAAAATTATGCATAGTTATCTACTACTGAATTCACAAAACTTACCGGTAAGTTATGCTTCATTATCCTGATTGTGACAAAGTTAACTATTTTAAAAACTACTCGTAAAAATAAGCTTATAACAGGATCCCGATAGAGACTTTAATTTAATTGATCAAGAGACTCTTATTTAACCAAGAACTTTGTAATTAATTATTTAGCAGTTATTTTTTTATTATTAATGTTTCACGTCAGAATTGTGTTCTCTCCAATTTATTTGATAAATAATTTACTTCAAACATTTTTTTTAATCTATTAGAATAAAAATATTTCTAATACCTATTTTCATTTGTATGTTATTAATAATAGTTATTAATTATTATTGAATTTATTAATATTATTTTAGTGATGTTTAAATATATAATTTACCTTTGCCAATGTGTTTAATAAATTCCAGGAATAATATTTTAAAAAAATAATTCTCGTTACGGTATGATGCAATACCGATTAGTTTAAAAGTATTTTCTTTTTTTTATTTGCGAGACAGGCTGGCGACAGATTTCAGTGGTCTCTTTAGAATAAAAGGACCTGGCACCCATATTGAATAAATTAAAAGCTGATTTTGTCAATAGCATATTTCTCAACAATTAATAGGCCAAGTTTGATCAGGAAATATAGCTATGTTTTTAGAATAGAAATATAACTTTCTTCTTTTTGACATAGCTTGATCAACTCGCACGGTTTATATTAGCATGTAGAGGCCTAGAAAAATGGAAAACGTAATAATATATATATATTATAATGGTTGGGGATTAATTAGTGGTTGGAGTCTTACCATATCTGCCATACAGGGCACCACCAGGCCAAATAAATATGAAAAATTTATATAGTAGGCAGATTACAGGGCACCACCAGGCCATATGAACATGGAAAATTTATATAGTAGGCAGATACTTAAGTTAAGATCCAATTTTATTTTATTAGTCCCAGTCACTAGCTCGCAGAGTAGCAGAGATAATGTATATTTTATTGTAAAAAAAAAAAAGATAATAAAAAATAAGAATAAGCCATTGCCAGATTAACTATACACAGAAATATTTATTTTACACATATATAAAATTCAGCATTATTTATTTTTGTATAACTTTACTTTAGAACTTAATTTACATTTTACCTTTTTTTATTTTAGAAGTTCACACAGATGGATTATTTTTTTTTTATTAGTGTCGAGTATGGATAGACTACATAGATTGCATTCAAAAAAGAAAATATTCTATAACCCTTATTTAACCCTAGGCCAAAAGTTAGCAGTCAAAATAATGCCAATCTATCTGATATATGATATATTCAATCCAGATGTACTGTCAGAAATATACATCTAAACAGCACAGTTATCGAGAAGAAATGTCTCTCGTCCAATACAGGAATAATTCGTCTCTCTGGTGAGAAAAACAATAAAAAAGAAACCTCCATAGAAAGGGATTGCCGTTCTTGTTGCCATCTTACTATCCCATTCCATAGGCTAAAGGGGTGATCCAAGGAGCAGAGAATACCATCTATTTCTGATGGTCAGTAAGAAATGGGTCTTACTTTGCCCAAGTGCAGCATATAATGTGATCCTGCATGTAGCGGATCATCATGCTACATTTATTAATTACACTAATACAACCAATCCATTAACCTAATTTAACTGCAAAACAAATAACCTAAAATCAACCCTCCCTTTAATTAAACTAACATAACTTTACAATCTATGCAGCCATCCACACCCAACTTAAATTTAACATTTAATAAAAGTTTAGCTTAACAGAAAAAAAAAATCATAATAAATACTTAAAAGAACAAAAATAAATAAATTAATGGAAATGATTTTAAATTTACATATAAAAATAATTATTAATAGATGATTTAGTTTAGTCAGATAGGAACTTATATTTCTATTTAAATACTAGAAAAGTTTTATAGTTAAAGTTCATTAGTTAGATAAAGTTCTTACGGTTTTAAAAGAGAAAGTCTATACTTTTTAGTTGCTTGTAAATTGGATCGCTTTGTTTCTAATTCCCATGACATCCTGGAGACAGGTATGCTGTTTGCCATTCTATTGGCATTCATCCAGAGGTCCTTTACTATAGCTGATATAGTTCTTTGCAGGCTTTTATTGCAGGACCCTGATGTCCTGGGGTCCACAATATAGGAAAACAATATTTCATTTATTCTTTTAGAAAAACTGAAGGGATTGAAAGTGTGTCTTTTCAATGCCTTCTTCAACTCTCCTGGACTTAACACATATAGCACATGTATAAATTATTCCCAATCTTTGCCTTTTTATATTAAAATTGTGGATTGACTGAATGTGACATCATGATGATGATCCTTTTGCTGTGGTCCATTTCCTGAGGGACTTTTTTATTGGCTATTCTGTTCCTATTGTTTTTCTCTCCTATCTGACCTTTAATTATAAATTTTGAGATGCCCAAAGGTTTGTTTACTTAAGACTAATTAAAAATAATCATTTCCATTTTTTAGCCTTTTACACAATAGTAATTAAATTTTGTACATTCATAAAAATATATTTTTATCTTTAAATCTTTAAGTTTTTGTTAAAAATTTAGTTTAAAAATACTTTTTTTAAAATAAAGTTTTCTTTTTTTAAAATAAAGTTTTCTTTTAATAATTTTCCATCTGTGTGATTTTATACATATACGAGTTTAGATGACTTTTAATTTTCAATTTTTAATTCTTAAAAAAAGAAGTTTTTATTTGCGAATTTTTTATTTTTAATTTTACTTATTATAATAATGTAACAGCATGTGTGCCTGTTACAATATATATATAATTTTACCTTAATCTGTTTTCAGAGTCATTGCATATTTATACCATAAATATATAAAAAAAAACTTGCTAGCATATCCAAACCTAATATAAGATAATAATAAACATGAACAATATTAAAAAAACATGATTATTATATTTTATTTTATTCCCATAGTTCTTAATTTAAATTCCTTCACTATAAGCTGACTGATGAGGGGAAATGATATCATTATTGGCTGACAAACTATTTTATAAGGCAACACACCCATATTCTTCATATTTTATCATGGTAAAGTAAATAAAACATTTAAGAGTTTGTCGCAAAAAAAAAAAAAAACAACTACATAGTAATGCTCATAAATTTTTTTTTTCAGAATTTTAGAACCGTTTTTTTTTTAAAACAAGCTATAACTAATATCCTCAATTTTGACCACAAAAGAAAGATTTTCTCAAAGCATTGTTAGTGATTTTTCCATACGCAGTAATACATTGGAATAATTAAGAAAGATTCCTGCATTTTAAAGTATTTTAAAATTTTCTTAGTATTTAAGACTAGTGTTAACTTCAATGTTTCATAATAGTAATTAAGAAGTTGCTATTTACTTTTTTATATATATCCATAACTTTCAAACATTTCCTTTAATGACATTATTATAAATTATTCCTGCCTTCCTTCACCAAAATTTGCAATAAATATATTCAATTAAGCTATAAATTAAATATTCTTTGCATTTATCAATACGGTAAACATATTCTAATATTTATTTATTTTAATCACAAAGTAAACAAGCATTGATTTCTTGTCCAGTTTTAAATCTGAAGTCCTTTTCTGCAAAATATTTGTTTTCCAAAATGGTTTCCATTTTTTTAATATGAAATCCTGGCGATTGTTAATTGATGGAAAAATAGGTCGAATGCATGCAAGGAAGTGGAATTCTCTATTCCATTTTTTATGGGTCAAAATACAATTGACTATCATTTAAATTCAGTTCAAATTCAAATCCAGTGTTATTTATTTTCAGCTTCTTCTTAGTTTTATAATTTTGTTATAGTTCAGATGTTATCTTTTCTCTTGTTCTTTTAATGATCCCCCTCTACTATTTATGTTAGCTTATTTATACCTTTATCAGAGTGAATTGTTGTACAAAAAATGGACCAATTAAAGCATGGTATATGCATACAATTAATACATCTCCATCTATATTCATTAGTGATAACTAATCAAGCTGTTCAAAATTATTTTAAATTGCAATAAAAATGTGCTTAAGGATCAATTACAAAGATTAATTTAGAATAGTTATAATTTTAAATCTTTTTGATTATTATTTAATAATTATACAGTATCAAATATTTCTATGCTTATAAATTATAATACCAGTAATAAATTATTTTCAATATTATTAAAAATTAATCCATCTGACAGATTGCATATGAAATCTCATACACATCCTGGCAGAGGGTTTAGCATATCTTGAACAATCTAAGTCTTTATCATTGTCAGGAGATTTATTAATAATATTTATTTTTATAATAAAAATTTGGCAACTATGATAACATCCACTGACATAATATACTGATTTAATATATTTCAATTATTGTCAACTAAAATTTTACCCATTTCACCACATAAATAAGGCTTGATACAACATCGAGCCCAACCATAAAGTTACAATATATGTGTGTACACTCACAACTATGTTGCTGGGTGCCAAGTAACCCCAACAGTCACAATATAATATTAATAAAATTTTAGTAATTCAACTGGCAATTTTCTGGATCTGTTAAATCACTTTACAGTTCACATCTCTTTAGTGATTTAATATATATAAATGTCTCTTTAACTCTGTAATTTTGTAAGCACATTTTTGTTCACACATATTGCTAAGATAGTCAAATAAGATTCTTGACTAGAGCTCTTATTTACTAATTTCCAGAACAACAGAACTGACTACAGAACATAATTTCAATTCAGTACTTAATATATCAGTTGCCGCATTTTTTTGGTACTTACTTTTGCACAGTTTATTTTTTCCCTTTTTCAATTCTTCTTTTGCAGACCTTTATGAGCTTTGCAAATTTGCATAAACTAAGACTTTTATTAATGTGCAAATTAGTCTGTTGCTTCTTATGGTTACTGAATTTTTTTTCTGCATATCAATTATTTCTTTTCTGGAGTATTCTAACGAAACATTTCTAAATTTGTACATGCACATTTATTCATACTTTAATAAAATATACATGTAGACATAACATTCCTCCCTCTACTCCAGAAATATATAGAAATTTTATTCATATCATACTTATAGTTTTGCTTTATACACAATACAATGTTTTATTTACACGTCTTGTAGCTTTGTTGGTCTTTTCTGTGCTCTAATAAGCCTTGTCGAGCTTATATCTTTTTCCTTTGGCTCTATAATCTTTTCTTTTTGTTCACTATTTAAGTCTATAAGTTCTTGTACTGAAGAACTGATGTTTTTAATTACATTTCATCAGAAATATCAAACTGTATTTCCTTTCTCTGAGTCCAGATAACCACTATAACTAAAATGTCTATTCTCCATTCTTTAATTCATACATTTTGATTAACAGTAAATGTAACATTTTCCAAAGTTATTTTTCCTTCTAGTTTTATTTGTAACTAATATAAACAAATGTGTGCTCACATATTATTTTAATAACAAATCCATGGAAATCTTTCTGATCACATTGATAAAATATGATAGTTGTAATTGCTTTGTGTATGCACACATATTTCTGCTTTTTAATGTAATTTTCAGCTGTTGCACTGCCTTCTCAGCTATTCCATTAGACTGCAGTGATAAGCTGGTTTTAATATGTGCTGTATTTCCTTTGGAGCAAAGAAGTTTTCAAATTTCTCTGAGCTAAACCCAATTTTGTTATCAATCACTATAATCTCTGGAGAATCATGTGTTGCAAAGAGTTTATTCAAAACTTAATTACACTTTCTGTAATTGTGTTTTACTATACAATATTCAACCTATTTTGAATATACATCTATGGTTACAAAGAATATTTTTCCACAAAATGATTGTGCATGATCTAAATGATCATGCTGCCAAGCTTTCATAGCTTTAGGACAGGATTTAAATTTCTTAGCTGGTAAATTGGATGGGCTTGTATATATTTTGACAATTTTTCAGTCTACTCAATGTCACTATTCAAATCTGACCACCAAACATAGGAAAATGCTAATTCTTTTATCCTGACAATACTGGGATGCCTTTATGTAGTAATCATAAAATATTTTTTCTATCTTTAGGTGGTATCTTCATATGCTCCATCATAAAACTACAATTGTGGCAAGTTGATAAGTTTTTTTTAGCATTCCATATTGCTGGACATAAACCTGGTTGTTTAACAGGCTATCCATATTTTATTCACCTCCTAATGATGTGATAATCTTTATTTCTATTTGTCCATTCAGCTATGACTTTACTATTAATATTTTCTAATTTTAAAATGTCTATATAATTTACCTTGTTTACACGCACTTTTGTCTGGAGTTCTAGAAAGAATATCTGTATCCTTTATCTACTTTCTGGGTCTAAGCACATATCATACTCGTAAGACCCTAAGATATTTATCAACTTTAACATTCGCTGACTTACATGGTCTGGGATTTTATTTTCCCAGTATTCCTAATAATGGTTTATGGTTAGTATAGATCTAGAAAGATCATCCATATACATATTGGTGAAACTTTTTCACAGCATAAACTATAGCTAAATTATTCATCTAGCTGGCTGAAGTGTTTTCAGCTATATGCAATGGGATGTTCACCACCATGCATACTATGTGATATCAGTTTCTATTTTAAATTCAAAAGCATCTATCGTAATAATTACTTCTTGCTATTCATTGTAGTGTACTAATAACTTCTCAAAGGACAGTAATCCTTTTACTCTCCAAAAAGCCATATTTTGCAGTTTTCATTAGTTCATAGTGTGATCTTCCCTTCAAAAATTTTTTGAAGTTTACCAATCCTAAAAGTGCCTGCAATTGCTTAGTATTTTTCACTGCTATTACTTTTTTTGGATTGATATTTTCCATTTTTATATGTTCCAGAAATTTTTATCTCCTTCATATACCAAATACATTTCTCGGCATTTAATCTTATCCTAAATTTATGTGGTTTTTCACAGACTGTATACACTCTTTCTTTTGATTCTATTTCATTGTCAGCAACTACTAATATGGCATAACACCTTTTTTTAATTCTTGATAAATTTCCTATTTTTACCTGGAAAATATTTGGTACTTGGTTATCCTATATGGTAGTCTATTGAACTTAAATAATCTCATATTCATGTTTATAACTAATAATTTTTCTATTCTCTTGATCACCAGAATTTGATAAAATGCTGCTTTTAAATCAAGCTTTGCAAATTATTTAGCTTTTTGTAAAAATGCTAGTACGTTCTTCACACTGAGTATAGTGTACAATCGTTTGTTATGTTCTTGTTAAATGTAATTCAATAGGCACTTAATTATGCCTTAATTAGCTTAATTATGCCTTTACTTCTAAATTCATTTAAACCTTTTCAACTTTTGGCTTGAACACAGGCAACTTTCCCTGTTCTGCATATAATCTGTTGTGCATTAACTATTAACTTAATATCAATTGGTTTTATCATAAACTCCAGTGGGTTAGAAATAAAGAGCTGTGGAAATTTTTTTCTAATTTCAATCTGCAACTCTTTTTACAATATTTTTATCACCAGATACTTAAACCAATTTTTTCCTAATAGTGAATTAATCTTTCAGTTAAAAGTAGTGGTAATTGTTTATATAGATATTTAAAAACTATCAGCACTGTCATCGTTCCTTTTTTCATGTGTCATAGCATCGGCTGGGAATCGAACCCGCTAACCCAGTACAACTGCTGTGTTGACCACTCGACCACCAATGCTTGACATCACCATTCTTAATCTTTATTCGATTTCCATTTACATCTGACACACCTACCATACACTTTATTAATTTGATGTTAACTTTTGCCTTTCTACAAATCCTTACCCAATCTTTCAATCCTATTAATGATAAGCCCGCTCCACTGTTGATCTCTATTTGTACATTTTGGCCACAGACTTTCATGTTTAACTTTGGTGTATCATCATCTTTCAATTTGTTTACCATTGCAAAGTTCTTAGACACGTTTCCCCTCAATTTACTCTCTCATTATAAATTCTGATTTGTTGTTCATTGCTTGCATAACTTTGACAAATGAATTCCAATCCATAGTTAAAACATTTTTTTCATTTTAAATCTGTATTTAGATTTTAAGTGACCTGGTTTCCCACAGCAATAACAAGTAGGAAGGGTCTGTGTTAACATTCTAGATATATCTTGATTTTGCCAAATTTACTCGCTTCCAAAGTATTATACTCCGCATTTTTAAAAATTTCAAAATGGTCAACCATAATCTCATGACTGACAAGTCAATAGCAACTTTGTGTGTTAATTCCTTCTCACTTAATGGTATCTCTCTAAGCTTTACCTCTCTTATCCCCCATAATAGCTGATCTAGTAACATTTCATCAATATGTCTTGAATTCACAATCCTTAGCCAATATTGATAGGACCAAGTCTTATTTCATTTTGTGACTGCATTCTTCCATAAAAATGAAGATATGCCATAAAGTTTGACAATACATGTTTAAAATAAATGATTAATTTTATTAATAAATCCTCGTGGGGTATTTTTTTGGCACCTTCGGATCACATAAACAATTTTCCACAGTACATCTTTGCCCGAAATCCATAATAGTGTTGCAAACTTTACATTTATTATGCTACTCTGTTCATAAGCATATACTTGATATGATTTACATATATTTGCCATTAACTGAATTTTTTTATATCAAATACCATCGTCATATTCTACATTTTTGTTTCAGCTATAGCACTAAATTATATCACAAATTAAATCCTCTTGCCAAGCACTTACTATTTCCCAATGCTTGTGTTGACAACACCACATAATATATTCAGGGACAAGCAGTCAATTGGTAGCTGAATAATTTATGATGTTAAATAAAGAAAATGATAATAATGTTTAATAATAATTTCATAAAATTTATTTCACTCTGAATAATATTAATTTAGTAATTCAACTGGCAATTTGTTAGTTGAGAATAGGGTCAGCTAAATCACTTTACAGTTTATATCCCTGTAGAGATTTAATATATGTCTCTTTAACTCTGTAATCTTGTAAGCACATTTTTGTTCCCACACATATTTCTGAGATAGTTAAATTAGATTCTTGACTAGAGCTCTTCATATTAATTTCCAGAACAGCAGAACTAAGCATAGAACTTAAACTCAGTACCCTATTTACTGCACTTCTTTTGTATTATTTTTTTCTTTTTCAATGCCTCTTTTGTAGACTTTTATCAGGTTTGCAAATTTACATAAACTAAGACTTTTTATTAACATGCAAATTAGCCTGTTGCTTTTTGTAGTTATTGAATTTTTTTTTTTTCTACATATCAATTAGGTATTTCTTTTTTGGTGCATTCTAGCAATATCAATATTTCTAAATTTAAACACACATTTATTTATGCTTTAATAAAACATACATAGCAATTTTGCAACTAATTTTGTCAGGAATGATATAGGCTATCAAATATCCAAACACTTTTTTCTAAATAAATATAATAATAAATCCCTATTAATAATTATTTTATCTGATACCATTAGAAAACCCAAAATTTAGTTTCAAAATGTTTTTTTATTTATTTTTAACAGGAAACAGTTACAAATAGTATATTATACCACTATTAATTTCATATTTTTAAAATTGAACAAGTTTCCTCTGAGTAATCTACTTTGCAAAATTCAAATTAGTGTGAATTTAGCTTGCACTGTTTAAATTTTATGCCTCTCTTTTCAGGAAGAACAGTATTTCATACCACTCAGTCTAAATTATTGTAAATTTTTTCCATCTTTTTCAAAAGACCACTTTTTAATAGAATATTGTAAAACATGTTGCAACTAATAGCAACAATAAAAAGCAAATTTATTTCATTATAACTGTTTATAAGAAAGAAATTGAATCTAATTAAACAAATTTTTTGTGATTTTAGTTATATTTTATAAACTTTTGTATACAAACATTTTAATACATATTGTAATTAATGCTTATAATAAAAAAAAAAATTGAACTATATTTATGTATAAGAAATATCTTAGTAATAGAATGGAATAGCACTTGTAACATTTACATAATTATAGTGTAGCCATTTTAGATTAAAGCATTATTAGAAAAAAAAATGGCTTCACTCTATTCAAGAGAACTATTGTAAGTACCATATTTGCTAGCATATAGGATGCATCCTCCCACCCATAAGACACCTAAACTAGAGAGAGCATATTATGTGCCAGCAATCAAAATTATGAGTTGGCATTTCAGTCAGTCTAAAACTTTTGATTTATATTAATGTCCTTTTGTGAAACAGTGGTTTTGAATAAATCATTTTTATAATTTTTGTTCTGTAAAGATAAGTTGCAAGATATATTTTATGCTTCATTACTGCATTAATAAACCATTTAAAGAATTCATGGTGGAGAAATGGAAGTTAGATGAGTCTAGATTTTAAAATGACGTCTAGCATTTCTCAGATTTGTATATGAATCAAAACTTTATGGGATTGATATTAAACCATTAAAATATCATGCAACCATTTTTTCTTATGCTTACAGAAGCTGTTAAAACAATAGCAAATTTCTCCACATAATAGTGCCACCTATAAAAATCTATAGATGCTAAAAGGTTGTGCATTTTAATCCCTCCGGTATCTTCTCATCCATTATCCCCAGATTAGTTTCTAACTTATAGCTTTCATCATTAAGGAGCCTTGGATTAGAGAAGTGGACTTGGGTCTTTGAATCTAATGATCTCTCCTGCATCCATCTTTTTGGCTAACTATAAAACCATCAGTCCAAAATGAAAATGCAATATTTTAAATCCAAGATCATTTGCTTATATAGTTATAGATCTGTGTTTTAATAATCATAGTCACCATTACCAATTATTTGGTATTAAATTATTAAAACCTCACATAATCACTTTTTGGATATTTGTAATATCATTTGTGGGCCATACAAAATTATTTACTTAAAAAAATATTAGTCTATTTTGATTAAAAATTTAACTAATTTACCCCTAATCAGTTCAACATTTCCTTTTTAAGAGAGCCATATTTTTTTTTTTTTGTGAATTAAAAATAAAATAACCCCATTATTATTAATGACTGTTCCATATTTAATAACACTTAATTCACCTAGTAATTGGTTTCAATATATTTATATTCTTGAATTTTTTTTTTATCTTCTGGTTAGATTAGTTCTTCAGCAGTTAAGATATAATTAAGTATAAACTCCTTTTGGAAAAATGTTTTGAATTTTTTTTTTTATTGATTAACTTGCTTTCACATAATTTTCTGAAAAGTTTGTATTTTTTATAAAACATATCAATCATTTGAAGCTTTTTTATTTTAATATTTCTTTCTTCCTAAATACTTGTTATCATCAGAATGTTTCGATAAATAGTGCCTCTTAATATTGTTTTTTATTAACTAAAATACTTTCCAGACATATGAGGAACATCAAATGACTAAAAAAAAAATGCAAAAGTCCATTTTTTTTTTTGAAATGTGTGATTTTCTGTATCAATTTTTCTTATTTTACTTGGTATAACTACCATATAAAAAAATGCAAAGTAATAATAATAAAATGAAGTAAAATTTGAGTTCTATTTTTGCTAGTATACATTTGGCTGTGAAAATTACTATAAAAACTAACAAAATGGCCTTAGCTTCATAGATTAATGCAAAAACAATTAAAAACGTACTCATATTAAATCTGTAATCAGACAGACCACACAATATGGATAATTTGGTGGAATATTGCACCTCTGGTTGAATGGTTTGTTTTACTATAAGAAAGGTTGGAGAAACTAAATGTTTTATTTTACTTAAATCAAAATTTGCTCTAGACATGTTTTAATAGAAGTTATACTTTAAAAAATGGCCAAGGGCCAAATTGAAAGTTTTTAAAGACCAGATTTGCCCCATGAATCTGATGTCCCCCACTCCTGATCTAGCATCTACCGATTATTATGGCTTACACTAAATAACATTATTGTACAAAGAATTTGCTACTGTTTTAACAACTTGTCTAAGCATAGAAAAAAATGGTCATGTGATGCTGTAATGAAAAAACTTTTGTGGACAACAATTAATAAAGACAAACCCAAATCAATAAAAGCATTCTTTTGCTTTTGACATTATTCTTGCCATTTGCCTGGCTACAAAACCCATGTCTATAACACTTTTTGAATTTCTTAATCCACTTTTGAGTCTATGGTAATCATTTGTTTATGACTGGAAGCAACCTAATCAATAGAATTCTTAACAATAATTTTGCTATAATGGATAACAATGACATTCCATGATATTACTAAAACTTTTCCATTCCCTTAATTTTTATAAATTGTATAATAAAAGCATCCTTAAAATCAGATGACACATTTTCATGAATCAACATATTCCTATAAAAATTTTAAGTTTTAAAAATAACATATCACTATTATATTTATAAATTTCTATATATATCATCAGGACCTACAGCCTTTCAATTTTGAAGATTACAAATAATCTTTTCAACTTCATTAAGCTAAATATCGTTGCCGAAATCTATATAAACAGGTAGATAAACCATTAAAAACTGCCATCTCAAACTCTTGTATTATTAGTCAAAAAGTTATTAAAAGTCACATGCTTGTTTGAAATGTCATTGTTTTCATGTAAAAGTGACTTCTATGGATTTAATAAGATTATAATCTTATTTTTCAGATTTGTAATCAAAAAAAAAGTATACTAAGAAATAAACGATTAATAATAACACACATTTAATTAACATGTTTATAAATAATTTATTTTACAAATAATTATTATAACAATATACAATATTTATATATATAACCCATTACAGCATACATAAAAATCAAGTTGAACACCTCCAGGTATGGGTTTGGAGTCCAGCTGTCATAAGTGCATGCTATGGAAGGATTCAGAAAATTATAAAAGCCGCTCCTTTAAAAATTCTTCCACAGTATCAGTGTTCCATTTGTCAATACTAACAGTTTCTTCAATTTCATCCGCGTCATCCATTAAACGAATAATTGGATCAGCTCCTCGCAAATATTTTACAGAGAAATTTGGAAATTGTTTTGGTCTATCACTTTTTATAAATGCTAAAAATATATATATATTTAAGAAAATAATATAGTTTACAAAAATAATAGATAAAAAGAAACAAAACATATTTAAGTAAATAATACAGTTCACTGAACTATGAGATAAAAAATATATATACAAAAATAAGATAATTGATAGAAACAAGATAAAAAGGAACAAAATATATTTAAAAAAAATAATGTAATTCAGAGAACCAGTAATAAAAATATTTAAAAAATAATATAGTTAATAAAAACAATTCATAAAAAAACAAAATATATTTAATTAATGGAAACAATAAAAAAAAACTCACACACTTTAAAAAATAAGTTTATAGAAGCAATATGTAAAAAGAAACAAAATTAAATATGATTTAATAGGAGCAACTTTTTTATATTTAAATGGTTAACATGTAAAAAATTGAAACTTGAGACATTATGTATGCATACATATATTCTTAAGATTCTTTCATACATAAAGTTATTTTTGTTAAGTTTTACTTATTGCAAATTGTGATATCTTTTTCTATTTCTTAAAATCTTTTAAATGTTTTCACATTGTATTTAATATGCAATTGCCTTTTGTATTCAAATCCAATGCTTGGCTTTCTTGTTTATAATTTGATTGATGTAAAATATAGATCAGTTGAACCATAAAGAACAAAAAAAAAAGGCATAATAAAAACTACTGAATTAAAAAAATTGGATTTTTTACATTCTCAATTTATATCTTTTCCTTTACAACATAAGCAGTAAGTAAAATCATGGACACTAAATGATGTGCATCAGATCTTTCTGAAAGAAAGCTTAGAATTATCACTGTTCCATACAGAAGTTATTTTCTGCTTTTATAAAATTACTCAAAGATAACATCTTGAAAATTCAAATACCCACAAAAGCTTGATTAGCTTTATAGGTGAAAATCAGTATAATTTAGTTACCCTTGTTATAAATAAATTGCCGAATCTTTTGACTCTTCACAAAAGAATAGTAAAACTATAAAGCATCTCATGATTCCCTCTCCAATTTATAATAGACAACTGCATATACAGCTTACATTACAGTTATAAATACATTGAGGCTTACGAAATGTTAATAAATGTCTAATGAAAACTATGAAAGGAACTCAATAATACTTATTGCAAATCAGAAATAAGCAGAGTGGAAGAGTGTTAACAGTGATAATAACTCTGTTTACTATTTTTTAGTCATATTTATGGATGAGAGATTCAGGTGTTGCAAAATATTACAAGTAACAGTAATGCACTGTGGAAATTAGAAATATATATGGTAACTCATATTTCTTTATTTCTTTTTGAGAAGGATGAATTTATTCACAGAATAAAAAAATCATAACACAGTAGCAAATCCCATCTATTTATTAACAAAAGATATACAGATTTATGTAAAACAATAACAAAACAAAATAAATTGTATGACCCAAACATACACCATGTTAAAAATATTTGACCTTGAAAAAATTAATGTCAAATTATAGTAGAACACTCTCACAAAGATGTCAGAAATATATCCAAACTTTAGTAATCAATTTCACTAAACCATATGTAATATTTACTCATGTGTCAGATAAAAAATGAAGAATCCTTTAATGTTTATATAAGAGTCTTTAGTATGATAAAATTGAGTATAAAAAGGGTAATTATGATCACCAGGGTATTTTAAAAATACTAGCAACATACTTTTTCACATAAATTCCAAACACCCATGACACTTGAAGAGATCCAAAATATTTAAAAAAAAAAAAAAAAACTTGATTACTAATTTAAACTATTTATTATATGTATATATATTAGTTATTAAACATTAGTTGAGTAAGTTTCAAATGTAATTGTTCTTATATCAGTGGAAATTCAGTAATACAAAAGAGAATAATGTATAATGCTCCAAACAAAAAAATTTAAACAATTACACCACATTCATAATACCTCTTGCGTTAAGCAATTGGACCGTGGGAGATTTGATTCAGCAGTCTCCATATAGCTATTTTCCTGATTTTAGAAGAACAGAAGATAGTCAACATTATTTACATCATGCTTTTATAAAAACTGCAAAGACAATATCAGAGCATTACCAAATGATTCACAATTAAATGTTTTATCATTTTCCTTGAAACCTTAGATGTCTGGGAACACTTCTTAACCAATGTGAACATATATTGATGCTAATGTAATCTTATGCAATTAGTTGATTGAAATGAATATCTACAGGAGCAGATATGTTTATAGTAAACTCCACCTTCAATGGTTAGAGCCAATCCAATAGGTAACATAAAAAGACAACTAGCAGCTTAAGTGTGGAAATGATAGGTGCAAAAATTAAACATTTTAAAAAATATTTTTTGCTAAATTAGTAGCAGAAAATTACCTTAACAAAATAAAATGTTTGGGACAGTTTAATGAATTTCTCATTTATTCTTAAAATTTTTCTGAATAATTTTCTAATGAAACAAGTATATGCAAATTTTTGCTTATATTTTTGTTAACATTTCTGAGAATTTTTTTTTTCTTATCTTAGTTATGAAATAAATTATTTCTCAGATATTTTTCAAGTGCTAGAATTCATATAAAGCTCTTGAATGTTGCTTAAAGATAAAGCTAAAAAATGTTATTGCAACCTTAAAGTTATTTAATTAGAGAGCATTTAAATAGCTTGGAGAGGACAAAAATCTTTGGGCTACAAGCAATGTAAAAACAACAACAACAAAACCCCTAATAATGTTAATTGACATCTATTTTGCTGACTTTAAAGAACAAAAAATGAAAATAAATAAATTTTCAGTGACTTTTATTTTCCTATTCTCAAAATTTAATGTTGCACAAAATATATAACAATCCATTACAAGTTAGACTTTAACCTTCGATCTTCATATTATATTATTTACTTTTTTATTGTTCTATATTTCTGAAATTTTTTATTGGTTGGTGTAAAATGTTTAAACTGAAACAATTATTTTCAGGATATCTAAAAATAGATTAGTGGAAAAAATAAAATAACTGAATTTCAATAAAGTATATAACTGACAATAGCAGATACAATATTAAATGTAATTATTACAATCAATTTTATATTTATAATATTGGGGCAATGACGACGAAAATATATCAAATATTATTAATAACATTAAGAACATGTACATAATACCTTGTATCCATGTATATGCACATTACATCTGTATTTGTGTATATACTAACATTTACGTTTTTGGTGCATATTTAATAAGAAAGTCAGGTTAGTGATTGAATGTACTTTGATTAGTAAAGAAAAAGTAAAAGACTTCAAATATGGATAACAATAAATATTTTGGGATAAAAGCTAAATAATTAACTTATGGTATTAACTATAAAATAGACATATAAGACAAAAATAATATTAATAGTCAAATATTCATTGGACACAAAATGTCAGTACAATAGTTTTGTTTTTAAAAATTAAAAAAGGATGCTATAACCGGTTATTAGAAAAATGCACAAGTCTAAATTATAGTGTTTGTAAGGAAAATTAATTGAAGTTGTTTAATGAGCTGTTTATTTAAGTACCCCGAGAGTGAGCTACATAATTATTTCTCTTCTCTGCCATAAAAATCTTGGCCACCTAATTTTAGAAAGACTGGTAAGTAATAATCAAAATTTTTATTTCCATTAAAAGTCTTGAGGTCTATTTCAATAAGGGTTCATCAAGTTTAATATTCAATCTTCATGCCAATTAAAATAATAAAGCCCACAAAGTTTACATAAGTAGAAAAAATTAAGGATTTATCATTGATGTTTTCTCAAAGTTGAGTCATATAGACTAAAAATTTAAAATGCTCTGTGACAGTTAAATAGTAAAAATAGCTATTGTCAATAGAATGCACTATTATGTGGGTGTATACGTATAAGCTGACAATTAAATTTTCTGATATATTTATCCTTAGTATTAGCCAAAGATTTAATAGAATTTACAATTATATCCCATGGAGTATTATTGTCTATACATATATACTGACATAATAAAAAAACTGCTGTCGTTATAGCCAAACTGATATGATTTTATAAAAAGCAGAAATAAGCTATTTAAAACAAAATCAAACAAGTTTAAAATACAACTTATTAAACTAAAAGTTACTTATTTTAAATTATCAATCAGAAAAAGAATGGCATAGCTGTAAGTTTTTACTGAAAGAAAGAATTGTTTATCACAAATTTAGTTATTAAAGCACTAGAATCAATCTAAAAAACTTTCTATTAAATCAAATAATTGCCCTTCTAAGAACAAAAAAAAACAAAAAACAAGCAAGTTGAAAAAAGAACAAAAGACTGTATATCAAGAAACTGAGATATGGAAGATAAAAAGTTTATTTTATCGTTTATAAACTTAAATAAACTTTCCGTTAAATTATTTTGCCCTGTTATGTCAAGGATATAGTTTACAGATTTAAAGGACACAAAAGTATTTAGAAAGTTATAAAAAAATACATTAAATAAAATCAATTCATAAACAAACCTATATTCTAAATATTATTATTTTTTAAAAAATAATTTATAAAAACCAATTTGAAAATAAAATTATATGGCCAATGATTACAGAACTTGGAATGGAGATAATAAGTATTAAAACTTAACATCAATGCTGCCCATATCATCTTTATATTTATTAGAGGTAAAAAAAAAAAAAACTCTGTGATTTGGCGTAGTTGGTAGAGTGTCCAACGTGGGATTAGAAGGTTCCAGAATTGTTACTGGCGCTCAAACTTCTTATGAATTCCTGAGCAATAAAATCATTAGCATTTTTTTTTTAGAAATAAAAAGAAAAAATTACCTAGTGATATTTGAGATCTATCGCATTTGGTAAAAAAAAAACAAAAAACTTTTTACTTTCTGTGTGATGAATACAAGAATAAACTGATTCCAAGAGAAGGGATTGATTAAATCCTGTTTATAGTAGAAGTTTGTTTATATACAAAAAATGTTTTTAAATGCATGATTCCACATAATGTTATAGTTTGAAGAATTCTAATAATCTTTTTCCTAGAAGTGCGACAGCAGTCAAAGACAATTTTTCTAAACTGAAAATTTTATAAAATTATTTATAAACAATGATTCAAGATCAATTAAATGATCTAGCATTAATTTGTATAGAAAAGATTATATCTAAATAATAAAATAGCTGTCAAGCTATTTGCTATAACAAGACTCCAAAGAATAATTTAATAGGTTATGATTTTTTTTTTATTCTGAAATTATTTTTTTTTATTATTAGGTTTTAATTTATTTGGTTTCATTTTTCTGTATTTTTTGTTTTACTTTTTATTTTTGTGCTTTTTTTTTTTTTTAAACACATTTTTTTTTTACTTCCCAGACCATTTTAATTAAATGACTATCTAAAATAATCTGTAATAATTATCCTATTGCATATAATGGCATTTCCAACAGCCACTCACAGAAAAACAAATAAAAGAGGAAAGACTTATTATGGCTTGCCAATTACTGATAACGAGAGAATAAATGTTTTTCTATTATTATCTTGCTCACGAGTTAAGGGTAACTGAATATCCATTTATCACCTTATATTGATTGGAAATTAAATCATCTGTAATTCAGTAATCTAAAAAAAATTCTGTCTCTTAAAAAGAAATTCTTGAATCTGGACCCCAGATCATGAATATATGGCTGATGCATTTTACCTTTGCATTGTAATGTCTTTCTAAATAATTTTTAAAAGTATAGTTTTTAACTCTTGCTATAGTTGCCAAAATTACTTGGCTTGACCCCATTGGTTGTCACTTTCTCAGACTCATTACGTCCAAAATGTTTGTATAATCTCAATCAAATTTACCACACATACACTAAAAAAAAAACGTTCACATCAACTTAATATCTGATACAGTCTCCAAAAATAAATATATTTTAACTGAAGCAGACACACTGTCATTTTGCCTAAGTTTGCCAATCTCAACAATATGCTGTGGCAAAGCGTAAGTAATCCATTGGTTTTCTTCAAAATTATCAAACAGTAATTAAAAACATATACAATCAAACTTGATTTTACTCTTTAGTAAAATCAAGAACATTATTACTTAATTATTAAAGAAAACTAATTTTATCATCTCAAACAGTCATTTCTGTTTTTTATACTTTCAAAATAAAACTATTACTTTCTACATATAAAGATCTGTCTAGATTTATTTAGCCATTTTTATATTATACTTAATTTTGTTAAATAATATTATACCACCACCCTCCAACACATACACACATGAAGATTGTGTTAGATTTCAGAAGTTTTAAAGAAAAGTTTCTTCAAGTCATATTTAATGAAACTAACGTTATGTTAGAAAAAAATAATAACTAGATTTATAAAATTACATATTAATGACTTTCATTATATAAAGTTAAATACAATAATAAGCCTAACTTATTAAAAAGTAATATATTTCAAATAGTTTTTAAAAATTACTGTGACAACATCAGCAAAAAAATGCACACCAACTTAACTTATACAAAATTCACCCTAATACATATTTTGTGAGAATTAACCAGATCCAAATAGTATCTTTCACCATAGCAATTTCACTCACCTTGAATTTGTGGATATTTTCCGATTTTTCATCCACACACTTCCAGCAATGCTCTTGAAAATTTCTTTAAAAAAAGGAAAAAATAAATAAATGATACAACCATTTAAATAATATATAATTTTTTACAAACTGAATTTGGAAAACACAAACAAACAAACAAAAAAAGATAAAAATTCTGAGGATATATTTTTCATGTACAATTTATTTTCTAATAACATATTTCTAAAATAATTAAAATATAATTGAAAAAATTATTACTAAAAACTAAAATATAAACGATATAATTATACAAAAGTTATAATTATATAATAACAATATATGTAAAAGAAAGTAAAGCATCTATATACAAAGACAAAATGTGATAGTGAAAACATCAAACTAAAGAAGTGATGTAAAGATCACACCGAAAGTTTTAAATTAAGAACCTTTATAGATATCTGATGAAGCCTTTTTTTTTGTTTCAAAGTAAATAATAGTTAACATTTTCCAAAAGAATGTATTATTAAATGGCTAGTGTCATCAATGAAATGCCAATGAACACCCTCTAAAAACATCAAATACAAGGTTTTTTTTTTAAAAAATTCAAGCATTTTATTTTGATATCAAAAATTCTGATTTACTCATAATCATTCTCATTTATAATTAAAAGTTAAAGAAAAAAAGAGATATTAAAAAAAGTCCAGAAAGATCATGTGTTTTGTTGATAATGGAAAAGAGGATGGCTCTTCCATCAACTTTGAATTTACATAACATCCAATGTATTGTTTATGTTGTAGTAAAAACAAATTACCAACTTCCCCAGCATAAAAAATATTCTCATCCCCAGATCAATTTATGACTTTTTGCCTTTGATAATGATGCTTGGGATTCAAAGTTGGAAAGAATAATAGCAAGCAATTTTATCTCCATTTTACCTATCAAGTTCTGAATTTTAAATGCATTTAATAATGAATAATTACTCAGGCTTATGAATTAATTTTATTCATTTTAATTAAAGCATTATTATTTTAGCATTTATTTATAGAATTTTTGAAGCCAACTTATCTTTACAAATCTGCACTTTGGTAATACAAAAATTTATGGTCAAGCTTAAAATTCAGAAGTTAAAATAAAAAAAAACCGGAAGCAACTGTAAACTATACCAATAATAATCAAGGTTATAGCTTTTTTTGTAATAAACTTTTGTCAGTTACGAACTTGTCTTCCGGAAGAGATCACAACATAAGAAATTAATAATATTTTTTCAGCTTATTTAATGTTTGAGTAACAAAAATATTTTACCAATGCTAAAACTAATAGTTTATACAATTTCTGGACTAAGACATTATGATCAGTAATTTTACAGGTTTATGAAATATAATTTTCTATGATGAATTATTATTAAAATTTCACATGATTACCATTTCATATGCTTACATATGCTGTTAATAAGAGTACCAACTTCTCCATGCAGTAGAGCCACCAAATGCAATCCTTTGTAATCAATGGAGGCAGAAAGGTTTGTGCATAAAATCCTTATTTAGTGCCTACTCATCCAACATCCCCGAAGTAGTTTCTAGCTTGTGTCTTTCATCAGTGAGGAGTCTTGGATTTGACAGCACTGTACCTAAATCTTAAGATCTAATGCAACCTTTCAGCAGCCACCTTTTACCTATTTTGTTAACTATAAAGCTAGGATCCCAAGATAAAAAGCACCATAATGTGTTCAACACAAACTCATTCGCTTGTATAGTCACATAGATCTGAACTCATGACTGTGGTTTTTGAAAAACCAAAGACAACAAAATGTATAGATGCTGAACTGAGTTCTGATCTATATGACTACACAAATGAATGAGCTTGAGTTGGAAACATTATGGGGTTTTCATCATGGCTCCTAGATTTGTAGTTAACGAAATAGGTAACAGGTGGTTGCTGGAGGGTTGCACTAGATCCTAAGATAGAGGTGCAGTGCTGTCAAATCCAAAGCTCCTCACTGCTGAAAGCCACAAGCTAGAAACTGGTCTGGGGATGTTGGATGAATAGGTACTCGATAGGGCTTTTATGCACAAACCTTCCTGCATCCACTGGTTATGAAAGCTTGCCTTTAGTGGCACTACTATATGAAAACTTTGATACTCTTATTATTAAAACTGATATATAGTTAAAATAAAATCTTTACAGAAAAAAGTAATGAAAAATATCAGGTTGAAATAGATTTCTGAGAAAATATATAAAGCTATGCTAAGTAAAAAGAAAAAAAGCAATACTAACCTGATATTTAAATATGAAACTACATTGCACTGACAAATATATAACACTTGAAACATTAGATATACTGAAATAATACTCTGAATGAATTTGCTTCTTCTGCCAATCAAAATCTTATGTGGATAGTAGTTTAGATAATAATAACAATTCATTGTTTATTTATTGTATTAAAAACTTAATGTATAAATATACAATTTCAATACAACATCAATGATGATTTATCAAGTTATTAATAACTTTATTAGATTAGAAATTGAATTTTACAAACCATTTGTTCTTTTTTAATATTTTTATTCATTTAATTTGAAGGAAAATAATATTAAGCAGAAGATATTTAATACTACATGCGTGGGAAAAAAGAATGAGTTCACAATAATATAGTCACTTTTAGCTGACTTTAATTTAATATGTATAGATAGGGATTTTATGCACAAACCTACTTGCATCCATTGATTATTCTGGCTTGTACTGGGTGGCATTACGGTATGGAGAGTTTTGTCTCTGTTTCAATCTCTATTATTAATAACTCATCTAAAAAATGGTAAATTGTCAAAGTTATATAAGAGATGTACACCTCAGGATTAAACCTTAATAAATTGTTTATTTTTAATTATCATGCATTAACTATGAAAATTTATTGTCTATGAAGTGTCTAATAATATTGTAATATATAATGAATATAAAAGGGTGTATTTAATAAATATGATCTTAATGAGTATACTAACACTTAGATAAAATAGCCACCAAAGTATTTAATAACTTAACAATAACCATACTACAAAATTTCCTTTATCTAGACGATATCCAATTGTATAGATACATCTTCAAAAAACGTTTGCAATTTTTATCCAAGAAATATATACCAAACATAATAAGTTAATTTATTGCTGAAACATTTAATATATTTTCTTGCTTTGATTCTCCAATTTATCTATGATCTTAAAACCACATTATCCAATATTATACGATAATTACAATTATTGACATAGAATATGGAAACTAGAATAAAACAAATTTATTAAAATAGTCATCTCTCTGTAAGAGTATATTCTGTTACTAACAAGTCTAACATGAGCACATTTCACAACTCAATAAAGATGTTCTAATAAAGCATATTAGAATTCCATCCATTTGCAGCTGTTTGCAAAATAAGTAAACTAAAACGCCCAATGATGATATATATAAGAGAAACTTAATGTAGCAGTTAATTAAATATCTTGAATAGGTATCGATTTTCCTAATACATGAATAAGAACAATTAGGAAAACTCATAAATGAGCCAAATTCATGTAACAAATTTTTCTACAATACTATGTCATATATATTTTAACAGGAATCATAAGTTATTCGTACCTTAGCCGAGCTTCCCGTTTCAATATCTGCTTGACAACACTGATTGCATGATTCTCCTAACTTGTCTCGGAGTCCATACATTTGCAGCTGTTCACAGGAACTGCACAATAAATTTGTTGAAAAGCCCAAATTTTTACATTGTTGTGCATCATAGTGACCATTTATGAACGAAAACTATAAATTAAAAAAATATCTGTTTAGATATCATTTATAAACAAATAAAACTAGTAATACAGAAAATTCATTTAGAAATCTTAACAGAATGAAACAGACTTAAAAATACTCTATTGATCTGAATACAAAACCACATATGCTAAGCAAAATTTAACATTGATCTATAAATTGGTAGCTCAAAAATTAAAAAAAAAAAACCCCATAAAAAGAAATCTATAAAAAGTATAAACAATTGAAAACATCAACTAGAACAAATTAATGAGATCAACAATATAAAAAAATTTTAATGGAAAGACAAATTCAATTACTCTTTAGAATATTTCAAATAAATCAGGCTATATAGAAATTTCTGACACACTAAACATTTTTTTACACAAAATGGATTAATTCATAAAACTGTGCAAAAAAATTATGCTAATTAATTTTAAAAATCAATTGATAATCAACAAAGAAATCAATTTATATTTCTACATGCAAGAAAAGAGACATGTCATATTGCAAACTTAAGACATTTTTTTAATATATTTAAAATTTGTGATCATTAACTAACCCTAAAATAGAAATGCCAGATTATATATAACTATTTTTGAGAAAGTTTGAGAAATAAATCAAAGTACTTTATTGATTAAAACATTTTTAATTTAGTCAACTACTCTAAAATATAGAACGTTCTCAGAAAAATAAATGTTGCATAGTGGGGGAAAAAAACAAAAGCATCTACATATTGTTATTCTAAGTATTCAATTTGTATACAAAATAATAAGGGAACCCACACTGGGTGGAGACAATTATGGATTCAGAGTTGTGTGAAAAAATAAGAATGTTAATACGATTGTAATACCATACATAGATCTGAAAATGGATAAAACATGAAGAACCATATTGGAAAAGTTAAAGAACTTTGTTGCATAATAAACTTCAGGTTAATAATAACACAGTAACATGAAATCATTAATAAAATCAATTATATTAACTCAGATGATACTTTAAAAAATAAATGCATCAAAACTACAATAAGGGTCAAGTGTATTAAAATGAATATTACTTGAAGTTCAATGAAACATTTCAAGTACCAAATATATCAATTACAGAAATCTCACTGCTTTTTTCAAACTACACAATATGATAACTGCAATTGCTATTTCCTACATCATTTACGATTGCAGGTAGTTTTAATTCCCATACTAGCCTTTGGATATACAAGACTGAATCACCATTACAAATAGTTTCATCATTTAATACATCTGTCAATAAAACCAGCTAGATTCAAGCTTAGATATTATTAGAACTCACCCATAAGTTAAGGTAATGAATAGTTTGTTGCTCACAGTGGAGCATTCAAAGGGGCAAAATTGCAATTTAAGATATTACTTCTTAAGTCTGCCACTCTACTATTGCATTAAATTATCATAAAAGTTAATCAAACTTATTATATGTTTACAAATAAAAACTAGCAAACTTTAACTTATATATCTATGACCTACAAAAGAGACCACACAGTTAATAATTGCCCTAATTCAGCATATAATAACAGAACTGGAAGATTTAATGAAGTCACAAACCATCTCTACAGATTTTTGTAAACGACTGTGAATAGTTGTCTTACAAAAATTAATATTTTAATTAATATTGCCTTAATTGTTCTTATAATGTTAAGATTTGTAATTTACGAAACAGAGGTTTAACTGATTATATGTTACTGTAATGTTTTTATTTGTAAATTTAATATTTTACAACCACCATCATCTTGCATAATATTTTAAATTGATAATCAAAAACTGAGATAAAGCACTCTTCTATTATGATACTTATAAAGCATTATTCAAAATTATCATTGGACAATTTTTCATAGCCATAAGAAGTTTTTCTGATGACATTTTTTTCTCATTTCAAACTTAATGATAAATTAAATAGAATGGGGAAAAGTTATGTCTATTTATTATCTTTTAAACAAAACAAAAAAAGTTGAGCCTGTTTTTTTACATTAATTCTGAAACTTCATTTTTAAACATGTGAAAAACTACGAATTTTTACATTTTAATTATTTTATACAAACATGTTTTTATTTTATAACAAACGTTTTAAAAAAATATGTATTTTTTTTTGTTTGTTTTGAAAGTCTGGATTATTTTCAAAGAAAATTCTTTTTTTTTTTTTTGTATATCTTTATAAAAATGCACTGCACAGATAACTTTCTAAATTGTTTAAGCTAATATCCTTTCAGTTCACTTCTAAATATTATGTATCTATCTAATGAATAAATTTATTAGTAATTACTTATACATTCTTTCATGAATGATTTAAAGCAAAAGATCAACCTAAAAACAAATTTGTATTAATAGTTAAAAAATAATTGAATGGTTTATTACTATGGAATTCATAAGAAGTTCAAATACAAAGAAATAACAACTGGAGTTATGATCCATGGACATTAAGCTCTAGAGTTTACCATTTTATCACTGCACCAAATTATAGATGACATTGGATCATAAAAATATATATATTTTAAATAAATCATTTAACAATAATAATATTAATTTTGCTGGTAATTTTTAGTTAGAAAATATGCCTTGACACACAACTACATGTTTAAATGTGCATCTATATATATATTTATTAAGATGGATTGGTCTCATGGCACACAAACAATATATGTGAAACTCCATTATAGACAGTATGTGTATGCATATATATTTAAAGTTTAAAAGAAAAAGCAGAAATGAACATAGATAAAATTTGCATATTTAAAATAATGTAATGTATGACTTGGTTTCCTTATTAAAATAATGTCTAGAATAACTGACATATGATTACTTAAATAATATTTTTTCTTTTTAAATTGAAATTATATAAAAAGATATCTATTTAAATACAAATATTTCATTTGCTTATTTTCGATTTTTAAAATTAAAAAATTTTAATTTAACAAAGAAAGAAATCTATTTTTGTGTAAAACAAATATGTTTATTAGAAAACAAATGTAATTCCAGAATTAATTCTAATATGTTTTACTTAAAAAAATTAAGAAAGACTTCTTTTAATTAAAACCTATTTTTGCATTTAATGAATTTAAATTAAAAAACAGAACAATTGTAATTTAGTTCTAATTTTGTTTTTATTCATCAAGAAGGTAATAATCAGCTTCAAAAGAAAAACAGTTGCTGCTAGTCTCCATATTAGTTGAGAGAAGTAAAACTGGATGACTTCTCAATGATGTTTCATAATCCAATGATACTGTTTGCTGTAGCTGAAGTTGAAAAATTAGAAGCTGAATTGAATTTAAAACCACCATTATTTATCATGTCTATTTGGAAATCAAGAAGCAACCCTAATCTTAAAAGATTCCAGTACTATAGTCATTATTTAGAAACATGATAGAACCCTACTGTCCCTTTTATATGTATATACTATACATACACAAAGATCTTTTTCACATATGAATGATATCACAGATGAAAAGAAAATCCATCAGATTTCAGGTTTTTTTTTTATTTTAAAAAAAGAACAATTTCTTATAATAACTGAAAGCAAATTTTTGAATAAAATTATAAAGCTGAAGGCCAATAAATTAGTTAACAAATAAAAATGAATTTGGAAAAACTTGCTTAAAATTTGCAAGTCAAGAGAAATAAAATAACTTGGAAGTAAACTTTCAAAATTAAGAGATGTTTCATTTCAAAAATGTTTGCTTACAATTTAAGAGGGGTCAGAAAACAATAATAGTTTATAATGTTAAGACAATTAATAATTGAAATACTTATTTTCAAATAAGAATATGTATGTTTATGCATACTCATGCTATACTTATGTTAACATATAATTATTTATATTTTGTTAAAATAGAATATTAGCCTATATAATTAATGACTGAAATATTTTATAAGCACTATTATACATGTATATGTAAGTGTAATATCTTTATAAATTTATTAACATTTTAGCCTATATGATACTTAACATCATTTATAATTTATTTATATCTGTAAGCAATAATTTAATATTGTTAAATATTTATTGCTGTTTTTTTCTTCAATTTATGAAAATATTTAACATTTGAAAATAGTCAAAATTAGAATGATTTATTTGTATTATAGAGTATTTAACAGACCTTTCATTTTAGTATTTTTACTTCTAATTAGCTAATAAGTTTAATAATCATTATTTTATTTTTTTCAGGGAAATATTTAGATACTATAATAGATATTGTGTATATCAAAGTCATCACAGTACATGCAAAACACAAGTTAGTTTCACACTAACAATATATGGGATGTATGTTTGTAAGTGGACATTCTCTTCAGAATTTAGATGGAACTAAAATAATGAAGGTCATCTATAAATTCCACTCACTTTATAAATTTTATGATGATTACTAATGCATACATTCATGGTATCTGATGGTTAAGAGCATTAATGATCAGCATTAATGAACCCAGCAATTCTTGATATACATTTAATGTTATAATTTTAGCACTTATATCCATGCAGCAAAAAATGCTCATGATTATTCATTTATAATATTATGACCTAAGTTTGTCATCAACTTCCATAATAATTAGCCTAAGATTATGTAATAAATCTTAAATCCAATCGCAAAGGAATATTGTTGATGAATATCTTAATACTGATACTCTGATTGACTGTTGATCTTTTAGTTGTTAATGATACAATAGTAAGTTTATTCGTTAAAATGGCTTCTTGCTGACTTAACTGCATAAAAAGTTTGATGCTTACTAGCATTTCCTATTATTTCCACATGGAATGCCATTTCTTTCATACTATTAAAATACATATATAGGCAAATACTAACATATAATGTATAATATTTTTAATGTATATTTGGTTATGGCGACAGAGTTGAGAGAAGACACAGACTTACATTATGAATTCTTTCTTTAAGAAAAATGATACAACAGAAATAGACATAGAAGCACCCAAATGAAGTTTTGCAATAAATGAACTGTATTTAGATTCATAGAAAATATATATTTCAAGATAGTAATGTTCTTAAGAGATTCAACACAGGAAGTGATCATCAATTAATGAGATGCAAGATACATGTTAAGACTAAACTAATGAGATGAAGACTATTACGAAAGATATTTAACAAACTTTAAAGATGAGGCAGATCTGATTGACATTATAAAAAGTTAATTGATATTCTATCAAGAAGTGAAAGATAGCTGGTATAAAAAAACAGCAAATTTACCAATAAATTTTCTTCTGATACAAGACAATTTATGACGAAGAAATATAATTTTTTTTAAAAATGATCCATTAAAAAGAATTGAATATTTACAATTACATAAAATAGTACTAGAAGAGTTAATAATGATATAACAAAATATAACTGAGAATTGGTGAAAAAAGTTATAGAAGAAAATGAAAGTCTCAAAAGTATAAAACAACATTTTGGTACTGGAAGCAAAATTCTTTCAGCAATAAGATGGAACTATTAGGAGAAAAAAAAGATGACATTATAAAGAGTGTGGAAGAGTTCTACAAAGAATTGTACTGTATATTAATAAAAAACAAAGTATCTCCTACAATCATTAAATTTTCTCAATTGCCAAGTATTTTAAATAATGAGGTGAAATAGGTAATTAATTAAATCTATGAACAAGGAAAAATTTCAGAAAATGATGGAATTATTATTGATATTTTTTTTTTAAAAAAGAAAAAATTGTTGGTAAAGTTATATACCAAATGTGAAAATGATAAAAGCATATTAAGCAATTTGAAGAATATAATAGCAATATTGATATTTAAGACATGATAAAAATATATATTTGATGTAACTTACATACTTTTCTTTTATTAATTCAATACAAAATCTTTAGTAGGATAATTGAACTTCAGATTCTAATCAATTTAAAAAACAAGCAGGATTTAAAAGACGTTTTAGAACAATGGATCACAAAATTTTTGAGAAGTTATAAAAAAAGAATCAATGAATATGAGTTGCCATTATGCTTAGAATTTGTAGATTATGAAAAGACATTCGATTCTACAAGCACTTCCACGATGATCAAATTTTGGATTCAAGATATAAACGTGGGATGTTATATTCTGAAGAATTGTTATCAAATACAACAATGATTAGATTACATAATGATACTAAGATTATCAGATAATAATGTATGATAGCGTGATTCTATATTTCCAAAACTGTCTACAACAATTTTACAAGAAATATTTTGCCGAGTAAAATAAGAAGCTAAAAAAAAACTCAAAATAAATGGAGATTATTTAAATCATTCAGATTTTGAACATGATGTGGTTACTTTTGAAACCATGCTTTAGAATTGGGGTATTTAACCCATAACCTGCATATAACCCAGAATAATTATGAATGCAGTCCAAAACAAAGCCGTAAATTTATTTAAAACACTGAAGTTTTTTTGTAATTATATGTTGTAACGTGACTAAAATAAATTTATATAAGCTATCATTATTTGCACTCATGCATGGCTTCAGTTTTGTGGTAATGCGTAGTTTCCAGTGTATTATCTTCCAATTGCAGACAAAAATGACAACATCAGATGTTACATAGATCATGATAATTTGACAATGGAGTGATTACTGATAATATTTCAAACCATTGGAACATTAGGGGTTTGAAGTTTTTCAAAAGTCAGGTAAGAATTCTTACTTGATTAAAAATGCCTTCACATCTCAGAACTGCCTTACATGTGTTCATGTAATAGAATTAGCAATAAGCTGAAGAAGCGCTTTTTTATTTGTCAGATGATTACATAATTTCGATAGGTTGAAAAATCATAGGCCATTGGCTGCAAACCCCCCCCCCCATGTAATACAGGATGCATGATCCTCTCTGCATAATACTCCAGCCTTGTATTAAGCTCATTTATAGATGAACTTACCATTTAATAGGATCCTTACAAATAGTAATTCATTTTGCTCTACCTCGGCAGCAGAGAGAAGTGTGGAAGGCCCAAAGCCTGCTTTCCATAATATGTCAAAAGAAAAATTTCAGATGAAGAAAGATTGTTAAAATAAAAAGTTGACAGACCCCTACTTTTTTGTCAAAACAAATAGTAAGGCAGTTGCTTACTTTGCAGCAAATTTGTACATGATTTCAAAGACTATAATTTGAAAAGGCTTATATGCAAAACATGCTGCCAAATTCAATGTGTATGAAGAATTACAATGTAAAAACCAAATAGTGAAACTGAGAAAAGTTTCTTCTTGACAAAAGTTTTTTCAAAGGTCACAATTTGGGAAGTTTCCATGCAAAAGCTAGCTATGTACTAGCATGTTTAGTGGCAAAAAATTCAAAACTATTTAATGATGGACAGTTTTATTAAGCAATGTATGTAAAACATGTTAGATATAATTTGTCTAAAAAAAAGGGGAGATATTTCTAAAATCAGTTTATCTTACCAGATTATAGTTAGGCAAATTGAAGAAATTGCAAAATCTATCAAAAGAAGTTTGAAGAGTAAAGCTGGTAATTTTAAATTTTATGTTTAATGATGGATAGGACTGCAGATAAGGCTCAACTTGTCATTTTTATTAGAGGTATTGATGACGAATGTCACTGAAGATATAATTTGATACAAGAATTTGAAAATACATTTCAAGATTTCCAGGAAAATAATCAATATTTTGTTACATCTGCATTTCCATTTTCACTCGACATAAAAGTTACCTAACAATTTTCAAACAAAATTTATAAAGCTGCAATCAGACATTCAACTTAAATATCTGATCGTGTCTTTTTACTGGACTTTTATAGATGCTATTTTTCTAGGGACAAATATATCTTGTTCTATGCCTTATTCAAGTTATTGTTTGATGGCAGTTCTTATATTTGCGAGCAACTATTTTCAAAAATAAAACATTAAAGAGTAAAATTGGAATCAAAATATCTGATCGGCACTTGAGAACTGAAACTGCTTCTATCAAACCAGATATTGATGCATTAGTTTCTGAAATATCCCACTAGACTTATGCTGCACTCTTTTTTTATTTTTATAATAAATATACATATATATATATATAAAGAACAACTATGCTATTTTATTATTTAGATATGTACATTTTTTATATTAGTGATTACAATCTTGAGATCTGCTTAATGATTTAAAAAGAATCTCTTATAGGTTACTGTGTAATTAGGATTATTATATGAGGGCTTTTTTGTTTATCGGTAGTGGCAGATAGTGTAAAAAATAGGCACAGAACTTTTTACTTATCAGCTTTTGGTAATGTTTGTACATTTAATGTGTATTAAGACAACTTTAGATGTGAGTCAGATGCCAAAATCCCTACTTTAAAGTTTCAATTTAAATATTGCAAAGACATTAGATGAAAATAAGAACGTAGATCTAAAAATATATGCTAAAAAGACTTGTTAGGTTCAAATGATTTTCTCATAAAAAAATAAAAGATTGAGACTCATGAACTAGAAAATGCTAACAACTACAAATACCTTAACAGGTTATTAATACAGATGGAAATATAATGGAAGAAATTAATCAAAGAATGAAACTATTGTGTTAGTAAAAAATAATTGAGTACAGTATTAAAAAGAAATATGTCTCTGTAGTTGAAAAGATTTTTAATATTTAAGTTTTACTAGTTCTTATGAAGCTGAGACCATAATAAATATATGTATATAAAATCATATAAGATATCCCATATGATATGCATATTAGCAAATATACTTCATCGATTTTAATGCTTGTTTTATATGCTCAATGACAATGAATAAATGATTATACAAAATAATTACAGAAGAAACAATTGTAATGAAATTTTAAATTGATAAATAATCAAAACTGTGGAGAACTTTTTAGAAATAAAAAAGAAATTACATAATGCATAAAAGAGAAAACGCTGAAGGATCTTCTTAAAAAGTTTCTGCAATCATAATTAATTTAACATACTTTATAAACACGTTAGATTTTAATGTTCAAATAAGAATTTTGTAAATGATAAGACTACTAATTAGTAAGACTAAAAGCTATTCAAAAAATAATATGTCTAACCACCAGTTAATGAATATGGTAAAGGTTTACTTTAGCGACCACGACATCAAAATCATGTTCGCCCTCTAGTTTTCAAAATTAGAAGTAAATTATTATATGAAAATCTAACGTATATGCTACTATATTACAATTACATTAAAATTTATTAAAATGTAAAAGATAATAAAAAATATATTTACCATTTTAAAGAAATTGAAATAATTACACTAGATTAATTAAAATAAATAGTTTAAATTATTTGAAACTTAAGAATTTAAACTATCTACATTTATAACTTAACAATTTAAACTCTCTAGATTTATAGCACTTATTATAAAAAAAAAAAAAACACCGGCGTAAGCAAGAAAATAGTCATTGACTGGGCAAATTTTTGTCGTGAAGAGTGTGCCAAATATTTAGACACAAATCCGATGTTTCTCGGCAGAATTGATAACAATGGGGAGCCATTAGTCGTCAAACTTGACGAAACATTATTTCCACACAAAATACCATAGGGGACTATACGTAGAGGGCAATGGGTCTTTGGTGGTATTGAAAGAGTGTCAAGGAAGTGCTTCTTGACAGAAGTTGCGGATAGAACGGCTGGCACATTGGAGGCCCTAATCCAGCGGTACATTTTACCAGGTACTCACATAATTTCAGATGGCTGGGCTGCGTACAATAATATCAGCAGACTCAGCAATGGGGTATATATGCATTCGGTTGTCGTCCACCAAGACAACTTCGTGAATCCTGAAGACAAAGACATACATACCCAGAATATTGAGAATATGTGGATTTGCCTTCCGCAATAGATATAGCACTGCCGCCTTTTTCCTAGTATGCATAGGGCATAATTATGCTTAAAAAGGTAAATCCTTTTTTTATTATTATCTTTTACGTTTTAATTATAAATATTTACTGTAATTGTAATATAGGAGCAGATACTTAAGATTTTAGAATATTTTAGTTCTAATTTTAAAAACTAGATGGCGAATATGCTCTGGTCGCTAAAGTAAACCTTTACCATGAATATACTGTATATAATAATAATAATCAAATGGTTTATTATTCTGTACTTCATACGCACATTTGAAATGCCTAAGCTAGGTCGCAATTCATGAATTTTGAACTTCAGTCTGCCACATTATCACTGCACCGAACTATGTAGTACAATACTTAGTGATCTCTCTCCCCTCCCCGAAAATTGAATAGTTGAGAAAAAATAGAATAACCTTGTAATGATATAACTGAAATGCAAGGCATGAGACCTTAAAGAAAAGCTGGAAATTAAAAACTTACGTTGAAAGCCAGATGACATAATAAAATCCATAGTTGTTTTTTTTTTTAAATCTATTTGGAAAATTGCAAACAAAAGAAATATGTTGCATTATTCCAAAATAGATTTAATTAAATTTTAAGATTATTTAAACAGTACATTCCTGTCATTTAATCATGCATTTTATTTAATATTAAGTAAGCTATTTCCATTTCACAATTAATTTTTGCAACGTTTACATTTTTTTAAATAACGTCAACGTTTCGACTTTAACACTTTTCTTGTAAGGCTTTTCTTTCCATTTTTTTTTATTTATTATAGAATAGGAAAAGAAAAACTGCAAATTGTGATGCAATCAAAATGTTAATTTTTTTAGAATATAAACAAAGCAGAAATTAAATGCGAAAGGATGGATTCTAAAAATACAAATTTAGAATTTATAAAACAAAAGTTAAAATGAAAAAAGTCATTGACAAATTAAAAGATATGAAAAAAAAAGTTAAAACTATTTAGTGAAATTTATAAAATGCTGCAGCAGATACATTAAAAAAAGAGCAAAAAAAAACCCCATTTTACTAAAGATGTAATTTTTAAAATAAAACGTTGATATATAACAGCGAATATGAAATAATAACTGAAAATATTTTATCTTTAAGTTAAATCATATTTATAATTAATATATTTTGATGAAATCATTGATAGAACTTAGTAATACATACTTTCCTAGACAAGTACGAAAGTTATTTTAAAGTATATACTTAGTTTATAGAAGAAAAAAAAATAATTTAAGCAAAAAAGCAAATGTTATTTCTTAAGTTAATAAAAGTAAAACAATTTAAATACAGAATATAAACTCACAGAAATATAAATAAAAGTAGTTATCAAAAACAAGGACCCAGGGTCCGCTGCCATACTTTGGTAAAGACGAAGTGCGTCGTGGTGACATATGATTGGTTAAAAAAAAACATTTTCTAGATTTTTCACTAGCAAATTATTCTCGATTTTTAACTTCCAAAATAAGCATGAAAAAAAATGAAAATTTTTAAATACCATAAATGCTTTTATTTATTTACTTACAATTAAAAAAATAGAGTATTCCATATTTTTTCCCAAATACCTGTTGCCTTTTAAAAATTTTCGATAGTCTTATACTTTCCATTCTAACTTTATAGGGACTAGTTACTTGATGCATTTTTTATTTAAATTATTATTTTTTTTTTATTGAATCATCCATAACAAGTATGCATTTAAATATATATATAGATGAATGGGTTGGTTAGAAATTTACGAAGATTTGAATTTTTGCCTTGAGACAAATAAGCTCTCTCTTTATCTTTTTCCATTTTAAACTTAACTTTTACTTTCTCAAAGTTACTTCCACAACGTAATTATTTATTTTGCTATCTGTTCTTAATCACAGTATTTC
This sequence comes from Epiperipatus broadwayi, assembly GCA_028023455.1. Classification (NCBI taxonomy): domain Eukaryota; kingdom Metazoa; phylum Onychophora; class Udeonychophora; order Euonychophora; family Peripatidae; genus Epiperipatus; species Epiperipatus broadwayi. Next base: position 295,353 of record JAQFVV010006308.1, on the reverse strand, counting down.
AATTTGCATATTATTTGTTGTATTTATACTGCAAAATGGCGTCGGAAATAATATCCTGATTATTTAAGAATAGCACACTACTCTAGAAAATAAGTACATTGTAAATATATTTACTACGAGTAATTGTAATACAAATATACACAACGTTTATATACAAATTTTAGCCTTTGTTACGGTTAGCGAATTATAAAAGTTTAGCTATTAGCGTAGTGAAACCAGACGTCCCGATTTTTCGGGTTTTATTCCTATTTTTGGCTAGATGTACCATTGTCCCCGAAAGGTCCCTCTGGGACCATTGTATGTTCTGATTTTCAAATTCTCATAATTATTATTTGTACATAAATAATTCATTGCAAAATGATAGTTTCTTGGCCCTCTGTCCATTTCAGTCTCTACAGTAATATTATAAAAACTCCAGGCAAATTCCAACATCAAAACAAAGATCAGGCTTGATCGTGTATGGTCGCTATTACGTTATATGGCTGGGTTCTCAAGCTAGACACGCTCTTGCATCCAACCTCGCCTTGGAAGCATGCACAGTTGGATTTTTAAGGCTAAAAATCGAACTGCTTCGATTGATAGTGTAGTTTTGCTAGCTCTGTTGATATTAAACCTGATTTTCTACTGTGATAAAATTAAGAGGAATTAATAGCCCTAAACAATAGACAAAATGCCAAAGAGGAAGTGTTCTGACTAAGATGAATATACACAGGAATGGAGTTTTATATATAAAAAAAAGGATGCAATGACTATGAAGCGAAGTGAGAATTGTGTAATGTTTACATTAGTGTTTCACCCAGTGGCATATCAGACAAAAACTAATAAACAGAAACACAAAATACATTTCTCAGGGCATCAATGTCAAAAAAACTAACAGTTTCATATACAAAACAGACAGCACTGAAGGAGACAGCATTGCCGCAAGCTAGTTAACAACAGCATAATGTTCGGCACTATGAATTACTTTGTTCAGCTTCGACTGTGCTAATACTTTATTTAGTAAGATTTTTTTGGACTCGAAGATTGTGCAAAAATGTTCATGTAGACAAACTAAAACTACTATGTTAATTACACAAATATTGGAATCACACTATGAACAACATCTTAAAAATGATTTAAACAATACTAAGTTCTTCAGTACATCCATGGATACAAGTAATCATAATGCAACAAAAATGTTCTCCTTGATTGTATGTTATTATTCCAAAGAAAACAGAATTCAAGTAAAGTTATTTATAATTTACCAAATGAAACATCAGATGCTATTTATAACTTAATATCAAATAGTTTCAAAGAATTTAATATTGATTCCAGAAAATGTATTGCGTATGGAGCTCATAACACTAACATAAATTTCAGTGAATATAATAGAAAAGGAAAAGTAATGTATTTTTTTAAATTGTGTCAAAATATTAACAAAAATTTAATGGGTTGTATTGCTCACATTTTGCATAATGCTGCACAATCTGGTAGTGAACGGCTACCATGTGATATTCAAGTCATCACAGTAAAAAAATTTTCCATATACACAGTCCGAACAGAAAAGTTAAAAGAATTTTGTGATTTCTGACATATAGAATATTAAAACTAAATGGTTAAGTTTCTGTGAATTGATACAAAAAAGCGTTGAATTGTATGATGGACTGAAATCTTATTTTTTATTTGAAGAGAACCACAAATAATTTTAGTGCGATTTTTTTCAAAATCCGATAAATGAGTTATCTTTTTTTGGTCCTTAATTTTATATCTCTTTTTTAATAAACAAATTATTAAAATTGAGAAAAATAATATAACCATAATAGAAATAATACATATAGTATATGAAACAATTCAGATGATGAAAACATAAATTGAAAATAAATTTATTCCACACACACTGTTGAACAAATGTTTTTAAAATTGATCTGTCAGAGATAAAAGAAAAACTCCTTCAAAAAAGATACCCAAGAGTTATATAAAACTCCTTTAGCATATTTGGGAAAAACTACTTCAAATTTTAATAAATTTACATCTTTCAGCCAGATGGATTTAAAAGCTAACATGGGATGATGTACTCTACACCAGTATTGGTTTAAATAAGATTGGTATACCCATTGAAGATAATCTATTAATAGATCAGTTCGAAGTATTAAAAAATTTTGTTTCGAGCAAACTCAAAAACAATGAAACTGTTTGGCTTGAAAATTCATGCTTTTGTAGTAAGCAATGGCTTGTTTCACAAATTTAAAATGAGATATTATTTACATAATATTAAATGTACTGGGGAAGGTGCCAGTTCAGATAAAAAAGCTGCCAATGAATTTATTTCCACTTTCTCTAATATCATTAAAGATGGAGCTTGTTTTCCATGCTTAGTCTTCAATGTAGATAAGACAGGATTATTTTGGGAAAAGATGCCTGCTCATACATATTTAGCAAAGGAAGAATCAGTTGCACCTGGGCATAAACCTTCTAAAAACAGATTAACATTTCTTCTTGGAGATAATTTAGTTGGTGATTTTAAATTGAAGCCAATGCTAATTTATCCGACAAAAAATACTAGAGCATTGAAAGGAAAAGATAAAAGAATGCTTCCAGTCATTTGGAAATCAAATCCTAAAGCCTGGGCTACTGCACAGCTTTTTTAAGATTGGTTCTCTCACCATTTTGTGCCTTATATTAGGCAGTATTGTAGTGAGAATAATTTACATTTAAAACACTATTGCTCTTAGACAATTCTCCTGGATATCCAAAATCCCGGCAAAATTTATGTCCAGAAGTTAATGTTGTGTTTATCCCTCCCAATACCAGAAGTGAAATACAACCTCTGGACCAACTGTGATAGCTACTTTTAAGAAGTATTATAAGAGAAGATTAATGACACAAGGAATCAAGACAATTGACAAGGAAGGTGGACCTATACTAAGAGATTTTTGGAAAAGTTATATGGAATGCAATAAATATTGTTTTGTGTGGGCTGAAATAAGAGAGTCAACAATGAAAGGTTGTTGGGAAAAATATATCCACAAAGATGAATGTGTCTATGGATATTGAAGAACCTCCTGAAGATATCACAACTGAAATAGTCAATATAATGAATGAATTAAATTTAGTAGTCACTGATGAAAATATTGATGAGTTAATGCAATCTCATTCAGAACGTCTGTCAAATGAAGACTTGATTAAACTACAAGAGATGAATGAAATTCAGAATGAAGAAGAGCCTGATAATGAACTTATTAAGAATTTGACAATCAAGAATATGAATGAAGCCTTCATGCATCTTGACAAATTCTGACTATCGTGGAAGAATGTGATCCCAATGGAGAGGATGTATCTCGTGTAGAAAGGGCAATAGAAAAAGACACAGAATGTTACAGAATTCTTTATCAAGAAAAGAAAAAGAATACAGTTCAATTAACTCTTGATAAATTTGTAAAGAAAACTCCAGATACTAATCAATAAAAAATAAATACTGTATTTTGAAAACCCTTTTTGATGTTTTTTTTTTTACAGACCTCTACTTTCAAACAATTTCAACTTCCAAATATATGTCAGGAATCAATTATGTTTGTAACTAGAGGACTGCCTGTATATGTGTTCTAAGTGTACAGTATTATTAAAAATATAACTTAAAAATTTTAATCATGTATTTTATTTTATGGCAAGTCAAATATGTTTAGAAATTATTATGGCACATGTCTGTGTGCATATATATATATCAATAAGTGTCAAGTAAAGACATAAAATTAATTATTTTAAAATTTTTATTAAATATCAATTGAAATATATTCATTGTATATTATAAAATGCACGTCTGAGCACATATATATATGTGTGTGTGTTTTAAGTAAACCCATTAAGAAGTTTTGTAAATCAATGTATTAACTTGAATTTTGTAGTAATCACGTAAATCATTATGTGATAATTTTTATTTTGTATATTAATTAAAATCAGAAGATTTATAGATGTATAATTATATTCTACAGACTTTAGATTAAGTTTATAAATTAAGTTTGAGTTCAGGAATTAAGTTTATAGTTGGCCAGTACATTAATGGTACTAAATGGCCAGAGCATTTATGAGGATCAACATGTTTTAATATCCCAGCATTATTGTTTTTATTAGTATATATCCAGATGGATTAGCACTTAAGTTGGTGCATCCAAATTAATGTTGAAATAATTGCCTAAACTGGCAAAGGCTAAATAATTGGCCTGGTCTATAGGAGACCCAGTTCAAATCCAGTCTCCAGATTGACTGTTGATGTATTTTGATTGTTAATCACTCATAATGATGAATATGACTTATATTACTTTTACTTATTGATAATGCTGGGGAATTTGGTTAATTATACTTATAGTTGCTCTAAAGAGCTAACTGGTCTGATCTCTCATGCTCTTATAATATATAACATTACTTATATATTTTTTGATTTTAAAAATTACTTTAATATTACATCTTATATAGTAAATTTTATTCATTATTTGAAATATTTGGTTAACTTGGTAATGGTTCCATCACCCCAGGGTCAACCACCAAATTATCCCCACCCCATTATATATATAGCAACATGACTGTTACATGGCATCCAATGGCATAGTGTGTGCAAATATATATATAAAGTTGAAAGGAAAAGTAGAAATAAACACAGACATAAATTTTTGTAGATATTTTTATACTTTCCTGGAATAAAATAATCCTGGTGAAATGTTAAATAATTTGGGATTTAAAATAGAATTTTGTCATAAATTAAACAGTTAAAAAGATTTAATAAATATTTTTATTGAATTCTGATTTTGAAATTAAAAAACTGGCATGATTTATTTTTGAAATCTTTTAATTAATGCTTGTTTACAATTCTCTATCTAAGTAAAAACATGTAGATCACACCTTTGGTAAAACTTCAACCTTGCTTTCAAAAGTAGATTTTAATTAAAAGTGTTTTGATAAGATGAAAGATAAAAAAAGCAGTTTTTAATGAAAAACAATGTGTTGTTGTCACCCAAGCAATTCAAGACTATAAATGGTTTGGATAGAAAGATTATTTTAGTTCTTGTTTTAATATTTTTTGAGAAGCAGTAGCAGAATGCAGAGTTGTCCAGAGCTATACCGATAACTACCATGATGTAAATGTAGCTGCATTCGAGACAGTACATCCTGCAGTGGTCTACTAATTCACTACGCTGGAGTTTTGATTCACATGAAGCCCAACCCTCTTCTCTATTCACTAACCTGTTTAAATGTGGACAAGACAGCTGCTCGCTTGGAATAATCCTAGACAGAAGGGAGATCATTTCAGACCAACTTATCTGAACTATACCTACCTCAATGAGAACACTCCTGGACTAGCTTACCAAGAGAAACCGTCAGTTGCTGAAGAAGTAATTATACGTATGCTGTTCTAACTATATGCAGAGAAGCATAGATAAACATATAAACAGTGAGTCTTTTTTTTTAATATTCCTTAAAAAAGATATTTTAACCTATAATGTACAATAAAACAAGTAAATAATCTACTTGAGTAAAACATCTAAAAGAAAGGAGCAATCCACAGATGATTATATATTTTTAAAGAAATTGTTTTTGTAATTCCGTAAAAAAAATGATATTTAAAAAAACATAACTTAAAATGCAAGTAATACTTTTGCTTGAATCAAAATCTAAAAGCATTATAATTAATTAACATTATCTGCTAAAAGCTGATTTTAAAATCAATTTTTTTATAATATACCTTTGGCTAATGTAACTTTAATCAAGGTTAAGCATGTTGATATTGTTCTTTTTTTTTAAAAAAAAAAAGAGAGAGAAAAAAGGTAAATTATTAGGAAAGAAATAACAGGACTCGTTTTTTAATATATACCTTATATTTTGATATAAAATATATAACTTGGTAGAACTAGTTTAAAATTTTTCTATCTTCCAGATGATTTGATTATGAGGGTTGGCATTGTGTATACTTGACATTTATGTCCAAATTAATTGAACAATGAGATTATATAATTCTTTTTTTCTCTTTCTTTTATCTATCAGTTTTGATCTGGCTCCAAACACTAAGTTAGGTAAAATGTGCTTAACCTGAAAGTGAAAACCAACAGTCGATTACATCACGTTTAGTAAGATAACTAAAAACAAATAATTATTATTTGATTTTCTCTTTAAATAATCCTAGAGATTATTTTGGTTTAATTAAAGCTTTATTTAATTTCTTTTGAATTAATTTATAAAGTATGATAAGATAAACACATTTTTTTTTTCATTTTCATTTTTAACAGATATGTAAATGAGAAGAAATTTAATTGTCTAAGACAATGTTCTTCAACCCTTGGTCCGCGGCCCGGTGCCAGGCTGCGGAACTTTTATGCAGGTCCGCGTGCTAGACGGGCAGTAAAAAGATCGAAATAATAAGAGTTTAAACTTTTAATTAATATAGCCAATTTTTATTTATTTTTCCATCTCATTTTTACCCAATTAAAAAAAAAAGTAAACAGAACGAAAACAAAATCTAATCAATCACTCGTAAATTAATTTGTTTTTTTAGTTATCATAGATGTTTATGGAGAGGTGGGGGTAGAATTAAATTTTTTATTACTTTTCTAAAAAAAAATTAAAAAAAGTTTTTTATTATATAAACTCCATATATATATATATAAAACTTTATCTTATATATTTAACATTGTTGTTTTGATCAGTTATAACAATTATGCTTATCTTTAAGAAAATTTATCTATAGACTTCTGCCAGTCTGCGAGATCTTATCCTTATTTTTGCTGGTCCGGAACCTTATCCTTATTTTTACCGGTCCGCAGGTGTGAAAAGGTTGAAGACCACTGGTCTAAGAAATAAAATAGAACTATCACAGAGATTTTTTTTTTTTAAGAACTGCTGTAGTAACAGCAAATGTAAAATAAATTTATTATTATTTTACTGTTAAACATATAACAAAAATAAAAGCTTTTCTTTTTTTAAAAAAGGAGAAAACATAAAGGTAAAGAAAGAAGTTAAGTTAAAACTCTTAAATAATTTTAAGTTGCAATATTATCTGGTATTAATAGCAAAATGTATAGCTAAATCTTAACTAATCTGTTCAAGTCTCCCAACTATGTGTCTAGCTGCTGATAATCTTCCACAAGATCTACAACTGAAACGCACAGGAATTATTGTTGACCATGAGAACAGGAATAACAGTTCTAAAAGGTCAGTCTATTTGAAAATTATTATTGTTTACAGACTATATTTAGCCATTGGATAAAGTTTTATCTCCATAACTTTAACACATATAATAGTGTTGTGCATGTGCAAAATGAAGTACTATATTTAACTTTGCATAAATATTTGCTTTCATGAACTTTAACACATAGTGTTATGAATGTGTGGAATAAGATACTGTCTTCAACCTTGGATAAAGTTTACTTTCATTAACTTTAACACATATGGGAGTGTTTTATATGTGTGGAATGAAATGCGGTATTTAACTTGGATATAACGTTTTACTTCCATGACTTCAACACTTCTAGTAGTGTTATATGTGTGCAGAATGAAATGCTGTTTTACATTTTATGCACCAATGTTTCAATGATGAAGAATTAATTATAATCCCACTTTGAACTTAGATTAGAAATGGCATTGTGAGTTATCTTAGTAAAACTACAATATAGTTGTTGAAAGAAATAACAGCTAATGAGAAACCGTTTTGGCTGTTATAGCTCATGTGGGATAATTATTTGCTAGAGCTATCATTCTTGGCACTAATAAATTAAAGTAATAAATATTTTAATTTTGGAATAACACTTAAAATAAAGCCATGCAATTTCATTAACTTTTGAGATAATCCACCTAAAATGATGCACATCCTACCTCTCAAAATATCTTGGATCTTCAGAAAACTTACATTTAGATCAACTAATTTATAAATATTCCTTATAAAAGGAGATGAAGAAGCATACATTCAACCTTTAAGATTCTATGTTATTATTTATATTTGTCATTAAGTTTATGAAATGTGCTATTAATTGATTGGCTAATAGCCAGTAGATTTAAATAATATGTATTTGAACCTAGTGTAGTAATTTAATGAACATGCATTTTATGTTTGATTTATATTTTATATTCTTCTATAAGTATGTTAATTTACGGTTTATATAATCTTTTGTGTATCAAATAATTACTTGTTCATTTAGATATAGGGATTAAAGAGAATCAATTTAGGGAACTGTGCTTGCATAAAGATATCATGATTAATTCAATGTATCTATAACACATCATCACTTGGCCTAATCCTGTACATCTTTCCAGGTTCTGTGGCTTATTTTCATATTATAATATTAGGTAATATTCTTTCATACCATCTGGCCTATGGTCAGCCATTATCTCAGTTGTTTTCTGTAATAGAGTTTTTTTTTTTACATCTTTTGGGCTTAGTTCATGCTTGTGAAACTGCATGTGCCTTCCAATTTAGCAAATTGATGAGGGTAATTTCTATTTTATTAAGGAAGTGAGAGCTAATAGTATTTTAATGTTATATGGCTTTTTCTGTGCTGGTGGTCTAATCTGGAGAGTAATTATTTGCCATTTCCCCCATATTCTTTATATTATTCTGTGATAGGATTTTGTACACTCTTTTTGTTTCAGCACTGGTGATTAATCTTCTGAATATTCTGCAATTATGCTAGTTGCTCTGATGATGGTTAGAAAACCCACAAGGTACGTATTGGTCATTATTCCTTTGAGCAGATGAGTACATCTACAGGTGTAGCATTGCTCTTTGTTATATAAATATATGTTTGGGCAGAGTCTCCATGCATTATTATGCATACATTGTTTACTTCATCTTAATGTTTGCCTCACATGTTCTGTCATTAGCCATAAAAGAACATTCAAATGAATTATTGTCATAATTTATTATAGGTCAATTATATGAAATTCCAGCTGAGTTTGAGTTCAAATTCCCTCTTTGATTTCGTATCTTATCAGTCAATATTCATAGGATTATTAATAGCAATTTGTCAGTAATATTATAATTTTGAAGTATTGGTGCATTAGTTCTGGTTTTGATGTATTGGATGTACCATTGATTGAGTATTTGAATCTATTCTCATCCCATTGACTGAGTATTTGAATATATTCTCATCCCTGTAAGGGCTTGAATCAATACATTTGTAATAAAATCTCAGATTGTATTATCTGAAACTAGTGCACATATCCATGTACAGAACTAAGTACATGTGATGATATTTTATTTATTTAATGTACATTAACTATGTAGAACAATTACATGAGATGATATTTTATGTTATTTATCATTTATTTAATTTATGAATATTGTTAACCAATTGTTATTTAAATGTTACTTATCTGTGCCATTATTATTTAAATGTTACCTATCTGTTCCATTACTATTTGTCACACATAGAATCAGAAATCCAACATAGTAAATAGATAATAAATATTAGGGCACATATTGTTCCTGATGATATATGCAAAATCTGCGGAAACATTCAGAGAATATTTTAATGCTTTTGTTCTTGGTAATTTGGGTTGTATAAGATATAATAAAATCCTATTTACCTTCTACATCACCCCCACTTTGTTTTGTTAATTCTGGAATATATTCCAGAATCTGTTACCTCTATTGATATTTGCAACATTAATACTTAAATTAATAATAAATTTGCTAATCAGTATAACAATTGAACCTTTTTTTCTAATAGTATAACAGGTATTTTATCTATTCCACTAAGAGTTTCATTGCTATTGATTTGATTTCATATTTAGGTTGATGAAGAAAGAACTTAAAAGTTCATATTGCTTACTTTCCACTATAAAGCATTTACCTTATAGAACATTTCTGTACTTAGAGCATGAGGATATCCGAGCTACAGCCAATTATGGTATAAAGCTGATTAGATGTATTATTATATTATTAAATGGCCCATATTCACCATGTAATAAATAGCAGTTTTATAGATTATGCCAGCTTATTCATGGTCAGCCATCGAGTCTCAAGCAAATAAAATTGTAAATTCTGATTTGGTGATGAAGTTTTAAGATCCACTTGTTAAGGAGAATTATAGTTAATTAAAGATTCATAGAAATTTATATTATATAACTTAATGTATCTTCAAATACGCTGCGATAGTTCCTCGCGGTGTATCCTGGCTCCGATTGAATTATATTGTAACAGCTTTGTATTGTATCATTTAATTTTAGCCTATTACAGTCTGGGATAGGACTTTTTGGTCACAGTTTTAGGCTTCTCATGTGAGCCAATTTGAAGTTGACTAACTGTTCAGTTACAGTTTTTGACACCTTTCAATGTCACTTTCGATTTGCTGAGGAATAATGGGTGTTGGATAACCCATTCCAGTCTGTCATTGGGCTTTAATTTTGATTTCGAATGTGCTTCAGCATGACAAGCTGCTTCAACTTTGGTACCAATAACATAGTCAGAACTCAGGTCATTAAAATTTTTTTTTTAGTTTTTCAAAATTGCATACAAAGTCTTATTGACCATATGAATAATTTTCAAGTGACAGATATTCTGCAACAGTGGTGAAATATCAAATGTTCTTTTCAATGTTGTATTCCACTTAAAATTACTTATATGAAATTCTGGTGACAATAGCAATCATATTCTGGAATATGCTAACAGATTTTATGATTGAATTGTGATAAGCTAATATTATGGAAGGTACATGGATTGTTGTGATCATTGGTGATGATTATAGTTAGGATTTAGATTATTTTAATGTAGATGTTATGATTTAGATTATTTTAATGTAGATGTGATATGTATCATCTGTGATAGATTGTTGGTGATGATGATTTAGAGGTTGGCTGGCTTGAACAGATTTTAATTCATAATTATTATTGAAGTATAGACATCATTACAAAGGTGAGAGCTGTGTAAAGGACATTGAAGTATATTTGCTATTACTAATAAAATATCCAAAATAAGTGATTTTAAAAAGGTTTAAGATCTGAAAGGGACCTTAAAGTTTGCCAATCTTGACTCCCAGCAACAAATTATGTTAATATTTGAACCAGATTTAATCGTATGTCTCAGTTTCAGAAAGAGGTGTCTGGAAAGTTAGATGAGCACTCTATGAAATTTGAGTAGCAGTCTCAGAAAGTGATGTCTAAAAAGTTAGAAGAGCAGTCTCAGAAAAAGATATTTGGAAAGTTAGATGTGGACTCTATGAAATTTGAGGAGCAGTCTCAGAAAGAGATGTCTAAAAAGTTAAACAATTTTGAAAAATAAAGTTACCGGTTTAGAGGTTGAGGTACAGGAGTTTGTGCAAGAGAAAATAGAAGCTGCTAGGGTGAGAACAGTGGAAGAATTTAACCAGAAATTTCAATCATTGGAAAACAATTGTAAAGCAGCCAAAAGTGAATCAGGTGTTTAGCTAGAGGGAATTAAGGGTAGCTTCCTAGATTATAAGAAGCATTGAGAAGTTCAGCTAGAAAAAATTGGAAATAATTTCATAATCCGTGAAGATAGACAGTAGGCCGAAGAAGCTTGAGGCAGGGATAGTAGACTTAAGGAGTCATTTGACATAAATAATAGGCAAATTAGTGAAATGAGCCATAAGGCCCAGGAAGAGGAGCCCTAGTCAGACCAGTTCATTAGTAAAATTAAGGCTGAGATAGAAGTTAGGCTTCAAGATGTTAATGAGAATCACTTAACTTTTGAAAAAACTATGTTTAAGTACATGAGTGAATTCACTGAAGAAATCAAAGCAGAATTGGGAAAGGTTAAGAAATTAGTGGGTGAAACTGTAAATAAATCTAAGGTTGAAGTAAGGTAGTTGAGAAGGGTTACTGCAAAATTTAGTGGTAATATAGAAAAAGTACAGAAAGAGGTGAAAGAAGTGATGAATAAGTGCTAAGAGTGTCCATGTGAATTAAATGATTTTAAGGAAGAACAGAAAAAGTTGATGGAGAATGTAGTGGAGCAAATGCATTTAGAAGCTAGGATGGAAAATATGCAGCTCAAAATGCTGGAAATTAAGAAGACTCAAGAGAGAAATTGTAAATATGTTGATCAGATATTATGAGGATAAAGTAGAGACCCCCTGTAAAAAAGTAGTTGATGCAGGTTTACCAGTGCAGATGCTTGTAATTAGTGCAGGTGATAATTTTACCAATGCCAATTGAGGCCAGGTATTCCCTAAGTCATTAGGAAATGATCCTATAATCCACAATATGAAGAGTACAGATGCTTTCATGGGTGGATCTATAGCTCTTAGGTTTTTGAAAATTAAGCCATTTAAGGGGGGAATATTTAGAAAAGAATTTCTACAAAATTTGGAAGAGTTCACCTTGTGCTCCTTTTCAGAGAGAAACTTGATATTTCTAGCAACTACCTTTATGCAGCCATGAAAGATTGGTGGCAGTCTCTGTTTGATTGCTCTCAAACATATGGAGACTTTAAAGCATTTGATATTGCCTAGTTTCTGGGGTGATCAATATAATATACCTATCATATCACCCAGGCAAAGTATAATGCCAATAAAGGTAGTTATACACAATTTTTCCATGGACAGGTGGTCAAGCTTATAACTTTGACTGTTTTTCTGTTGTCTGAGCCAGACGTCGGGATCCTGAGGCATAATTTACTTTAACAGATTGAGCAGGTCTTAATTGCTGCTGACAAATACACAATTGATGACGTATCTGAGATCCCAGATGCTCTGGAGACAAGTAAATATACAGAAACTAGATACAAAAGTGGAAAGGATGCTAGAAGTTTTCGTAAATTATTCAGTTGCAAACATTAATGTTACTTCCATAAGAGGCCCTTATCATGATAGGGGATACCAGAGTAGGAGTTATAGTCGTAAATAACCAACTCCTTATTCTAAGGTCGATAATCACCCTGGTCTAACTAATAAGAAGGAAGACAGTGATCATCCTTCTGCTATTGGGATTTGATCCTCCCCACACAAAAAGTATTAAGACAAATTAATGTCATATATATATATATATATCATTTTGATGTGGTATCATATTCAGGTTAATGAATAAACAAACAGAATAGAGAAATATTATTAGTAGATTGTGGATATGATTAAGAAGGACAGCAAGTTAGGATGTAAGTTTTTATAAAGCTTGAAAAAATAATTTTCAGAAGATAAATTTTTTCTGTAGGGGGGGGGTATAAACTGTAACCTTATATTTTAGTATATATATTTTGCTTGGTAGAACTAGTTTAAAATTTCTCTATAGCTAGCACTGTATACTTGACACTTATGTCCAAATTAATTGAATGATGAGATTATATAATTCCATTTTTGCCATTTTTTTTGCCTTATTATATAATTTTTTTCTTTCATCTATTAGTTTTGCTCTGTCTCCAAATACTGTTAGGTAAACTGTGCTTAACCTGAAAGTGAAAACTAACAGTCTATTGCATTAAGTTTAGTAAGATAAATAAAAACAAATAATTATTATTTGTTTTTTGGTTTAATTAAAGATTTATTTAATTTCTTTTGAATTAATTTATAAAGTGTGATAAGATAAACACATTTTTTTTTTCATTTTTAACAGATATTATGTAAATGAGAAGAAATTTAATTGTCTAAGAAACAAAATAGAACTGCCAGAGAGATTTTTTTTTTTTGAAGAACTGCTGTAGTAACAGCAAGTGTAAAATAAATTTTTTATTATTTTACTGAAAGCTCTTTTTAAAAAAAGGAGAAAAGGTAAAGAAGGAAGTTAAGTTAAAACTTCTCTTAAATAAGTTAAGTTGCAATATTATCTGGTATTAATAGCAAAATGTATAGCTAAATCTTAACTAATTTATTTAAGTCTCCCAACCATGAGTCTAGCTCCTGAAAATCTTCCAGATTTACAACTGAAATACACAGGAATTATTGTTGACTGTGACAACAGGAATAACAGCTCTAAAAGGTCAGTCTATTTGAAAATTCTTATTGTTTACAATTAACGCATATATTAATGTTATGCATGTGCAAAATGAAGTACTATATTTAACTTTGCATAAATATTTGCTTTCATGAACTTTAACAGTGTTATGAATGTGTGGAATAAGATATTGTCTTCAACCTTGGTTAAAGTTTACTTTCATTAACTTTAACACATATGGGGGTCTTATATATGTGTGGAATGAAATGCTATATTTAACTTGGATATAATGTTTTATTTTCACAACTTTAACACCTCTAATAGTGTTATATGTGTGCAGAATGAAATGCTGTTTTAACATTTTGTGTGCCAGTGCTTCAACAATGAAGAATTAAGTATAATCCCATTTTGAACTTAGATTAGAAACAACGTTGTGAATTATCTTATTAAAACTGCAATATAGTTGTTGTAAGAAATATCAGTTAAGCAGAAACCATTTTGGCTATTATAGCTCATGTGGGATAATTATTTGCTTGAACTATCATTCTTTGTCCTCAGTACTAAAATTTTGGAATAATGCTTAAAATAAAGCCATGCAATTTCATTAACTTTTGAGGATAATCTGAATAAAATGATACATATCCTACCTCTCAAAATAACTTCGATCTTCAGAGAACCTATGTGTAAATTAATATATTTAATTTATATAGTTTTAGAAATGTGCTATTAATTGATTGGTTAATAGACAATAGATTTAAATAATACGTATTTGAACCTAGTGTAGTAATTTAATGAACATGCATTTTATGTTTGATTTATATTTTATATTCTCTTATAAGTATGTTAAATTTACGGTATGTATAGTCTTTTGTGTATCAAATAATTACTTGTTCACTTGGATATAGGGATTAAAGAGAGTCAATTTAACGAGCAGAGTTTGCGTAAAGATTTCATTATTAATTCCAATGTTAACTATAATGCATTGTCACCACATGACCTAATCCTGTATGTCTTTCCAGGGTTCAGGTAATATTCTTTCATACACCTGGCCATCTCAATTGTTTCCTGTAATCGTTTTCTTATCTCTTTTGGGCTTAGTTCACATTTATAAAACTGCTGTGGCTCCAATTTAACCGATTGAATGGAGTAATTTATTTCTATTTTATTAAGAAAGTGAATGTTAATATTATTTTAATGTTATATGGTTTTTTCTGTGCTGGTGGTCTAATCCACAGAATAATTGTTTGCCATTTTCCCCTTATTCTTTATATTATTCTATGCTGGTGGTTAATCCACAGAATAATCATTACCATTATTTTGTATGATTAATCTGCTGAACATTCTGCAATTATGCTAGTTGCTTTGATGTTAGTTAGTACTTATTGTTCATTATTCCTTTGAGAGGATGAGTACATCCACAGGTATAGCATTGCTCTTTGTTATATAAATGTGTTTGAGCAGAGTCTCAGATACATTATCATGCATACATTGTTTCCCTTAATGTTTGCCTTGCATGTTCTATCATCAGCTATAAAAGGGCATTCAAGTGAATTATTGTCATAATTTATTATAGGTCAATTATATGATATCCCAGCTGAGTTGGAATTCAACTTCCCTCTTTGTATTTTATATCATAATCAATTGTCATAGGTTTATTAATAGCAATTCTCAGTATTATTATAGAGGTGCATTAGTTCTGGTTTTGACATATTGGAGGTGCTATTGACTGGGTATTGGAATCTATTCTTGTCTCTATAAGAGCTTAAATCAATATATTTGTAATAAAATCTTAGATTGTATTATGTGAAAGTAGTGCAGTTATCCATGTACAGAACTAAGTACATGTGATAATATATAAAAATATTTTATTATTTAATTAATGTACATTATTCATGTAGAACAATTACATGTGATGATATTTTATGTTATTTATTGTTTATTTAATTTATGAATATTGTTAACCAATTACTATTTAAATGTTTATTAACTCATAAATAAATGTCAATTTATAATTTAACCTATCTGCTATTGCTATTTGTCACATAGAATCAGAAATCCAAAGTAGTAAATAGATAATAAATATTAGAGCACATATTGTCTCTGATGGTGTATGCAAAATTGACTGAAACATTCAGAGAATATTTTAATGCTTTTGTTCTTGGATAATTCGTGATGTATATGATATAATAAAATCCCATTTACCTTCTACATCGTCTCTGCTTTGCTTTGTTAATTCTGGAAATCTGTTATTTCTATTGATATTTGCGACCTTAATACTTAATAATAAATTTGCTAGCTCATATAACAATTGAACCTATTTTCTAATACTTTAACAGGTATTTTATCTATTCCACTAGAAGTTTCATTGCTATTGATTTGATTTTTAGCTGCGTGAAGAAAGAACTTTTTAAATTAAGATAGACCACTTTGTATTCATTGTGTATTGTGTGCTTATAGTTCAGTGCGTGAATTCTTTATCTACCTCAGAATTGCAGGTCATTGTTTATTCTGTTAGTTGTCAGTTGCCTGCCAAATATCTAAAAAAAATTGACAAGCACACAGCTTGGAGTATGAACTTTGTGTCAATTATACATGTATATTATGTAAAATATTGTTAGGTTAGTGTTTCATTTCTCTTTTTACCATGATAGAGGAATGTGATATGGTTATGTGGCTTATGGTATACAACATGTGTGTGTATATATATATATTGTAACCGGACCCCTGTACAACCTCTTTACCTGTTGCAACTATTTCCTGATGAGCATATTGTAGGAAGGAACCATCGACTGGCTTTTCCCAATACAGACATCACACTTCCTACAACAATATTTTCTGCTCATCAGAGGATGTAGCACCATAGAGACTGGAAACACCTAGAAATTTGTTTGGTTTCTCCAAATGGTGCAACTAGAGTTCCATCTCACTACAATCTGACTTACCTAGATCTAGTTACACTGGACATAGCTCAGGAGGCATGAGATTCTCATGAACAAGTGCAACGAATGACAAGTGATGATGCAACATGAATAACTGGATTGGTTTTATATAACAACAAATTTATTTCATAACATTTGTTAAGATTATTAGTTCTCATTAGTTATTTTGGACAATAAGCCCATAAAGTTTATCATTAGTTCATTTTTGATATAATTCATCTTTAGGATCCATTTTCTGGTATGCGCATATGGTCCTAGGTCAGTTTGATTTACATTTATTCATTATTTTCATAATCATCGATGATTGGTGTAATAAGTCCAACTATAAGTTCTGTATAAAATATTTATCCTTGATTGTGGTATCTGGATGTAAATCTGTCATTCATCTGGGATCCAGGTATGTGGATATACATTAAAGTCATTCATATTTGATCCAGGTATGTGGATATAAATTCAAGTCATTCATATTTGATCCAGGTATGTGGATATAAATTCAAGTCATTCATCTTTGATCCAGGTGTCTGGGTTTAAATTCAAGTTATTCACTTATATTAAAATATTCTCTAATTCAGATTTGTAGATTTAAATCATTTATTTACTTAATTCATTTTTAATCCAAGTGTATGGATATAGGTTCATGTCATTCATTTATATTAAAAGATTAATCCTCTAATTTAGATTTGTAGATTTAAATCATTCATTTACTAAATTCATCTTTAATCCAAGCCTATGGATGTAGGTTCATGTCATTCATGTATATTAAAAGATTAATTCTCGAATTCATGTTTGTAGATTTGAGTTAAATCATTTGTTTAATTCATCTTTGATACAGGTGTCTGGATTTAAATTCACATCATTCCTTATATTAAAATATTAATTTTCTAATTCAGGTTTGCAGATTCGAGTTATTCATTTGTTTAATTCATCTTTGATACAAGTGACTGGGTTTAAATTCAAGTCATTCCTTATATTAAAATATTAATTCTCTAATTCAGATTTGTAGATTTAAATTATTTATTTACTTAATTAATCTTTAATCCAAGTGTATGGATGTAGGTTCATGTCATTCATTTATTCAGATTTATAGATTTGAGTTATTGATTTAATTCATTTTTGATACAGGTGTCTGGGTTTAAATTCACATCATTCCTTATATTAAAATATTCTCTAATTCAGATTTGTAGATTTAAATCATTTATTTACTTAATTAATCTTTAATCCAAGTGTATGGATGTAGGTTCATGTCATTCATTTATTCAGATTTTAAGATTTGAGTTATTGATTTAATTCATTTTTGATACAGGTGTCTGGGTTTAAATTCACATCATTCCTTATATTAAAATATTAATTCTCTAATTCAGATTTGTAGATTTAAATTATTTATTTACTTAATTCATCTTTAATCTAGGCATATGGAAGTAGGTTCAAATACATTCATTTATATTAAAAAATTAATTCTCTAATTCAGATTAGAGTTATTAATTTAATTCATCTTTGATACAGGTGTATATTTGAAGTAGAAGCACATTCATTCAATTTAATTTTTACATAGAAACATTATTAATCTGTGTATTATAAAGGCATATCTAATCCCTGTTCATATTTGACGTAGAAACATATTCAATTTAATTTTTCTATCCAAGCATTACAAATCCTGTATTCACGTATATATAAATACATCTTTGATTTATCTCGCATATTATTATATTTTTCATTTATTTTTAAATCAATATTCTTAAGTTCTTAAATCAGTATAATTCTTCTTCTTTAAAAACATTATTTTCTTAGGTTTTATTTGATAAATCAATCATTTGAATAATTGTATTTTATTTTATTTCAACAAATACGTTTTTAAAATATACTCAATTATAAATGTATCTAAATTTTCCTTACCTTGATATTTAAATCTTCACATCAAAAAGTAGTTGATTTGGGCGAATGGTACACTGAATTACTGGTGCTGTTAATTGGGCATGTTTTCTGATTTTCCTGGGCTTTTCACATTTGGCGAGAGAAAGAACTGATTTCACTCACTCATACTGGAGTTTTCCAAATTAATAATGTGCCTTTCCATTATTCAATAACTAAAAAAGTTTTCTTCTCTTGATGATAACTGTGTTTCCCAACTTGGTTATTTTAGAATTCCAAAAAGTAACAAATTGCATAGCAATGACTACAATTTTCAACAGGTCTCCATCTTAATAACTAATTGTACTGTAACTTATCTAACTGTAACTGCCTTATCTAATCAAACTGCTCCTTTTATGTCTTCTGCTTATGTTTTTTCATCTACTAACGTTTTTTTTTTAAAAAAAACAACTGATTAAAAGCCCCAGGCAAGAAGGTGACACTATCTTTAAGTGTTTTTACATTTAAATCTGAAAACATAACTCTAAAATAAATTGTATCTGCTTTATTTTAAATTGAAGATCCTTTTTTTATTATTTGTTTTTATAATGCAGTTGGGAAAAGTGACTTTAATTCAGTCACTTGCTTCTTTATTTAAATTTTTATTTACTGAATCATGTCAGTTTTATTTTTAATTTAAACTGCTTTATCTGGGGAGGGAAAGAAATCTTGAAAATATATATGTGAAACAATATGTTTCAATATATATATATATATAAAAGTTGGAAGGAAAAGAAATAAACACAAAAAAATTGTAGATATTTTATATATTATACTGGAATAGCAGTTAAGGATTAAATAATTTTGAATTAAAAAAATATTATAAATTAAATATTTAAAAAGGTCTAATTAATATTTTATGAGTTCTGATTTTGAAGTATATTTTTGTTACAATAGATATACTGGTAATTATAAAATCTCACTATCTATTTTGATTAGATTAAATTTTTTTAAATTAAAGCTTGTATAAGACTTTGATCCTACAAAGTTGTTTTTGAAAGGATTAATGTAAATTGAAGTCATTAATTTTTTTTCCAATCAAGATAAATAAAATTTACTTTTAATTAGTGTTTTTTAATTCCACCCCGACTACAAAAAGGTTGGAAAAAAGATTGCAAGAATTTGAGTTTTACAGATTATGACAGCATGATAACTGTGAAGATATAACTGAAGCAAGACAGTGCAAATCAGCCACTGCTATAGTTTGGATTCACATAGAAGCAAAACCAGCTTTTATAAGGTTCATAGCTTCTCTATGTGCGCATTAAATGGCAGAGACTGAAGGGAGCTCACTGCAGGCCAAGTTACTGAATCATACCTTTCCCAAAAATGACAATAATCTAGTCTGCTGTTTTAAAAGGGATAGAGTTCAGCTTGCTGAAGAATTAGTTTATATGTATAGTTTTATTTATATGCAGAGAAGCACAAATAAAGTTACTGCATCATAATATAAAGTGCAGGTGGTGAGTAGAGAAGTATTCTATATTTTGAGAACTATTATTTTAAATAATTTATTAAAAATGAGTTAAAATCTCTAGATTAAAAGTAAAACAAGTAAATAATTTTTGCTTGAATTAAAAATCTAAAAACAAAGAATTGATTTGTCGATTTTATTTTGAAAAAAGAGTAAACTCCAAAAATGTTTCTAGATTAGGAATCAAAAGAAAAAAACTTGCTGGAATATTTTTAAAGACATTTACAATTAATTAGGAGTAACCTGAAAAAAAAAAAAAAACTTTGATGAAGGTCTGTCAAAAGAGGACATTTTTAAAAGAAATTTTTACTTACCATAAAAAAAAAAAGAGACTAATTAATAGCTTTAATTTATACTTTTTTTATATTTATACATGTGTGCATTTATGTGTTATTAAAAAGGCATTAAATTTTGGTCTGTGACAATTGGAACATGTTAATTTTTAAATTATTATACAGCACATCTGAGTGATTATATATACACCTGGGTCTCGTTTTACGCGATAGATAGGTTCCTCAGAAAACATACGCAAACGAAATCGTGCAAAAATAGACGCAACTTAACTTAAAAAAGGGGGGATACGGACTGTGATTTTTCAAAACTCGCATAAAAGCAAAGCACCAACGTAAAATTTACTTTAAAATTCGTGCAAAAAAAAAAAATAAAATAAGGAAATAAAATATGACTAATAAAAAATTTCAAATTTGAAAAAAATTGATACAAGACAAACTTTTTTTAACTATGATTTTAATTTTATTCAAAACAATATATTTTTTATGCATAATTTACAATAATTTATATTTTTTTATACACGTTTTAATTATTATCGCTATTTGCCGGTAAACAGGTTCGTTTCCAAACTGATAAAAAAATCAGATTCTTCACAAGATGAAATACAACTAGCACCAACGTCACTCTCATGTTGTGTTAATTAATGGTTTTCTGGTGACAACATAATTAATCTAACAACTAAAAATTAAATTCTTATTTTTGTCTTTAATTTTCAATTTTAATTGTGCCCACTGCTATTACTCATCTTTTAAAAATAAACTTGCGGACACTAAATGATTAATAATTGATTAAACATTCTTTTTTAAAAAGCAAAAACAGAATGTGATTTAAAATGCAAAATTAACATGCACAATGTTTGAACAAATTTACATTATAATCTTGTAAAATTTAATGTGGGTATACATAAAATGTGGAAATCATGATTTTAATTTCGTTATTGCATAAAATCTTACTATTATAAAGCACTGAAACTATTGAAATTACTAAGTTGAAAGTCGAATTTCAATAATGTGCTATTACTTTCAATATAACGTGAGTGCGCGAAATTTATTATTTAAAGTAATAGCGCAATATCGGAGTTAGACTTCCGGTGAAACACGAATCGCGTAACTTCAAAATTGTGTTAAATAAGTCCGCGTAAAAAGAGACCCAGGTGTATATGCATTTTATATTTTTTGACATTGAATTAATTGTGTATTGAGAAAATAATATGGTTGATTAGGTTTATTATTTTTTTAATATATAAATGCCAGGGTTTCTACACATTTCCATGCACACCCATACATTGATTATATATTATAAAAGTAATTTTTATACAGGCATGACTGTGTTTTGATATATACATTTTATGCAAACCTATTGGGACTATTTGTAAATTATAATATGATAGTGGATTTCTTTGTGGTATTAATCAAAATCATAAAGCTTAATTCATATGTATAGCCATATTCAGATCTTAATTTTATTGTAATAGTTATTAATAAAATTTATATTTGATTGCTTAAGTTAATCCAGAAAATTTTATTAATCATAGAATAGATTTAAAATTTTATATGTTTGTATTGTATTTCTTGATCACAATAACAATTTTAGAGCTGCTATTAATTGTCTCTTATTTAAAAGGGATTTATATTTAGTGTTATGGACATCCAATTGATGATGATCCTGGTTCATGCACAGGGAATATCCTTTAAAGTCCATGCACCACATTTCATTTTAATTATTTTATAAATTAAGTTTGTAGTTGGCCAGTCCATTAAAGGTACTAAGTGGCCAGAGCATTGATGATCAGCATGTCTTAGTATCCCAGCATTATTTTTTTGTTATATTCTTATGGATTAGCACTTAAGTTTGTGCATATATATTATTGTTTATATCATCTGCCCTAAGTTGGCAATGGCCAAATAATTAGCCTGGTCTATAATAGGACCATTTCAGATCCAGTCACAAGATTGATTTTATTGTTGATCATTTATGATGACGAATGATTATTGCTTTTTTGTATTGCTGGAGAACTAATAGTAAGTTAATTTTGTGCGATCTCTCATTAATTCATTTGTATTTAATTTTATATTTAAATTTTGTAGTAACTGGGGTTGATGATGATTTTTCATCACCCCAAGTTCACCCATGTTTCTCTGTACCATTACAATATATATATTGTAGCATTCAGAGTAATAAGTGGTTTATTGTGTTTTTCCCATCAAAAAGAATGGGTTTAATATAAAATAATATTAACTACCCAAACTTGCAAGTTTTAAAAGTACTGTTGCATATCTGGACGTTTTATTTTTCACATATGCTTAGCATTGTATATCTGTTTTTATGAAGTGCATTGCTTTCATTTTGTCCATTTTCTTAATTTGATGTTTTCTTCCTTCAGGCTTTTTGGAATCTAAGAAGTGATGCTTCAAATGTTTTGCTCCATTGACTGAAATAGTTATTATTTTGACTTGTATATTAACATTAGAATAATTAATAAATTAAACACTAATTGTTTAAAATATGATTTATCTATAAACTTGGGCAAAACCCCTTGATTGATTGCCTTTTATTCATTGTTGTTGGTAATATTAATTTTTTAAAAATCTTCACGAGAAGAAAAACGTATCTTTACTATTTCTTTATCACATTTATTTCTCCATGATGAATTACATATGGCTTGAGAGAAAACATCTATAATATTAAGAGTAAATAAATGCCAAATTCAGAAAGAATTTATATTAAAAAAAATGAAAACGATTTTTTAAAATATATTTTATCTCTTGTCCCTTATAACTTAGCTATAAATGCTGTCACTTTCTGAAAAAGTCTTAAGAAGATATTGCTATATGCCCCTATCATATAAATCTGATATCTAGTCCTTATAGATTTTATATAATATTTAAAATAACAATATATCTATTTTTTTCTATTACAATTAAGAGTTTAGTTATTATGATTCTGTTTTTAATAAGTAAAAAAAGTTTATTAACTTATTAAACTTTGGCCTTTGGTTCAACATTGAAATGACAGCAAAGACAGATAATTACATTCTTATTTCAAAGCCAGCATGTTTATTTTGATCTCAGAATAATATTGCTAACATTCTTTTTCGATATATTTATGCCCATTTTGATATTCACTAAAATTTAAAGAAAAGCTTTTAATAATTTTTAGGACAAATACATTATTAAATTTCCATTTTTGTACATATATATATATTTTAGAAATGTAAATAAAAACTGTTCCAGCAAATATGCATGTGTTTACCATTTATTCTAAAAGCTTACACATAGCATTGTATATGTTAGTTAATACAAATTTATATTTAAATTTTAAAATATCAGAATTAAAACTTTTTTTAAGAGGTACACTTAGAAAAGTACTGAAATCATTTACATTAAGAGTTGCATGTTAACTAAATCTATACCAAGAAAATAGTATAAAGCAAAGATATGTTATATATTTTGTAAATATGCATTTGTATATTTGTTTAATTACTAAATATGATAAGCATATTTATATGAGTTTTGTGTTTATCATAAATCTAGTATAAACACAACAGTTGGCAGTTATGACAGGATATTGACAGCTAACATTAGCATGTCAATAAAATTTTTCAAAAATTAAACATGAATGGACATTTGTTAATTATTAAAGAGTCAACTTTTTTTTTCTCATGGCAGAGAGAAGTAAAATGGCTAAAATTG
This sequence comes from Epiperipatus broadwayi, assembly GCA_028023455.1. Taxonomy (NCBI): domain Eukaryota; kingdom Metazoa; phylum Onychophora; class Udeonychophora; order Euonychophora; family Peripatidae; genus Epiperipatus; species Epiperipatus broadwayi. The sequence goes on along the minus strand of JAQFVV010006308.1, from coordinate 271,204 downwards.
GCTTATTAGAAATTTGATCCAGCCTCTCCTGAAAATTGCCCATGCTATAGGGATTGAGTGCTTCAATTAAAAAGCCTGAATTAAAATTAAACACAATTGTGTCTACATTTGGAACACAGGCCTACAAAAAGATTATAAACATAGGCAGCTCCCATAGTACCAGCTGATCTTGATAAAGCATTATTTCTGTCAATTTTTTTTGCCCAAAACCATTAATGATAATTCAGAGAAATCACTTGAGAGATTGTTCCATTTTTGGAATGAAAGATCATAATCTATGGGGCAAGTTCTTAATGGACTCTAATATTACATTTGATTTAGCTGTTTCTCGGGTGACTCTAGCTGAGTATTCAGAAGTCAGACTACTCCATTAAATAGTAGTCCTAGCATTAACCCTGGATTGGAAAGTCAGATCATTTAAAGATTTTCACAATCAGAACAACCTTATGAGATCTATTATGGACAAATACTGATAATATTGTCAATGTTTGCTATAGTTGTGACAAAACAAAGCGCACACCAAATGTCCACACCAGTATAGTGTGTAGAAAAACAAGATGCTCAAAAGAGAATGGAAGAGTCCATTCCAAAAAAACTGGAAAAATTCAAATATCAATGCCTGTATTAGTAATGTGAAAGACATTGAGTTGGAAGTATATTAATAATTTTTATTAGTTATTCATTACATTAGAGATTATCCATTTAGTGAACATTTTTGTAGTGTAATTTTCATTACACCACTCTCATGCAAGATAGGTACTAGTTTCTATGTTTTTAACACCTTGTGGTGGGATGTAATCATAAACATCTTGTGTGTGGTGTAGTAAAAATTACACTACAGAAATATGCATTGATTTGGCTTTCACAAGTAGAAATATTATTAATAAGACACCAATAATAATGGAACTGGATATCAGGTCTGCAGTATCCATTGTGTGAAAAAGACATGGACTATCATTAATAAGAAAAGTACATTTTTTCTGCAATCTAGCATCAAGGCAATCTAACATCACTCTTGGGTCAGTTAGAGTTTACTAAGTCTAATAAACAATTTATTTGGCTTTTGTTGTATGTGCTTGAAAGCATAGGAATTTATTAGGCCATGACTAATTCATTCACTTTGGCTTTGCAGTGACTAAAGTGAACCAGTTTACAAATAAAATTAAATCAAGAAGTGTCTACCCAGAAGTGTTTGATGATCAACTAGGTATGAAGTCTAAGACAGTCCATGAAAAGAGAAATGTTAAAATGTGAATAAGTGCTCAAGTCTTATGTGATGTATTCAAAGAAATCAGCAAATGGGTTCCAGCAGTTATAAAGTAAAATGATTAAAAACTGATTGTTCAAGGAACAGATGGCCAGAACCACCATAGGCATAGAAAACAACTAAGTTTAAGTATACATCATCAGTCACCAATGAAGAGTAATCATTCAACAGTGAATGGTCATTAGTCAACAGTGAAGAGTCACCAACTAGCAGTGATGAGTCTACAATGTTCAAAGTCAACAGATCTCAAATAAAGACCATAGATCTTCTCATGAAGCCACAAAGTGACAAAAATGCTGAAACACCTGAATTACTACATTCTCCAGGGCTAATTTTATCCAGGAAATGGAATGTTACATCTCAACTTACCCTAAATTAATGGACTGGTCCCAATTTCATCTTATCTTGATTGGATTGAGCATTCATCATCATGGAACAATAGATATATGAATAGATAACATTCAATAGTAGTAATAGGCCAATGAATGATGCTGCTCAGCGAATTAAATTATTTTCATTATGGAAAAGATTTGGCTGTAAATAGACCAGTTGGAGATAAGGGAAAACAACAAATCGTCAAACCTGAATGGTAGCAAACAAGTTGTTCATGATATGGTTAAAGGAATGAAGCAAGTTCACATTTGACCTGAAATCTAAATCAGACACAAAGCAAGCTATCATAGTAGAGCCGCACTTGTCAACCATAGCTTTTCACGAGGCAAGTTGTCACGATACATCTGAAAGTGATAGGTAAAATTAGAAGGTACCTAAAATTCCTTACATTGAATTGCACAGCAACTAAATGCTCTGCCAAGCCATCATATCAGACAAAGGTATGCTATACATATATATTGGAAATACACAGTTGTCTATTTAATTAACAAACATAACTTATTTATATTAATTTGTGTTTATCACATATCACACATTAAACACAATACAACCATAATTCAAGATTTTTATTATTCCAAAATAATGTGTATAGAGTAATTTGGTGGCAACTTCTGGAGCTCAATTTCCTCAGATAAATTTGCTCTTATTTCTCATAGTTGAATTTAATATTTGAGCAATAATCCATTAGTTATATTCTAATCAACATTATTTCTGTTTCAAACAGAAAGCCTTCACTATAAATTCCATTATAAAAATTCTTCTTTCACTTTTTATTAAAAAATTCATTTGATTGCTTCTTTATGTTATTTAGGAACACAAATATTTATGTGCAAAAATGCTGACCACTATAATTTTCAATTCCTCCCTCTTTATCATCACTATTATTTTAATATATTTTCTCAGCCTATGGAAAATAAAGCATCATTATATTACCAGAAACTGTGATAATTATGGTCCTAATTTTTCCAACTTTTTCAAAAAATGTAATATTGGAATACAAGTATAGTGTATATACTTAACCTAGATATAATTAAAGGGAATTTGAAGCCGGACTTTCAACATAACATTGGCATCAAGGACTTTAAGTATTCCATCATTAGATTTTCAGTGATATGGATGGCTGAAAAGAATTGAAGAATATCCCATTAAAGTGTGTAGATTTGCTATCTTAATGTAAACCGAGTACTGATTGTGTGGTAGATGATGATCAGGATTAACTGATGAGTATTAGTTCATCATGAAATATGTAAATTGGATTTATCTTTTTCACAGAGAGTGGATTATTGTAGGGAACTTGAAAGTCTGAGTTCAAATCCCTTTTAAAAAATGTAATGGTAAATGAAGACTTCATTGCATTATATCCCAAACAATTTCGTTAGTCGGCAATCACCGCTTTTTAATTACCAGTGCATTGGTAAACTAAATTATAATACAAGTAAACATTATTTGACACTGACAGCCCAACTTGAATATAAAACAACTAATTGAAAAAAATCTAAACTTGCTTTTTGAAGTCCTAAACGCTATTTCAGATTTGAGGATGAGCGTGTATTGCAAACTAGACTATTATTGATTTCTTACGAGATCTTCGGCTAAATTTAATATTTGTTTTAAGTAGATTATTAATAATTTTTTCTGCCCAGTTCTATCTTCACTATTACTAAATTGTCAGGTTTTTGAGATGCAGATTAAAAAAAAAAAAAAAGAATGCCAGGTCATACAACGAAAGGATATTGAAGAAATTTGGTAAAAATATTATAATTGTAAAAAAAATGAAGGAAAACTGCACAAGGTAAAACAAAACGTGACATATAAGATTAGAATTTTGAACCATTTGTGGTAAAGTGGCGCACAAAATGTGGAAACTGCACGAGGCCAATTAACTGATGTTTAAAAAAAATAATTTTGAAAATATGCCAAATCTATAATTTTCTTTAAAACCTGAAAACTGATAATAATAACTTGTAAAGAAAAAAAATTCAGAATATAAATATTGTATTAAGTAAACCAGTAGATTTATTCTACTTTTTGCATAGCAGACATCGTACAGAGTTAGATACGAAAAATTCTATATTAAATACATAACGCGCTTATATTTTTTTCTGCGTTATTATGCAAATAATACTCAAAAACAACTACATTAAAAAATTATAAAAAATGACAATATAAATTAGATTTTTAAACCTAATAATATATAATTTTTTTAAATTCATGAATATCGTCTGTGCATTATTATTTTTGAAGGCACTATATATATATAATTGAAAAGATGAAAATATATGCAGTGACGTCAGAATAATGTCGCTGAGAAAAAAAATGTTTCTTCTTCGTTTGCCAGCTGACACTCAGCTTTGCTTATTTGAGTTTACACGCTTAGTTTTCAAGATATTATACCAGCAGTAACCTATTAATTTATAAGAGTTTATGAAGTATAAACAAAAGTTTTTTTTTTTATAATGTGCAGGTTTAAGTCCAAAAGTGATGGCACTATCATACACCACACAATGCAACCTGTCGTATATTACGATAGCAATGGTTACTCGGCGTTATGATTGTAAGCCTATAATAACGTTTGATTTGTCTGCTTATGCAGCATCTTCAAGTTTGATCATGTAGATTGATTATTGTTTCCGTGGTATTAGTTGCTAAATTCTTTTCTTGCTTTTGTTTGATAATGAGGAGACGGAAAATTGATAGCGTTGTGATCAACTTGATTTTGCTTACCGTTTTACTTTATGAATGTAGATTGACATGTAGCATGGAAGTATCATGTTCAAATAAAAGAATGATCTTAACAAATCAAACAGGAATTATAAGTGATGGTTCGGGAGATTATCCAATGAATTCACACTGTGAATGGTTAATAAAAGGTAATAATACAATTTTTATATTATTTGTTTGTTTTGCAAACCTAAACAAAAACATTCTCATCTTATAAACACTCAATGTATTCCATCTATAATATAACGATTTCTACTGTTAAAATTTACTGTAAATAAATAAAAAAAGAAACAAACAAACTACTGTTTTAATTTTCCGCTAACTACATTAATTAAATGTCTGTTTATTGATGATCAAATGTATCGCTTAGTCGTAGTAATCTATTACTTAGGTATTCCAATTTGCCTTCGGGCAGACCACTTGGCTAGCATACGATACCTACATAAAAAAGTAAATGGTTTTACCTTTGCATAGTGATCTTTAAATGATAGACTTTTTATAAATAAATATTTTTTTTTCTTTCGCAGCACATCGTTTATTTTGTTTAATCGTCAGCATTAGTAGCTAGTTTAATTATTGATGTAGATTATTTTAAATTACGAATATTGCTAGATAATTCGAAATTTGTGTACATGTTATATATTAAAGACAAACGATGGGTAAAAAAAAAGTTTTCGTTCCGTTTAGGTTTTAATTTTACTCGAAAGAGCTATTAAAATATAGTCAATATTTTTTGAATTTAAAAATTTTGATTGTTATATATTACGTTTTGAAACATTCACACAGACCCAGATTTATGTCATCTAAATGATGCCTCCTGCTAAATTGGAGTAAATCCGTAAACTTTGTTAAACGTTGCTTTGGTAATTTATGTTTATGATAATGATGATGAATATATTATTTGATGTGCCTTGTTGTGCTCAAATTTTAAGAATTTCCTCCATTCTTCCATTAAAATATATATTGATCTATGAGGATAAGTAAATTTTGTCATGACTGCACCAAGTCTGTTGTGTTCGTATTTTTCTAGTCACTTAAGAATAACACACAAGGTATATGCAAATGTTTAGATACAATGGTTCGCGTCAGTTACAATTGGAAAGCTATGAAAGTCTAGTTGTTGGCATTTGCAGCTAATATTTGCGAAGTAATGTGATGGATTTCCCTTTAAGATCCTGACATTTCTATCCTATGTCTGCCTTTTCTCATGTGTAGGTCTGGTGATGACTGTAGCTAACAGCTTTCTGCTTCAGATTTGAGTTTACTATGTTTTACAATGTTGTGGACAATGGCTGACAATTATCTGAACTTCTGAAAGTAGTCTGCATTATTTGGTTTTCCTCTCAAATGAATCTCAATATGTGTCCAAGATCCATTTTTCCTGGCAACAACCAGATTCACTGATCTGGCTTTCCAATTGGCTTGCTTAGGTATTTATCTCCTTTTATTGTTATTTCATATAATACTAAATCATGCATGCACTTTACTACTGTTATACAATGCTTTATTTACCACCCTGGTAAATAAAGCATTGTGTAACGTAGTAAAGTGCATGTATGATTTAGTATTATATGGTATCATTTGGCAATGCAATAAGAAAGAATAATTATTATTGTTATTTCAGTGGTCAATTTTATTATTGTACCTTGAATTTGTTCTTGATAATATTGTAATAAAGACAAATCCGTTATTTGAGCATAAGTCTCTGAGTTGGGATGAGTTTACAACAGTTGTTATTTTTAAAACATTCACACAGACCAGGATTTATGTAAACTAAATATGTCTACTATTAAACTGGAATAGATACATAAACATTGTTATTATATGTTTATGATAATGATCATGAATATATTATTTGATGTACTTTGTTTTGCTCAAATTTTAATAATTTTTGTCTCCCATTTTCCATAAGAATATATATTGAATTATTAGTAATTACTGGAAGATTGAAATATTAATTAAGAAAATTAGAATTACACAATGTTAGCATGTCTTGTAATTAACTCCTTTAATGTACCTATCTTGAGTAACCTATGTGTGAACTGGGAAGAGATCAGCTGCAATTATTACCTAGTTAGCGATGACAAGTATATCACGTTTAGTGCAGAGATAGATGTTCTTTTCGAAACTGTCTATGAATCACAGCTTTGGATTAATCATTTCTGGTGTTTGAACTTTTAAGAACTTCCAAGCATAGATGGTTTGACATTTTTTTAAAAATTGATAATGAGTAGAAAGCATCTTCTATATGAATGCCCATATATAGCAGTCTTCAATACTCATATAAGATGTACATTTTTAATTACTCATGTTATAAAAAATATCGAATAGAAAAATTAGAAATTGTAAATTTGAATTTATAAATTTTATATATATACCCATCTGTATGAGAACTATAAATCTCTACCAACTGATTCCTTGTCTTTTGCACTAAGTTATGGGTGTTCTTTTTTTTCTCTTTCAATTTCTAATGGTGCAATATTTCTGGTCCATAAGAGCATAATTTTTTAAAATTGCATCATAGATGTATATATATAATAACAATAATGATAAATATAATTGTAATTAACTATTATATATAGTCTTTCAATCCGCAGAAATTGTTTCGGTTAATTCCTTAACCTGCCTCAACTGTTGTTAAATTCCAGTCTTTTAATCCACAGAAGTACTTTCTGTTAATTTCTTAATCTGCCTTAACTGCCATTAAATTTAACATCAGTTGAGGCAGGTTAAGGAATTAACCGAAAGTACTTCTGCGGATTGAAAGACTGTGGTTCTTTCTACAAGCTAATTGAAATGCTATCTCTGAATCAAAGCATGTGGAGATAGTTCACCACAAAAATTTTAAGTCACTGACATGTCTAGATCATGAGTTATGACATAAAATGTGATTATATTTCATAACTTAACCAACAATGGAAGAACACTAATATTAAATTTTAAATCGAGATGTTTGAAATGATTTAAATTAGATGGCAGCAAAGCCATGGGTTGCAAGAATGTTTTCAAGTGGATTACAAAATTTTTAATTATAGGAAAAGCATTGAAGATGATCGATAAAAATATGAGATATACTACTTATTTCACTTCAAGATTTATGATCCAGACATATTAACACCTTAAATTTTTTTGAGGAGAATAGCCTAAGTTTGTCTCCATGTAGCATGTTGATTTAGAAATGGCACTGCAGGCAACTTGAAAAGAGATTGAGTCACTTTTTGACTGGCGGTATTAGTAGAAATGTAATTACAAAATAATAATAAAATAATAAGAAATTAAATAATTCCAAAATAATTGATTTTAGTATGTTTCTTATATCAGTTGCATTTCCATTATAGTGATTTAAATAGAAAAATTAATTGCAAGCTAAAAATTATAAGTAAGGAAGTAAATGAAGAAAAAAATGCAATAAAGAGCAATAAATTAAATAAATTGGGTAAGCAAATATTATGGGTAAGCAAATATTATGGGAACTAATAAAGTGATTATAAATGTAATTTATAACTAGTAATTTGACTGATTTAAAAACAAATGTATATCTTAGGTAAATATATGTTACTTCTGTAATTATAATTGCATAAATAAATACATTTATCATATATTGTAATTTACATTCATATCGGCCTTTCAAACCAATTGTGCAAACGCTTTGCGAGTGTTAAATAATAAATGAATGCCTTCTGATCAATACAAGATATAGAATTTATGCAGGAATAAAAAGAATCCTCTTATTCCTACGACTCAAATATTTATATATGAGCAAATCTGAAGTACTTGCACAGAAGGCGTGACGATAGAACGGTCACTTTTAAATTACTATATACAATGTCTGAATGAATGACGCGATGAAATTTTCTAGAATTTACTAAACGTCATTCCAACTGAAACTTAATCATATATATAAATAAGCATTTATTTTTATAGCGTCTGCATATAATTGTAATTTACATTCATATCGGCCTTTCAAACCAATTGTGCAAACGCTTTGCGAGTGTTAAATAATAAATGAATGCCTTCTGATCAATACAAGATATAGAATTTATGCAGGAATAAAAAGAATCCTCTTATTCCTACGACTCAAATATTTATATATGAGCAAATCTGAAGTACTTGCACAGAAGGCGTGACGATAGAACGGTCACTTTTAAATTACTATATACAATGTCTTGTATTGATCAGAAGGCATTCATTTATTATTTAACACTCGCAAAGCGTTTGCACAATTGGTTTGAAAGGCCGATATGAATGTAAATTACAATTATATGCAGACGCTATAAAAATAAATGCTTATTTATATATATGATTAAGTTTCAGTTGGAATGACGTTTAGTAAATTCTAGAAAATTTCATCGCGTCATTCATTCAGACATTGTATATAGTAATTTAAAAGTGACCGTTCTATCGTCACGCCTTCTGTGCAAGTACTTCAGATTTGCTCATATATAAATATTTGAGTCGTAGGAATAAGAGGATTCTTTTTATTCCTGCATAAATTCTATATCTTGTATTGATCATTCATTTATTATTTAACAAGGCATTCATTTATTATTTAACACTCGCAAAGCGTTTGCACAATTGGTTTGAAAGGCCGATATGAATGTAAATTACAATTATATGCAGACGCTATAAAAATAAATGCTTATTCATATATTGTAATGTAATTTTTTATTGATTATTGTATTATCCTTGGAATTTTATTCACTTCAAATAATACTAACTTATGATAGAAAGTGACTACAATAGAGTGCTTTTTTTTTTTAAAAAAATGGAGTGCATATTAAACTGGCATCTTTACTATAACTCGTAAGATTTCAACAGAAATGTACAATTTGCTAAATTATTAAAAAAAAACATTCTATGGTTTAACAAACTGATAAAATGTTAATGTCAGTGATATTAACTCCTGATTCACTTCATATCTTAATAAAGTTAAATAAATTGGTTTCTGTTAGTTAATTAGTTGAGACTTGGACACTTAACAGAAAAACAATATAGAGACTTCAGATCACTCAAAGAAATATGGAGAGATGCATATTAGGTTAATAAGAAGAGGTCATAATTAAAATACATAGATGAGAGAACAAACGGGTGTTATTGACATCATTGAAAGAATTAAGAATCTGAAGTGGAGGGGCTTGACATATTGTTAGAAGAGATGATAATAGATGGACAGTTGAAATCTTGAACAGGATTCAAGTGATTGTAAAAGACCTAGAAAGAGACCATGTGTGAAATAGATGGATGAAATAAAGAAGTGTGCTGGGGTAATGTGGAGAAGAGAGGCTAGAGATCGGAGAAGATTGCAGTGGATTGATAAATGGTTGAAATTGATGAGTTAAATGGAATTGCCATTCTCAACCCACTACTTGGATGCAGCAATGTTACAAATCATAATAAGCAACTAACTGCTTGATTTTCAATATAATTTTTCTCAAAATTTAGCTTACAGTAATTCATAATATTGATGCCAAGTAATGATATCTGTAAATATCATTCCTTGTCATAGTTTCTTCTAAGACTTTCTATTCTCTTTTTTGGTCTTCTGTGTTCTGTTATATCATTTATCACTTTGCACTTTTGGGGGGGGGGGGCATTCTAAGTTTTCTCTTTGTCTTTCTTTTTTTCTAATTTGTTTATAGAATTATTTACCATCTTCTGATCACCGACTGCCATTTTCAATATATATTTTTTCTGATCCAGCAATTAACAAATCTTTATTCTACTAATTCATGTATTTTGAATAGTTTCTTTGTTAGTTTTAATTCACACTGAAGTGGTATAAATTTTAAACCAAATGTATGCAAACTAATCAGCATCATCATTTTCAACCATTATCAATCCATTGCAGGTTGAAGATCTTTATTGTTCAATCCTTCTCTGATTTCTAGACTCTTCTTCATATCACCCTAGCACACTTCTTTATTTCATCCATTCATCTCACATGTGGTCTTTTTCTAGGTTTTTTACAATTTTTTGGAATTCCGTTTTAAATTTCAACTGTCCATCAATATCTTCTAGCAATATGTCCATCCGAATTTCACTTGACTCTTAATTCTTTCAATAATGTTCTCTCGCCCATATATTTCATTTTCGATCTTTTTTTGTTACTCCTATCATACATCTTTTCATACTTAGTTGAGTGGTCTGAAGTCTCTGTATTGTTTGTCTGTTAAGTGTCCAGTTCTCATATCTGATACTCATTCTTATATTAAACACTTTTAAAAATAGAAATTTTTTTTTTTTTTAAAAAAGTAAAAAAATTATTTTTTTTTCAGCTTTCGCAAATAAAAATTTGGGCAATTCTATTTAGAAAGTCTTACTTTTTACCTTTCTATCAATTTTTATGAATTCCACACTTTTATTTGTGATAGCTGAAGAAAATTTATTTTTTATTTTTTAATGCAGTTATGTCAGGAGTGGGAAATTGTTTTGGAGTGCCACTCCTTTTAAAATAATTGCATTCATTAGTTAATTTTGCATTTCAGAAAAGGTATAAATTGTATCATAAAAATCGATAAATATATATTAAATAAAATAGTGGCAGTTTTATTCAATTTGTTTATTGAGCTAATTTCATATTATCTATAGTTGCAAGCACATTTAATTTTAGAATCAGTTTAATGAGACAAATGTACCCTATCACACTTTCCTACAATTTTTTTGAAATCAGGAGTGAGATTGCTTGTTGAGATTCTCATCACAGCCTGCAAGCTAATGTCTGCCAAAGAGCTTCAATATTTACTCTTATTAATCTTCAAGCAAGAAAAACTTTGCTCACATAAATATGTAGACCCAAATATAGAGAATATTTTCCCAGCTAATTTCTTCATAATTGGAAATTTTTCAGCAAACAAAGATTTGTAAAAGTCAACTAACAGTGTGATCTGACTGTATGCCAGTAAGTTCAAGCTGCAGCTCCTCAGATGCAATGCAATATCAGCAGTGATGGGATAAGAGAGCAAATTGAATTTAGACTCAATTTTCTTAAAGTCCTGAAATCTTCTTGTGACCTTGTTCTCCAAACTCTGCAGATGATCCATAATCTTAGCAGAAATACTTTCAGGCACTTACTGTTTTCTTAATAAAGGGAAATGACAAAAATTGTCTTCACCTGCTTGCCTTGCAAATAGACCTAGTTTTGCTTTGAAGAATTTTACATGCTTCCACAAACTCTTTTCCTGAAATGTCACATTCAGTTCATTCAATTTCTCAATACATCAGCTGCAAACATCATCTCATATCTCTACTCCTCACATCGTATTTTTGTTAACAAAATCATGAGGGATCTCCTTCATGTCCAGAAATAAGAGGATTTCATTCTGCAATGCCCAGACTCTTTTTATCACTTTGCCCAGGCTCAACCATTCTCACTGTTGTGGTAAATTACATCTACATACTTTGCTTCTACATCCTCAAGAAAAGATTTGAACTGTCGATGGTGGAGGGTCTTTGCTCTGATGTGCGTTCACCATACTAACAATAGGATCTACCACATGCTTTAAGTCCAGTGAGGCTTTACAAATGCTCTCCTGATGCAAAATGTAATGAAGAGTTATCACTGTATGTGTCTTGTGCTTGTAACTTGTTTTTAAAAGCTTAACCATAGTTACATTTTTTCCACTGAAAGCCCTGGCCCCATCCCACAATTCATAGCACACTCAAGCAATTCTTGAGCAGTGGTTCTATTTTTCATTGATTCTAGGCCAAGTAATTCCTCTGTGATGATGAAATTTTTCAGTAATTGGGCAGTGTCTTCATCTGTGCTCTCATCCAGTGCCAAAGAAAACCAAACAAAATCTTTGCTCACAGTCTTCAGTTGTTCTGTGAGTTCGTCACTAATTGAGTCAATGTGCCATACTGTAGTCCTTCTTGATAATGAAATGCTTTCAAATTTGCTTCTCACATCAGGATACAATACACTTGCACACTCTACCATACCCTGCTTAATAATCTCACCATCCGAAAAAGACTTGTTGCATTTCGCAAGGTTGTAGGCTACCATGAAAATTGCTTCTGTAGTGCTATTTTGAAGTGCTGATTGCTTTGTAAATAATGTTTGTTGCTTCTTCAGCCTTTTTACACACTTCGCAGCTTTTATTTTGCGTTCTTTGGAAAGTAAGCAGCCAAATTCGCTATGTTTTGTTTTATTGTGTTATTTCAGATTGTACTTTTTAAATATGGCTATTGTTTCATGATACAATAAACTTACTGCTTTATTCCCTGTATTACCAAAGTAATATTTGTTTCTCCATTGATCATTAAACACACGACATTTATCACCGATTTTATGTTTTTTCGGAGGGTTCATGGTTTTACTAAAGTTGGAAATTTATATATTTACTGTTGCAAAGACAAAATTGAAATTAACCAGATCAACGGAAAAGCACTGTTCATGCTTATTGATGTGGCCATCCTAGTGGAAAATACGAGATGAATCTTCGGTCATGCATGGGAAGGAAATCTCTGTTCAAGGCTGATTTTTCTGACTGTCTCCATGGGCCACAAAAAACATTTACCGGGTCGCATGTGGCCCACAGGCCACTATGTGCCCACTCCTGATTTATGTGAAGAAAAGCATTTCTTTAAAAAAATTTTTTTATTTTACTTTTTAGTTTTGAATATGTAACATTAATTATCGAAATGGGATGAATTTATTTAATTTATATTTTGAAAATGTTGAATGAAATTACATATTTAAAATGAATCCCATATAAAAATTAATTGATAAATGGTTGAATACAGTTTTAAATTATAAGGACTGCCATTAGATATCATTAACATCAATATTACTCATTAAATTAAAATTTTTGCTAAAGTTATTAGCAAAATCTAAAAAAAAAACATATTATCAGGAGCAGGGCAAATTCCTAATGTCCACTCCATACGTTCTTGTTGTTGCAGCTGTTATTACTATGTGATTATTCATATAGTATACGAACATGGATGGGCTGCTCACCAACACGCATTAGCCAGCGTGGTGATTGGCTTTTTACCTCTGAGTTTAAGATCAAGAAACACCATGGTCTTTCTTCTCAGTGCCTGATAAGGCAGAATGAATGTTTGTGTAAATGATAAATATTTTTCCAATACATATATACAATTATGACAGACAAAAATAAAACATGGCCCTTATTCCCAGGAGGCTGTAAAGTCACCAACCAAGGCAGCGGTTGGTGGCCGAAGGCGGAGGGTGCTAAGAATCCCCTGATTGTGGACCCAGGCTGCCATTTGATGACGACTTTTTATTTAAGTACTTACAACTGCAGATCACTTTCAAGTGAAGGAAGATTGCAAGAATTAGAAGAAGAATTGTCTTATATTAAATGGGACATTATTGGACTTTGTGAAGTTAGAAGAAAAGGTGAAGAAACAATTGATTTAAAAAGTGGACATATACTCTATTATAAAGGCACACATATTGGAAATACAAGTGGAGTAGGATTCATTATAAATAAAAAGTGGAAGAACAATATTGTGGAGATTGATGGTGTATCGGACAGAGTTGCAAGATTAGTTATACAACTTAATAGCAGATACCAAATGCAGATAATTCAGGTTTATGCCCCAACAAGTTCTCATAGTGATGAAGTAGTAGAAGATTTTTATATGGATGTACAAAAGGCTTTTGATCAGAGTAAACAACATTTTAAAATTGTTATGGGAGACTTTAATGCTAGAATTGGTAGACAAATGAAAGATGAAATTGCTGTAGGTAATTTTGGTTATGGTAATAGAAATGAGAGAGGACATAGACTTGTGGAGTTTGCAGAAAAAGAAAAACTTTATATTATGAATTCATTTTTTGAGAAAAATGTTAAAAGGAAATGGACATGGAAGCATCCAAATGAAGGTACAGCAGAATTGGATTATATTTTGACTAACAGGAAATACATATTTCAAGATTGTAATGTTCTTAATAAATTTAACACAGGAAGTGATCATCGATTAGTAAGGTGTAAGTTACGTGTTAATGTAAAACTAGAGAGACAAAAATTATTGAGAAAAACAATATTTACAGTTGATATTCCTAATCTTCAGAAACATTCTAATGAATTTAAATTAGAACTTACAAATAGGTTTCAAGTGTTAGGAGATTTTGAACATGATTCAGATTTGAATGAAATTAATATGAAAATAACTGATACACTTTTAAAAACTGCAACAAAGATAGCTGGTAGAAAAAAACAGCAATTGACTAATAAAATTTCTACTGAGACTAGAGAATTTATGAAGAAAAGAAGGAATATGAAGATATACAAAAATGATGTATTAAAAAGAATTGAATATCTCGAATTTTGTAAAATGGTACGGAAAAGAGTTGAAAATGATATAAGAAAGTATAACTGTGAAATAGCAAGGAAAGCTGTAGAAGAAAATAAAAGTCTCAAGAATGTTAAACAACATTTTGGTATTGGTAGGAAATTTATATCTGCAATAAGAAAAAAAGATGGAATTATTACTAAAAAGAGATGACATCATGAAATTGGTAGAAGATTTTTATCAAGAATTATATAGTAATAAAGAACAAGTACCTCCTATATCTATTACATCTTCCGAATTGCCCAGAATTTTAAATGAAGAAGTGAGACATGCAATTAAATGTATGAAGAAAGGAAAGGCTCCAGGAAATGATGGAATTATAATTGATATATTAAAAGAAGGAGGTGAAGAAATAGAAACAATTTTAGCAAAGTTATATACCAAATGTCTAAATGATAAAGATGTACCAGAAGATTGGAAGAATGCAGTAATAATATTAATATTTAAAAAAGGTGATAAAGAAGATATTAGAAATTACAGACCTATCAGCCTTTTATCAGTTTTATATAAAATTTTTACCAAGATAATTACAACTCGTCTACAGAGAACTTTGGATTTCCACCAACCAAGAGAACAAGCTGGATTTAAAAGTGGTTTTAGTACAATAGATCATATCCAGGTATTGAGAGAAGTCATAGAAAGGACAAACGAATATGAGTTGTCATTATGTTTTGGATTTGTAGATTATGAAAAGGCATTCGATTCTATACACATTTCTTCAGTGATTAAAGCATTGGATCATCAAGGTATAGATCCAGGATATTGTCATATTTTAAAGAATATTTATAAAAATGCAACAGCAACAATTAGATTACATAATGATACTGGAAAAATCAACATTGAGAAAGGTGTAAGGCAAGGTGACTCCATATCTCCAAAACTTTTTACAGCAGTGCTGCAAGAAGTATTTTGTGGATTAAAATGGGAAACTAAAGGAATGAAAGTAAATGGAGAGTATTTAAGTCATTTAGATTTTGCAGATGATGTAGTTGTTTTTGCAAATAATGCTTCAGAGCTGCAGGAAATGTTGCAGGAGTTAGCAGATGAAAGTAGAAAAGTAGGACTAAAGATAAATGTTAAAAAGACTAAAGTAATGTTTAATCGATTTGCTCAAAATATGAAAATAAAGATTGATTATGAAGAATTAGAAGAAGTTAACAGTTACAAATACCTAGGTCAGATTATTAATACAGATGGAAACATAATGGAGGAAATTAATCATAGAATTAAACTTGGTTGGAGTGCTTTTGGTAGAAATAACTTGATACTAAAAGGAAATATGCCTATGTGTTTGAAAAGAATGGTTTTTAACAAATGTGTTTTACCAGTTCTTACTTATGGATCTGAGACTTGGACACTTAATAGAAGAGCAATACAGAGACTTCAGACCACTCAAAGGAGTATGGAGAGATGTATGTTGGGAGTAACAAGAAGAGATCGAAAACGCAATGTATGGGTAAGACAACAAACAGGTGTTACTGACCTTATTGAAAAAATTAAAAGATTGAAATGGAGTTGGGCTGGACATATTGCTAGAAGAAATGATAATAGATGGACAATTGAAATTTTAAACTGGATTCCAAGAGATTGTAAAAGACCCAGAAAGAGACCACATGTGAGATGGATGGATGAAATAAGAAAGTGTGCAGGGGTGTTGTGGAAAAGGGAGGCTAAAGATCGGAGAAGATGGATTAAACTTGGAGAGACCTTCATCCTGCAGTGGATTGATAATGGTTGATGATGATGTATATATGTAAAATCTGGGAAATAAGTGAAAATTGGATACATTTTATCCAGCTAGAAAGTCTAAAGAATGAGGAATTTAAAAAAGACATTTGACAATATGTATTGCACTTTAATTGATTATTGCATTCAATGGGATTTTTTTTGCAATATTTTGCACTTAATTATCAATAGCAGTAAAGAAATTATAAACTATGTTTAATTAACTATTTTTCAATAATTAAATGATCTTGCAATATGAAAATAGATATAATATTCATGGTTTATTCCAATATGTAATCTACATTCCCAAAAACTATATCCAACTGTGAAAGTTTTAAGAAATTATAAACAGGTCATACTTGCGCTCAGGAATTTTACACATCATCCTGCAGTATATAGGGTGCTTTCAAAAGTTAAACTTAACAAAGTTTTTATAATCATGAATTTTATTCTGGTTGGAAATTCTACAACTTTATAGTGTCTCAAACATTGAAAAGTGAAAAATGGCTCTGTGTAAAGATTATTCTTCTGAAAGTAATTGCTTCGAAAGACCAATTGGAAAAAATAAAATTACCAATACAAATATGTTTATATATTAATGTTTTGCATTAAAAAGACTTATATAGTGTATATGTTTCTAGTGTGTAAAAAAGTAACTTTTAAGATTAATTTTATGAAAAATGTGATACAAATTTTAATGATACATACTTTATAATTCAAAGGTGTTTCTCTTATGGTAAATAAAAATTTATTTGATGTGTAGGTTTTTTTAAAAGACAGTTAAAGATTTCAGTCAGAAAATAGATTCTTATTGAGTTTCATTAAGTCCTTCATTTGTGCATAAATAAAAGGTTCCAAGAATTAATGAATCACTTATTGAAAACACACATTTTTACAATAGTGAGAAATGATATATAATCTAATTTTTATTTAGCTAATTTTATTAAAAGCTATTTATAAAAAAATATCTTTATTTTAGAGATTTGTTATTAATTCACAACGAATAAGCATTTTTTTTTTACTTTTAGATTCACTTGTCAAAGAACAAGTTATCTGTCTTTTTATTTTATTTTGATATTTTTTGGAGACTAGGCAGTTGAAACTTCTGAATAGAATAAAATTTGTAAGATTTATAAAAATGTACCTTGAAGCTATCCTATATTTGCAGGACTCGAGATTGTATTTTCTTAAAATATTCACAGTTGGATAAAATTGTTTTTGGGAATTTAGTTTATACATTGGAATAAACCATAAACATTACACCTATTTTCATATTGCCTAATCATCATTTAAATTTACAATGCAGGATCATAAGTTTTTCATTAACTTTGTCATAGTCAGATTACACATAACAAATAATATTGAGATTAATTAGTGTTTGATAATATGATATATCTGAAATACAAATTTATTTATGATTTTTCTAAATTTTAATTACTGTACATTAAATCCCAATTAAATTGAATACATCCTAAATAATTTTAGTTCAAATTTAACATTAATCAAAACTCTTAAAAAGATCAATATCTTTTCTTTTATCAAAGGATTAAAAAGTTTTTGATTCTAAAAACTTCCTTTTTTTTTGGTAAAAACTATTTTATATTAAAATTAAATAAAAATTCTCTATATCTAAAATTGTGTTTCCTTAGCTATATATATTCACAAAATTGAACTCCTATTAAATCTTATTTTGTAATGTTTAGCTAACTGTACTATCTTTTAATTTTAATTTAAATAAGTCAACAATATAATAATCATATACAAAAAAGCTCTTTTCGGCAAATATTAATTTTGTCTTTTTTAGTGTGTTTTAACTAATTTACAATTACGATCTAAAATGAACTATAACCTGTTAAAACTGTACAATATTTTTAAGACATACAAAAAAAAAACCCTGTGTAAATGTATATTACTTAACTTTCCATTCATATATTATTAGCCAATTATTAATCAAATTAATTTTTGTTTTATATATGTTCATACAATTATTTTTGTTATAATTAATGTAATTGGTTTCATATATCTTCTATTAGTTTCTTTAATGTAATTTAAAGGACTTATATTTTTGACACAATCTATTTAGATTTTATGTCCGTATTTTAAATAATGAATATATTTTAATTTTAATATATAACATTTGACTAACCTCCTTCATTGCTAACTAAACATGAAGCAAGTTTTTCCATTTCATTGTGTATAAATCCTTATATTATAATTTGTATTGTTATCAAATCATTTATCTGTAAAATAATAAAGGTGCTATTGCACCTGACCGCAAAGCTACTTTTAACTTAAAAACAAAATAAAATTATATTACTCTACAAGTGCTCTCATCTTCATAGCTCTTGAAAGCGCTTGCAGAGTAATATAATTTAATTTTGTTTTTAAGTAAAAAGTAGCTTTGCGGTCAGGTGCAATAGCGTCTATATTATTTTACAAAATATATTTTCGCATGCAAAGTTTTCAATTTAGGTTTGAATTACAACATTAAATTATTTATCATTTTAACATGTTTTTCAGTTTAGATTGGTTTTATTTTCTATAATATCATTAAATTTAAAAGTAATTACAAAAAATTATATATTTTGATACTTTTCAATAATAACAATTTAGTCTATTTTAATTTTTTTCTATACTTCGATAGGGTTTGTTAGAAAATGTTTAGTATTAAGTTTATTTTAATAGAAATTCAATAATTTTCTATTGTTAGTGTTTTTTCTATAATTATTATCCTATCAAAAATATATAAATTGGAATTTATTTATATTATTATTTATTATATGTATTATTTTTGTATATGGATATATCTATACTTATATCCTATATACATATTTTTATACGCATATCCTATATCAATCAATAATATTCTGTCCCATGGATAGATCTAGACTAGACACCTTACCAATTCATCCACATATATTGATCCTTATATATAGATTTTTTAATTGACCATAAGTAATTTTATTCTGGAAAGATATCAGTTTTGGATGAATTTTCCTTATGTATAGTGCTTCTTTTATTTTATTTTTAATAAAATATGTTTTATTATCATTTTCGTTAATTATTTTCTGTGCTTTTTTTTATGTATATATTGCATCAGAAGATTTATCATTTTTATGTTGATTAAATATTGTTATAATTGAAAATTTTTTTTGTTTCTCTTATATATGAATCTATTAATATCTTTTTTTTCTTTTACATTTTATTTTATAAATAACAATTAAATCTTTTTTTAAATTTTTATTTAAATACTAGGGGGCTTTATCCTCTACTCCAGGGGTACCCAACCCTATGCCTGCGGGCACCATGGTGCTCGCAGACAATTTTATGTGTGCCCGCCACTATGGAACATAATAAAAAATTATTTATTTGAAGCAAATAAATTTAATTTTTAAAATTTCTTATAAATTATTGTATTATATTGTAATCAAATTGTAGAGCATACTATACTTTTACAGCATAAAAGAGTCTATCTCTTGGTCCGCCAAGTGCGATCTTTCTCTGCACACTGCACTACCACAGAATAAGTAAAGTTAACACAGATACCAATCTCTGCTTTGTGCATGTTTATAAATTGTATCTGCACATACAAGTTCGCCATTTTGAAAAATACTAAGTTGGAGTCGGATCCAGAATAAATTGAATTACTCTTTATTTTTCAAAGATCAAATTTCAAAAATTCTAATTCCAAAATGAGTAAAAGACAAAGAACCTATAATTTTAATATGGACTGGGAAGAATCATATTGTGTCGTCAATATTAAAGATAAATGTGTTTGTTTGTTGTGCGACAGTGGCAAAAAAACAATATTGAATATTACTTCCAGACAACTCATTCCACTTTTAATACCAGCAAAATAACTCTCCTGGGAATACTTTTTATTTATACTGGGTATAAAACCTGGGTGCCAACCAGAGAATTAACTGGAATATCCACAAGGAGATTTAAACATTTCTAGTGCTTGATTCATCAGCTAGCTCAATTAAACATGAAACTCCTCTTTAGCAATCAGATATTGAACATTTTAAAACAAAACAACATAATTAACAAAATTTGTCTTAACTAAATTTCATATGGTGAGAGATTTGGAGAAAAGAGAATTCAGGTCAAATTAATAATTAAAACGTATTTACACAATTAGCACTTATCAAATTATAACAACAAAAAAATAAAATAAAACTTGAATTAATTACAAAGTTATTTTAACATAATTAAGTTCATTTTAAATGCATTTTGTAATTTTAGCAAAGTTTATAAAGAAATATTAATCTTACTTCTCGTATTTCAGTTTAAGTCTAGACTTTGATTTTTGCTTACATTGATCTAGGTCTTGGTTAGATTTTCTTGAGGTGATCACCCCTGTCTTTTTTTTGACGGTGCTTAACGTTCATGAACTGTGTCTTTGCATTGGGTTTTTGGTTTGTAGTTTCTTGTTTCTGGAGCAGCATCTATCTTCATTTAATTGTCCAGAAGATATCATAGACATAAGATAGATGGATGTCTTAGCAATGGCAGGTTAAAGTATTGGTCATATCTTAGGCTATCAATAATTTACAGGAACTGCATGGTGAAATACTAAATGAACACCTTTTTGTATATATAGCAGGGCAGGGCATGATAGTATTAGGACATCTGCAGATTCCTGTACATCACTGGAGCTTAGAACTAATACGACAGTAAAATTAAAATCAGTAGAAAAATTGCATAACTTGAATAACTCTGAATAACTAGGAATTATTATATTGAAATACTATGTTGAATAACTTCAATCTTGAAAAACCAAACTAATAAAAATTTATTAGCTTATATACCCTTGATCAACCAGTGTCTTGAGCAACCCCCCTATGTCAATCAGACTTTAATCTTATTTTCTTTCTCTAATTAATTAGCTTTTTTTAACCATAGTATTAATTATCTAATCAGTTGGCTGGCTTACTGATTTTCAGTAAACAATCTAATCCCTTCTTGATTAAATAATAATTTAATTCTATTTCCTTTTTCAAATTAATATTTTAGTTTATGGAATACAATTTTAAGTTGCTTTTTTGTTTTCTTTTGTTTTGTAGTTTTAAAGAATATTTTACAATTTGTTTTTAAAGAGAAGATAAACAATTTTTTTCAAATAGTAAAATCTAATTTAAACTATTAAATTATCATTATAGTTTTTTTTCTTTATTCCATTTTTTTTTTTTTGATTTAAATCATTTATTTAAAATCAAATCTGGTATAATTTGTCCAGAGTTTTATTCTCTTTTTTTTTGTTTAATTCTAAACCGGTCTTTTGTTCCTTATTTTAAATTTAAGGTCTCTTCCCTCTCTATTTGACTATTTAAATAATCCTTTCATTAAAAAAAAAAAAACATATATTTTTTTTTCTCTGTTTATTTTTAAATACTTTTTTTTTTTATGTGTTTGTTACAATATATAGCTTTTATAAAAAATGGGTTTAAATATGTTTTATGATTTTTTTTAAAAAAATTTATTCATATATTAATATTCCAACTTCTTTCTATCAATAAACTTTTTTCCTGATAACATTTCTATTAAATCTAAAAATGTATGTATTATTTTTGTTTTATCTATATCTTTTTATAGCTGACTACATAAATTTATTTGTATCAGAGTTTTTGTACATTGAAAATATCCACTTTATTAAATTTTAATTTACATTATCATAGATATTGATGTGGTTTTATTTTCTACATGGATGTCTTTGTTGATGTAAATAAAGCTATAGATGTAACTGTAAACATATATATATAGATTAAAATTAAATGGGACATTAAGTATAATATTTATGTGAAAAAATTGGAAAAAGGTAATAAAATACAGATTTAAATCCAATTTTTATAAGATATACAGATAACTTAATTTTAAATTAATGACAAAACAATTTATAGCTTCTTTGTAGTTTATGAGTAGCTAAATAAAGAAAACAATTAAAGGTCATCTGTTTAACAAAAAAAATATTTTTTTTTTTTTTGATAAAAAATATTTGTTTTGAATGAATCTGAACTAAATGAATCATTTATTTATTAGATTTTAAAAATGAAATATTTTAGTTTAAATTATTGCTGAATGATAATTAGAAGAAAGAGAATCACATTTTCTTAATTGATTTTTACATTTTGGTTTAATCTAATCTTTTGCTTAGATTAATTTAATATCTTATGTCCAGGAATCTTGCAAACTTAATTGCATTCCAAAGCCTATGAGATATTTTCACAAAAGTTTCTTTTATAACAAATTTTATTTTAATATTTTACATTTGATTATTTTTAGCCATTTTATTTAACTATTTTAAAAAGGAGAAAATGAATTTTAAACTTTTTTTTATTTTAGATTTCACCTGAGATTTATTTTGAACATTTTATCCCCCTAACTTATTTTGCTTTATTAAAAAGCAAAGAGAGTTTTCTTAAAAAAAAAATAAAAAAATTTTTTTTAAAAAATCTTTTCATACTCTTGCTAAGAACAGTTTTATTCTCAAAGAAAAATATGACACAGTATTTTTATTTTTACAAGTTTGCATTTTAAAATCTACTTTCGTTTTTATTAATAACATAATCATTTATTTTTAAATGAAAAATATGTAATGCGACTATATATGTCTAGTTTTAACATATATATATTTCATTCGCGGTACAATATATTAATAAAATTTCAGTTTATGTTAAAAACATATGCATCTTATTCTCCGCTTATTATCCTTTTTGAATTTGATATGTAGTATTTTGTGTAATAAAATATTTTGTGAAGTATAATGCTAAAAATTTTACAAAGTTATAGAACTTACTAAAAATGATACTGATTTAAAAACATCAAAGTAATTAAAAAGATCTTAATTTCCTAATAATAAGACTATTATTATGTTTATATATGAGAAAAAACATATTGGACAAAAAGAATATCACCCAGAATGTATTTAATAGTGACAAAAATCTGGCATTTGACTATATTTTAAAAATAAAAATACAGTAGTTAGTTTTTTTTATATTTTTATTGCTTCAGTAAATGCTTGAGCGAACATGCAATAAAATATATATGAAAAAAGTATTGGACACTTGCAGTTCAATAAACAATACATATTCTAATCAATGTTTATCAACACAGGGGGAGCTATTATACATTATTTACTTTTGTATGCAAATAGCATTGTTTGTGGCACCACTATTTGTAAATGTGTTTCTATTAATCTTATTATTTCATAAAATTTTATTTATATTGTAATCTTAATTTATATATATGTACTATACATGCACCTGTATTATATATATGTAAGTGTTCAAAAATGCAGTACTTTTGCAGTTTAATAAACAATGTTTTCTATTCTAATCAATGTTTACCAACAAAGTGTGAGCTATTATACACTAAACATTTGAATGTGAGGGGGTTTGGAACAAAATATACCATAGTTGGTGGCTTCACTGTATTGTAAACTTATAAACCAATGAAAATAAGTGTTTTAGGTATTAATACATTGAATTATTAATAAATACTAAGTATAAAAGGTTCAAAAATATTTGCTTACATATATGATTGTATCAAAAACAATAAAACAATTGAAAAAGTTGGGCAGAAAAAAAAGATAAGCAAGTGAAAATAAAAAATTTAAAGTCATGCTTATGAATTTTTTGTTTTCTTCATTGTATCTTATGATGAAAAATGTAACTAAATTTAAAATTTTTTGAAAATAAATATATAAAGTTTAAATCAAATGAGAGTATTAATAATAACAAACACCTAAAAAATAATTTTAATAATATCTTGTAGCTATTAAGGTTAAAAATTAGAAAAAGTATAATAAATAACAAAATTAAATATCAAAAGGATACTATATAAAACAAATGATGTAAAAATAAGCAGAATAAATGAAAATAAAATATACAAAAATAATAAAAACAAATTAAACATATAAATAGTTAATAAAGAAATAACATTATATATGTATTGAGTACTAAATATTTTAATAATAAAAATAAAGTTTTAAATAATATTTTGAAATAAAATATAAAAATATGACAAGGAATTATTTAAAATATTGTTCTCAGTATATGTAACACTATTCACCAGCTGTTTTTATATATATATATACAATGCAGCTTGTTTATCTGTGGTTCTCTGCATATGGATAAAACAGCATATATATAACTAATTCTTCATCAAGCTGATAGACTCTCTGGATAAGCTGGTCCCTTCTAAACAGTAGACTGGTTTATTGTTATCATTGGTAAAGGTATAATTCAGTAACTTATGGCATTCAATCAGCTCCATTTACTCTAGAATTGAATAGACTTTAGGCAAGTAAAAGTTAATTACTTCAATTCACTTTAATCTTTTGAAAAACATCTTTGTGGAATTTTATCAAAATATGTTATACAAGCATTAATTACAAAAAATTTGCTAATCAAAATAGATAGTGGAATTTTATAATTATCAGTTTATCTATTGTAACATACAAACATGTTTGTTTTATTTCTAAAATCAGAATTAATAAAATATTAATTTGACTTTTTTAAATGTTTAATTTATGATAAAATTATTTTAAATTCAAAATTATTTAATCCTTAACGGTTGTTCCAGTGTGATATAGAAAACATCTACAAAAAATTTGTTTGCGTTTATTTCTACTTTTTCTTTTAACTTTATATATATATACATGCACACACACACTGCTGTTGTTGTATGCTATAAGACACATAATGGTCTCAATATATATAATACCTAAATGTCCACAATGCTATCACATGCCAAATTCACAAACAAATAAAAAAAACTATTACCTTTGACCATAATGCTATGGGAAGGAGATTCTTGTCATTAATATTATTTTTTTATGAAGTATTTTAAATAAAAGAAGTAATTCATTATATATGAGGTTTAATTTGGTTATGCTGTCAAATTCACATATCAAGTATAACAGGTATATTTAAAAATTTAAATTTAGCTTGATTAATGGATACATTTCTGAAGTGTACCAAACAGGCCACATTTTTCCAAACATTTTTTTTTTCAATTGTGAATTTCTCACATTTCTATAATATTAAAATCTTGTTTAATTTATATTAAATATTAGAAAAAATTGTTAAAGCAACCAATTAAAAAAATGGGCTGGGTACATCTGGTAAATATATATTTTAAAAAACAATTTGTAAATTGAAAGAATATATTAAAAAATATTCAAAATATATGATTTTTTGTAATTATTTTTAAATTTAAAATATTGAAAATGAAAACAATTAAAATTGAAATGGCATATTTTAAAGTTACAAATGGTTTAATAATAATGTAAAATATTCTATTAAACATTATTACTAATAACCTTTTGACAAAGAGAAAGTATTAAAACTGTTCTACTTGAAATTACCATCTATAGTATTTGTTTCTTGCTAACACTCATATATTTCTTATTTATATGTTCATTTAAAACAAAAAAAACCCTTCTAGTTATGAGTTGGAGTCACTTAGTCACATTACATTGCATTTGTGATTTACATTTTTTTATTTTTAACAGGAACTACTTTTTTTGTGTTAAATATTTTTAATGTGCTTTATTTTTTTTTAATGCCATTTGATAAAAAATATGTAAGTAATAATGTTTTACATTTTAATCATAATTAGTATTTATTTATTTAATGATCAAAACACTATTTTTTTTATTTTCTTATTTTTAAATATATAATGTATATTCTTTATATTCCTTGATGAAATAATCTGCTGAGAAACTTTTCTGGGCTAGAAAGATTTCATCAGTCAGAAAGCTCCAGTGTCCTTTGGATAACAATGGTCTTGGTCTTTATTCAATAAATATATTTGAAATACAAAAATCACTTAATACCATCTCAAGATGTACTGAGATGTTTCCTTACCTGGGAATAACATTTAAAATTACACCTGATAGACCTCCTCCATTTACAGGATATTTAAAGGCCATTAGAAACTTGATCCTAGAAATACAGAATCTTGTCTATATTCCCCCAAAGAGTAAATATCAATATTGGGAAGTATATTATTTCCCCAGTCACACAATTACACAAAAAGTTTATACTTGAAATTACAGACAATCAACTATGTTCCAAATTTAGATATTGGTCATTTGAGTCTAAATTCTTTGATTTTCTGATTAAGATTAACTTAGAAACATTACTTACCAATTTTTTTTTTTTTTTACAAAAGACGGATTCAATCAATAGAAGATTAGTGTAATCTATGTAAAAGAGAGTCCAAAATCCAATCTCACATTTTTTTCTCATGTCCCAGCTTTGACCTGTTCAGGGAAGAAATACCAGTCATATTTAAGAATAAAGAAATAAATATTGAATATATGTTTAAGGAATTTGGTAAAGGCTATTTTCAAATGTACATGGAAATATCTTTGTTCTCTATGCTATATGGTGCATAAGATGCCTATTTGGATATGAAAACAATCCACACAGACCCCTAAATGCTTTTAGAAATAAACTAGAAAAAATAAGGGAAAGGAACAAAGGTTTCTGAATGCAAGGAATATATAGAAACCTGATTAGGACTCTCAATCCTCATAGTTATATCATGACACACTTGCCTCATTAATAATATCATGTATTTTTTGATTAATTGGTTGTATCTAGTGTTTATGATTTAATTAATGTTGTAAAAAAGTAAACAGTTGTAACCAATGTTTTTTTTTTCAAGTAATGAATAAAGTATCTTTGAATCATAAAAATAACAAATATGTATAACTATTTTTTATGAAAATGCTTTAAAATATATATTTTAATTTTTAATGATAAAATTATGGAAAAAATATAAATAAAAAAATTAAAAAGTATACTAAAAAATTAGATCTGAATATCTAAGAGATTGTTATTTGGCCAAAGCTCTTAGCCAAATGTTTTATCAAAGCATGGGATTTTGTATGGAGAAGTCTAGAAAATGTGCTGGAGTTGATTTGTTTTTACAGCCATCTATTGTGATATTTCATTTTTTTTTTTTTTAAATCATGGAGTTTATGTATACTTTATTCTGATATTTTATTTTCCCCAAAATCTAAAGACATTAGAATAATCAAGAATGTGATGACTTCAAAGACTTTAGACATGTCTTAATATGTTTGAGAAGTTTCACTTATTGTTTTTCAGATTTTATATACTTTGGAACTTGATTTTTTTTGCAAAGTTTATTAAGATTCCCCATTATTTTTGCAGAATAATTCTGTAGTAATTATTAAAATCAAAATTTTATATACTGTATTTTGTTTTTAAAAGTAGAAAATAATTAGGCCTAGTATAATGTTAAAGCAATTTACAAAGTTCCAATAAACATTCTTTTCATACTGATTGCTAACACATCATCTCGATCGTCTGTTAGAATATATTGCAATATTGTAAAAATTCTAAATTTTTTTGATATTTTAAACCATAATTTGATACATTTATCAAATCTTGATATTTATTGGTACACATTTTAAACACAAATGTGAATAAAAAAAGTCATTGATTTTATGAAATCACTATTCCTCGACCATTAAATGAGGACAATGTTCTTTATTTTTATTGCGGTCTTATTTTTTCAATATTTGAAAAATTCAAATATTTTTTTTAGAATTTATTTCATTTGCTAAATTAAATTTTTAGCAAATCACGTGCAATTTATTGTATTCTCATATAGAATAATGGTTTAATACTAAAATCAGATGTTAATACTTACAAAACTCTTCGGAGAGAACATTTCTGTTATAGTGCCAGATGATTAATTAATAAATTAGTGTACATATTTGTAAGGATTAAGTATGCAATTTAAGATGGAAGAAGAGAGGTTATTAAGCAAATTATTGAAGCCATCTTTCCCAATATTATCAGCAGATTTATAGATAGCACCAAAGCAACATTGATTGATTGATGATTTAAGACAAACAACCACACATCTATATCTGTAATGTTAACATTTCCCAGGAATGAAACTTAATGGAACATATAAAATTTTTAATGTATAAATGTAATTTGGCATGTTCGGATGTTAATTTATAACTGAAGGTAATATTGAGCTTCTTAAGTTATCTATCACAATAATGTTATGATGAAAAAGCATTTATTTAATCAAATATTGACTCTTTATTTGACAAAGGAAGATAATAATTCAAATTGTTTCAGTAATAAAACAAAATTAATTTTGTCAGTAATATAATGAGTGTCTTTATTATATACTTAAAAGTAAGAAAATAAATATTAGTGCCTTGTTTATAAAATAAATAAATACTATAATTAAAGTTTAAAAAACATTTACTTAAATATTTTTTGTCAAGTTGTTTAAAATCATGAAGCAGATTAAAGGTGTTTAGCACAAAAAAAAAAAATAGACAAAGTAAAACAATTATTAAATTACAGGATAATCTTTATTTTTGTTAATTAAAAAAGGAAAAGTATTTAATTTTTATTATCTTTACATTTCTGAACATTCCCTAGCAGGTAACTGTAAATACTGAGACACATATTACCGTAAAAGCTTGCAGAGCCAAGAATAAATCCTTTTTTTAGGTGGACTCTGCAAGTCAAAATTTGTGACCATACAGAGATGTATATCATCACTAAGCCCATTATATACCACATTCATCACTTCCAATCCATGAAATTCAAACAGTATATCACTTTCATTCGAGTTGAAACCCATCAGCCAGAGCATTTTATGTATGTCAATATATTCAATGTGCTCCAGTGAAAAGATGGCAGAGTCCTCCAATTATCATGCAATGATATCTCTGAATCAACATATATAATAACATAGTTTAGCTATTTACCATAAATAATTAAGGTGCTGGTGTATCTGGATCATGAGTTATGAAATGTGACTTTTGTATTTTTATAGCTCATCTCCAATGCTGTCCCAGTTATTTCAAAATTTTGACATTTGAAAACGTTGGTATTCATGGCTTTATTGTCATATGTAGTTTTAATCATTTCAAGTATTTCAATAATAGTTTTTGTCCAATTTAAATAAAAATTTAATGTTAATGCATTAGTCCATCATAATATAATCTTCAATAGTTTCTCTTCCTCTTTCCTTCTTTATTTTTGCTTTTCTAATATATAACATATAATAACCACATTCCACTCTTTTTACACTTTAAAGCAAAATTATTTATTAATATTACAGTTTCGACTGTTCCTAGCAGTCTTCTTCAGATCTACAAAAATTTAAACATTATATCAATACAATCATATTTCATACATATATCTAGTAAATTTTTACAATTTTACCAACTTAATTATTAACATCATTTTATATATAAAAACCCACTATTATATAACTTTAAAATCTACTTTACTTTTTATTTCTAATCTTAATTATTATCATATTTATATTTATTCACCTTTTTCCTTTGCCATAATTTTATAAATTCAATGTAATATTTATGAAATCTTTCTTATTTTACTTTATTCATATATTTAATCTTATTTAACATATTATTATATTCATAAATTTAACCTTATTTTACATTTCATCTATTATCTTATTCCATTTCTTAATTCCATTTTACCCATATTTTATTCCTATTTCTTCCATTTACTTATTTTTTATAAAATTATTTTAATTCTTATATGTATTTTTATTTTTATTTCTTACCTTATCTACTAAAACTCATTTTTCCACCATTTTCTTTCCCATCATACACTCTAATTTTTATCTATATATAGCTCCCTCTATTATCTATTATACAAACTACTTATTTATTTTATTTCTTATTAGTTTTCACTGTTTATTTTATTTATTTTATACTAAGATAGTTTTTAAACCACTTTCTCTATTAATATTTGGATTTATCTTCTTTATTAAAATTGCCTCCCTTATTTTTCTATCCCTCCTACTACTTGCATAACTTATCATTCTAATATTCTCTTTTTCTAGTTTATGACCTGTCTCCATAAAATGCATATATACTGGTGATCCTCTATCATATTTATGTTGTTTTAACCTAGTACATATGGAATTTTTCATCTCACCAACATATTTATTTGTAATCCCTTTATCCTTACATTTTCTACATTCTATCTCATAAACCTCATATATTTGTTCTCCCTACTTATGTACCTATTATCTAAAATATCCATTCTTCCTTTTATTCACTACTTTATATTTAATATCATTTAAAAATTCTTTATTTATTTTTCTAATAATATTATTAATTCCCTTTACTATATTACTATCATTAACTTTTATTCCTATGTATTCCCTCTTTTCTTTTCCTTTCATCCTTTGGTTGTCATCTCATTCTTCGTGTTAGCCGCCAGAGGCGCGATTTCTAGCTAAATTTCTAGAAATATGCCGTTTCCGCGGCCGCACCCAAGCCTTTAAGCATTCTTTCTAAAAGAAATCCTAGAAAGATTGTTAACTCGGAGTTAAGTCTACTTTCTACGCTAAAAGGTAGAGTATTAACTCGGAAGTTAAGTCTCCTTTCTACGATAAAATCTAGAAAGAGTGTTAACTCGGCTTAGCGGCTAACGGTGTGGCTTTTTCCGATGCTAAAAGCAGAGGAAAATGCCGTAGTTGTTTGTGTCACGCACTATATCGTAATGCTGCGTTATGTATTTGATGTAACAATATCGTACTAGGGTGTTTATTTTGATCGTGTCACGATTATTTAAATTTTCATCGGTGCCTTGTTTTTTTTAAGACCAATCGATGTACTGTTACATTTTATCAATTTTAACAGTATCGTGATTGTTCCTCATAAATTTGTATTCCTCCTAAATTTTCGATTAGGGTAGAATAGCGTAAAAATTTAAAAATCACGCTTTGAGTCACGTTTTAGCGAGAAATTTTCCGAGACAAAAAGTACGGCTAATTCCCACAACAGAAAACTTGGAAAAGATGGGAACTGCCAGACACGGGCCAGCGCTGGAATATTTCTACATTAGAAAAAAACATCCTGCTGCTGAAAGAAAAGATTGGATTGTGCGGCAAATATATGCAGATTTGAGGTCCGAAAACATCTGCCGACGGAAAGGTTCACTTCGTAAAGACAAGCTTGTTTGAGGGATTCTAAATGACCTTCGTCAAATGTCAAAAATAAAAGAAGTAACTTCAATTTTTATTTAAACGTACATCCCTTCTTCTCCCGATAATTGTTGGCGTCGGCAATCAAATGTAAAATAAAAGAAGTAACTAAATTTTTTATTTAAACGTAACCCCAAAACCCCCTCTTCTCCCAATAATTGTTGTCGTCAGCAATCAAACGGTCAAATAAAAGGAACGTCAATTATTCTTTAATCGTATAGAAAAAAACAAAAAAAAACCTCCCACTAATTGTCCCGGCCAATCAAATGTAAACCAATCGAAGTAAGACAGTAAATTATTAGTTAAACATAACCCAAATTACTATTCGAACGTACACCGAAAAAGACTCGCTCTTGTCAATCAAAATTAAAGAAACCTAGACTATTATTGTCCCATTGTCAAATCGAATATTATTTGGGAAAACCCAAATAATTTATAAACGAAAAAAAAAAGAAAGTCAAATCGGTTTTCAATCAAATGGTAACCGATAAAAGTAACTTAAATTTTGATTTAAACATACACACGAACAAAAACAAAACGCAAAACTCTCCCAATAATTGTTGTCGCCAATCACCAAAAAACACCCACCCCTCTCACTAATTATTGTCAGCAATCAAATGTACACCCCTACTAAAAGTAACGTAAACTACTATTCTTTAAACGGTTACACCCCTTCTCCCAATAATTGTTGTCTACAATCATACACACAAAAAAACACCCTTCCCAGTAATTAGTGTCGGGAATCAAATGTAAACCGATCAAAGTAAGACCGCAACTTATTATTTAAACGTAACCCAAATTACTATTTGAATCTACACCAAAAAAAACACCCGCTCTTGTCAATAAAAATTAAACAAACAACAACTATTATCGTCCCATTGTCAAAAATATTTATTTGTAGAACCAAAACCATAATTTATAAACGAAAGGAAGTCCAATCGGTCGTCCATCAAATGTAAACCGATAAAAGTAAAGGTTTTAAATTTTATTTAAACATAATAAACACACGTGCACGAAAAAAAAAAAAAACACTTCTCCCAATAATTTTTTCGGCAATCAAATGTAAACCTATCAAAGTAACGTAAATTATTATTTAAAGATCCATCATAAAACCCCGTTCTCTCTTGAATTTTGTCAATCCAATTTTACAAAAACTAATATTATTTTTTTTAAAAAAAACCACAAATTACTATTTGAACACACACCAAAAAAGACCCTTTGGTAAAAAAAAAAAACCAAAACTATTATTATCCCATCGTCAAAAATATTATTTGGGAAAAATAATTCAGAAACGAAAAAAAGTAAACTTTGTAAACAAACCAAAAAAAAAAGTCAATATTAATAGATAATCGCTATCCCGGGAACTATATATTAATGTGTTTTTCAGTTAGAAATCGCGCCTCTGGCAGCTAACACGAAGGATCAGATGACAACCCATCCTTTCCCTCTTTTTTATATAACTCTTCTATCTTTTTTATATTCTTTTTGATTACCTTTTCTGGATATTCATTTTTTTTGAAATCTTCCTTTATTCTATTTATTTATCATATTCTCCACCTTCATCACAATAATATTTTGCTCTATATACCTTAGAACTTATAGCACTAATTTTATGCTTCATATCCATATTAGAACCCCAATTCATTGCATTTGTAATACCCATTTTTCTATACACTTCTGTTTTTACTTCACATCTTTTCTCATAATACTCCTTTATCATTATATCTAGATATGCCAATCTATTATCATTCTCCCATTCTGTTGTAAAATGTATCTTCTTATCTATTTTATTTATTTTATCTATAAATCTTTTTATTTGTCTCTCACCCCTATTAAATATTAACAAAAAATCATCCACATATCTTTTAATTAATAGAAAAAGAGAATATTAGAATGGTTAGTTATGCAAGTAGTAGGAGGGAAAGAAAAATAAGGGAGGCAGTTTTAATAAAGAAGATGAATCCAAATATTAATAGAGAAAGTGGTTTAAAAACTATCTTAGTATAAAATAAATAAAATAAACAGTGAAAACTAATAAGAAATAAAATA
The DNA here is from genome assembly GCA_028023455.1 of Epiperipatus broadwayi. Lineage (NCBI taxonomy): Eukaryota > Metazoa > Onychophora > Udeonychophora > Euonychophora > Peripatidae > Epiperipatus > Epiperipatus broadwayi. Next base: position 237,696 of record JAQFVV010006308.1, on the reverse strand, counting down.
AATAAGTAGTTTGTATAATAGATAATATATAGATAAAAAGTTAGAGTGTATGATGGGAAAGAAAATGGTGGAAAACAGAGTTTTAGTAGATAATAAGGTAAGAAATAAAAATACATATAAGAATTGAAATAATTAAAATAATTTTATAAGAAATAAGTTAATGGAAGAAATAGGAATAAAATATGGGTAAAATAGAATAAGATAATAGATGAAATGTAAAATAAGGTTAAAGTTATGAATATAATAATATGTTAAATAAGGTTAAATATATGAATATAGTAATATAAGAAAGTTTTCATAAATATTATATTGAATTTATAAAATTATGGCAAAGGAAAAAGGTGAATAAATATGATAATAATTAAGATTAGAAATAAAGAGTAAAGTAGATTTTAAAGTTATATAATAGTGGGTTTTTATATAAAATGATGTTAATTAAGTTGGTAAAATTGTAAAAATTTACTAGATATATGTATGAAATATGATTGTATTGATATAATGTTTAAATTTTTGTAGATCTGAAGAAGACTGCTGGAACAGTCGAAACTGTAATATTAATAAATAATTTTGCTTTAAAGTGTAAAAAGAGTGGAATGTGGTTATTATATGTTATACATATATGAAGCACATTGTCACATTTCATGTCGCACTTTAAAATTTTTGGATAGTTAAAGTATATATCACTATATAGCATACATAATGATTCAGAAATAGTGCTTCAGGCAATTTGTGCAGACAAGCAATCACTAGTCACCTTTTAATAGGAATATTGTGTATAAGACTAATTAAATTTAGCATAGTGGCAACTTTCTCCATATATTATTGCCACCTAATGCAAGCCATAATAATCAATGGATGCTAGAAGGTTAGTGCATCAAAATCACTATTTAGTGCCTATTCATCCAATATCCACAAACTACTGTCTAACTTGTGGCTTTTATCCTTGAGGAGCATTGGATCTGAGAATGGTCTCATTAAATCTTTTTACAGTGAGGAATCCAGTATTAAGTCCAAGGCTATATATATATTCAAGCACAAACAAATGACATCTTTTATATATTCAAGCACAAACAAATGACATCTTTTAACAGAGATGAATCTAGTAGTGTATATACTGTGTGTAGGAAGCTGAGATCTGTATATGCTTTAAAAGTATAGATGAAAAAATCTGATATTGAAAAGGGTCCACTAATATACATATATATATATATAATGCATATTGTTTAAGAGATTAGATCCAACATTATGAAATATATCTTGAGTATTTTGTTTTAAGAGATTAAATCCAACATTAAGGACATATTATATGAAATTATTATTATTATGGAAAGTGTACTTGTATTGTTGTAAATTAAATCCATTTGCTTATTTGTCTAAATAGTGAACTTAAACTAAATTACTTTAAAGGAAAATTCAGTTGATTATTTGTTGAGACATTTTAAAAGAAATGATTATTTTTGCAATTTGTTCTGTCAGATAAATAACATTGAATAAATTATTAGCCTTTTTTAAAAGTTCATTTATTATTCAAAATTTTAGTTTGTTTAAAAAGAATTATTGATGAATTTCTATTTATAAAAATGTAACTAGATAAATATGAAGTAGTGAAAAAATATATTTAACCCCAAAATAACTTATATTAGGTGATAAATACATATCTAAATGTTTTAATAGTAATAAATAATAATATTCTCTCTACTAAGCACATATGAGAAAAAGATATTATCGTGCTAAAAGAATGATTTAAGGTAATTCTTTAAAGGAAAATTATTATTGAAATAATTGAAATATTTTTTATATTATAAAAAGCTTTGTTGTATTTATATATTCGATCATTTCCATTATCATCAATATCTTTAGTAAAATTACACTTTTTATTTAAATTTTCCTATTACATTCGATTGTTAGTAATAGCACACATGTTTAGTATATGCACAGCATTTTGAAAGGTATTATTCTCCCCTCTTTTTCAGGTATTACTGGTCTGACCAGTGACAGTACTAGCATGTGAATTGAACCTGGACCCTTAGATGAACTCTAACTAACAGTCATTCTGCGAGAATGTTACCTTAAAATTCAATATTCAAAGAATCTTAAGGGTCCAGGTTTGATTCTTATACTAGTACTGTCACTGATCAGACTAGCATACCCGAAGAAGAGAGGAGACTAATGCCTCTCGAAACATTGTGCATATTCTAACCTGTGTGCTATTACTAATAGTTGAATGTTTCCATCTAAAGACATTTTATACTTAATATTAGATGATGGAAATAGTCCCATATATAAATACAACTAAAATACCATCACAAATCTTTAGGAAAACATAGAAATCCTTGTGTAAGCATAGAATAAGTCTATTTCTATATTCCAATGGACAAATAGTTTAAATAACATTAACTGAAACACAGGCTTATTATATACCTGTGTCTATATATGTTAAATAACATTGTTTTTTTATACTCTATATGATAATTTAATACCCATAATATTTTAACACTTGAACAGAATTGCATATAATAATTATTTCATGATATTGTACTAAAATATTTATTTTAGTTCTATTATTTTATTATTATTATTAATTAATTAATAGATGTTAATCATTTTGAATTATAATACATTTATTTAAATATTAGATTAGATTTTTGTACATATATTTAGAAGAGTCTCGCTATCTAGGAAGATAGAAATGGATAATAATGGAATTTTGATGTGTATTTGGATTCTATGTAATTTTCTTTAGAATTATATCAATTGGATCTTGGGATTGAATTATAATAGAAACTTTATAGTTATCATTGTTAAAGTATACATTCTTTGTAATATTAACTGGTTGCATAGACCATGATCATCAGAAATTACACCCATAATACATTTTACGTTAGTAAATGGTATGCTTATATATGATCAATTTTAAAGTGTATGTGGACTTATTCTACATTTATGTTTGAGATATATGCAATATTCGGGCTTTTCAGTGCTCTCACATTATTTCACCCGTAATACATTATATATATCAGTATTTTTTTTTTAGTTCTATTCCATTACAGTATATGTGTCTGACAGTTTTTCATACTTTCCATTTTAAAACTTGAATAGTGTATTAAAGTTAAATTTATCTATTAATATTTTTTTAGTGTTCATGACTACTTTTAAGCCTATATTTTCTTTTTCTTTTATAGTATTCAGGCACTATGTTTAATATATTTCTCAACAGTTGACATTCAGATTACTTAGTTATCAGTTGGCTTTAGACAGTATACATACAACATTCTTTTCAGTTGTTTTCTAATTCATCATTGATATGTCTTCATAATTTATAATCATATATTGCTTGTTTTAATTTTCTATAATTCTGAGTATTGGCATCTCTATATAGCTGATTTATAGTAGTGAAATGAAGTTTCCCCTTTGCCTGTTTCCTAAATATCTTCTATTATTTGTTCAAACTGGGATGTCTCAGTTTATGGCCTAACCAGTTTAACTATCTGATCTCAATTTGAATTATGTGATCTTTTCTTCATATCCATGACAGAATTTCATATTTTTTTTCTATCTGATCTCTATTTTTCTCCAGTCCACATCTCAAAAACGTATTAAAACAGGCAAAACTCTCCATACAGTAGAGCCTGTTTTAATAACAGTTATGAGTAAGTATAAGAAATGGTAATCATGTGATGTTTAGTGGTTTAATCTCAAAAACCTCCAAGCTTTTAATACTTTTGAATAAAGAGTCTGAATCTCTGCATCATAAAGGGCAATTGGTCAAATTTAGGGTTTTATATTTCTCTCACGTAGATCAAGATCCAACATTTTTCACATAAAAAGTGACCGCTTAGCATGAAAAGCTGATTTTTCCATAGTTATCCTTTTGCATACTTTTTTCTCACAGTTCATTTAGATGTTCAAAGGATCGATTTATATCCCTAAATAATTATCTATCTTAATATATGTATATATCTTTAGGAATTTTTAACATTATCTTAATTTTAAATGATAATTGTCAATATTTTTTTTTATATTGCAATCTATATTTTTTTGGATTTCAATTAAGTTATGCCCAATCATATGCAGCATCAATTGTTTAATAGATTTTCCATGTTTAGCCAAATAAGTCATTTCTATCAGAATTTTTGCAAATATAAATAAATCTAGGGGACAGTATGCTGTCTTTTCTAACTTCTCTCCTGAGTTTTTATTATTACTGTAGGCAAAAAACAAACAGGTCTATAGTATTCAGGGTCCCCATGCAGTACTCATCAGCATGCTAACTGAGCTTGACATTACTTCATCGATTAAATGACTACAGAGTATATATAACTTAGTAGTATTTAGTGTAGTGATAGAAAGTCAGCCTCTATAGTGTAAGGTTCTCAGATCAACTCCAGTTCTGGAACTTCCAGCATTTAATCTTTTTATAAACTTCTGAAGAATAAAGCCATTCAATTATTATTTGTTATTGATTCTTTGTTAAAATTATTTTAATTCAAATTTTGATTTATTGTTTTTTTAAGAGATTAAATATGAGTAGATTATGTGGCGTGCATATTCTATTTATTTTAAGATTGGCAATACTTTATGTCAAACCACTCAGTCAAAAGTTCATTCATAATCAGTGAACTTAATATAAAGAGCTTTTCTTGAATTTAGTCTTCTTTTTCCTTATAATCACGTTATGCCTATAGCATCTCTGATAGCCAATTTTTTTTCCCTAAACACTAATTGATTGTTGATCATGATGTTATTCAACATATTGATCTGATCTTCACTAACAGAAATAAGTATTTTTGACATATGGGCTATTAAACTGACTGTTTTTAAAGCTTTCTATTTTTTAACGGTAATTATATCAATTTAGTTTATATGTAGATGACTTCTAAAATGCATTTAGACAGGAATTATATTTAGTTGTTCCAAGTCACTGATCACATTCCATTTATCTAATGATAATTATATCATTTCAGGCTGCAAGGGGATAATGAACATTGGGATAGGCATGATAATTTGGGCAACTGATGAGACACTATTCATGTCTAAGTGCATCTTGAAAGTTTATTTTCCTGTTGTTCTTGGCCACTTGTTTAAAATAGTAATGTGAGTCTGCACTATATTATTTGAGAAATTTGCAAACTGCTATAGCTATTTTTGTAAAACAATCTAATCTAAAATAATATCTGTAAAGTTTTTTGACAATACTTCTGAACTAAAATTACTAAGAAATTAATATTATTTAATATATATATATATATATTGTAACAAAACCTCCCTTCTTCCATCTCTTAAGACCTTATATACTTATATTTATCCATATATGTCCACACCTATATATTATAATGGTCTGGGAGTTTAGAGTCTTACCATATCTGCCGTACAGGGCATCACTAGCCCATTTGAACCTAGAAAATTTATAGAGTAGGCAGATACACACTGTTAAAGATCCAACTTTTATTTATTAATACCGTCAGCCCTTGACACTAGCTCAGTGAGACGCAGAGATAATAATATATAACTTTATTTAATTTATATCTTAAATATAAAAAAATAAAAGCCACTGCCAGTAATTAAAGCACAAACAACATTTATTAACGCACATATATAATCATTTAAAATTTGAGGAATAATATTTATTATCTTAGATTTTAATATTAACTTTTGAAATTAAATTATTTTAAATTTTAAACCGTCCGTACAGATGAATTTAATAATATTTTTTTAAGAGTGTCGAGTATGAATAAACTACATAGATTGCATTTGATAAGAAAATATTTCATCCCTTATTTAACCTTAGGCCAAAATTCTCAGTCAAACCGACATCAATCCATCTGATACATCGATGTATTTAATGGAGCATGAAATATGACAGCACAAATACTATATTGTCAGGAATGTACATCTGAACAGCATGGTTAGAGAAGACATTGACTCTCGTCTAGACAGGAATGCTACACCTGTCTGGCAAGAAGAACAATAAAAAAAAAACTCCATAGGAAGGGACTGCGTTTTCCATCTTACTATCCCCTTTCATAGGCAAAAAGGGGTGTGCGGCATATAATGGAGATCCTGCACGTGGCGGACCTCATACTACATTTACTAATTACACCGATATATCCAATCCATTGACCCAATCCAACTACGAAACAAATAACCTAAGATTAACCCTCCCTTAATTAATTAATATAACTTTACAAATCTATATAGCCATTCATGCCCGATTTAATTTTAACATTTATATAATTTCGCACAGATGAATTTTATAAGTTTGTTTTATAATGTTGAGTATAGATCGGCTACATGTTAAAAACATTTCAAAATAAACATAAATGATCAAAATATAAAGTCATTGATGGAATTGCAGAGGGAAATTTACAAGAAACCCAATGGCATTCATCATAAGATGCCGAATTGACACCAATAACTAAAAAGACATCCGAATAAATACATTTTAGATACTCACCATAAGGTATCATTATTTACCGAATGTCTATATATTCTAATCAAATATGAAAACAATAACATAATTAAAAGTTACTGAATCTATGCAAGCATCTATACCCAACTTAAATTTAATGCATTTAAGTAATTTATACAACAAATATTAATTATAAAAAAAATGGAAATAATTTTTAGCAAACTCAAATGTATAAAAATTAAACATTAATAATTGATTTAAAAAGTCAGATTAAAGTTCATTAAAAAAAAATTATGTTTAGCTTGTCAAATCTTTAAAGTTCTTAATTACTTGTAGTAAAATTTTTCCGTTTATATCTTACAGTAGAAGAGCTCCCAGTTCGTGGTGTCAATTCCTACGAAGTGTTTATTTGAAGACCGGTCTATCTGAAGGTGGCCTTAGCTGGTTCAATCCTGGTATTACAGTCATTTCATGTGAAATAAGTGAGAGAGAGCGACAAGTGCATCTTATCGCTCTTCTCACAAAATCAAGCTGGAACTGTTCTTAATTTCAATATTTTTCCTTTTATACCAATCGTCCGGATTCACTGAACAATGGTTTTCTGTTCCAATTTTTCGTTATGGTCCAAGCCTTCATTGCTGCTTCTATTGGTCATCTAATTTATTTTTGTTCTCTTATCTATATTTCATCTGACTTTTTTATATAAGATCCCCAAGGGCTAGCTTGCTTTTCGATTATTAATAAACACATTTCCATTTACAAAAATATTTTATCTTTAGGTACTTTTTTATAAAAAAGTACGTTCAAATATTTTTTTTTTTAAAAAGAAAATAATTTTTAAAGTTTTGCATCTGTGTGAATATATATACGTACATTGAACAATTCTTTAATTTTAGCTTTTAGTTGTTTTTTTTTTTATGAACTTAAAACCGTTTTTATTCTAATTTTAAATTAATGTAATGGCATATACCGTTACAATATATATATATATCACTTTGCGAGGTGAACCTATTCTGTTTTATTCATCAAATTAATGTAGCAGTTTCCCAACACATATTTATGGACATCACTAGGATTCCAAGCGCCAATCTTATGTTAAATAAGAATTACACAAAGGGAGAGACTACTAATGATCAGCTACAGTCTTTAATAAAATGTGAGAGGTTTAACCCTCAGCTAGCTCAGGCTCAGGGCAGGTGGCATTATGGCCCGGAGTAGATGCAAATGGGAACAAGCATTCTCTTCTTTTTTTTAACAATACAATTTAAAAAAAAAGAATAATTCAACAACAGATTTCTATATATGGTTTCAATATCACCAATATTTATTAAGAGTTACGCTAAACATCAAGTATCAATATACAAACATAAAAAGAGTAATTTAATTTTAAGCCGTTAACATATAAAACTAAAGCTCTGACATTTCGATTTGTAATATACACATATACTTTCAAATACATTTATTATTCACAAATGGTTTAAAAGTTGCAGACAGACAGAAAGAAATCTCCCATTATTTTTTTATTATTCTAGACTTAGTTGAAGACAATTCATTTCATTCAAGTGTTTCCTCAATCACTAATAGCTATAATGGGTTTACGCAATTTAAACAAAATAATCTTATAAAATATCTTATGGAGTTCTATGTAAATCTATAGAATCGGCAACTATTTCTTTTCCTTTTTATTTTATTCATTTTTTTTAAACAACTCAACATGCAAAGTTTATAGTACCTGCATGTCCCCAGGAAATTCATGGAATATTTATAGTTCAAATCAGCACAGGCGAATATATAATCTGTCTTGAGGTTTTTCTTTCTTTATTCTATCTAGGGTCTCCATTTTTGGAAATCCTCGCTTTACTGGTTCCAATCTTGATGGTTGCTTCAAATCCAGAGAGGTTTTCATTACAGCATACAGAGTGTTGGGGATAGGGGTCGAGCCCGATACATTAGGCTTTTACCCCGACATTTCCACTTTTTTTACCATTAAAATTAACAAAATTATAACAATCCTGCTATTCTTTTCATTTATAGCCCCCTCCATTTGTTCTAGAAGCTTCACTCGTTTTCCACTTCCTGTCTCTGATTTCTGCCCAACTGGATTTTGATCAAGGTATGAAGGCTTTTAGCACCTTTGGCCTTGTTTTAAAATCCATTTTTCTAGAAATTTTTAGGCTTTTAGAACATGATTGGAAGAAAACCTCATTTCTTCCCTCTACAACAATTAAACCCATTCATACGTACATCTATAACATGCCCATACATATTTCAAAATGACAGAGCACTCCCCCTATTCTAAGCTATATACATATTTTGTATAACCACCACCGCATATAATAATCTATATACCATAACTATCTATATATAATGACTATCACCTATTGTGCTGGTTGTGACCAGGTTTGAACCCCTTCTGTCACAATAACCGCCATTCAAAAGCCTTCAAATACCTCTTGTGTATTTGAATATCTCTCCTTTATAAATTTCTGTCCACTTAGGTATCTATTTGCTGGTTATTTGAATTGTCTTTGCTTGCAGAAGACCAGGCAGGTTTTAATGATTGAGCATTATACGACCCCTTGATTTCATTCCCAGTGTCCACCCAAAATGTGTTATTCCCCTGATTACAACAGATGGTATATGGGCCTTCACATAAATTGCAAAATTTTCAGCATACATTGAGCGCCATTGTAACAAAACCTCCCATCTTTTAAGACCTTTTATATTTATCTGTATATGCATGTACCTATATATTGAAGGTGTGCATGTATATACAATAATATATATGCTGGCTTCACCATTCACTGTGGACTAGCTAAGACCCTAAGTCAAACCACAGTTAATGTATGTTTTTCTCAAACTTAAAGAATGACATGCATCAACAGTTATATATTATTTTAAGAGAAATTATTTTAAGAGGGGAAAAAGTTAATGAAATAAAATAAAAATAAAAAATAAGAGAATTTTTTTTAAATTTTTCTTTAATTTTAAAATATGATGGCAGAAAGAGATAAGATAAATTTTCGTAATTAAACATAACCCATTAAAGAATGCAATTATTTTATGAACGATTTTAATTAAAAGAAAATAGATAACAGGGAAAAATTTGAAACAATAGGCTACTAATAAGTAGTTTAATTAAAAACACAATTGGGGAAAAGTGGTATAAATAAATAACTTTTCTTTTGTTCTTCAATCTCAAAAACCTGCTGAAGTTCTTGCTAAGGACTCTTATATTAAGAATTTCTAGAATCGGCTGAAAATTATTCTTTTTAAAAAGAAATTCTTTTTTTTAAAAATACCTGCTTGCTGCCTTTTCATTGTTGCTGCAGATTATTTGCTCTACATGTATTCAAATCCAGAACTTTGTTACTCTACAGAACTCTCCCGTCTCTGGGACTGGAATCGTAAAGATGTGAGCCAGCCAAAGAACCAGGAAAAATGCCTACCCTGTAGTAATTAATTCTTTCTATAGAAATATGAATAAAAAAAAGGAACTGCCATCTAACATCAACAGAACCCATCTTGACACACGCACTATAGTTACTGGTAACTATCCTCGTATTTGAAATGGGTTTGTCTTTTTTCCAAGTAAATCTAGATATATGTTGTTGTTTTTTTTATTTAAACATTTTGTAAATATTTTTTTAAAAAAATATTGTAATTGGTATTGGGCTTAATACGTATAATGGCGGTGAATCTTCTTAAGTTACGTGAAAATGTCTCACTAAACTTAGTCGCCATTATACACTTATAATTAAGCATTTCGTTTTATGTATATGTTTTAAAGACAAAAAAAAAAAAGAAAGAAAACGCAGCGCAAATTCTCTCCCCCGCCCCTTTTGATTAATAATGCAGTATTACCTATTAAGTTCTAGTTAGTTGGTATAGGACTTGAGATTTAATGATGAAAGATTTTTTTTAGTTTTATTTTGTTAAAAAAAAAACAAAAAAGAGAGGCCCTTACCTATATTTCTTTGCCTTATATATTTCTCCTTAATTCAATTCAAAAAAGGTTACAAACATATATGTGTATTTTTTTTAAGAATGTAAAATAACAAAACTTTCATTTTTCATCTAGCTGTAAAAGAGAGTACAGTCGCCTGTATTTATCGATATTAAAGTTATAGAAAAGGATTTGTATTAACTCTGTGGTAGGCTGGCTGAACATTAACTAATTTTTTTTAACATGCCTAAATGATTTAATTGTATTGGAAAATAAAATAACAATTATTCTATAAAGGATTTTTTTTTTTTTTGGTTAGACTTTCATAATGTTTTGTATATCTTTACCAACTAAGGTTTTTCTTTTAAATTTAAAGGTTGTTGGACCATATTTATATTATATTGCATACTGGGTGATCCATGGGCATGTCTCCGCACATTTCGGCGCTTTCCTCACCAAGTCTACATAAGCTAACATACCCACCTCGGGATCGCAATGAAGATTAATAAAAATTGGATCTCATCTCTTTCATATTTATAAAACTGGACATAAGCAACAAAACTCCATGCCTGAATTTGGATCATGCAGTTAGCGAACGAATTCCATTTTCTCTAACTCAGTTTAGAGGTGGAGAGCTATCCAGTCTCATGTTAGCTTCTTGGTAGCCATTTGTGTCTCGAGACTCATCATTTCCCACAATATTCTGTCATCTTAGTCTATTTTATATTTATATTTATTTTAAAGACTTTCTCTGCCGAATATTGGTGTGTCTAAATCAAGACTGAAAATATCCGTAGGGGGTGTCACTATTGAATTTTTTTATTAGTAGCAGAGAACGATATTTTCAATGCTTTCCTAAGAATATGTTAGTTCATTTGGCTGGCTATCCGAATCATGTACTCTCACCATAGTGTTAATTATGTCTGTCTCTCTCTTTCAATCATGTAACCTGTCCACTGGCTAGAAATGTTCTCAACTTATAATGTGAAGTCATTTTTTAAAGGGTCTTTCTTTCATATCTGTATATAGTTGCAGGGAAATAACCTGCATCTCAACTAATCAATTCGTTGTACTCTGCAAATGTAAAATAATAAAGTTTTTCTTTTGTCTTTCATTCACTATTATTAAAACTCTGTAGTTATTGTTTTTTTTCAATAAACCTGATCATTATATAATGCTAAAATTCCTCCTTAGAGTCTTGTCTCTCTGTGATCACCGGGCATACATTAAGAATAAATTCTAGTGATGTTTGGGGAGTAAGTCGCTTAGTAGCAATCTAGATGAGTAGGTGAGGTTCGAACCCCTTTTACCTGCATCTCTAGGTTAGGTTAAAGCAGCTCTACTTTTCATACCGTTACAATATATATCACTTTGCGAGGTGAACGTATTTTGTTTTATTAATCAAATTAATGTAGCAGTTTCCCAATGCATATTTATGGACATCACTAGGATTTTAAGCACCAATCTTATGTTAAATAAGAATTACACAAAGGAGAGATTAGTAATGGACAGCCACAGTCTTTAATAAAATGTGAGAGGTTTAACCCTCAGTTAGCTCAGGCTCAGAGCAGGTGGCATTATGGCCGGGAGTAGATGCAAATGGGAACAAGCATTCTCTTTTTTTTTAACAATACAATAAAAAAAGAAAATAATTCAACAACAGATTTCTGCATATGGTTTCATTATCACCAATATTTATTAAGAGTTACGCTAAACATCAAGTATCGGTATACAAACATAAAAATAATAATTTAATTTTAATCTGTTAACATATAAAACTAAAGCTCTGACATTTCGATTCATAATATACACATATGCACACACTTTAAAATACATTTATTGTTCACAAATGGTTTAAAAGTTGCAGACAGACAGAAAGAGATCTCTCACTATTTTTTTTTTTTTGTTTACTTCTAGATTTAGTTGAAGACAAATCATTTCATTCAAGTATTTCCTCAATCACTAATAGCTATAATGGGTTTATGCAGTTTAAACAAAATAATCTCCTTATAAAATTTCTTATGGAGTTCTTCTACATAAATCTATAGAATTGGCAACTGATTTCTTTTCCTTTTTATTTTATTTATTCTTTTTAAACAATAACTCAATGTGTAAAGTTTATATTACCTGCATGTCCCTGGGCAGTTCGCGGAATAATATTTTATAATTCAAGTCATCACAGGCGAACATATAATCCGTCTTGAGGTTTTTCTTTATTTCATCTAGGGTCTCCAATTTTTGCAAATCGTCGCTTTACAGTTCCGATCTTGACAGTTGCTTCAAATCCATAGAGGCTTTCATTATTGAATGTAGCAGCATACAGAGTGTTGGAGATAGGGTTTGAGCCCGATATGTTAGGTTTTTACCCCGTCATTTCCATTTCTTTCACCATTAAAATTAACAAAATTATAAAATTAACTTTGCTGTACTAACGATCCTTCTATATTGATCATCAACTTCTGCAGGGACAAGACCGAGAGCATTCTGGGTTCTATTCTTTTATAGCCCCCTCCATTTTTTCTAGAAGCTTCACTCGTTTCCACTTCCTGTCTTTGATTTCTGCCCAACCGGATTTTGATCAAGGTGTGAAGGCTTTTAGCACATTTGGCCTTTCTTGTTTTAAAATCCATTTCTTCTAGAAATTTCTAGGTTTTTAGAACATGATTGAAAGAAAACGTCATTTTCTCCCTCTACAACAATTAAACTCATTCATACATACTTCTATAACATGCCCATACATACTATTTCGAAATGTCAGAGCGCTCCCCCCTTTCTAAGCTATATATGTACTTTGTATAACCACCACCACCACATAATATAATAATTAATCTATATACCTTAACTATATATAATGACCACCACCTATCGTGCTAGTTGTGACCAGGTTTGAACCCATTCTGTCACAATATATATTATTTTCATTAAAATATATTTTGCAATTTTTATAGAAAATGATTTATATGTGTCAGATTTATATAGATTTGCACATGAGTTAGCCTGGTTTTGAAAGCGTAGAGTTTTTAAAATTTCATGTTATTAGTTTGAATAATATAAAGATGAAAAAAGTGACCGCTATATGCATAGGCCACATTAGTTCCAACTTTAAGACCTAGTTTTCAATTGAGGGAAACAAAAGTCAAAAGCTGATTGTCTGGAGATAGCGATTTTTGAGGAATATATCTGGTGTCCATTGATTACTCATGTTTGTTTTAAATGATTTTAAAGTAAACAAAGACAACTCCTTTTATTATTATGTAGTTACTAATATATCAAGGTTCCTGGATCATTCCCAACTGGGAGAGCTAAAAAAATTATCCTTTTAGTTAGTGCTTGAATATCATATGATGGATTTCACTAGCAACGTTCATGATTATGATCATTATTTTACATGATATTTTAATTGTATCAATAAAATATAAGGACAGTGTAGATGTGGTTCAGGTTTTTAAAAAAAGAATTATATTAATGTCTTTATTTATAAATAGAGAAGATAGTAATTATAATTCAGAAACATTGTTAATGGACTTCTTTAAAAGTGTTTTTTGGTTTTTATGGGTGCTTCTGTCACCTCAGTTCTATCACATCATGATAATCTGTCAGCACAAAAACTCAGACCACCCTCTTTGCCTATGAATGCATTTTGCAAACAGTCTTTACGTGAACACCCAAATCTTTACAATCATCATGACAGTATTTTAATGCAAATTTTTTTTTCTATTTTTAATACCTTGTGGAAAAGTTTCATATTTTTTGGTTTTTATCAGTGCTTATAATAACAATCATTATAGAAGCCTTATTCATATAGGTTACATTACATTGTGAGAAATTAATAGTATTTTTTAAAAATATTTTCACTTGCATCCAATTTGTTTCTAAATTGAGTGGTGCACAAATTATTGTAATCATATGACAGAGTTCAAATGTGAAGAATCACTTACTAAAGATTAATAGCTAAAGGTCAATTAAAATATGGGCTAATTTGTTGAATGTCATTTTGGCAAAATAAAAATTCCTGATATGTCTAATTTTATATATCAAATTAAAAAATAAAAATTTCTTTATATTTTAGTTATTTTTTACTATATAAAAAATTACCATATTGGATTAATTTTGTAAAAATATAACGTTTTTTTTTTTAAAAAAGATAGCTGTCTCAATATATTGATATTTTAAGAAGTTGATTTATTGAGGATTGTCTTTTGGAGATCTGTTTTACAGTAGAATACAGTTAATTTGAATATCTATTTTTTTAAAACTTCTATGATTTAAACAAAATTTCAAAGATTAATCTTTAACCTTTTACAATAGAAAATCTGTATACACTTAATTTTTATTAGTCATTCATTAGTCTAGAGATCCATTTAATGAATAATATTTCTGTAGTGAAATTTTCACTACACCACTCTCATGCAAGGTAGAGATTTTTTTAACACCTTGTGAAGGAGTGTAATTATAAACATATGTCCAAAGACGTGAAAAAGATGTATGATTCCTAAGATGCACATTTTGCGCTGAACTAGCACTCATCAATTAGTCCAGATCACATTCTCTTACAGATATTTTTATTATTGTTTAGTATATTGTAACCTTAAATAAATAGTTATCTTTAAATGCTCACAATGCTTATCTCGGACGATCAACCAGAACCTTCTCGTCAATCAAAAGTCAACACATTGGGCAAGCCATAGAATTGTGAAAATGGTATACGCTAAGCTCAGTGGATTTCAAAGTAAATGCCATATGTCACACTAATAATAAGAGAAATAAAGGGGTAAATAATTGTAACAAAATATTGTTAAGATCAATGCAATATGAATAACTTAAGTGGGGAAGAACTCTCAAATCACATTTATAAAAATGAAAGGCTCTTAATATTAAAAGCATATGTTATTAAGGTTACATTAAAATCCTCTTCACGACCTCTACTACTCCCACACTTATTATTAAACTGTTAAGCATTCCATTGCCATGATCACATAAAAACATTTTTAATATGGAGGGATTTTCTTAAATATATGCTGCAATGATATCGTATTGAACAGTTCTTTAGCAACTGTAATCTCTGATAACATTAATAATAAAATGAATTGGGTATCTCAGCATAATTATGATTAAATTTAATGATAAATTAAATTCTTTTGTAATCCTTAAGGTTTATTTAACAAAGAATGAAATTCTAGTAAGTATAAAGTAAGACATACACTTATCCTTAAGATAATGTCTTCCACAATTATGATAATAATAATAGTATTAATATTTTAAATAAATATGATAAACTCTTAATTTAGAATAAAAGAAAATTACAATAACATTCGGATGGTAAGAGTGGATAAGGGATTTTATGGACATTCTGAATAAACCTTTAAAATATCTTCTAAATTTGAATTCAGTAATTGATAATCTCAATGTATTATGGAATAATAGCATAATCTTATAAGTAGGGAAAATAAAAATATGCACAATGATCTTTAATAAACAAACGAATTGACTAAAATGATCTTGAATGATGAATATGCAATTATAATTTTTTATTTAAAAAATCATTTCTTTCTTAGATGTAATTGTAATATTTTAGATACTCTTAATGCATTACATTTAAATTAATCTTATGATTTATTAAATTTCTGATTAATGAGTGGATAATATGGAAAAATGACTGAAAATTTAATTAACAGTAAATAATATCTATTTCATATAAAACAAATACCAATTACTGACTGTATCATATCTTTCAATATCAACAAAGCCAAAAACTTCTACCGATATACCTTTCTGTTTTAAATATCAGAAAATTTTGAATTTGAATATATCCAAATTTATATCCTAAGTACCAGCAACTCATAAATACAGGACTTACACATCAACAACTTAATTTATACTCAAAGAGACCAAGAATGTGACAAGAGGTACAAGTAGGGGGCCTCAATTCCTGATGAAAAATCAATCAATTGCCAGAAGAAAGTCATGGCAAAATATTACTCATGGCTTTATACAAAATACACTATCAACAATAATCAAAATCAATATTTGGATAACAAAGTAAAGGCAAAGTAAAAGTTTGATGGCATGAACTCAGAAATAAATGCACCTACCCTTGAGGGCAATGAATAAATGAACTAGGATTTAATCTCTAGTCATGAGTTAATGAGAATGAACCATCAGGGACAATAATAATAATTGAGTTTGCCTTATTAAAGCATCATATGCTTAAGATATAATAAAAGTAATAAAATACATCTGAAGATATCACAACAAAATAGAGAGCCTAAGGTAAATCTCCAAACTACTGGCAAAATAAGCATTCTAAAAAAAATGAGACTAATGCTATATCTTTTAATCAAGTACAATAACTAACAGATGTGTAAAAATGGTAAATAATTAATACTAATATAGCTTAGTGAAATTAGGCAATAAAATAAGCATAAGATAAACAAAAATATATATCCACTTGTACTTCATTCAGCATAATTATATACCTTTAATAAATAAATAATTCATAAGAAAGGGCACCCAACATTTTCAAAATATGTAATTATCAAACGATGCTATTCCAAGAATTTTGACAAAACTATAAAATAGCATAAAATTATAGTAAATAATATGCATATAAAATAATGACATTGTAAGCAAAAATCATAAACATAAATAATAAAATATGAAACTCCTTTACCATTAAAAATAAAAGTAAAATCAAAATCCTTTTTTCCAATCATTAAATGGGATACAGTTTATTAAGAAAATAATGTTCTGTAGACAGTGAAGATATCCAGCATACAAAAATACAATTGAAATAGAAAGAACACTTTACAATTATCCTTAAATAGAAGATTTAAAATTAATGAAGTTAACAAAATGTGTAGTCATGGCCATTCATTTAAGCAATTTTTATGGATTAAGCTGTAAGAATATTTCACATTTAAAACGGACTTCATCCTTCAAAATATTTCACTAAATAATAATAATAAGCAATATTAAACAGAAGAAATAGTTCTTTCTTGAAATATCAGTTAAAAATATTAGAGTAGTCTTTAGAATGACAATGAGAGAGAGAGAGAGAGGGTGTGTGAGTAGGCTTTCATAACTAATGCTCGAAAAATTCTCATAAACATGACTAAAGATAATATATATATATATTCATATTACGTAAGCAATTTGCTAAAAATACTTCAAAAACATTTATTATAAATTTTTTAAATAATATCAGTCAATTGTTTTCCTTCCTTAGATCCAAGAAAAAATAATATATTTCCTCCAGGTGATATAGAGACAATAAGCAAAATTCCTTTTATGCTGCTATTAAACCATAAATAATACTTTCTTGAAATAACAGTATAAACAAATGTAGATTCAAGTAATATCTTTTAATTAAGTCAAATGTTTTATTGTTGAAAAAGGAATACTTTTATATATGATTTCAAATAATACACTTGTCATAATAGGCAAATCTTTATTATAAGGAGTTCACACAAAGTGAATTAATTTCAAATAATATTATTTTATATGAGTATTTTTAAAAATAACATAATAAAGTTTTTGAATTAAACATTTTTGCTGCAGAGAATTTAAAATATAGCAAACTAAGAATATTAGATAGACTTTAAAATAAGTCTTGAAATCAACAATAGTTTTTATGTTGACAAAGCAACTATAACAATGTCTTTTAAAGTTCCTTAAAACATGAAATTTAAACAGCATAAATTTAAACATTATAATTACTAGTTAATTTTACCATTAATGTTGACTGTGATGCAAATTCCTTGTACTTGAAGTTCTAATTCAGAAGTTGTGCCTAGATAAGTTACATTTAGCTATCATAACTTTTAAAACTAATAAAAGGAAATTGTTTAAATAAAGTTAAATTAAATAACTGCAATTTAAAACACAAATGCACCAAGTAGAAATTATTGCCAAGTTTGTTTATTACCAAATATTTTTATTCCCAAGTGTGTATTTAGGTATCAGATTCTTCTATTTATACCCTAAGTCATGTGATTATTTTATGATTTGTAATATTGACATTTTAATTTCTTTCCTCTTTATCTCATTGGTTAGAATCCAATGTCTTATAAACTCTGAGGAGATATTCTAATAATAATTTTATTATATACTTATTTTTTAAAAAATCAATTAATTTACATCTAGAGAGATGAATTAATAATTACA
Organism: Epiperipatus broadwayi; assembly: GCA_028023455.1. Lineage (NCBI taxonomy): Eukaryota > Metazoa > Onychophora > Udeonychophora > Euonychophora > Peripatidae > Epiperipatus > Epiperipatus broadwayi. The sequence continues at coordinate 219,178 of JAQFVV010006308.1, read as the reverse complement.
TTTCCTGTTAAAATAAATTGTTTATAAAAGTCAAATATTATAATGAAATAAAATACCTTATAAAATTGAAATTATCTTATTCTAAATAAAAACACTTTTATAATATTTATTTAACATATTCATTTTAATTTAATTAAGTCCTCAGAACATTTAATATTGTCTTTTTTTTTTTTAAAAAAAAAGATATTTAAGAAACATTTTAAAAAAGGAAGTGTTAAAGAAATTAATTCCTTTGCATTCATTTATTCAGATATTTATGCATTCACAATGTTTAATTCCTAGTTTTAAAATTATTAGTTTTTTTATGACTTCTTTTAACTAACTACACCTAAAATATTTAATTATAATATTTTATATTACAATTAAGATTAGAGTAAAGCATTTTAATATTTAATTGAATATTAACAAATATAAATTTAGGGGATTTTCCAGTTTAAAATTAATACTAAATCTTTCAAATACTTTAATAGTTAAATTATGATATAAATTAACCTTATTAACTTATAAACTGCAATACTTAATACTTTTAATTAACAAATACTTAAAATTTAGGTACTTGTACATTATAAATAAATATTTATCAGACAAAATATTGTAACTTAGACTGTTAAATTTATTTCACAGTTATAAAAGATTACATAAATTTTTATACAATGACTTTTCATATACATAACCATAGCATTATTCGGCAACAACAAAATTTATCCATTATAAAATTAAATTACTGAATTTTTTTGGGACATATTAGGCTAAGATATAACTTGACATTTAGCTTCAAGCCAAAGTTAAAGGTCACTATATATGTCAAGCATTGGTGATTGAGTAGTCAGCACAGCTGCCTTACAAGCAGTTGTCCCGGGTTAGCAGGTTCGCTTCCCGGCCGATGCTATGACACATGAAAAAAAAAAGGTCGTAATATATATATATATGTTGTACCTGCTCAGATTAGTATATAAAAAAAGGAAGTTTGTTGATTTTATTTAATTTCATTTAACTTGATTTATGGATAATTGAGGTGTTAAATTATAAATGTTACCTAGACTAACTATGTCAACTTAATATTTAAAATAATATTATTTATTATTAATATCATAAAATTATGGTTGTGGTCAATTTTAGGGAAAAATATAAGTAAGGGAATAAATAAATACTGAAAAATAATTAAGTGAATCATAAAATGAATCACTTGAATAAAATCATCATTATTACATGTCCATTTTGTTACTACATTTACTATAACAACTTACTTATTATAAAATTAAATATTTGATTTTTCATATGTGTTTGTTTATTTATTACAAGGGTCCCCAACCTTTTTGCACTTAAGAGCACATTCTATAATACTGGCCAAGTGGCAGGCACCATTTATTTTTTTCAACCAGATGGCGGACACCATTTATTTTTTCAATGTAAATTTATAATCGGATATTGTTAATAATACACATAATGTACAAAAAAATATTTATTTAAAAAATAAAATTTTAACATATAATTAACATTTATATTTTTATGCTATAAAAGTATAGTATGCCCTACAATTTGATTACAATATAATACAATAATTTATAAGAAATGTTAAAAATTAAATTTATTTGTATCAGATAAATAATTTTTTATCGTGTTTGTATAGCGGTGGGCACACATAAAATGGTCTGCGGGTGCCATGGTGCTTGCGTGGATAGGGATTGGGAACTCCTGATTTATTAGTTTAGTGGGATATATTACAAAATTAAATATTTGATTTTTTATATATGTTTGTTTATTTTAGTGGGATATATATTAAAATAAAAATGTATTTAAAATATATGTTCATTAGAAGTTATAGAAAATGTCATATGAATTCTTTGTTTTTGGTTGAAAATGAAAAATAATATTGAAATTTTAAAACAAAAAATTTTTTTTTTACTGTATCCAATATTTTTTAAAATCTTCATTTTTATTTATTAAATGGACGCAAATTTTATTAAACTGAATTGAGTTACTATTGAATTCAATTGAACAGTTGTCTTTATAACATTAATGTCAGCAAAGAGAGATTATAAATAGAACTGAAACGTTTTAACTTATAACTTTTGACATTGTCCAGAATGGATGTTTTTATATTTGTCTTTAAAAATTATCAGTTTTATTTTAAAATTGATTAATTTCTAAAATAATAGAAGAATAAAGATTTAAACTGTCTGCCCATTCAATTGAGGGCAGTTTGTTGATAAAATTCCAAGAAAAAATGGCAGAATGTATTATAAACGAAGAAAGAAAAAACCATCGTAATTTGTTGTATTATACATAAGCTATCTTCGATTATTAAAATTTGAGCTTTCATCTATATATTTGTGATAAGTACAAACCCCAAGAAGTATTTATTATCATATTTTTGATCAAGGAGTTTTACAAGATCGATTAATTTAAAAACATTACCATTTATTACTCACTTGGATCATAACTGAATTTTGTCAATGGAAGAACATTTGTTCATATATCTTTGCAAATAAAAGTGGAATACCACTGATGTATAGGTTGCCTCACCTAACTAACTACTCTTTATAAAATAAATTGGATACATATTTGAATAAAAAGGAAAGATATTGGAATAAAAGATTCTGGATTATTATTATTATTATTCATGATTGATTCTTCTCTATTTCAAGAAGAATGGTTTTCTGCATTTAAATCAGAAACTAGGAACTACAATGGAACAGTGGGTAAAAGGAAAAATGAGACTTTTCACTTATATGGTATGATATCTGTGTGTATTTTTTGATAAAAAAGTATGTTTGTTCATATTTCTATTTTAAAATATAAGATCAAATAATATGTATATTTTATTATATGATAAACTATCCATGCAATAACAGATTGGAGAGATTTTTTTTTAAGTTTAAACTTTTATACAATGAATAAATTGATTCCTGATTCAATATTTTCAAATATTCATTTTATTTTAATTTAAAATTTAACTTAGGGATATTTGTATAGAAAAGTTTAAATACAATCAATTTAGATGAATAAAGTAAATTTTATTTAGTCATATTTTTGATTATATATTTTATTTAAAGACTAGGAAAGCTATTTTGAAATTTCTCCAACAGTTTATTTTGTCCATTGTTCTACAACATATTTTGTGACCCATATATATTTATTTATTATTTGTTATTAATTTTATAGAGTAATAGACAATCAAGGTTATTATATATTAAAGACAAATAGTATTTATACTTCTTAACTGGCTATGATTTTAATCAATTGCTTACATCTTTTATTACTGTCATTATTAATTTTTATTATAAAGTAATAAATTTAAATTTAATTGAAATCTAATAAATCTATCTAATTATTTTTTTATGTATGCAAGGTCATTTTTGATAGTTAAATCTTAATCTAAAATCAAACCAGTATTGCTAATGAAGTATGGTTATATACTTGTATATTTTATTATACGATTATTGTTAAGCCTAATTAGATATAATTTTATTTTGTAATTATATTGAAATATTTGTTTACTTTATCTGGATTAATATTGATTATATAAATAATATAATTAGTTCACGGTTAATTATTAAGAGCTTATCTTGTCCAGTTTTATAAAGATTTTAATATATTTTATTCTGTCATTAGTCAGAATGATCTGCCTTAGTCATCTTTAAACTTTTTTGAGGTGACTTGTAAACTTAATTAACTATTAAATTTTAATATCTATCTTTGACTTACTTAAATGTCAATTGTTGTTTTATATGATTTAATTGTCATAAAATCCATTTTAATAATTGATTTACAAGGAATTTAAATAGATGGATAGGACTTGTTAATTGTGATTTGGTAAATATTCAATAGAAACCTACTTTATATTTGATATAATGATATGATTGGATAGTAAAAATGCAAGATTATCTAATAGGTTTATTGGTAAGGTGTTCTCATTGAGTATTTCATTTTAACATATAATTTAAGTAATAGTAGTAGATTGATGTAAAGTATAGCAGAGATAAGTTAATGTTATTTAACATTTTATTAAACTAGATATAAAACTGATTAATGATTTATTTTATTTAAACATTAGAGATATTGCAAGTGTTGTCATAACCATTTATAAACTAATTTATTTAGTTAAGGAATATCTTTAAATTTTATCATAAGTTTGCATTATTATATATAATATTTGATTAGTAAAGTATATCAGAACTTAGTTATGTATTGATTCAATTTTGGTTTTATTTAATTATTGTGAATATTTTAGGCATACCTCATTGTTTAGGACAGTGATGTATGATTTCACTACTTATTGTAGTTTATTTTCGGGTAATGAATTGATTTATAATATTTGAGGTGATGATCTTGTTTGTTTTCTTTTGTCTTATATGCTATCTGAATAAATTAGGTTTTAACTAAAGATTGTCATCAGTATTTTATTTTAGTATAGTGGGCAATCTAAATAATTATGTATTGGAAATATTGTTATTGCATAGTGTGACCAATGACTGAGCTAGATAATTTTATAAAGGTTATAATAGAGTTACTATTTATTGATACATGTTTTGCTCTATTATAAAATAATATTTAAACTAGAAGGGCATTTTTTCATTATCTTTTATTTAATTTTGTGTCAGTAATAAATGGTTGTGTAAAAATCGATAGGGCAATTTTTTTGTTTCATTACAAATGCTGATTAAGCCTGTGGAGACATAATGGAGTAGATCAATTAATATCCTGTTACAATCTATATATATATATTGTAACCCAACATGGTACACAGCAACATAGTTGTGTGTGTACACATATATATAAAGTAAAGGAAAAGTAGAAATAAACAGATAAAATTTTTGTAGATATTTTCTACATTTCCTGGAATAAAAATAATAAATAAAGGGTTAAATTATTCTGATTTTAAAATAGAATTTTATTATAAATTAAAACATTTAAAAAGGTCTAAATAAATTAATATTGTATTCTGATTTTGAATTTAAAAACCAGCATAATTTATTTTTGAAATAATACTTATATACATTTCTTTTATCTATTTTTAAAAATCTTTTTTAAATATTTATATTAATTTTTTAAAAATATTTTTAAAGATTATAAAATTTCAAAGGATTAAATTTAATTGAAATCAACTTTTTCCAATCATACTTTTGATAAAACTTCAAACTTGTTTTCAAAAGAATTAGACAGATTGAAAACAGTCTGTAATGTGTTTTTATCACCTTAGGAATCTAGCTATAAAATGGCTGATAAAAGGATTAATTTTTGTTCTAATATTTTTAAGAAGCAGTTGGCAGCAATTAGCTGGCCAAACTGGCCAGCTGCAAAATCTTGGCTAAATATATTTTGTAAGAGTTGGCCTGTAGTTTGGTTTTAATATTTGTGAGTTGGCAGTCATTAGCTGACCAAATTAGCCAGCTGCAAAGTTATAATTTTTTGTTGCAGCTTGTTGAAGTTTGCAGCAGTTGGTTTTAGTTTGCCAGAGTAGCAGTGGTTTTTGTGGGATGGCCATGGAATAATACAAGGAGGGCAAGGGCAGAAGCAGCGGTCTATTGGTTTCACTATGCTGGAGTTGATTCACATGAAATCTGGATTAACTTCTAATGAGTCTAGCCTGCTTTAATGTATTCTAGAAGACCGTTTGCCTGAAGTATGCCAATCCTGGATAGAAGAGCACTGATCAAGGCCAACAAATTAACTGAATTATACGTCTATCGATTATGACAATCCTGGACTATGCTTTCCTGATGATGATACTTACCCATCATGTTTCCAAAGAATTGGTAGACATATACTGCTGTATATACATGCAAAGAACTATAAGCACATTGCATCACATATATATAAAGTGAGTTGCATTAAATAATTCATTTTTGAAATATTTTAAATGTGAAATATATAATATATAACAATTTTGTTTAAAATCATTTATTGAGAAAACAAAATGACATTTTGAAATTTATATTTTAAATTCTAAAAAACATTATAGTTAAGAGTGACCTGTGATGATCATAGCTATATATAGAAAGAATTATCTAGAATTTATGTTTTAAAAGAAAAAACAGATTTAAAAAATTTTTTAAACTAAAAAATAAATAAAAAGAAAGTAGTCATTTTAAATTTGAAATCCCATTGATAATTAATCAACAAGTAACTGTCAAACAAAAATTGACTTTATATTTAAAAAAAAAGTTGATAATACTTTTTCTTAAAGAAAAAAAAAGGAACTTATGGACTGATATTTTTTTATTTAAAAAAAGAAACTGTGATCGATTAAAGATAGAATTTGATAACTAATTTTAAATTATATCTATATTTTGTTTATACACATGTGTATGTACAAAATTTATGCATGTTTTTCAAATAGAATTAATTAGGAAAAATATAATATTATGACAAACTAAGATATGGGTATAAACATCAATGTACACATACATTTCTATGTGCACAAACATATATGTTAATTACATGGTATAAAAATTAATAATTCTATTATTTTGACAAATTTAAATATGTTCTGTTAATAAATTAATAAAATGCATGTTTGTGCGTGTATATATATATATATATACGTGATTAAATAAACTTGACAACAGGTTTATTTTGTAATGGGTCAAATATGTTCAGAAATTATATGCATAATGTATGTTTGCACCTATATAGCAATGCTTATCAAATAGAACATATATGTAAAATTTAATCATTTTTTACTTTATTTTATTAAATGTCAATTGAAATGTATTCATTTCTAAATTGTAATGCATGTCTGTGCGGAAATATATATATATATATTGAAGCAATCAGTCTTAGCTTAAGATTGTGCTTCATGATTCCATCTACTAACCTGCACTCAAACCCTATATTCCATCCTGCTCCTTTTGTCGTATATATATATATTATGTATATATTTGAGATGCACGCCTATGTTATAAAAATTTGGCTTTTAGATAATATTTTTATTATTAATTCTTGGTTCAAAAAATTGTTATTAATTCTTTTTTATTAAAATACATAGGTACAGTTCAAATATATATATAGGAGCAAAAACTTACTAACAAAATATTGATTTTTTAAAAATATTTTATTATATGTCATTTATACAACTTTTTCTTTTTAAAGTACTTTTTTTTTCTATTAAACTGTAAAATCCAAGATGGAAGATGCAACAGTGAATTGTCCAAAAATAATTAAAGGGTTGGAAACACTATTGTTTTAATCTGGGAAAGGTATTTTTAATTAAAGTTTAAAATGGGATTAAGATTAAAGATTTTCTTTTGTTATAAAATTTTTTGTCAAATCTATTTCTAATCTGGAAATAGATTTGAATTTATTTTTGGACGTTATCTAATGTTGCATTTTTCAAAAACAATGAACTAAGTAATTAAAAGCATTCCAGAAATACCTGGGCAGAGTATAAAATGGCGGGTTTTTAAATCACCAACAGATCAGCTATTAGTGGGAGAACAGATTAGCTACTATTGAGAGAACTGTATTGATAACATGCTACATGTCGCTGTGAAACTATAAATGATGTAGTAGTAAGTTCATCACCCTTCTTGGCCCTGTTGGGTCATCATCTCTCACGGCCATACCATTCTGCTGCCCAAGAGTGAAGTAAAAGCCCGACCTAAGAACTTTAGAATGCTAATAGAAGTTTGCTGCCACAGAAGAACTTGCATTTCAATTGCCGTGCATGTGCTGTACTAAATTGGACTCTTAGAATGCTAATAGAAGTTTGCTGCCACAGAAGAACTTGCAATTCAGTTGCCATACACGTGCCGTACTAAATTGGACTCTTAAAATTGCAAGGTAACTTTTCAAGCCATCACCTCAAACTAAATTTAGCCTAACTCATCTATCAAGATTTCTCCTAATGTATAATTTAACTTTGTAACTTTTATAATATGTAAATTGCTCTCAAATAATTTCTTTAAATCTAATTTTCTCTCATATGCTCTAACGTTCTTTAATTTTGGTGCGGTCATTTATTTATAGTTATTTATTACTTGATTTTATATATATGCTTTTATTATTAATATGCCAATCTCTAACAATCTGACGAGTTGAATTTTGTAAAATCTTTTCTTTCTTTTAAGTAAACCTTCATGAATCAAGGTTATTTAATGTCCCCTTAAAATATAATGCATTACTAATTAATACGCTCGCCAGATTGTTTTTTACAAGTCAACATTTTGTTTATGGTTTAGTATAAAAAAATATATTTGTTTAACTCTGGATTTTCTACCTGGGGAGGATCCAGAACTCAAGCTAATTAATGCTCTGAAATCTTATAAAATAGTATTTATTCAATTCTGAGTGACTTATTAATTGTTTTCTATATATAACTGCTAGTTATTTTATTTTTTTCTATATTCTTAAAATAGTATATGCTAAATATTCTCAGTTGTTATAAAATCCACAAAGATGGGATTGAATTATTTTAAATATCAGAAAAGGAAAGGGGGTAATTCTTAATGTTTCTTTTACTAAATAAAATCTTAACGTATTAGGGAAAGCTCTTTCTATGTATATATATATAACTGCATAGTGAATTATTTGTCTAAATTATGGTATTCAAACTAGGGTCATTTATTTTTAAAGCAGTAAATCTTATTCAATGTTATTTGTGACATTTATCATTACTGCGTTACTGATATTCGGCCTCTCTTCGTATATATATCTTACGTGCTTTTAATCTGGGGGTTATGACAATTTCGAACCCATAGATGTCTTTTCAAGCCTTGTCCTGAGGATAATTAATCTTCCCAGGACCCTTTATTTTATATAAAATGTCTGGCGGTGATTCCCGTAAGTTTGGCACCCGCTATGCATATCCACTTTCTTCGTATAAAAAGGCCTCTGGCGGTGATTCCCTAAGTCTGGCACACGCTATGCCTTTCCACTTTCTTCATACAAAAAGGCCTGTATGTCGGCGATGTCCATGGCATGCCTATCCACTTCGTCTTTTGTCCAGAAGCATGACTTTTTCTGGTATTTTTGGCTATTATGTCAGCACTACAAACTTCTTCATATTATTATTTCTTTTGCTTCATGACCCAGTTTTAATGCTCTAATATTAAAATTGTGCTCTGCTTAAAATATATATAAATGCCAATTACTTCTAGTTTTATTAATTAAATTTATTTCAGTCTTATACAATCCCACCATCATAACTTATTTCTGTATTTAAGAGTATCTATATGCCTTGGGGAAAATAAAGCGTTCTTATCAGCGCTAATTAAAAGATGTTTCATTAAGTATTTTGTCATATAATCAACTATGTTTTCAAATGTATTTTGTTTATTTTCATGACCGTAATGGCATGGAAATAGCTTATATTATATCAGTAATGAATCCCAGAATGCTCCCCAAAATCATTTTAGTCACCATATTTCAGAACCGTAACCCAAAGCATTAATAGCAATTTTATGTAACTTCTTCCTAATAACCGATTGGCATTTTAATACCGTACCCACCAAAGATGTGTGTTAATGTATATCTCTTATTTAGCTAATAAAAGAGCATATGAGAAATAATAGCATGAATGACACTATGTAATCATCTACCGCTTGCTCATTCATGCACACACTAATATATACAATTAAGTCATAATGTATAATAATTTGTCATTATATTAAACTATATTTTTATTATCCAACTTGTCTGAGTAGTTCAAATTCCTCTTTTCTCCACTTCCAAAAGTACAGCCATGCTTATATATATTTTAGTTTAGTCATAGTTAATAGATGTCTCATTGTCTTTTCCGCTTTGCTATTGGGCCGGATTAAAATTCTTGTGTGCCATGATTGTTATGTTTTCCATTAGATGTTTGATCTGGGGATTAGAGAGTGGGTTCAAATTCAGGCTGGTCCTGACCTAAATCTCAGGCTTGACTGAGTTTGAAGTACATTTTGTGAGTTCCAGCTCATGTTAGATGGATAAACATTTTTTGACCAGTACAATATATGCTTTTTATGTAAACTCATTAGAAAATCTATAAATCACAATGTAATAAATTGAATTTTGTTTTTATGTTAATCATCACATCGAAATGTATTCATTGTATACTATAAATGTGCATCTGTGTGCATATCTGTATATGTGTTACAGTAAACCCATTAACAAGTATTGTCAATCAATGTAATAACTTGAATTTTGTAATAATTTTGTAAATCACAAATATGATAGTTTTATTTATTGTATGTTAATCAAAATCAGAATGCTTAATTGATATGTGCATAGCCTTATTCTAAAGACCTTAATATCATTTTTATTTTTATTATTGTTAATAAACTTGTATTTCAATTGTTAAAAATTGTATTGCATCATCTCTTGATCACTGTAACAGTTATAGATCTCATGTTCAATGAGCTAGATTTGTGCATAACAGTCTGATATATGAAAGGGGAGGTATATTTTAGTGCAGGGGCATTCAGTTGACAAGGGTCCTGTTCTGGCATGAAGAGTATATTCTTCCAAGCCCATGCATTATATTTTATTTAGTTTAGTCTTAGCAATGAAGTTTATAATTGGTCAGTACATTAATGGTACTAAGTCTCCAGAGCATTGATGATGATCAGCATGTTATAAAATCTCAGCAATATTATTTTTCTAGTTATATATTCTATGGAATTGGCATTTAAGTGGTGCATCCAAATTAAGGGTTTCAATAATCTGCCACAAACTGGCAAGGACTAAATAGTTAGCCTGGTCTACAGAATACCCATTTCCAATCCACTCACCAGATTGATCATTGATTTATATTTTTTTATTGTTCAAATCTAGTCACAAGATTGACTGTTGATTTATTTCATTATTGATCATTCATGATGATGAATGGTTACTTTTGGTGAGTACTTATGCCTGTCCTGATAAAGGATGATTTTTTTTGCTTATTAATAAATGCTGGTTGATGTAAAATTATATTTTAGTTGCTCCGAGGAGTTAACTAACTGACTGGCTGATCTCACACAGTTATCTTTTGATCTCGTGCTCTCTTTAATATATAAAATTGCTTATATATATATATTTAGATATTAACATTACTTAATGTCTTCTCACTTTAATATCATACTTTAATATCATATCTAATAATATGATCTCATATATTAAATTAATTTTTAATTGAAATATTTATTTTTTATTCAGGGTTGATGATGATATTGATTTTCCATCACCCCAGGGATGACCACCCAGATACCACATCCCATTATATATATTTGAAAAATATAATTGAATATTTATTAGGAGTTTTATTTAAACTTCTTTCTATCAAAAATTTCAATCTCTATGGTCAAGTTGCAATCTTTAGTATCTATATAAATATAAGGACCATTAATAGAGGTATGGGATTCCACCTTTATTGCTAAAAGAAGGTTGCCTTAACAACGTTTTGAAATTCTTGATTGTTATCTATATTGGATTGTCTAAGTGTTGACTGATATCTAATGGTTACTTATAAACCCATTTAGCCTTGAGAATTATTACACTTGTTATTTAAGTAATACTTTGAGAGCAATTTGAAAAATATAATTGCAATTTGTAATGTTATAATTAACTATTTATTAGTCTGGAGGTTTATTTAAACTTCTTTCTAATCAATAATTTCAATCTCTGTAGTCAAGGTGCAATCTTTACTGTCTATATAAACTTATGGGATCATTAATAGAGGTGTATGATTCCACTTTTATTGCTAAAAGGAGGTTGTTTTGACAACAATTTGAAATTCTTGATTGTTATTTATATTGGGATCATCTAAGTGTTGACTGGTTTCTAATGATTATATATATAGCCAATTACTACAGTTTAGTGTCAAACTTATTACACTCACAACTTTGATACAAAACACTTGGTGGAAGTATATTAATAATTTTTGTTAGTCATTCATTATACTAGGGAGTATCCATTTAATGAATAATACATGAAAATAATGTAATGAAAATTACACTCTAGAAATATTATTCATTAGTAAATGTATATCTAGATGTTTTAAATTATAGAATAAAATACCCCAAATTATTTGACAATTGGCAAGGCTGATAATTACTGCCTTCTTTTTTGTGCATTCAGAAGGGCATATTGAAAAACATTTGCCTTGAAGTTAGCAATTTAAATAAAAGACTATTTTATCTTTAAATTTATTTATTCTTATAGCTTCTCCTTTACTTTCTTTGCATTACTCTTCTTATATTCATATGTATTACTTTATTATAACTCTTCTCTTATACACTTAAATGCAATTTTTAATATATAATATACAATATATATATTTTCTGATGAAGATTGCAGGACAGTCAAAACTGTTAGAAAAATAAAGGAGAAATTATATGTTAAAAATTGCATTTAAGTGGTGTATAAGAGAAGAGTTATAATAAAGTAATATACTTATTTATGTTGAATATTAAAAAATGTGTTTACAAAATTAAATACGATTTAGTAACATGCAATTTTTATTTTATTTTCAGCTAAACATCCTAAAAAGTATATTTCTTTAAAATTTTATATGCTAAATACGGAATGCTGTTATGATTTCATTTTTGTATATGATGGCAGCTCCTACAATAGCCGTTTACTCGGAAGTTTCAGCGGAAGTAGTATACCTGACGTAGTGTTTGCTGAATCAGGAAGTGTAAGATTACATTATTATTTTCAAAAAGATTTTAATTAGTTAAGATAGAGAATAAAATATGTAATATTTTGTCTGCTATAAGAAAGTAACTAGTTTAAATACATCTTATATAAAACATATAAAAAGTTTATTTGAATGTTTTTTTTTTCTTAAATTACTATCATTCTTACAATTAAACATACTCTTGTAAAGTGCGCTAGAAGTTTAAATATCTAATAACCAAACTAGAGTAGTAGTCTGAGGTTTGTATTTTTATGTATCTTAAAGTGATCTGTTTGTGTTCAAAGCATAAAGATATTATCGCCATTTGTGTATATATATATTAAATTTGAAATGTTCAAATGCACATGCTATAAGAATCCTTTATAAAACAGACTGTCTAGAGTCATTTTAATAAACTTATAAATAACAGCCTCTTATATCAGTGTAATGTATTAATCATATGAAAAATGAATTTTTATCTGATTAGTCGATTGATTACCTTGATACAAGAGGGTAGTATTTGCAAGTTTACTAAATGAAGCATATAATAGACTTAAGTTCTGAATATGCACAATGAGCAAAAGATTGGCTTATATACAGATAAGTTTGAAGGACAAGTGAATTCACTTACCCTTTTAAATTCTTGCTTATGGGTGAGTGCATGTCAATTGTTAAAACAACTTATGTGTGGAAATTGATTTGTTCCCAAAGATATTGAAATGATTTTTGAAAATCTGATTTATAAAGGATTCTTATAGTATGTGCATTTGAAGATTATTACTTCATAAACATAATTATTTATTTTCAACTTTACATATTTGTCTTGTTTTAGAGGATTGTAAAAATTAATGGAATATTGTATATGAATATATTTAAAACAGTTCTGTAGAGAATTGTAGTAATTTAGCAGTAATCTAGTTCAAATAAATTAAAAACATTTTTTCATACAAGCTATATTTAAAGTAATTCTTGTTTTTAAAATTACATTTCTTATACACATTGTGTCTCGGTGAAAAGATTACTAGTTTTTTCTTCAAGCTTTCTGCACTATTATCTCTGAAGCAACACATATGTTACATAGCAACATAGTTTAATTGATCTGCACTGTTTGGTGCAGCAGTGGAATATTCGATTTGGGATCGGGAGGTCACAGGATTAAACAGGTTTGGGGCTTGAACTTCTCATAAAGTCCTGAATAATAAAGCCATTAGCCTTTTTCTTTTATAGGTTAGCTATTTATTATATCGCAGAAATTTTAAGATGCTAGCATTTTTGGATAATGAGTTATGACATAAAATGTGATTAAGTTTTACATATTTACTCTACAGAGAATGTGCTAACATTTCTTTGAAATAATTCAAATATTTTTAGGGCAGTGAAGTCATAAGGAACACTTTCAAATGGTTTGCAAGATTTTGAGATGGCAGGGAGAACAGTAAAGACAGTCCGTAAAAGTACGAAATACTCTATCACATTTCATATTGTTAATTATGTTCCAAATATGCTAGCATCTTAAAATTTTTGCGTTGAATAGCTAAAACTATGTCACTATGTAATACATACTCTGATTCAGAGATGGCACTGCAGGCAACTTTGAAATTGAACTAGACGTGTTTTAATTGAGACACATTGTGAATATCAAGATAGTTATATTATGTTTAAAGTTTTTTTTTTTTAATCTGCTGTGTAATTTAATACACGTATTAAATTTAATAAGTGTATTAAGATGGAATGCAATAATGGAAATGTAGTACCACATTTAAAATTAATATATTTTAATTGTTGTCAACTACCATAGCATAAACAGTTCGTACAAAATTTTCAATGTCATAGTAGTGATTGGTATTAATCAAAATGTATTAATACTTTAAATTTGTCATTAGAGATACCCATAAGTTTGTGATCATTACGTATAAAAGATACCCATAAGTTTGTGATCATTACGTATAAATGTAAATAAACAATAGGCAAGTGTTAGTGAACTCTTTTAAAAATATATACTGTACTTTGGAATTAATAAATCCATTTCAACATAAAATACCAAAGTTGCCCTCTCATATTATACATGTATTTCTGCTAAGCATAGCCTTGTCATGTGTGCTGTAGATTTAAGCATCTGATAACCATGCTAAAATAACAGCCCAAGTTTTATAAATATGTATTATTCTTTATTTTCTTTTTTGTTATTGTTTGTACTAAATTAATAAAACATTTTTATATCTCCAGCTAAAAAGGTTTTATTATTTACTTTTTAGATACAACTGAACGTGCTATTGGTATGAGACACCAATATCATTGCTCTCATTCATTGGCTAGATATGCTGTCATATTTATTGAAGAATAATTATGATAATTATTTAAATTAGGCTATAACAAAATCCTCCTAAATGTAATTAAAATTTTTTATAAAAACATAAAATGTCATGTCCAACCTTAGGAAGAAAGTAAACCATGGGTAGCATGCTGTATATCATCCAATAACTAATACATAAAATAAAAAAGATTTGTGCTCTATCATTTAATGTCATATACATAATTAATTGCAGCAATGCAGTCTGTTCAGCTGAAATGCTACAGGGAATCGAGAGCAGACATTATCACAAGAACAAATATCTGTAAAAGTGTGCAAAAAAATATTCTTGAATACAAATCCATCTTCTGGAAACATGAACAACAATTCAGTCACACCTTCGATCTAAAGAATGGCAATCTAGTCTGCATGAAGGAGAAGACTGGAAGAGGAAAGTTAACGAGACTTGGTTTATTGCCAATCACAATCATGTCATTAATAAGAAAGGTACTTATATATTGTTCATTTACTCTCTTCTCCTGGCATTTTTTGGTTAATTATCCATTTTTTGGAGCATTATAGTTTAAACTATATGGCTGTTTTTTTTTTAAAGATGATTATTGTATTAAATATTCTGTGGAATTTTTTTTAAGATGATTATAAGAACAATAAATTGTACAAAGTTCTAAACAATTGTAATTAAATAAAATTTAATTCAACTGTAATAAACAAAATAAAAAAACATGATGAAAGAATACTCGCTTTGAACACATTTTGAGATTACATAGCCATTATCTCCAGTCACACATAGTTTCCTATTATGTCCATTAGCACACACTTTTTACGCAGACATTATTATTCTATAATTTTGGAAATACTTCACTGTGTTGTCTTCTGTCACCAATAAATTTCAAATTTTAATCATTTTTGCAAATGATTAGGAAAATAATTAATCAACAGTTTGAATAAATACTATGGTAAACATAAAAAAAAATCATGACATGTCCGCAACATGTTAAGGCTTGTACATTGTAATATATGTAAAAAAAATAATTCATTAAATGTTGTGAATGGCATTTATAACAAAAATATTATTTTTTAAAGTTAACATGAATTTATATTCGATTTCTTAATATTTTTTAAACTTAATAAGTAACACATGTTTGATAAAATAATTTTGAGAAAAACAAACAAACAAATACTTCGATTCTTCTTAAAAATGGATAATTAATCAAAAAGCACCCGGCGAAGAGAGCGATGGAACAATATATAAGTACAGAAAGAAAATAGTATTCAATTTTCGAATAAGTGGAATATTTCAAACCTAATTTAAATAATTATCATAATTATTTCACGATAAATACAGCTGCATACCTGGCCAATCAATGAGAACTATGTTTCTGGTGACCCACACTGTAAGCACGCTCAGCTGTACCTAAAAATAAATAATAAAACTTTTTCAGCTGTTGATATAAAAATGTTTTGCTAATTTATTAGATATATGTATTGTAAAACAATCTTTCTGTTTTCAAAGCCTGGATACATTATCATGTAATTGTATATACGGTACCAGTCCAATTTGTATGTTCATTCAACAATACTTAGGATCTGAGCAAAGGTACCTCAAATCCAGTCACGCCTGAGATACACAGGTCAGGAGCAATCATGAATTTTAACCTATTTGCCCATTTCCCAAATCTACAATCACCGGAACAACATCTCTGGTGATACAGATGAATTTAATTCATTCCAGGCCCGGAGACACAGCAGAGAGACATGATATCTTGCATCTAAATGAGACTATCTAACTAAATAATGAGGGTTGCTACATAAAATAATAAGATAATACTTAGGATCTGTAGATTAAAGAATGATGAGATTAAAGTGATTTGGTGAATGACTGATAATGAAATGAAAGAGTGGGCAACTTCTAATGAAAAGGGGGGAGGGTCTATATAGGATAATCACGTTCTCAGGTAACCCAAGCATAATGAATTTTCAAAGTATGAATTATCCTAACAAAATATAGAAACTAAATTAAATAATGATTCAAACTTGAATAGATTGAGTCATAAACCATAATAAATACCCTCTGACGTAGTTATTTATATATTCTAGTCATAGATTTCATGCAAAGAATAATTGATTACATATTTATATGGTTACATAATTTAATATTGTAGAGGACATGGTGCTGATACAACATGTGATTTAGAAAATGATACATATATAAATAGTGTATAATCAATGTAGTGTGGTTTAATATGCTAATAATAATTAAACAAACTTTCTCATAATAATTTAACAATATTAATGCTACTTTAGAATTTAGGAAGATAAGTAACTAATGACCATTACAAAATATAAATAAAGAATGAGAACCTTTGCTGTTTATAGTCATAATTGAATTAATATATATAATCATACTATAGCTGATGCACCTATTCTAGCATTTAGTG
Source organism: Epiperipatus broadwayi (assembly GCA_028023455.1). NCBI lineage: Eukaryota > Metazoa > Onychophora > Udeonychophora > Euonychophora > Peripatidae > Epiperipatus > Epiperipatus broadwayi. Next base: position 201,843 of record JAQFVV010006308.1, on the reverse strand, counting down.
TGTTATATATAACGAGATATAGTAATATAATTTACAATAAATATGGCCATGAATATGCAATTATTTGCATATTCAACATAACAAGATTTTGTGTTTTCCTGAAGGTTTGTGATGATGGTGTTCAAGCTGTATTTTTATATTGGACTATTTCCATAATCTAATATGTGTGTTGAATGTCTTTAGAAAAGTTTAATTTTTATTTAAATATTCCAAATGCATTCAACTGTTAGTAATATCACAGCAAACAGGTTAGTATATGCACCAAATGTTTTAATATCACAGCAAACAACTGTTAGTAATATCACAGCAAACAGGTTAGTATATACACAACGTTTCAAGAGGTATTTTTCTCCTCTCTTCTTCAGGTGTTGCTGTCCTGACCAGTGACAGTACTAGCATGGGATTCGAATCTGTAGATGTGATGAAATACAAATCATGAATCACATAATTACTGCCAGATCTAGGAATACAATGGTAGAATTAAAGGATTTAATTGAAGATTGGAATCTCTATAGGTTCCTTTGTGATATTTTGTTAATATTTAAGCTGTCTAAATAAGATTTTTTTCTTAATTTGAAAAGCCATATACATCCAAGAAACTACTAATGAAGATGATGATGATATTATCCAATTATTTTTGTTTCATTGTTTGGAATTTAAAATTCAATGAAAGATGTTTTTATTAGCATATTTAAATTAAAAATAAAATAGAATTCAATACTAGTTATTACCTGTTGATGAATTTACCAGTGCATACCAAAGTAGACAAGAATAAACGAATCTATAAGTTTTAAAAAATGGCAAAAAAATCATTCAATGAGGAATTTTATTAGCAATCATACAAATCGCTTAATTGACGATTAAGGAAAAAAACATGAAAATATATATTTGAAAATAGGAAAACAATTTATTTAGAAAAGAAATATGAAAATAATATATTTAGTGAACAAATAATGATTAGAAAATAAATTGTTTTTCAATCATTGTTTGGTTCATGAAATGTATTATTTTCAGGTTTGTTTTCTAAATAAATTATTTATATTTTTTTGCATTGTCTTTGTAATAGTTGTTTGGCATCCATCACTATTAAAAATTTTCATCAAATGTTTGCATTGATCATACTTATTGAAAATATTTATTTTCTAATCATTGCTTGTTTGCTAAATCCATTGTTTTCTGGTTTTGTTTTCTAAATAAATTATATTAATATTGATTTTTTATGAAAATGTGATGTGATGTGATGTATTTGGCTTCTCCTTAAACGAAGTCAAGAATATCTCAGCAACTATTCCCAGATAAACCTGCTAGCCACTTTATTTTCCATTCCCCACTCTAAGTCTTCCCATATTCTGCTCCATCCCATTTCCACAACATAATCTTTGTCAACTCTATGGCCTTTAAATCTAAATCCCCCTTATTTTTTCGCAAACCCAGCATAAAAACTACTAACTCATTTTCTGTATTGTCACTTTGTTCATACCTATTCTCCCATAACTTCATTATCTGTACCCTTTCTGCTTTCAAGCATTTACATTCAATCAACAGATGCCTAATATTTTCTATACCTTCCTTACACAATTTACACGCTAAATCACCCATAGTTTTCCATTTACATGTATATTCTCTTGTTGCTAAAGATCCCGTTCGAGCCTTAAACAATAAGCTACTTTCCTTACTATTATCATAAATTAACTCACTTCCAATATTCCGTTTCCTTCTATATATATTTAAACTCTTCTTACCCTCCATACTACTTCTCCATCTCTCCAACTCCCTATTTTTTATTAATGCTTCTATTCTTTTATCCCATTCCTTACCACTATAACACTCAACAATCCTCCTAACACAATCATCCCACCTTTTATACAAGTATACCAATATAAATTCTTTATCCAAATCTTTTGCATACCGCATTACCTTTCTCACCCATCTTGTTACCTGCCCTTTACTCATAACCCAATTAAACACTATTTTGGCTATTCTTTTACTATCCATAAACTGCAACCTACCAAACATTTTCATTTTACTTTTTGCATCTCTCATATAGAAACTTGACCATCCCATTTCTCCTTGAATTGCCTCCTTTGCTGTCCACATCTCTGCATCTAATGCATGTCTTCCTACTTCCCTTTGTACTTTCTCTAAATAATCTAAGATCCTTTTACTAACACATAATGCATCATTACCATATGTTAACCCTGCTACTGCAACTCCCTTCCATACAATTCTAGCTACATCATATTTATTATATGAAAATACTGTTAGTTTTTTTACCAAACCTTTTCTTTTCTTTGCTTCATTTACCAATTTGATGTGATGTGATGTGATGTATTTGGCTTCTCCTTAAACGAAGTCAAGAATATCTCAGCAACTATGCCCAGATAAACCTGTTAGCCACTTTATTTTCCATTCCCCACTCTAAGTCTTCCCATATTCTGCCCCATCCCATTTCCACAACATAATCTTTGTCAACTCTATGGCCTTTAAATCTAAATCCCCCTTATCTTTTCGCAAACCCAGCATAAAAGCTAATAACTCACTTTCTGTATAGTCACTTTGTTCATACCTATTCTCCCATAACTTCATTATCTGTACCCTTTCTGCTTTCAAGCATTTACATTCAATCAACAGATGCCTAATATTTTCTATACCTTCCTTACACAATTTGCACACTAAATCACCCATAGTTTTCCATTTACATGTATATTCTCTTGTTGCTAAAGATCCCGTTCGAGCCTTAAACAATAAACTACTTTCCTTACTATTATCATAAATTAACTAGCTTCCAATATTCCATTTACTTCTATATATATTTAAACTCTTCTTACCCTCCATACTACTTCTCCATCTCTCCAACTCCCTATTTTTTATTAATGCTTCTATTCTTTTATCCCATTCCTTACCACTATGACACTCAACAATCCTCCTAACACAATCATCCCACCTTTTATACAAATATACCGATATAAATTCTTTATCCAAATCTTTTGCATACTGCATTGTTATTTATTTATTTCATTGTTTAATCTGATTTTTTAATGTATGCTTATTTTTGAAACAAAATTTAATAATCATATATAATGTTTTGTTTTTATAATAGACATATTAAATTTTTTTAATTAAGAAAAATAATAATTTGATTTTTCTATGTTTTCAATGATTCATTTTAATATTGCAGAACATTTGTTCTATAAAATCTGAGTTCTGTTCATAAAATAATTTTAAATTTTAATTATTTGGTTAAAAAATTATAATTTTTTTTTCTTTTTCTAATAGATGCTGTTATTTCTCTATAGTGATACAAATTATGTTCTTAAAGGTTTTGAAGCTGTATATAGTATTGATGACTGTCCATTAAATTGTAATCATCATGGAAGTTGTAATAATGGAATCTGCCATTGTTATATGGGATGGAGTGGAAGAACATGCAGTATTGAACTTTGCCCCCAAAATTGTAATTCTCCACATTGTAAAACTGAGCTTTGTTCTTGTAATTCTGATTATACTGGTGAAGCCTGTTTTCTTGATCCCCAAAATATAAAATTTAATACATGGCATAATCTGTCTTCTACAATGCACTCAGAACCTATATTTACTGCTAGAACTTCTCATGCTGGGGTTTATATCAGTCATACAAATTCCTTTTGGATATTTGGGGGGTATAATTTAGAAAAAGCTTTGGGGGATTTAATTTTATACAATTTTTCAACAGCAGAATGGAAAGCAGTTGAACAACGTAATGAACAGCCTTGGCCAACAGCTCGGTACCAGCATGCCATAAGTGAATATAGTGGTAATTTTGTTATTTTTGGAGGTATATTAGATAATGGTTCTTTTTCTGATGAACTTTGGTTTTTTAATACAAGTTGTAATGAATGGTATCTTCACGCTAGCAAAAGTTTTATTAAACCTGAGGCTCGGGCTGGTCATACTTTGACTCTAGTTGATGATGATAAGCTTTATTTATTTGGGGGGAGATTTTTTAATCAGTCATATTGCTCTGATATGTATTATATTAATTTGAAAATGAAGTCTATTTGGCAAAAGATAGAAACAATCGGAGGGAAAGAACTTGATAGGCGATCGGTTGGTCATTCAGCTGTTTATCATCGAGAAAGTAAAACAATTTATGTGTATGGTGGATTTAAAGTAGATTCAGCAAGATTTAGCAATAGAAGTAATATTCTACATGCTTTCAATGTACAGCAAAATTATTGGTCTCGTATTTATTATCCCGAGGAAGTAGATTCGGAGGCGATTCCTAAAGTGCGTGCATATCACTCAGCAGTGATCATTGGTTCTTACATGCTTGTATATGGAGGGAACGTTCATATTCACAATACTGAAGAAATGTGTTTTGATAATTCTTTATATTTGTACCATTTAAGATGCCAGCGTTGGGTAAATCTGACAAAATTAACTACGGAATTTCCTGGTGAGTAAATTTGTTTTTGTTACTTTGTAGCATATTTTATAATAATAGCACATAAAATGTTAATATTAGTTTTTTTACTGATGTCTTTGGGATTATGGGAATGATAATTTCAAAACAATTTTAAGACACTTATATATACTGTACAACAAAACATGTATCCCTTGTTTCTGCATGTAGCATTTTCCTGCTTTTTTAGTCTTCTCTATTTAATCTCGGACCAACACTGTAGAAATACATATTATTTCTGGTTCCATTATTCTTCAGAACTATCATTTTATAACATTGATTAAAACAAATTAAGATACTTAGCATAAATGTCCACATAGATAGTTTTATTTTTTTAAAATTTGAAATGACATGCAAATACTATTATTGCTATTACTATTTCAAATTCTGTGCTGAAGTCTTCAAACTTTAAACTTTCTGACACAATAATAAGAATGTTTTGCAGTTTTTTCATTATTGCTTAAGAAAGAAATTTGTAATACTTTTAACTTTACATTTATTTCACAAATACTGTATCACATCAAAGTGACGAATAAAATGTACATTTCCAATTTAACTCGAAACATTATTAATAAACGTGGTTGTGTATGGGATTCCATTATTTCATGAAATTAATTAAATTTACAAATATTATTGTTTTTATTTTATATATTTTTTTTTTTTGTTTATTAACATTTTTTTTTTTTTTTGAATAATGGATAATTTAAGTAGTTTATATCAGTGTTCTTCAACCCTTGGTCTGCGGACCGGTGCCGAGCTGCAGAACTTTTTTACAGGTCCGCAGATAGATTGGCAGAATAATAAGAGTTAAACTTTTAATTAATATAAACAATTTTTATTTATTTTTTCATCTCATTTTTACCCAATTTAAAAAAAAAGAAACAGAACGAAAACAAAATCTAATCAATCATACATAAATTAATTTGTTTTTCTAATTAACACAGATGTTTATGGGGGGGGGGGTAGAATTAATTTTTTTATTACTTTTCTAAAAAAATTCAAAGTAAAAAAAAAAGTTTTTTATTATACAAACTCCATATATATATATAACTGCATTTTGTATCCTTAACATTGTTGTTTTGATCAGTTGTAACAATTATGCTCATATAAGGATACGGAGTTTACATCTTTAAGAAAATTTATCTATAGACTTCTGCCGGTCTGCGAAACCTTATCCTTATTTTTACCAGGCCGCAGGTGTGAAAAGGTTGAAGACCACTGGTTTATATTAATGTAACATATATTGTGGAGCTACTATAAACAACATTAATAACATCATTAGTATAATATTTATATAGTTAATGAATGATATTCTCTAAAAATTCCTCTGGGAATTTAGTGTTATAGTGGGAATGACAGAATCAAGGGCTAAATTTTACTGAATTAATGTCTAACAGAGAAAAATAAAAAAATATAGGAGTTAGTTTGAGTATTTGAATGGAACTGTTACACTCAGCCTGAATTTTGATTGGCCTTATGAATTACTCATTTTGTAATTAGGTATAATGTGAATTTTAAAACTAAAATTCAAGAAAGAAGTAATTAACCGTAATTAACCTGGTATAAAAATTATTTATTAGAGGATTGCCCTTCATGGATTCAAATATACCAACTAGTGGAATAGATATGGATGCAGTTGTTTCAAGAATTAGTTTATTTGGCTGTCACAAGCTCATCATTACTTTTTGTTGTCTCTGATGTTTGGTTAAATCTAATGTTGTAGACATTCCCATTTACCACTTTTCCTGAACTCAGTTTAAATACTCTAACTTTCTCAGTTTATTTTTATACATTATGGCCTGCTTATTCTATTCAAAACATGGCTTGGCCTTTGTACCATATTATTGATAGTGAATTTTTTTCTGAACACTTAATTTTTTCTGTTGAACCTTATACCTAAGGTTAATACTATAAACAATTACATAATCATTAGACTGACTTTAATTAATAAAATATTGCGGTTTTTTAATAATTTATATGTAGTTATGTCAGGCCTGGAAAAATGGGGCAGACCGACTTCTATAATTCTATAATTCTTTTCAATTATTCTTTTTATGAGTTCTTTAAAATATTGATCATTTGAATATATTCATAATTATTAGAACCTATGAAAATGTTTGAATTATTATTATTTTTTCTACTGAACACTTGCGATCTCACTGTGGTGCAGTGGTAATGGATCCACCTGCTATGTCTACAATTTAGTACTGAATCCAAGGTAAGTATACTTGACATTTTTTTACTATATTAGACTTAACAAAACTCCAGTGGAAAAAAAAGATGTTAAATAGGAAGTAATATGACAGCTATATAAAACAATTCTTGAATCATAAATGCATCCATATTTATCACATGCTATTCCTGTTTATTCAATATCTTGAAATGATACTTTGAAACTTTTGCAGCACCCCCCCCCCCCCTTTTTTTTTTTTCTAGAAGTACTTCAACATTTACCTAATTATAGTTCTCCACTGTATTTTATTTTGTCTTATCCTAATATAAACGGAATAATAATTGAATGATTTATTGTTTAGAAGTTCATGGGAAATTTAAGTACCAAAAGTGACATAGTTGGGCTGTGATTCTTGGACCTTGAGCTTCAGAGTGCATCAGTCTAACATTGCACAAATCCAAGCAAGGCAATCATCGAATAAATCATTTTTATACCAGATTCAGAATGTCTTTTTTGAATTTTACTTTTAAAATTCATATTACATCTAATTACAAAAAGACGGAAAAATAATTTGTAAAGCCAAGCGAACTCAAGGCTGAGTGCAACAGCAGGCCAACTAAGCATTCATATTTGGTCAGCAAAATAGGCTCTAACTATTTTGATGAATATTGCCATCTTTTTATTACTATTATTTCATTTTGAGAGACATTTTCTTTACAGCAGGCTACTTGAAAGCTGCTTTTTACCTTTTTATTTCGTATATTAAATTTATAGAGTGAAAAAAAGACTAAATAATTCATTTGCTAGGAAATTACAAATGAAGAAAAGATACACTTCACTTAAGTTATCGATAAAATCATCAAAACTTAAATAAATTAGCATGATTTTCAGTTATTTTTAACAATGTGAAGTTATTTATAATTTCTCTTTCCTTCTTTTGTAAATATATAAACTATTATTAGTGCTTTGGTTCTCTATGTTGTTAAATTACAATGATTGACTATCCATACTGTATTTTGTTTTCATAGGAAACTTACTTTACAGCTCCGTCATGTAGCTGAACATGCAGACAATATTAAATATATGTAGTTTAATTTGCTCTGACATATACTTCCAGTAGTAATATATCTTGTGTGAGCAGGGAATTGCCTTTTTTATTTTTTTATCTTACACAATTCTCACATCTATAGTAATTATTACATTTTTATTTTGATCATCCTACTATATACAATGAAACATCACATGTCTTTATAGCTCTGCATGGTTTAGTGCATTGGTGGGATGGCAGTCTTTGGAGTTTGGGGTTCTTGAGTCATGGCTCCAGCTCTGTCACTCTCAGTGTTAGAGTTTCTGAACAGTGAATCGTGATTATTTTTATATAATTGTATAGGCTGATGGCTATCCAACTCAGTTTTACATTTACAAGATTATAGGTATTTTGAAAAAAAAACATTTTCCAATCCATGAAGTAAATTATTTTCTGTCTGTTATAAAAATGCAACATTTAGCACAAAAAAGAGTAAAATACGTAAATAAGAATCGACTCATAATTTTCTCCAAAATGCAACTTATCATTTTTGCATACATTTGTGTATATGTGTATGCAAAAAATAATTAAGAAAAAACAGCAATAGTTTTATTGCTCGGAGTTCATAAAAAGTTCGAGTGTCAGAACTGTGAGTCCCAGAATCGACTCTAGGAACCTTTCAATTCCAAGTTGGATACTCTATCAAAAAATTTTTCTTAAAAAGATAAATTCCATGTGTTTGCTTATGGCACATACATGAGGATTGTAATGCAAACAGTATATAATTATGGACATTTATTCACAGAACAACCAAGTCTGAAAATATTACTATGATAATTCAAAAACCAGATTTTTAAAGAATCATTTACATGAATTTGCAAATAATGCATTTTTTGTATATCACTGCCAATTTATTTTTCTGACAAATAGATTGGCATTGATATAAGAAAAATGAGCATTATATGCAAATTTATGTAAATGATTCTTTGGGGATACTTGTGTATTATCTTAGTAAGGTTTTTGGACTTGATTGTTTCAGGAATAGGATTATATTATCAACATTACTTATCTGAGAGGCTATAAAATTATTTATGAGTTTAGCTAAAATTGTTAAAGTTTTATTTGAATTAACATTTGAAAGTGAAATATGGAAACTAAAATCGCCGCTGATAAAAAATATAAGCCATTTTGAATATCACTGCTTGATTTATTACTATATCACAAATTGAAGTCAGATAAAAGCGATCATTTTTTACCTGACGAAATAGATTGACATTGATTGCTTGGGGGCTGGCTTGTGAATTATCACGGTAACATTTTCATTGAATAGATTGTACTATCACTATTACTTATTTAATACACTAAAAATTTAATTATGGGTTTATTAAAATTGTTATAATTTTGGAAATATAAAAATCATACATATATTCTTAGTTTGAATTGGTAAAAATTTTACTGATGATTTAAAATTAAATTTATTAGTTTTATGCAAATTTAAATTTTATTTATAAAATAAATGGTAGTATTAATTTTTTTTTTTGCATAATAGCTGGCTTGAATGAAGCCCCTCGTATTGCCCGATTTTCTCATGTAGCTGCCGTGAAAGATGGGAATGTTTTGTTGATTAGTGGTGGTTATAATGGAGCTGTACTTGGAGATTTAATTGCTTATATTATCCCACCTACCATTTCTCAATCTAGTAATGTTGGGGGATTATCACCTTGCTATTATCATGAGAAGTCGACAGTTTGTCAGGATGATCCTGAATGCATTTGGTGCGTCTCAGCAGTATCTGGAAAAAATTGTCAGTCCAGCAGACATAGAGCTGTAAGTTTTGCATTTTTATGTAATAAGCGCATACATGCACATACATATATATCAATTATCCCCGCATGATACACTTAATGAATTGTTTGTTTTAACTGAATATAATAACCAATGGAAGTACTTCATTAGAATTTAAAATATGAAGTTTTTTTTTTTTTTTTTAAATTACCACTTTTAATGCTATTATACTGTAAAGAAAACTAAAAATATTTAAAATAATTTAATTTATTTATTTGCATTTAATATACATTATGTTTCATTCTCTTCATTTAACAATTAGAACTAATAATATTTAACAATTATTTTTAAAATTAAAATGTGTTTCATAACTATTCAAAGAAAAGATCATGTTAAGTGAACATTATTAAATAAAATTATGCTAACAATTTGTAAAACAAAATCAAAAACAATTAAAATAAGTTTGCATCAATATGATTCGCAGCAGTGCATTTTCTTCCCCAATTAATTCACACTTTAGACGTGTTTGCTTTTTTTACCCTGTTATTGCAAATCTCTTCCCTTCTATGTAAAATTATATTCCATGTGAAGGTGTGGGTACATAGTCATTAATATGGTGTTATATCTAAAATTGCTTTATTGGGTTTTTGGTACAGAGCACTATTCTTGAAGCTGGATTAAAATTCGAAATTTATTTTATATGGGTTGAGAGTTCTTAAAATGCTTACAAATAGTTAGAAATATGAACAAGTAAAGATATAAATGTATAATTGATATTTATCTATCATTTTAATTTTCTGACATGATAACCTTATTTTATTAGTTTTCCATTTCTTGTAACTAGCATCACATAAATCATGTTTGGTGTTTTAACTATGTGTGTATTTATTACTATAATGAAGATTCAGTGTGTAAGAACACACACAAACAATGCATGGTTCTTTTGTAGCACACTATTTCAACTATTAAAATTATTTGCTTAAACATATTCAGTGCAATACTTCTTTGCTTGCTTCCTCCACTTCCAAATAGGCAGTCAACTATTTGGCTTCCAAATGAGTGACTCTTGGTTGCTGATTGGTAAAATAAATGTCAGATAAAATCAAAATGATTCAAATAAGCTTGCATCAACATAGTATGGCAGTGTTATGTTCTTTTCTTTTAATTATTCTATATCTATTCATTATAACTCCAATTTTATATATATGTAATATTATATTTAACATGAACAAGTGGACATGTATCATTTAATATGGTGTCATTTAAAACGCTTAGCCATGTTTTCAATGCACACCATCTTTGTCAAAGCTAGATTATAATTCACTATTAAAGCATATCATTATATCTGTGTAAAGACCAGTATATATTAAATTGAACAATGTTGATCTTATGTTAACGATATATTTTACATTAGTTATCTGCCAAACCTCTAAATTTTTTATTATTATTATTTCTCTCCAAACAAATGATATCAGCATTGACAGGTTCAAATAAATAGTCAGTCACTTTATCATACTTGAAAGAAGTGGACCCATGTGAGCTATTGGTTTTAGCTCTGTTATATAGTTTAACTTATTAAAATATGTATAATTATTTATTTATTTATCTAGCGTGATGTTTTACTTGTAATAATCATAAGAGAATTACCCCGACACATGTGCTGTATGAATTTATAAAGCTCTCACTTTCTAACAAGATGGAGTTGAAAAGATAAGAATGAATATCTTATATTTTTTACCTAAATTCATATATATAGGTCTATCTAAAGCATTTAGAACTGAGAGCATGAAAGTCTTAATCAATCACTTTTAATTCCATTCTCTATATATTAATAAATGACGTTTGTGAGATTATTATAATTTATTGCATGTCAGTTATCTTAAAATTCATTCAGATCTCTCAATAATACGTGGCCTGACAAACTTGGCAGTAAAATATGCTAGTGGATCACAATAATAGTCCCAAGTTTGTCTTTTGGATTGTTAATGATTTTATTTAATGGCAGGGGATATTGAAAACCTGCATTATTTTTTTTATTCATAAAAGATATAGATTCCTGTGTAAGTAACATAGCTATGTGTGTGTATCTGAAGTATGATTTTTTTAGTAAATGTTGTATCTTTTTTAGATTTATATTTTTATGTTTTTTTTCTAAGTTTATATAAATATATTTTATAAATTATATGCAATTTTAACAATACTTATATAAAAAATTAATTTTAAGATGTTTTGGTACTGGGAGTCCTTTTAAAAGTCAAGTGGGGTAATATTTGCTTTTGCAAATGGTGCTCAACACTGAAAATGCTTAAGGTTTTATTTAATATTTTTTCTTAAGTAATAAGCATTTTTACAATTGCATATAGTTTATTATATATTAATAAAGAATTTATCATAATTTATTTATAAATTGTTAAGAAATAAGATAAATTATAATTGTAAAGAACTAAAAATGTTTGGAAGCTTATTTATTTATAAATTATGCATATAAATTTGTATCAAGAGGTTACATTTCTAAAATTAGATTGGTCATGAAAACCGATTATCAATCATTCAGTTGATTATTCAAGAAAACAAACTCGGCATTGTTGAATAACATCACTAATTTGAATGACAATAACTACTGCAATGATATGCAAACACTTTTAAATTATACACTTATAGTTTTGATAATGATAAGGTAGAGATATATGAAAAGTTGGCAGAATAATAAAGAAGGAGCAGAACAATGTAGTTGTAATAATATCGGTACATTAGAATGCTTTTACTTGATGACAGAAAAAAAAAATTGTAGGAAATTGTGTTTAGGGATAACTAATCAGTGGCAGAAAGTGTGATAAATTTTTATTGCAGATGATAAATAAATATTAAATTAAATACTTTAATGGTCATTATTTAAGGGCATTGGAACTCTCTCCATTTTATGATTTGTATATGTGGCTTCAGCTATTAATAAATTATGGTGTTAAATATTTGTAGTACTTGAGGATAGATCTTCTGAAGTGACCGGTAGATCTGTCCTCTGGCCATAGCATTAGATAATTTTTGCAATAAAACATTGACCCTTTTTTATTTTATCTCATTATACAAAGAAATGCTTTAATAACTTGTTTATTTGATCCAGGAATATTTTATAATTAATATGTATTTGTTAGCTATTGTTATTTTAGTAGTGCATTATTGCTCAAATAAAAAGTTGATTGATTCTTTCCCCAAATCGCTTGAAGTACCATCTCTAAATCAACATTTGTGGTATATAGCGACATAGTTTAACTATTCACCACAAAATTTTAAAGTGCTAGCATATTTGGGTCATGAGTTTTGACATGAAATAGACTTTTTTGTATTCTTATGGATCATGTTCATTGCTTTACCTGTAATCATGAAATCTTGGAAATTACACAGAGGTTAAATTCTCCATACAGTAGCGCTACTCAATGCAAGCCAAAGTAGTCAATGTATGCAAGAGGGTTTGTGCGTAGAATTCCTATTTAGTGCCTATTCATCCAATATCCCCAGACTTCTTGCATCCATTGATTACTCTGACTTGCACTGAGTGGCACTACTTTATGGAAACTACTTGAAATTGATCTCAGCTTCAATATCATAACAGCTTGAATCATTTCAAATGTTTCAATAGATTTGCCCAGTTAAAAATAAAATTTAATATTAGTGCATTGTTCCATCATGGTTTAAAGTATGAAATACACTGTTATATTTCATGTTGTTACCCATGATCCAGATATTGTTAGTGCCATAAAATTTTATTATGAATAGCTAAATTATATTGCTATGTTACACATATTAATTCAGAGATCACTGCAGGCAGCTGCTAAAAAGAATGTCTCTTGTTCACTTTGACACTCTATGTAATATATATATATATAATTAATTATTAACTATCATATTTTAGTTTTGAGACTTATATTCAAACTAGTTACATCTTGTCATCATGTTGTTTGTATATGTTTATTAAGATTCAAAATAAATTATTATTGTTTATTCTCCCTGTAAAGAAATGGCCACCAGCGTGAGAAAAATATCCTGCATTAAAGAAATAACAGAAAAGAAACTCCTAAGTTTTCTTTATTACTGATATAGAAAAAAACATTGAAATCTGCTTTCTAATGCATAACAATCAGGAAACTTATTTTCATGTATTTGCAAATGCTTTAAGAAATGAAAACTAAAACTTGAATGCACATTGTCATAAATATTTTAGTGAAGTTGTCTTATGGTAACCGAAGTAAAAATAATTGTTTTACAACTGTCCAGGCTACATGTTATTAATGCACGAAATGCTCCACCAAGCACACATATTTGGAATTGTTGAAAAGTTAAAAATGAGTTTTTTTGAAAAATATTTAAGAATAAAACAAGTAAAATTCGTATATTATTAATAAAATTCTAGCACATGAATTGTAATTAGCATTTTGATTTGGCACACAAGCTAGAATTTGGTTATCTTAAATAACATTGCATGTTTTATTTTTAAAATGAGTAATGTAGACCATGCATGATAATATTAAAATTAGAATTAATATCTTATTAAAAAATTATGAGTGTGGGATTTACATGTGGAAAACTCTGCATCATAGAAATAGATTTTATGCACATTTTTGTATTGATCTGAAGTCAGTCTAGAAATATCTGTAAAATTCTGAAATGATATAAAATTGTGATCACAATTTAGTAGCTGCAGAATTGAGATTACATTTTAAGGGAATAAAAGGAACTGAGATTAGAATGAAATTAAATATTAATAAATTGAAAAGTGATGTTAAGCAGAAATTTTTGAGGATGTTAGATTTCTTATTTGCAGTTTTGGTAAATTATTGTTGCAAGTTTTTAAAATTTTATATGGATAAACTATTATTTTTTAAATTAATATTGAATTAACATATTTTTGTATTAATAGTGATTAAGGTTAAATATGTCCTTTGGTGACTAAATGTTAAATACATGGCCTGTTTTTTTTTTAGGATTTATGTTCTGGAGAATATACCGCAGGACCATGTCTTGGAATTTGTGCGGTATTGAAAGACTGCTACTCGTGTATGGCCCAAGGCCAGGGTATTGCACTGGATTCCAGAAATTCCTCCCTGACCGAGCCATGTGCCTGGGTGGTCCAAGAAGAAGTATGCCAAAGACATCAAGGTATGATTATTATTTTTTAATTGTATGCTCTAAATAATTTTTTTTTTTTGCTGAATGTTTAAATACTCATTATTTGGCTTAGATAAATGTTATTTAAAAATTAATTTAATCTTTTAATATAATATATCCTCACATTCTGACTTTATTTTTTTAAAAAGTGATTTTTTTTTTTTTTACATATATATATATATATATTTCAACAAAAGTAAAATGAAATGTTTTTTTTTTGAAGCATTTTAAAATTAACATTAAGCTTCTTTGCCCACCTTTTATCTCTTATACTTATATTTCAAGTAAATGAAAAAACCAAAATAATACATGTATTTTAAATATTTAATATGTCACAATAAAAAGGTGACTAGCCTCTCTCCAAGCCGTATGCAGCACTATCTCAGAATCAGTGCATGTGTTACATAGTGACAAATTTCCACAAAAATTTTAACTAGCATATCTGGATTGAAAATTTATGATATGAAATATGTCACTGGGTTTCATATTTTGATGGAACAACACACTAAATATCGAACAGAACTGCTATATTACATTTGGAGTAATTCAAACTATATGGAATAAAGTCAAGAGTCATAAGAATATTTTCAAATGGTTTTCAAGATTTCGTAATGGCAGAGAGAACATTGAAGATAGTTCATTTAGGTATGAATGTACAGTCACCTTGTGATCCACGCTTGCTATCACATTAAAATTTTTATACATTAATAATACATAATAAATATTTTGAAGTTAAAAGACTGTTGTATTTGTTGATATCAAATTATGGCCAAAATAAAAAGTGAAGCTGAATTATGACACTGCTTTAAATAGAGAAATCTATTGTGCTGTAAAAATTCTTTTTTATTTATCTCTAATTTATTTTTAGTTAGAATTTCCCTCTATTGATTAAAACTGAAGTCTAGAATACTGGACACAGTAAATGGTGATTACTAGCAAGTTGGTAGCAAAATTAAATGGGATGTTGAGATAACTGAGCTAAAAAATTGATCTGGATGACATGGCATTGCATGAAAGAGTTACATACTCAATGTCCTGTACTGTTTAGTACAATGGCACAATGAGGGATTATGTTCCTCAATTGAAGTTCAACCTGTCACTTCTAGTGTTCTATGTTGTGCAGCCTCCTGAATAAATAACAATGATTATTTTTTTTAATAGAATTAATTATTTTCCAATTTGATTAAAAGCAGGCGCTGTATGAGATATTCTTATTATGTAATCATAAAAAAAGCTGACATTTCAGATCCTATATTATATGGAATGAGATCTTGTTCCATGAGGTTTAGTGCAGTGGTAGACCCTGGAGATCAGGGTCTATGGATTGCGCTTTTTAACTAAATTTTTCAGTTCTAGCACTCATAGTAGATTGCTTTGACCTGCATGCAGTGATAGATTGGTGAACTCTGGAAATTAGAGTTTATGGTTTGCAACTCTAGCCAACGTTGTCACTTCTGGTGCTTGAACTTCTTATGAACTCGCAAGCAATAAACCATTTGATTAATTTTTCCATGCATAGTTTAGTGCAGTGATAGAAGGCAAATCCTGAAAGTTTAAGAGCAGTTCCAACTAACTATAATTTCTGGTGCTCAATCATTTTTACAAATTACTGAATAGTAAACTATTTGATTATTTTATTTACTATAAATGTATGCATTTACTCTCAATCAGTGATCACCAGATGACATTTTTTGCATCCATTTTCTGGCAAGTTCAGAAATTTTCTAGCTTTCTAATTGACTGACCTTCTTAAAAATATAAGAGCACATAAATATTCTAAGTGGTTAATGAACTGTTGAGTGTATGAATTTTTTTTTGCAGTTGTGATCCAAATTAAAAATTAAATTGCTGTTTGTACAAGTATTACACAAGTCTTATTTTGAAGAGAACTTATCAAGTTTTTTCTCTAGTTTATTTCCCTGATTAACTGATTGTTCTTTTTTTTCTTGCACATATCTATAAGGACAATACCACTAACCATACTAACAATGCTTGTGTTGGTTTAAATATTATGGAAACTGGTTGACATTAATATGTCTAGTCACTATTAACGTTTGTTGAAACTGTCAATTACACAGGTCCAAACTATAAATTTATTTCAGTAAGGAAAGAATCAAAGAATATAGAAATTAATAGATCATTGCAGACTTTTTCAGCCTATTCTTAATGAATCGGGAGTAGGATGAAGAGAACTTCTTTCAAAGACATGAAAATGTGGCATATGACATAGTGAGGGCAAGCTTATTACTTTGAAATTTTGTATCTGACAAATACTTTTCTCATTGAATGGTGTGAATTTTTTTCCTAATGGTTGAAAAATTTTGAAGTATATTTTTGTTGTGTATTCAATAACAAAGCTGAATGCCAACAAAATAACAAAAATCATAGTTTAAAAGAAATCATCAAAATAAAGATATGAATATGTTTATTTACATTTGCATACATAACACATTATATATAATTTGACGATCACACCCGCTTTGCTCACTATTTCTTATTTGCAGGAGGTTGTAAATTGTGCCAGCTTATACTTCGGTAGACTTGATTGCAACTTCAATAATTATGTTGACTACCAACAACTGATCAACTGGCAATTATCCATGCTCATATCCCTTTCTAAAGTTCTGCATTTACTAACCTGATCAAATAAATCTTTGAATTGAAGGACTATTTCCCAATAATTGCTAATACTCCCCACAGTTAAAAACCCTAATCATAGTTTTAACTATTAGACCTGAGTCAATAACTAAAAATTGTTTATACTCACAGTCTGACTGCACAGTTCTCATGAAGCCTTATTAGACATACACAAATAGAAATATGACCTTGTGAGGTCTGATTAAATTTCTTATCTGGCTATTTGTACCTACAGAGGCTCGATCTCTGGGATGACTTCTCTTATGGCAGAAAAGTTGCCACAACTTTTCCAACAGCTTTTTTTCCTGTGCCTTCTAACATCCCACAATGCAACAGCAAGCAACACCATTCACGAAGCGTAAGAAAAAGCCCTTGCTCTTTTCAGCACACACTATTTATACATTTTGCTGTCTAATATCCGGTATTAATTATAAAAGATAACAGCTATTTACATTAGGCTATCCCCCCCAGCAATGCGTCTTTTCCCAAATTATTGTCAAACTTTTCATTGCGTCTGTGTACATTTCTTTCACTTGCAATTAATCTTTCAAATATTGATTATTAAAATTATAAGCAAACATAAGAAATGGTGGTCATGTGATGTTTATTGGCTTAAATATTGATTATACTAACATTTCCCCTTTACTCTTTTGTTTAATTAGGTTTAAAATAGTGTTCTGCTCTAATTAAACAATACTATCTTTTTCTATACTTAAATCCATCAGACTTTTTACTGCATTATGTTATGTTCTTGGCTGTAATATTTAAATAAATAATTACACACAGTTAACATAACTGACAAACTTTATTAAACTACTCCGTTCTCCCAAAACCTAAGAGCGATGTCGCGCGCTCGCAAATCTCAGTTGTCACCGCTAGGCGTCAATCCGTAATTATAGAACTAGCCATAACATGACACATTATTATTCACATTTTATTTTATCTTTCAGCAAACTTTTTTCATTGCTCTTAACTTACAATATCTTTCTATATTTAAGTTTCTTTTCTTTTCTCTGTTTTTTCTGGAGTCACAAATCCTAGCTTTATAACTTTTACAAATTACAGTTACTCAAGTAATATTTTTACCAAAATATAACACTTCCCTCACTCCAGAAAATACCTCATTTACTTTATTATGCATCATCTTGAAATCTATTTGGTTTCCGCTTTTCTCAAATAGGTCTGGTTGTCTTAGACCAAACTGTAATGGTATGAAAATTAGAGCTGTTTTAACCTAACCTAGAGATGCAGGTAGAGGGGGTTCGAACCTCAGCTACTTCTCCAGATTGCTACTAAGCGACTTACTCCCTAAACCTCACTAGAATTTATTCTTAATATATACCCGGTGATCAAAGAGAGATAAGATTCTAAGGAGGAATTTGAACATGTATATAATGACCAGGTTTACTGAAGAAACCAATGCTACAGAGTTTTAATAATAGTGAATGAAAGACAAAAGAAAAACTTTATTATTTTACATTTGCAGAGTACATTGAATTGATTAGTTGTGCTGCAGGCTATTTCTCTGCAATCATATCCAGATATGAAAGAAAGACCCTTTAAAGAAAAGAAACAAATTCACATTATAAGTTGGGAACATTTTTAGCCAGTGGACAGATTACATGATTGAAAGAGAGAGGCAGAGATGATTAACACTATGGTGAGAGTACATGATTTGGATAGCCGGCCAAACTAACTAAAATATTCTTAGGAAAGCATTGAAAATACAGTCCTCTGCTACTAACAAAAAATTCAATAGTGACCCACCCCCTACGGATATTTTCAGTCTTGATTGAGACATTTCAATAATATTTTGTAGAGAAAGTTTTTGAAATTTTATAAATATAAAATATTGTGACTTAAGGTGATCGAATATTGTGGGAAATGATAGAGTTCCGAGACGCAAATGGCTACCAAGAGACTGGATAGCTCTCCGTCTCTAAACTGAGTTAGAGAAAATGAATTTCATTCGCTAACCGCGTGATCTGAATTCAGGAACGGGGTTTTGTTGCTTATGTCCAGTTATTAATTTATAAATATTTGAAAGAGATGAGATCCAATTTTATTAATCTTCATTGCGATCCCGAGGCGTATATGTTAGCCTATGTAGACTTCGTGAAAGCACCAAAATGTGCAGAGACATACCACAGATCACCCAGTATGCAATATAATATAAATACGGTCCAACAACCTTTAAATTTAAAAGAAAAACCTTAATTGGTAAACGTATACAAAACATTACGAAAGTCTAACCAAACAAAAAAAAAATCCCTTATAAAATAATTGTTACTTTTTTTGATAAAATTAAATCACTTATGCAAAGGGGTGGATATGTTAAAAAATTAGTTAATGTTCAACCAGTCCACCACAGAGTTAATACAATTTTTTTTCTAAAACTTTAGTATCAATAAATACAGGTGACTGTACTCTGTCTTTTACTTTTAGATGAAAACGAAAATTTTATTATTTTACATTTTTTAAAAAATACACATATATATTTGTAACCTTTTAAATTGAATTAAGGAGAAACGTATGGCAAAGAAATATAGGTAAGGGTCTTACCTTTTTTTTTCTTTTCTAACAAAATAAAACTAAATCAAATCTTTAATCCTTAAATCTCAAGTCCTATGCTAATTACAATATTTTTTAAAAAAAAGAAAAAAAAAAGACAATTTATAAAATATCATTTACAAAAGATAAGTCTATAAATTTCAAACATATAAATAAAAAAAACCCCATATATCTAGATTTGCTTTGAGAAAAGGCAACACATTTCAAATAAGGGGATAGTTACTGATAACTAGCATGCATGTGTCAATATGGTTTTCGTTGATGTTGCATGGCAGTTCCTTTTTGATTCTTGTGGTTTATTTCACGTTTTCCATGGAAAGAATAAGTTAAACAGGGTAGGCATTTGTTGGGCATTTTTTTTGGTTCTCCAGCTTCTTTACTTCGTTGATGTTGCATGGCAGTTCCTTTTCGAGTCTTGTGGTTTATTTCACGTTTTCCATGGAAAGAATAAGTTAAACAGGGTAGGCATTTGTTGGGCATTTTTTTTGGTTTTCCAGCTTCTTTACGACTCCAGTCCCAGAGCTGGGAGAGTGAAGGCAAAGTCAACTACCCCTGCATTTCTGTCGAATAACAAAATTCTGGATTTGAATACATTTAGAGTAAATAATCTATGCCAACAATAAAAAGGCAGCAAGCAGGATTTCAAAAATGAATTTCTTTTTTTTTTGTAGAAATTTTCAGCCGATTCTAGAAATTCTTAATATAAGAGTCCTTTGCAAGAGCTTAAGCAGATTTTCCGATTTTTTTGAAGAACAAAAGAAAAGTTCTTTATTTATACTTTTTTCCCCCAATTTCATTTTTAATTAAACTACTTATTAGTAGCCTATTGTTTCAAATTTCTCCCTGTTATCTATTTTTATTTTAATTAAAATGTTTCATAAATTAATTGTTTTCTTTAATGGATTCTGTTTAATTACGAAAATTTATCTTATCTCTTTCTGCCATCATATTTTAAAAATAAAGAAAAATTAAAAAAAAATTCTCTTATTTTTTTTCATTAACTTTTCCCTGTCTTAAAATAATTTCCCTTAAAATAATATATAATTGTTGATGCAGGTCATTCTTTAAGTTTGAGAAAAACATACATTTACTGTGGTTGGACTTAGGGTCTTAGCTAGTTCACAGTGAATGGTGAAGCCAGCATATATATAATTGTATATATGTGCACAGCTTCAATAGGAATTTGCTAAGTTTGAAATGTCAGACTTAAACGTGTTTCAAAAAAGTCAGGTCATTAATAGCAGATTATTTGGAGAATTGGGTAGGTTTAATGTTTCATAGTCAATACTCTCAAAGATAATGATTGCATTTACTAAAGAACAGAAAAGGAACAGACTAACTGTGGCTGCATTCAGAAATCAGTGCTTCCTAAGAGGAGTAGATGGTCATCATGAAGGAATGTAATCAAAAGCCATAGTGGAACAAATCACTTTAGAGACCAACATATATAACCATGAACTTTACTTGTAGATCTTTCATAGCCAATATATTTCAGAGTGAATTCATTTTCTAATGTGAATGCTGCAATGTGAAAATCATAATGCTTTGAACATAAGAAACTGAATGGTCGATTACTAATAACGTGCTAATTTTATTATCATTATTTTTAACTATTATTGAACTACTGCAAGATGATTTCCTGAAGGGTAAATTTCAAAGCTGATTATTTTTGATTCAAATGCTACAATGCAGAAACCATGATGTCATGAGTTAAGAACCTGCCTATATAACCATCATCATTAATGTCAATCATTATTGATACACTGTGTGATAAAAGGTCTTCCTAAATTTAATGTGTTTCTCTGATTATAGGGTCTCTTCTAGGGTTTCTCTTTTCCCATAAAATTAAAATTCTGGGATCCTGTGATTTCCCAAGATCCGTTAACAAGCACAAATTAATCCATTTAGTGCATGTTGTGTTGTTGTGGGTGAAGTTTTTTTCTTTCAGTTCAAAACAATACAAAAATTCATTATAAGTTTTAAAAAAAAAAAGATTTTTTTAATGTGAAAAACTTAAATACAAAATAATTCATTATAAACAAAACAAAAATAAAAATATATTAATTTGAATAAAATATAATGAGAAATGAAAACAATAATTTTTATAATAATTTTTAAAAAAACATAAGCTGTTAATGGCGCAATTTTCATGATGAAAAGACTAGCTACAGAAAAAGCTCTTTCTGATTCAATTGATGTTGGCGAGATATCATTAGTGCATTATATAATTTTTCTAAATTATTTGTGCATTTCCCTGTTGCTTTAAAAATACTCATTTTCTTCAAGATATTATTTATGTCATATGATAAATTATCTGGATTCTTTAGTCTTACATACAATTCGATTTTCAAAACATGCTTAAAAAGTCTTTTTTATTCTTTAAAAGAATTTTGTAACCGTAAAGATTTGTCTTTAAGAATTAAGAATAAAATTTTCAAATGTTACTTAAACATTTTTTAATTTATTTATGTTTTTGTTTATATTAAATTACCCACATTAATAATCATAATTAAAGTACATGTATTCACCAAAAATAACTACAGATAAGCGGATTCCTGATTTTGAATTTAAATCTTAATAAAAATTAGAGTAATTCCCAGGAAATTTGGTTTATTATTCTGGGATATCAGTATAATTTTTTACTCCTGGAATACCATCATCCTGTTTGAGAAGCTCTAATCTCTTCTCACACTACTAAACTTATATCACCCACCAGCTCATTCATAAGTTTTTAATCTTTTCTAAGGTCTCAGTTTTAGACTTTATCTGCCTATCAGTTGTCATCTTCTCTAGTAACAATTTTATTCGAGCTTTTTATTTTCCCACTATGTCTGCTAAAATCTTTATATAAGTTCGTCTATTAAGCATCCACATCTCGTACCTATATTTATGTATTACTTGGAATATATATCACTTAGTTGGATAAATAATCATTTCTGTATTTTCAAGAATGTGAAGGATTTTTTTCTTGGAATGGTCAAAAGAAACCTTATTATCAAAACCTGCCTTTTCATAACTATGAAATGTTATCGAACTGCCATGATTTTCTTTTGCTATGCATGGATATATCACAAGTGTACATTTTTTTAACATTTTGAAGCTCCTGATTTATTTCCTAAAATTGTAATCAAATAAGAGTATGAATTTTCAAGATGATAGTGTTTTAATGTATATAAGCAGCCAAATGTTGGTTTGAAGAATATAAGGATGTTGTTGGTCATGTTTTAAGGCTTTCACAATCTCCTGATTTAAATATTAAGTCTGCAGATTATCTTTGAATCAAGAGCAGAGGTTGATATACAGTTCTCTCCTTTCTTGGAGAACTTTAGGTTTTTTGGTGAAGAATGATTTAATATTCATCTAGATATTTAAACAATATACAATTTTATTTTGTCTAAATGACAAACAGTTTCTTAGTGCAAGTGAATAAACTACATCATATTAATAATTACATTCTTCATGGTTGTTCCTATTATTTTGTCCTGAGTATCATTCATGTTCTTAAGCATTGCTTTCTTAGGATTGCATTTTTTTTACACTCAATTGGCCAAAATTAAAGCAGTTATTTTTCTTAAATACAATTCTTGAGATATGCCATTAAAATATTTTCACTCCATGAAATTTTGGAAACTGAGCCAAGGTTTTTTGGATAATATTGGGTATATTTTGAAGTGCTTTCTTTAATTACCAGGATTTATGCAACCCAGAGCTCTTCACTGATCATGTTTCACACATAGAAGTTAGTCTCAGACTGTTAGCACTATTGACCAGAATAGAGTGACGGCAAGTAAATTACTACTGGAAAATTTTAGTAAGCTATTAAATTTTATAAATTGGCATATTTACAGCATGTGAAGTCATTTAATTATTTATTTGCCTGGAGACTTTTATTATAGTGGTAATTAATGGGCTTGTTAGTTAAAGATTCTGCTCAGAGCTCAATATATGATTTTGATGATCAAAGTCACATAATCCTTCCTGAACAAAGAATCACTTGATTATTATTATTTTATTTATTTTAATAACATTGTAAGTAAATGCTTATTATATATATATATAGCGCTTAGAATGTGCAATAATATTGTTATTGTTATTATCAACTAGCATGATGCGATGTGCTATGGCTCTCCTTTATTGGAGTTAGGAATCTCCCAGCCACTATGCCTAGAGAAAACTGTTAGCTACCTTCCCTTCTCTTTCCATTCCCCACTCTTAAGTTTTTCCCATTTTCTTCTCTATCTTGCTCCATCCCATTTCCACAACATTATCTTTGTCCACTCTATGGTAGATCCCCTTTATTTTTTTCCAAACCCAGCATAAAAATCAAGAATCCACTTTCTATAATCACTTTGTTTATATTTATTTAACATGTGATGTGATGCACTATGACTTCTCCTTTATCGGAGTCAGGAATCTCTCAACCACTATGCCAGAGAAATATGTAATGTGATGTGATGTACTGTAGCTTCTTCTTAAACGGAGTCAAGAATCTCTCAACAATTATGCCCATAGAAACCTGTTAACCACTTTATTTTCCATTCCCCAGTCTAAGTTTTCCCATATTCTGCTCCATCCCATTTCCACAACATAATCTTTGTCAACTCTATGGCCTTTATATCTAAATCCCCCTTATCTTTTCCCAAACTCAGCATAAAAACACAATAATTTACTTTCTGTATAATCACTTTTTTCATATTTATTCTTCCATAACTTCATTATATGTGCCTTTTCTGTTTTCAAGCATTTACATTCAATTAACAGATGCCTAATATTTTCTATTCCTTTTTTACATAATTTACAGACTAAATCACCCATATTTTTCCACTTACATGTATATTCTCTTGTTGTTAAAGATTCCGTTCGAGCCTTAAACAATAAACTACTTTCCTTACTATTATCATATATTAACTCGTCTTTTTACTCTCCATACTAGTTTTCCATCTCTCTAACTCCCTATTCTTTATTAATAAATCTATTCTTTTATCCCATTCCTTACCACTATAACACTCAACAATCCTCCTAACACAATCATCCCATCTTTTGTACAAATATACTTATATAAATTCTTTATCCAAATCTTTTGCATACCACATTACCTTTCTCACCCATCTTGTTACCTGCCCTCTACTCATAACCCAATTAAATACTATTTTGGCTATTCTTTTATTATCCATAAATTGCAATCTACCAAACATTTTCATTTTACTTTGACCATCCCATTTCCATATATCTACATCCAATGCATGTCTTCCTACTTCCCTTTGAACTTTTTCTAAGTAATTTAATACCCCTTTACTAACACATAATGCATCATTACCATATGTTAACCCTGCTACTGCAACTCCCTTCCATATAATTCTAGCTACATCATATTTATTATATGAAAATACTGTTAATTTCTTTATCAATCCCTTTCTTTTCTTTGCTTCATTTATCAATTTTTTCTCCCATTCATCCAAATAATTTTTCTGATTACTTAAAATAATTCCCAAATAACTATATCTATTTACCACACTTAACTTAATATCTCCCAATAAAAATTCTACATCTTCTCTTTCCTCAATATTAACCATCATTATATTTAATTTTTCTTCACTAAATTTAATCCCCATCTCTTTACTCACCCTTGCACATGTCCTCAGTATAACTTCCATATCTTCTCTTCTTTCTGCACACAAAAATATATCATCCACAAAAAAAAGACCTGACAAATATATACTCCCTTGCTACCTATTAATGGTATCTGTATCCCTTTTCCTAATCTTTCTATTGCTCTTTCAAATTTCATTCAAATACAACACAAACAAAATAGGTGACATAGGGCATCCTTGCCTTAGTCCCACCCCATTTTTAACTTTAACTGATTCTATATTCCCTAATTGATGTATATGATAATTGTTTTCATATAATTTCTTAATAATATCCACTAAAGCTTCATCCATTCCCAAATTTGCTAAACTTATCCATAATCTATTTCTATTTACTCTATCATATGCCTTTTCTATATCTGTAAAACTCATGTGATGTGATGTGATGTATTGTGGTTTCTCCTTAAACAAAGTCAGGAATATCTCAGCAATTATGCCCAAATAAACCTGTTAGCCACTTTATTTTCCATTACCCACTCTAAATTTTCCCATATTCTGCTCCATCCCATTTCCACAATATAATCTTTGTCAACTCTATAACCTTTATATCTAAATCCCCCTTATCTTTTCCCAAACCCAGCATAAAAACCAATAATTCACTTTCTGTATAATCACTCTTTTCATATTTATTTTTCCACAACTTCATTATATGTACCCTTTCTGTTTTCAAACATTTACATTCAATTAACAAATGCCTAATATTTTCAATTCCTTCCTTACATAATTTACAAAATAAATCACCCATATTTTTCCATTTACATGTATATTCTTTTGTAGCTAAAGATCCCGTTCGAGCCTTAAACAATAAACTACTTTTCTTACTATTATCATATATTAACTCACACCTAATATTCTGTTTATTTCTATATATATTTAAACTCTTTTTATTCTCCATACTATTTCTCCATCTCTCTAACTCCCTAGTCTTTATTAATAAATTTATTCTTTTATCCCATTCCTTACTACTATAACACTCAATAATCCTCTTAACACAATCATCCCATCTTTTGTACAAATATACTGGTATAAATTCTTTATCCAAATCTTTTGCATACCGCATTACCTTTCTCACCCATCTTGTTACCTGCCCTTTACTCATAACCCAATTAAATACTATTTTAGCTATTCTTTTATTATCCATAAACTGCAATCTACCAAACATTTTCATTTTACTTTTTGCATCTCTCATATGAAAACTTGACCATCCCATTTCTCCTTGAATTGCCTCCCTTGCTGTCCATACTTCTGCATCCAATGCATGTCTTCCTACTTTCCTTTGAGCTTTTTTTAAATAATCTAATATCTTTTTACTAACATATAATGCATCATTACCATATGTTAACCCTGCTACTGCAACTTTTTTCCATATAATTCTAGCTACATCATATTTATTATATGAAAATACTGTTAATTTCTTTATCAATCCCTTTCTTTTCTTTGCTTCATTTATCAATTTTTTCTCCCATTCATCCAAATAATTTTTCTGATTACTTAAAATAATTCCCAAATAACTATATTTATTCACCACACTTAACTTAATATCTCCCAATAAAAATTCTACATCTTCTCTTTCCTCAGTATTAACCATCATTATATTTGATTTTTCTTCACTAAATTTAATCCCCATCTCTTTACCCACCCTTGCACATGTCCTCAACATAACTTCCATATCTTCTTTTTTTTCTGCACACAAAAATATATCATCCGCAAAAAAAAAGACCTGACAAAGTATATACTCCCTTACTACCTATTAACGGTATCTCTATCCCTCTTCCTAATCTTTCTATTGCTCTTTCCATTTCACTCAAATACAACACAAATAAAATAGGTGACATAGGGCATCCTTGCCTTAGTCCCACACCATTTTTAACTTTAATTGATTCTATATTCTCTAATTGATATATATAATAATTATTTTCATATAATTTTTTAATAATATCTATTAAAGCTTCATCCATTCCCAAATTTGCTAAACTTATCCATAATCTATTTCTATTTACTCTATCATATGCCTTCTCTATATCTATAAAACTCACATATAACTGTTTATCTGCTTTCCTACTCATATTCATAAGTTGTGTAACTACAAATAAACTATCTCCTATACACCTATCTAATCTAAAACCTCCTTGCATTTCACCCACTACATTATTCTCTTCCATCCATTTTACAACTTTACTAGCCACCATATACGAGAAAACTTTATATAAAACTGATGTTACCGCTATCGGTCTATAATTATTCAACTTTCTATGATCCTTACCCTTTCCTTTAAATAATAACCTTACTCTTGTATTACTCCAACTACTTGGGATAACTCTATTCTGTGCCATTTTATTAAAACAGGATAATAACTTTACTTTTGCCCTATATCCTAAATTCATTACCATCTCTGCTGCCCATCCATCTAAACCTCTTGCCTTCCCACTTTTCAATTTCTTCTCTGCCTCATTTAGTTCATTTTCTGAAAAGCTAATATTCCCATTACTATATTCTTTCATATTTTCTAACATTCTATCATTCACATCTAACATCTTTTCTATATTCATTACATAACTAATTAAGATTCTCTCTAAATCTTCTCTAGAACTACACTCAGTTCCCTCATCATCTAGTAATACTAACTCTCTCTCCCCTACATTTCTCCTTTTAATATAATTCCAAAATTTTTTACTTCCATCTCTTCCACTTTTATTAATATCCTCCAACAATTTACTATTCAATTTCATTCTCTCTCTATAAATATCTATTTTAGCCAACTTCTTCTTTTCTAAGTACTTTTCCCATTTAGCATTAATATCCTTTTCACTTTCCTTATTCTTAATAGCACACTTATATTCTCTATATGCTTCTTTCCTTTCTTTAACACTTTTACTAATTTTAATTTTTTTATTATTTTTATTCTTCTCAATATTCTCACCTAAAACCCTATTTGCAACTTTTTCTACTTCCTTACACCAATCCTTATAACTCATCCCCAACCCACTCTTCCATTATTTCTTCAACTTGTATTTTATACTCTTCCAACTTATTCTTATCATTCACTCTCCATCCACATCTTTCACTATTATTTCTACTTTTATTTCTATTCTCAATCACATTACTAACCATTTCAATTACAATGAAATTATGATCACTAGTGCATACTTTTTCTTCATTATCAAATACCTTAATTTTCCGTATTTTATTTCTTCCCTCTTTCTCTACCAATACATAATCTATTGTGTGAAATATATTATTTCTGGACCATGTGTATTGTCCCTCATAAATATTTAATAAACTTCCAATACTCAAATTCACTTTCTGACAAAAATTCTTCAAAAGCTGTCCATTTTTATTATCTACATCATCAATTTCTTCAATATGTCCATTCATATCCCCTATAACCATTATTCTCTTCCCCTTTTTTTTAAAACTTTGTATATCCTTAACTAAACATTCGTATATGTTACTATTCCACTCCAATATAATTTGACTATCTCCAGTAGCTATATAAACTATAGCCACCATCCATTCTTGTCTACCCAACCTTATTTCAAACCACAAGTGTTCTTGACATTTAACAGTATTTAAATATTTTTTTTGATATAACACCTATACCACCACCCTTTTTTTCTTTCTCTTTTCTATTTACACCCTGCCATACCAAATTTTCCAAAACAGGTTCTTCTTCTTCTCTTAAATGTGTTTCCACTACTGCTAATACCTCAAGCTCTTCATTTTCAATTGTTTTAGTTAATTCCATCCACTTTTCTGGTTTCCTACCACCTTGCATATTCCAAAACCCAATTTTAACAATTTCTTCTTTCCTAACTACTCTTTTATAAATTCTTTTAATTCTTTCTTCTCCATTACATTTATAAATTACTTTCTTACCATTAATTTTACAAACTCATTCCTTCTCCATATCTACATTTATATCAAAATCAAATTTCTTTTGCTTACTTCTTATATTCCATCCATTCTTTTTAATAATATTACAATTTAAAAACCCACCCCCCTTTATAAGTTTCCCGAAAAAAATTCTTTATAAATCAAACTCCCTAAAACTTCACTTCCTTGTTTTCCTAAATGCAACCCATCTTTACTATATAACTCTCTCTTTCCAATAAAACAATCCCACACATCCACAAACATAACATTATTTCTCTCACACAATTTTTTCAATCTCTCATTTATAGAACATGCCCTATCTAACAAATAACTCTTGTCAAACCTTGGTAATAATCCAACTATTCCTACTTTTCCTTTAATCATAATCAAATTCCTAATCAAATCTACATACTCATCCATTATTCTCTCTGATGATTCTAATAAATTATTAGTCCCCACCATAACATATACATCTCTACTACCTTGTTTTTTTAACTTTATCTGCTACATCCCTAATTCTAGCTCCAGGCAAACATACTCTTACATACCTACTTCTATTTTCCCTTGCAATTATATCCCCACATTCTCTAATTAGTGAATCTCCTATCAATACTGTTTCATAATCTACTTTTTCTGCTCCATCCATAACATTTTCTAATACCTTCTGGTCCTCCTTATCTATTTCTTCCTTATCATTTCTACTCAATAATTCCTTTATCTCCTCACATTTTATCTCTAATGATTTTAATTTTACTTCTACATCCTTCAGTTCTTCCTCTATTTTATTTATTCTTTGACTAATCATCTCCATTATACTATTACTTTCTCCACCCACTATTCTTCGACTATCTACACTTTGAAAACACTTTCTCACCTCTTTTATCATATTAATACACTGACTGCATAAACATAAACCTTTTACATCCTTCCTAGTCTTATTTAAACATTTCAAGTGATATACACCATCACATATAGTACATTCTACAACAGCACGCTTAATTTCCTTTTCCCGATTATATAAACATTTTGAAATACAATCCATTTTTTTTATTTTACGTTTTTCGAACGTTATATTTTTCTTAAAAGTAAATCTTTTAATAACAAATTTACAAAAAACTAATCAACAAAATAACTTTTTAAAAATAAAAAAATAATAAAAATTCTATATATAAAATAACAATATATAAATAATAAAACAAAACAAAAAATAAATAATAATGACTTTTTTAAAAAATTTCTATATATATAAATAACAAACTGAAAAAACTTTAAAACAAATAAAAAACACAATTTTCAATCTTTCAAATACTCTTAACCACTAATTACACTTTCACACACAATAATAATAAATATTAATGCTCTCAGACTAAACAAATTAAAAGAAAATTTTTTGGTTTGGTGGCTTCACCTGGTATGTAAAAATCTAATCTTATGTATATCAACTAAATCAGTACTATAATATTTATAGGGAATTAAACTCCAAATGTTTAAACCATAATAATAATCCACAAGACAGACTTATTAGAGTCATTTTAACTAACTTGCAAAGAATAGTTAGACCATGAAGGATCTACTTTTATCTAACTTCCTATATCAGTGCTGAAAATTGGACAAAAGTGAACCATTGTTTAATGGGTAAATTGGTGTTGATGTGAGAGAAGGCATTTCATCCTGTGTATGTATATTAAAATGACTAATAAATCTGGCTCTAACTATTATTTATTTTATTATATATTGCAAATGTTTATATAGATTTGTGTTTAATGTTCGATTTTGTATACAAAAAGAACTTTAATTCTACTTTTAAGTGGTGATCATGAAGTTGTAGATTATTTGTATCTGTTAATTTACAATTTATATTTAAAAAGGAGTTGTCTATTTGTTTTTGGACAATAAGTAGAAAATGTTAGTTGCTAAATTATAAGATTTTTTTTTTAAATCAAGTTTTACATTTAATTAAAAATGTTTTATATTTAATTTAAGCACAAGCTTCTTCTCCATTAACTATTCAACCTCAAACAAGTGTGTATGGATGGTGGGGAAAGAACAATACACGGGTAATCTCTATGGAAGACTGCCGCATGCTGGACATGCCCCCAGGATTAACCTTTATAAAATACAATCACCCCAAAAACACATCTTATCCTGATGAGGTAAACAAAAAAAAAATATTATTTTTTATTGGTATGGGTGTCAAAGTTATAAACTGCTTGTAAAAAAATTGCTTTCAGCAATTCCTTTCACTGTACTCCAGAACTTTATTGTAGCCTTGAGAAAGTAGTAAGCAGAAGATAGTAACACTATTATACCTATCTCCTTGAAGTAATTTTTATTTTTTGTCTTTTTCATTGAAGACTTAGGATTACAGGTTAGAAACACTGATGAAAAGCAAAAGCTATAAGCCAGTGTGGAGATATGAATGTAATAACTATATCTAAAACATCTGTTGTACCCAAGTTCCTTGTAAATGGTTCTGAAGTAGAGTGAAGAGAATTATTTGTTGAAAGTTTTTTTTTTTTTAAAGAGTAGATGGAAATATTCATGTGATGTTTGGTTTATAGAAAAAATATTTATAATTTTTGTTTTGCTATAGTTTTCCTCCAAAATTGTAAAAAGGAGTTTTAGCTAGTTTAAAATTTTATCTCTTATTTGTGAGACATTGTTTTATATTTCATTATTAAAAAGGGGGCTCAACCAGAAAGTAGTGTAGAGCTATTAATCGCTGTTATTCTTCAAACTTCATTCATTATAAAAAGTTATTTGCTGTATTTTTCCTTCTTTGGACATACTTTTTGTATTATATGTGTGATGTCATCACAGGACAATAATTTTTCTTAATAGCTTTTGATTAAAAACAAATTTTTTTAAAGAAATTTTAAAAATTGCATGATTAAAATTTTTTTATTTTTTCCAAAAAATAAATCATTAGAAAATTTTTTTGTAAGTTGATTGATGAAATAATTATTTTTTTTTTTTTTAGTTTTTGTATAATTTAATCACTCAAATTATATATAACTTGAAATAATAGACAACTGGTTTGTATACAGTTTAATTTAATATCGTCAAATCGATTTTCTTTCACAAATGAATCTTCTCAAGATGCCATTTTTAAAATTAATTTGTGAACCAAAATCGACTTGATGATATTAAATTAAATTATATATAAACCAGTTGTCTATTATTTTGAGTTATGTATAATTCTCTTGATTAAGTGTTTATAAGTTTTTGATAACATTATGGTCATATAAGTTACTGGAAAATGACTATAAGAAACAAAATTTTAAATATATATCACTTACAGAATAAAGAGTGTTTCCATAATTTTTTTCATTCATGCCTCCTCACAAAACTATTTTTTTAAAAAGCAGGTCTTCTCTTTGTGACTGTGACATAGCTTTAAAGTAGAGGGAATTAATCTATTGTTGTTAATTGTATAGTAATCTGAAAAAATCGAGATGTTGCATTGGTACTAATTACATTTTTCATGACTCCTAATATTATGGAAACTTTTTAAGTTGCATTTTAAAATAAATTTACAAGTGGCATCATTCTGAAGTATTCTATGCAAATAATATTTAAAAAAAATTTTTTTTAAGCATTTGTAATTTTTAAAATTTTTTATATAATTTTTCCTATAATATAAATTAAATGCTTATATATAATTCAACCTAAAGTACAGATGGGTTCCACTCTGTATTTTTTCATTTATTGATGAAGTTGCATTACTTTATATAGAGCTCACTAGGAGTTTTCAGCTACATTTGAGTTATTGCAATGTATATTTATACCTATTAACTGAAGTTCATTTAATATTCAGAGGTTATTAAATATGAGGCTCATCCTTTCCCACTGATTAGTTATAGTTATTTCAGAATAGCTTATAGTTGTCCTGAAATTACGGTAATATATTTAATTCATGTTCTGTGTTATAATATGTCAATAAATTGAATGCTTTTATACAATTAAAGTATAAATGGGGTCTACTCTGCACTGGAGTAGAATTAGTTTACATATAGCTCGCTAGGGTTTTTCAGTTGCTTCTATATACATTTTATAAGTAATTATATAAAGTAGCAGACCGGATAGATCACTTTTAGAAATTTCACTTGAATTGAGCATTTTATTTGACATAATGTCTTATTTATAATATTTATTCTTTCAGTCATGTCTTAAATTCTGCATAGAATAAAAAAAAATATGTATTCCATTTCAAGATAATTATGAAACCTGATAAATAGAATTCATAATAAGATCAACAAATCAGCAAATAATAACATTCAATATTAATTTGGTTTATATAAGTTTTATTTTATTTAGGCTTAAAAACCAAATATTCTTTAAAAATATGGATAATTAGAGAAGCTAATTAAAAAAAAAGTTGAAAACAGTGCTAGTAAGAGCAAATTCAGAAAGGACGATTTTTTTTTAGTTAGCTGTTTTATTTCCGATACAATTAATTAAAAATCTGCAGTTCAAGTGAATAATTAAATTCTGATTTTGGATAGAAATTGAGATATAAGTAATGAGAACATTTACTGAATTAAAATAGCACAAGAGGTACTGCAATATTTTTTTTAAGAAAATATTGGTTAGAAAATGTACATATGTTCATTTATTACATAATGTAAGTAAAGACAATCCAAAACGTTAGTGATGCAAAAATTTGGAAACAAAGAAATAATTGCTTGACAATGGAATGACATTATTATAGAATTACATCCTGCATAGTTGGTGTAATTGATAGAATGTCCAACTTGAGATTGGGAGGTCCCAGGATCGATTCTGGTACTTCTTATGAACTCATGAGTAATAAAGCCATATCCTTTTTTAATGTTATAGAATACAAGTGTGAGATCTATAGAAAGCTTAATATTTTTAATGAGCATACGGTTAAAATAATTTATTTATAAGTGAATAAATAAATGGAAAAACCTGATATTTTCTCCTACTCCAGAACCATCTACTGTAAATTAATGTATTCAATAGACACCAGATGGTAGCGTTATAAAATCCCCATGTCATCACCGAACAGTTTCTGATTTTGCTTTCTTGAGTGAATATTAAGATTTAAAGCTAGAAGTATTGCACTTCTTTACCTTGTAGTCACCTCTTCCTTCATATTATTAAAATTAATAACTTGAAGTTAAAAAAATCCTACGCTTTTAAACTTAGGCTAATTCACTTGCATATTGGTATATAACAGATCAGTTTCTAATTACATGCTGTTTATAAGTGTATATTAAAATATCTGTGCACTCACCCAATGGTGCATGACTGGAGGTTTATTTTCTTCTTTACAATTACAATTATTTCAGTGCTTAATAATTATAGATTTACAGATCAGTTTCTATATATTTTAGAGATGTCAGTTCTATAACAAATGTAAGTCCCTTTTACCGTTTGGCAAGGAAGGTTGACGTTAATAATACTACAGTACTATACCATCTAATGCTCATTGATTATATAAGCTATCAGTATATGGCTCTAAAGTAGGTTAAAAATATCGCTCATGGAAATATAAGAATAAGTATATGAAAATCTCTTGTGATCTTCTGCTGGTAATAAATAAATAATTTATTTTGCTAGGCACAATTTTTCTAAAGGTCAAGGTAAGCAATTAAAATTACACCATAATGGCCGGACTGCACAATCATTGTAATGGAATGGCAAGAGTGAGCCAATAGAAAGTGATGCTCATTGAATCCAATTCTAGCCATAAATAGTCAAGCCATTTGAAAGCAAGATCAGACAACAACTGTCAAAGTTGAGCGATAATACACATGTCCATAATCTGACTGAGCAGTGAGGCAAGTTCATATTAGAACTGGATGTTACTAGACATAAACCAGACATGAGGGAAGCTATCACAGAACAAACAAAAGTGTCACCGTACGTACTCAGGAGGCAAGCTGTCATGGTATAGCTGAAAGTGATAGGTAAACTTATAAGGACACCTGAAGTCCCTCACACCAATAGTTGCTCAGCACCTAATGCTATACCAAGTCAACAGTATCAGGGGAAGGTATTACATTTTCATATTGATTGAAATAAATAAATATTAATCATATTTCATGAGTTTGTGTTTATATATGTAGAAAAACACAACAGTTGATCATTTCTATCATTTAAAAAAAAAATGCATCTATTAGAACTTTATTATTACATATATATATCTATCAAATCTCTTCAAACATTAAAATTTTTTTAGCTATGCCCTCTGTGAATAAATATATTAGAGCCCGCATCCCAAAACAGCTAATTCAAAAAGGTACTTCTTTGAACTATAGGCTACAAAGATATTAAATATTGAAACATGGACTAATTCAACTAGAGTGCATGAAGTTGATATGATCAACATCTTTAAATTGCTCTTAAACAAACATGTTTACTATACTTACACAAAGAGAGTCTAAACATTAGTTATTTTTAATCTTTGAAACTCCTAAACACAGATATATACAAAATATTTCTAGTGCATACCACTATCCGAAATATTTATCACTTCAAATGCTAAGAAATTTTCAGCTATGCCCTCTGTGAATAAACATATTAGAACTTGCATTTCAAAACATCTAATTCAAAAAGGTACCTCTTCGGTCTATAGATTGCAAAGATATTAAATATTGAAACATGAATTAATTCAAATAGAGTGTATGAAATTTACATAAGCAACAATCTTTAAATTGCTCCTAAACAAATATATTTACTATATATATATATATAATGTATTGCTTTTTCTGTAGAATATTAAAGAATGTTTAATCTTTAATTTTAAATAATAAATCATTGAAAAGAAACGTTTTGCAATTAAACGTGGTTTAACAAACATGGATGCATATATATATTGATTAATAAAACCGAGCTTACAAGTCACCTTATAAGGAAAGTAATTCATAAATTTTAATTAATTATAAAAACTTTGTAGGTACGGAAGTAAATTCTTAAGAAAGTAATGAATTGTTAATTAAAGATAAGGAATTATTTGTATGATAAGGAATTATTTGTATGATAACAAACTAATAATTCAAACTAATTAAACCCCAAGAATTTACTCCAGAAAAGATAAGAGAAACAAAGGAGGAGATGATATAAAAAGCTAGACAAAAAGTACTGATTACTTTTTTTTTGGTTGCTGCCATTAGTAGTGCGTCCATGAGTCGAAGAGTGGTATATCATCATCATCAAAGGATTTATTTTCCCAGGATCTCAGTTCCTGAAGATCACTAAGTTGATTAGTGTTCTAAACAGACCATTTGAGTGCATCTCCAGTTGATTTTCCAGTTCATTTCCGGTGTAGCAGAGATCTTGTATTAGTGCTTCGGTTAATGTAAGTGCTCAGTGAAAATGTGTTCATAGGTAATAGCTGAACAGGCCCACAGAGTTTGGGAGACCGTAGCCTGAGGAAACCGTCCGGATAGCAGCTAAATGAAGTTTTCCAGTGGTTTTCAAATGGAGTTACAGATGGACTGTTGTAAAGATGGAAGCTGTAAGGAGTGTATAGTCAGTAGCAGTATTATACTACGATGTGTTCGTGTGCGGCTAAACTGGACTAGGGCCAAAAGTACATAAACTGAGCCCATTGGCAACCGTTTTTGTAGTAGCCAGTCTGAATAATAAATTGAGGGAATTGGACGTTAGTGAACTGTTGAGATATTGTTGTTGCAGACTATTCACTATTTAGATTATTCTTTATTCTGTATTTGTTCGCTGGTCACCCAGTATGTTTGAAGTATTTAATTTTTTGACATCAACTTTTATCTCTGGAAATACATACTTAATTTTTATATATGCGAGTAGATTTTATTAGCCCTATCCCATTTCATGGGCTCCTTATTCATTTGTATATATATATTTTCTACAACTACTTTTGATTTAAGAGATTAAAGGAAAATCTAGATTTTTAAAACAACTCAATAATATCCGGAAACACATCATCTGTAATTCATTTCATCGTTAGTCATCAAATGTTTACTGTTTTATATTTTTGAAAGACAACTGATTGATATTCAAAGAACATATAACAACTAACTATGACATTTATTTTTTGATTTCATTAAAATCTTTATAGATAATTTCATTGAGATAACATTTCAATTTTAGACTCATAGTTTTATAGTTAAGTAGAGATAAAAGGTAGCTGGTGGAGGGTTGCATTAGATCCTAAGATCTAGGTGCATTGCACTCAGATCTAAGGTTCCTCACTGGTGAAAGCCACAAGCTAGAAACTAGTCTGGGAATATTGGATAAGTAAGATAGGGATTTTATGCACAAGCCTTCTGGCATCCATTAATTACTCTGGCTTGCTGTGAGTGGCACTATTGTATGGAGAGTTTTGCCAGTTATGAGCAAGCATAAGAAATGATGATCATGAGATATTTAGTGATTTAATACCAGTCTTGCCTAATAAGATAGTGGTGGCTATGGTTATTAAAGAACCAAAGGCGTCAAAACATATGGGTACTGAACTGAGTTTAGACCTATATGACTATATAAGCTAATGAGCTTGGATTGAAAATATTATTGTGTTTAAATTTTAGACTCATAGTTTTGTAGTTAAGTAGAGATAAAAGGTGGCTAAACTGTAGAGTTGCATTAGATCCTAAGATCTATGTGCAGCGCTGTCAGATCTAAGGCTTCTCATTAGTGAAAGTCACAGGCTAGAAACTAGTCTGGGGATATTGGATGAGTAGGCACTAGATAGGGATTTTATGCACAAGCCTGTTTTAATAACAGTTATGAGGAAGCATAAGATATGCCAATCATGTGATGTTTAGTGGTAACTTTTTATAGTTAATATTAAAGATGCAAAATCAATAATGCTTATGTTGGTTCTGTTCATTATTACTTTTTTAAAATTCACATTATTACTATAATAGTTCAATTTTTTACTTCTTGTATTTTTATCACATTCTTTAGTTATTATTATTTTTATTTGTTTTATTTTAGAAAACAATGTAAATACCAAAAGATGCAGTGCTCACATTGATTAGTGAAACAGTTATTTTCTTTGAAATCCTTACAAATATTTTTGTTCTATCTTATTTAATTTTAATTATGGACTATTTCAGGTATCCATTGTCCGAGAAACACGCCAGGAACTGCAGTATATACCTTCAATCAGTGCGGAAAATCTTCATGGTGATTATTTTACAGAATTAAGAGGATTCATTCATCCAACGGTCCAGAAGATGCCAACAAAGTACAATATATCTCTGACAATAGGAGTGACTGCCGGTACTGCCCGATTAAACATCAGTTCTGATGAGACACCTAGAAACTCGGTAAGTTAGAATTAACTGTAATAATAAATTGCAAATGAAGGTTTTCTGAGCCCCAATGTGAGTGTCTAACAATGCTTTCTGTTTGACTGAGGAAATTGAAGGGGGAGGGGGTAGGAATTTTTTTTTAGTCCAGCCAATTGTACGAAACTGTTATCTTGGTTTATTTGATTGTGATTTATTGAATCTATACAATGCATGTCCCAAATGATTGGTATGAATAATTCATTGTAAAAAGTCTAACCAGTAAACAAATGTTAATAAACTTTGATTATTTACAGCACAAAAAAAACATATCTTTGTATTTTTAAACTATATAGAACTTATGAAATAACTAAGTTCAAAAATATTACTATGATAATTCACAATTCAGTTTCCTCATGAATTATTATAATATATAGGGTATATGAGCACAGACTTTCATACGTCCCATTATTATTAAATAAACTTTCAAATAACACTTGCTTATATTAATGCCACTTTGTTAGATCACAAGTCATATTTTTCAAGAATCATTTTTAAATATACTAGCAAATAATGTCTGCTTTCTTGTATCCATGCCAATGTATTCATCAGATCTGATGAATAGATTGTCATTGATACTAGAAAATAGGTATTATATCTAAGATTATTTAAAAATGATTCTTGGGGAATCCGACTTGCGTATATACTATTGGAGTAATGTTTTGTGTTAGTTGTTCTGCTAAACACATGATTGCCATTTGCTAGTGTAAACCATAGTAAGCAATGGATGCAAGAAAGTGTGTGCATAAAACTTTTTTCTAGTGCCTCTTCATCTAATATCCCCAGACTAGTTTCGTTTCTAGCTTGTGGCTTTCATCAGTGAGGGGCCTTGGATCTGAGAGCAACTGCACCTACATCTTAAGATCTAATGCAACCCTTCAGCAACCACCTTTTATGTTTGGATGAGTAGGCACTAAATAGAGATTTTATGCACAAACCTTCTCGTATCCGTTGATTACTACGGGTTTGCACTGGGAGAAATTGTCACTGTTAGTTGAATAGGTTTACATTATTGGCATTACATATAAGTCATAATTTATTTATGGGCATGTTAAAATTATTAGATTTTTAAGCCATGTAAGTATATGTTATTTGACATCTATATCAAGTACATAAATTAGAAATAAAATATCAAGAGAGAAGAAAAACTTAGGAGAGTGAGTTTTTTTTATATAATGTAATTACATTTTTGTTGTTGCCATTAATAGTGGATATACAAATCCAGCAAGTCTTAAAATAAATTAGTGTTAAATAAACACACAATATTAGTCTCCCATTGAAAGCAATAATTATTTTTAAAGAAAACAGAAAAAAAAAAAGTTTGTTGCATAGGAAGTATCCTTGATTCTGGCTTTATTTGAATTTTTTTAGTTTTTAAGATATCAAGTATTACCCCATAGTGATCAATCATAGATAGTCACTTTGGCTGGTTGTAGGCCCGCTTACCTGGAAGAAAAATTCTAAGCCTGCTGAAAGACTTCCAAGTTTTCTTAGCCCACATATATATATAAAGCAGGCTTTAAAGATTAATTGTAAGTTAAAGTTCCGGAAATAATTTTTCATAGAGGAACAGTGAAAAAGGGGATGTCATGTGATTATATAATTGGCAATTATTGAAGGTGTTATGCTTTTTTTTTTTGTTTTGTTTTATTTTC
Source organism: Epiperipatus broadwayi (assembly GCA_028023455.1). Classification (NCBI taxonomy): domain Eukaryota; kingdom Metazoa; phylum Onychophora; class Udeonychophora; order Euonychophora; family Peripatidae; genus Epiperipatus; species Epiperipatus broadwayi. Next base: position 161,568 of record JAQFVV010006308.1, on the reverse strand, counting down.
TTAGTTAAGAGTAGATAAATTCTTATTGCTAATCATCAATAATTGGATAGCTTAACTGTTGTTTGCAGCCAGCTATCCAAAAAAATCCCAAGCTATCTTAGAAATCCTGAGTTGCTTGAAAAAATTTTCAAGTTTCACCTGAATTTGAACTTCAGGTCATGGTCATGATACATTTGTATATCTATGTTTGACTGCACATATATCGATTTATTTTTTATTATAAATTATTTTGTTTTATTTATTAATAAGTATTCAATATATATAATTATTATAAATGAGAGCTTTTAAGTGCTCTGTATTAATATACATTATTTGACTAAATAAGCAGTTATTTAACAGCTAAATTCTGAAGTATCAACTGTACCAAGACTCGTCAATCATGCCAAGTCCCAACATCATAAAGCTTCTAATAAGAATGGCTTTATATTGTCATAGTTGAACCATTCCGAATTTCACTATAATATTTTATATCTTTGTTAAATAATGAGGGCGCTTAAATGCTAATCGTTAATAGAATTACAAAATATTTGGTTATATTAAAAAAATAAAATGCCCTGCATGGTTTACTGCACCAGTATGATGAGAGTTAAAGATTAATGGATTATAGTTCTGCCAACAATTCAGGTATTTAGAAGTCATATGACTTCCCTGAGATGCAAACCATACACTTATTAAATGGTTTTATTTTTACTATACAAAACTATATTAAAACTACTGTATATTAAATTTTCATTTTGTTAATTGTGATTTATTAAGTATAAATATATTTAAATAAAAACATTTTATATTATATATAAAGAATATTTAAGATAAGGTCTTTGATAAATTAGAATTTTACTATAGTAGTATATAAGTTTTGAGGAGCTTCTATCTTGCTTCTTAGTTATCTTTCCATAAAGTTTATTACTGTTGTACTATGGTTTTTACTGTGATAGAGAATTAAACTTGAGAGTCTAATGATTTTAAGATCAAATACCAATCTATTATTTATGATGTTCAAATGTAAGTGTTCTTTTGTGCAACAAATCATTTGAATATTATTATTATTATTATTAACATTAAAAAATATAATTGACTTGAGAGTTTATAAAAAGTTCAAACGTTGGACATTGGAAAGGAACCATGATTTGCATTTACAATTGCATTAAACCACACAAAGCCTTATAAGCAATGTAAACAATATATTTTATACATAACCTTTATTGCAAATCAGTGAAATCTTTTTTGATAGAATGTAAAAAATAATCTAGAATCTAAGAAGTTGTGTTTCACCCCATACTACTAAGAGGAAGTCATTTTTTAAAGAAAATGGAGTGGAAAAGTATTTTATTAAAAAAAAATTTTTTTTATTAATACTCAAAATAAATGTAACAAATTATCCAATGACATATAAATTAATATGATTTTTATGGCTAAACTTTTTGCCTGAGGCTTTTAACATCAGGCGAGTTTCTTATTTTTAAATATACTGTAATGAATATAGTAGAACAAACAAGGTAAACTAAAATGTATCTTTAACTTTTTGATTTTTGTCTCTTATTTTCAGGAATCTGAATGGTCATTTTATTTTCAAGGTAATGCTATCAATGATACAGAATCATTGGGGTAGCAAGCAGGCAAATATCTTGAATATTGATTAATTGGGGGAAAGGGTTTTTGCAAATTTATTTCAATCCTTTTGAATTTATTTTATTAGTAGGTATGCAAGATTCATCCATTCATTGCATTTGGATGGCAATAAACTGCTACCTGTATAATGTAAAAGAGAAATGCCAAACGTTTGGCTTGCTTTGGATGCCAAAAATGTTTTCTTCAACTATTTATACACAATAGTTTGAAGTGGATACAAGTTTTTTATTAAGTATGATCTATATGATTAATGGCTTTGGTATAGACCTTTTATTTTGTTTTAGTATTAAGTATTCTATTTGCATTTGTATATTGAACTATTTCTATCATCTAGAATTAATTGTTGTCTATTAATAGCACACAGTTTTAGTATATAATGCAGCATTTCGAGTGATATTATTCTCATCTCTTCGTAAGATATTGCAAGCCGGATCAGTGACAGTACTAGCATTATAAATACTGAATTTAAGGTGGCACTTACCAGTTAAGCTGTTCTGTCAAAGGCAATGTTCATTAGATATTTGATATTCTTTTTTTAAAAGGCATAATAAATGAGTATCCAATATTATAAATTTTTACACAAGGTTGATTAATAAGGTTGTCATTATTATGCGAGCAGCTGTTTTAAATTTTCTTTTTACTTTTTTTTCTCTGTTCAATATTTTTGTCTTTTTCCAATCAAGCTTATTTTTTTGGTGTGTACATGTTCAGCTGCTTTAGATAAATCTGTTTTTTTCCTCTTTAATTATCTTTGTGCTCTTTTAATTATTTTACAATTAATGGACTGATTTCAATGATGTATATTCTTTTACATACACATGATTTTTGTTATATGCAGCTTTGTTATTCAATATTTCCAGTTGGTTTTATAGAAGTTAATATTCCTCAAAATGTACTATAGATGTAATTAGCTGTAAGTTAGTAAATATTTTTCAGTAATATTTGTATTTTGATACTGAAATGGTGTTGGATTAATAGCAGTTAATGTTGCTGCTGAATCGGTAAAGAAGTTTTTAGCAAAAGTATTCATTTTGATTTAATAATTTTCTACTTTAATTTGAAATAAGTTTTATACTGTTGTAAGTTTTATAAATTTCTATGGGTGTGTCCTGCAGGATTGAATACATCAGTAGAGTAATGGATTTGAGACCTACAGGTTTCTGAATTGAAGTTCAACCTGACGTTTTTAATTTTGAATGCCTTATAACTTCCTATGCAACAAATCATTCATTTATTATACTTGTATACACACTTATACATATGTTTTTTATTACTAGATTTTATCATCGATTCTCCTAAATCTCATAAATGTAAAACACAAAGGTTGGATTATTCTGTTAATTTTCAGCAAAAATTATTGTAATAGTTTGCTGTTATTCTTGGAAGGGAATTATAATGTCTAATGTAAACTTTGGGTTCAGTTTGTCACAATTTGCTTAGAATTTCTGTAATTTTTTCTTTTTGATCATTATATAGTACTATAATACTATTATACTACTTGTGATAATATGAGGCATCATTTATAGAAGTTTGATGCTGCAATTGAGATTACTAATGTTAGTTTTGTTTTACGTCATCAGATCTTTTTTTTTAAATCTTTTGATTTCAAAATTCAGCTGATAATGAAACTATTAATTTCATTTGTTTACTTTTCTAATTATCATCCACTTCATCTGCATGTGTGTAATATTTGTATTACATGCACACGTAACTTAACTGGATGATATGCCTATGAGTACCATACTATTAGTATATTAGTAAATGACTCAAAAGTCAATGGTTTCTAAACCAAAGCTCATCCTATTACCAGTACTTGAATGCGACATGATTGATTAGTTTGTCTAATGGTTTAATGCAGCGATAATGTGATAAACTCGAGAACTAAAGATTACTGAATCAAAGCTCAATCTGTTACTTGAGTACTCAAATGTCATAAACCTCCTAAGCAATTAAATATTTAATTAGTATTAACCTTTATTATTATATAGTATCAAATTTAGCAATAATATGAATGTCAAATAAATGTAAATATTGGATCATAGCTGCCCAAAATAGGTATAAAGAATTACATGACGATCTGAAAACTGCTAGATTTAAAAAAATAATTTCGTAACAAACATTATATTTATAAGAATATTAAATAATGTGGCTTCTAGAGCAAGCTTTTATATAATATCTTGACATTAAAAAATTGATAAGAAGAAGACAAATAATGAATAAATGTTAGAGGGACTTCAAATGTTGAATGAAAGAATGAAAAGAAGAAAATTGTTAAGGCAATGTTAAGAAAGGCTTAAGAACAGGGCAAAAGTTAAAGAGATTTGAAAGCATTCAGGAATGTCTTGTGGTATGTGCTCATATACACATAACACGAATATGTGATTTTATATTAAATTATTATTACTATTATTATTTTATAGAAAATGGTTGCACAGCTCACCAATCATAAAGCAGAGTATTTGGATAGAATAATCTTTGGGAAAAATGGATCTTTATTTTTTCCTAATTTGAAAGAAAATTCAAAATATTTTATTTCGTTTGAAATAATGCAGCAGTATCAACAGTCTATTTCACAATCTCTCCCGATGTCTTCAATGGTTTTATCAATGCAATCTCAGGTAAGAATCTCCATTAATGTGAGACAGAAGACTTTATTATCATTAAATTGAACCATTGAATATTTATTATGTATTACCAAGATGTTTATCATTAGTAAAACATCATATAATTTTTTTTTTTTACATTTGATGAACATTTTTAGGAGTGAGCTGATATTCAAATTACTCTATTCCAGAGCCATTTATTTTAAGATTAAGAAATCTATGGACACTAGATGATAATGATTTGTTATTGACTAGTGGCCTCCATCAATGAGTCAATTGATCATTCAGTCTTGCAACAGATGGTTCTGAAGTAGAGTAAATGAGAATGATTATCTGTTCTTAAAACCGTTTATCAAATATAAGCAGAACCAGATAGTGTATGACCCAATGAAAAGATGCCTGATTTTCTTTTCCAATTGACTATGGTGCCATTTCTGAATCAATATACGACTTCAGTTTTATGTTAATTTTTTTTATGGTACATATACTGTATCAGTTGCAAAAGCAAGATGCATAATTGTCTGCAGGAATAGTTAAGTGCTGGTTATCTTTGGGTAACAATTTTAAATTTGTTTGTGTTGTCTCTAAGATTAAAGTTCAAGATCCAAAGGTCAGTTAATTAACTTTGAAATAAAATATGATTTAAAAAAAAGATTTACTTTTCATTTGGTTAAATGTCAAATTTATAAAAAAGAATTTTATATTGAAACAAATATTTTATTGTAATTAATAAAATTAGTTTAAAAAGGAATATGATTAGAAAAGTAATAGAATACGATTTATTTATTTTTTAATTAATGTTGGTTTAAATAAAATGTGATTTTAAAATTTTTATTGAAAGCTAGCATTCTTGTTAGGGTTTCCAGTCTGTCTTTTGCTTTACAATTGTCATTAGTAACTTGTAAAAACTTTTAAGTTTATTTCTATTAACAGCCAAGTTGTGAACAAAGATAAATATTATAAAATGGATATTATGGTTCATGGCGGCTAATTCCTGTGATTGAATCATTTACCTTGGATCAATGTAGCTTGGATTAATTATTTATTTTCAGCCTAATATGGGACAAACTTGAACTGCCATTTCTGAATTCTGCTAAACTTATGGTAAAAATGTCTGTTTGCAAAGTGATTGTTAACTGAAAGTCCTCTCTTATAGAATATTTGTTTGGAAAAGGTGAAGAGATATGAGTTAAAGAAATATAATCTGAATAAATTAAAATTCAAAGCTGCTGGAGGAATTAAAAAGAATTATTGTTTCTACACATACAGCATCTTCAATGCTGAAATAGACTCCATAATGAAAAGCAAACAAACAAAGGAAAAAATGTTAAGCTTAACATAATAGGGATTTTAAACTGAAGACATTGATAAAACTTTAGTATTTAAAAGGGTGATCATTTGAAGGTTGGTAATGTTTAAATACTCATTATTTTATAATTTAATGTAATGATATTTTAAATATTTTATATGAATTATTGTATAATAAATATTTTGTTTTTGTTAGTTATTAATTTGACCTTCTGTTTCTCTTCTCATAAGTTCTACCATTTAAATTATAAATGAAATTTATAATAGCTAGGCAGATACCTATGGATTTTCCAGTTTGGGATGGTGCTCAGGTTTTAAATCTAATATAAATTTACAATCCATAGAGAAATTACTCTTCAGTCATTTAGGAATGATTAATGGTCAGGAAAGGTGACAAAATTTGCAATATTTTTATTATTATAGCTATGTCTTACCATTAGTATGATTTATGATTGAATTAAATTATATTTTACTGATATCTTGTTTCATTGTGAAATCTCAAAGATTGTTTTAATTATTAAGCACTAATTTTTCATATCTATATGATTTTTATAATCTATGCTAAATTAACTTTGATGATCTTTTTTACAAATGGCAGGGCTGTTACAATACTGTATCTTAATGAGGAATGAACTGAGTTTTTTTTTTAAATTGCATACTTGGTCATTTTTGAATAAATGCATTTGTTATGTAGCAATATAGTTTAACTATTTAATCACAAAAATTTTAGGGCACTAGCCTATCTGGTTTGCAAGTTATGGCATGAAATGTCACCATGTATTCAGTATCTTCGTAAATCATCTTCATTGCTTTTTCTGCCATTCCAACAGCTTGCAAACCATTTGAAAATATTCTTGCAATTCATGGCTTACGTGCCATATGCAGGTTGAATTATTTCAAACATTTCAGTCGCATTTTTGATCAATATAAAACAAAATTTAATGTTAGCATTTTGTTCATTTGTAGATTAAGGTATGAAACATTGTCAATACTATATGGAGAGGTTTGCATGTTTTGCACATTTCATATCATAAGTATGAATACATACACTAGTGCTTTGAAAGTTTTGTATTGAATAGTTAAACTATATTGCTACATAACCATGCACTTATTTAGAAATGTTCATGTATGCAATTTGAAGAGAGAATGAATTACAACTGGAACCGACTGCATATATCATTCTAACCATAAAGTAAAAGATGCTTATAATTAACATAAAAATGAAGTCTTTAAAATACGTGGTTACTGGCTTAGTGTCAGATCTATGTAACTATTAATTGAAGATGGTGTGGATTCATAATTTTTAGGGTGTTTTTCAATTTTAGTCTATTTAGCTTTATAATTTGAAGAAGTTAAAGATGGCTGCTAGATATATAAGTGCAAGTAGCCAGAAGTTCCTCATTTTAATTAGAAGTTAGTCTGGCAAGGTAGATTATATAGCATTATCATGTTAAGTGCCTGGTGTTTGGTTTGAAGCATATATAGAATGAGTAATAGCTCTTAAAAAGAATTTCTTTTAACTTGTTATCATTCTTTATTTTCTCTTTTGAAAATCGAATAAAACAATTAAAGTAACATTTAATGTCTTTTGAAAAAGAAGAGAATAAAGTTTGATAATAATAAAGTAGTAGAAGTTAGCAGCCATTCATATAGGATGTTTCAAAATTATAGACTCACTTTCAAAGCGGTATATTTCCATATAGCAATGCGATATAATTACACAAAAGGTTACAAATGATTTAATGATTCATCAAGTTATCAAATTTTACTAAGCATCAAATGCGATAGGAATTTATTATCTTCCGTGTTTTGTAATATTGTATTACTAAATTCTACACACTATCCATTATATGCACAAATAATATGTACCAGTTATCATTGGTATGGCCTTATAATTAGATGTTGTTTTAGCACACATCAGACGATTGTGTGAGAGACTATAAGTTCTTGGCTGGCACAACAAATAGACTTTGCAAGGCTATGCAAAAACTTTCTTGAATTCTTATGTTTTTTTCTGAAGTACATGAGTGCCACATGCTCTTCTTTTTACATAAAAAGTGTTTCCTCGAATTGCAGTACTAATGATAAATGCCAAAATACAATGAAATGGATGCGGCACAGCAATATAGATTCAATGTTACTGATTGCTGCACGCAAACACCTTGTGCTATGGAATTACTATTTTGTGAATGATTGAGGCTAAAAGCTGTTTGTGCATTGGTAGAGATATTGTGCGTAATCATTTGAAATTCTATGCCCCATTTTTTCAAATATTAAGGTTTTATGGGTAATTCATGATTATAGAGATATAGTGATTTCAAATCGGATCCATCTTTTTGAAGCAATCAGTATTTTAGTGAAATTGCCTTGAAGAATCTGCAAATAGTTTTTAATAAATATATTCTTCTATTGCTTACTTATGAATTTGAGATATTAATATTTTATAAAAGAATAACTGCAGGCTATACTGTGAATATGGAGATGAACAAGAAAGGGTAGTGAGTAAAATATGTAATAAAGGAACAAATATATATCTCTGATACTATTGAAAGATTTAAGAAATTGAGATGGAGCTGAACTGGCAAGTTGCTGGAATTGATAACAATAGGTGGACAACTGAAAGCTTATACCTATATCCTAAGAGATTTGAAAAGATTGAGATAGAAATCATATGTGAAAAGAATGGATTGTTTGTTGGGGTATTGTGGGTAAGAGAAACAATAGAATTAAAAAACTGAATTGAATTCGAGGAAAGTTTTTTCTTGTATTGGATTAAAGTTGAAATGGTGATGAAGAATGTACACTGTTAACAGGAGAATAGACAAGTATTTTTATGCATTATAAATTTTGTTCACATTATTATTTTAAAACTAAATATTAAATGATTATATGTTGAGTTAATATTTATTATTAAGAGTAATATTCAATGTAGGTTTTTATTAGAATATTCTCTACAAATGTAAAATATAAAGTAATTTGTTAACTTTTATAATGGTGTAAAATTATATTCCACATGAGTGTGTGAACACATAAATAACTGATTTGTTGTATTTATTTAAAGCCATTTAATTAGATTATCAGTGCTGAACATCTTCGTCAAAGCTATAATAATTTCATTGTTAAAGAACCAATGTGTATTGAGTGGAATGCTATTAGCTCTTATGTTAATGGCATATTTTAATGTTGATTATCTGCCATTATGTTTTGTTATTATTTCTGTACATAAACTAAGAATTGTCTCTTTTTTTGTTTGAAGAAAATAGTCATTGGTGCACTATTGATGTGTTAGCCCTATTATACATATATACATGCTTGGTAACTCATGCTTTCAAATTAGCACATGTCTTTCCATAATATCTGATTTGTGAACTAAGCAATCTAACATATACTATTTGCTCCATATCATCATTCTCATGTTTGTCTTTAGAATTATATTTTAATGGCAAACAAATTCTTTATTCATGGGTGTATATCTTACTTCACAATTTAGCTACATAGTGCATTTTAATCAATGTTTTTTTAATAGATGGTTTTTTTTAAAATTAGTATTTGAATTATTTTGCTTGCTTATATTGTAACTAATGTAAACATAAATAAGTAATTATTGTAAAAAACAAAAATATATTTTTAATGATATTTTACTGTGATATTGATATTTCAGATAGTAATGGTAAAATATATATGGGGATGCAATTCTTCGTTTTACTCCTAATTTTCCTACTGCTTCTTATCTATAGTCTCATATACAAACAATTGTTTCTCTATGTTGAAATTGTATTTATTACTTCTCTCTCTTAATCTCTTTATGACCATTGTTCACTAATCCAAAGTTAGATAAAAAAATTAAAAATATTATATCATGCTTTCAAATTATTATATAAAATAATAATCTTTTAAGATGATTTATTGGCTTTCTTTTACTTTTGGTTTTAAATACTTATTTTTTTTCTTCTAGATAAACTAACATTCTTTTATTTGTGTTTTATTAATGACAGTAAATTTTAATTGTTTTAGCATAGAAACAAGAGGAGCCAGCTCTAGAACGTTGTTTCTGGATCAAGTCTTGGTTGAGTAAAGTAAAAAAAAAAAAATGTTAAAATTTAATTTATAAGCATCAAACTTTGTACGCTAAGAACTTTGATACCATCCATTTTAGATTTATACATTAATGATTAAACTACTAAGCATCACATGATTACTATCTCATACTAGCACATAATTGTTTATAAACAATGCAAAACTCTCTCCATACAATAGTGCCACCCTGTGCTAAACAGAGTAATCAATGGATGCCAGAAGGCTTGTGCATAAAATCCCTATCTAATGCCTACTCATCCAATATCCCCAGACTAGTTTCTGGCTTGTGGCCATCGTCAGTGAGGAGCTTTGGATCTGAGAGCACTGCACCTAGATCTTAGGATCTAATGCAACCCTCCAGCAACTACCTTTTATCTGTACTTAACTACAAAACTATGAGAATGAAATTGAAAACATAAAAAATATTTTCAATCTAAGCTCAATAGCTTATATAGTCATATGGGTCTGAACTCAATTCAGCACCCATATGACTATATAAGCTATTGAGCTTAGATTGAAAATATTTTTTATGTTTTCAATTTCATTCTCATAGTTTTGTAGTTAAGTACATATGGGTCTGAACTCAATTCATCTCCCATATGACTATATAAGCTATTGAGCTTAGATTGAAAATATTTTTTATGTTTTCAATTTCATTCTCATAGTTTTGTAGTTAAGTACAGATAAAAGGTGGTTGCTGGAGGGTTGCATTAGATCTTAAGATCTAGGTGCAGTGCTCTCAGATCCAAAGCTCCTCACTGACGATGGCCACAAGCCAGAAACTAGTCTGGGGATATTGGATGAGTAGGCATTAGATAGGGATTTTATGCACAAGCCTTCTGGCATCCATTGATTACTCTGTTTAGCACAGGGTGGCACTACTGTATGGAGAGAGTTTTGAATTGTTTACATTAACGATTATTACTATTTATCTGTTAAACTACAGATTATCATATCATTTGTAATTCAGATACAAACTTTGAACTCAGTTGTAGACTAATACATCTGCTTTTTAATTAAACATAAACACATGGAATGATTAATTTAACTTTGTCTCTTTTCATGTGCAATAATCTTTATTAGATATTCTTAAAACTTTCATTCAATTTCTCATTTTTGAAACACATGAATAAAGACATCGGAAGAAAGCAAATGATCTCCAAGATGCAATTTATGCTGAACCAGCCCTCATCATTTATCCAAATCATTAACTTCTTACATGTGTTTTCATCATTTATTCAATATTTATCAATATCAAATTATTACATTTTGGTTTACAAGTATCAAATTTTTTGTACTCACAACTTTGATACTAACCACTTCAGATAAATACATTAATGATTATTATTAATCATTTAGTAGACTAGAAGTTATATTATTCCTAGTCCAGAACTCTCTGTATGTGTAATATCTTTTGTAGATGTACTTAAAACTTATGATCGACTACACATTTTTGAAACTGTATAAAGACATCTAAAAAAGATAGATGATCTCCAAGATCCCTACCATTCTGAACCAGCATTTTTAGCTTGTTCCAGGTCAAAATCTCTTACTCATTTCTTTATTATATGTTCTGTATTTATCAATATCGACTATTACAATTTGATTTACCAGTATCATATTTTATACACTCACAATTTTGACACTTATCACTTCAGATAAATACATTAATGATTATTGCTAACCATTTATTAGACTGGAGATTATCATATACTAATCCAGATATAAACTTCAAACCTTGGTTAATGATTTAGTATATCTGCTTTTTAATTAAATATAAACACACATCAAAGTTTAACACTCTTCAACTGTTGTGTTCAATCAGTCACTTTGATGCTTGCAGATCACATGACTTTCAGAATGATTGATCAAGGTTTTTATATAACAATTTAAAATATCAAATGCTTTTTTATTTTTAAATCAAATTGTATATATTAAACTATTGTAGAAATGGGAAACTTTATTTAATAACTGCTTTTTTTAAAAATTTATATTTTAAATTTTAATTATATGTATTTTTCTATTATTAAAATAAATAATAATAATAATTTGTCCTTTAAGAAGTCAATTTCAACAAGAAATTGACTCAGGGAAAGACTTGAAATTGAAAGTCCCTGCATCAAAGTGTTACTTATTACTTATGTGATTGGATATCATATGACTTCCTGAACATTTAAACATTTGATGATGATGATTATTATTATTATTGTTGTTGTTAGATTTATTATTATTATTATTTTTTTTGATCAGGCTCTAACTGCACCATTTTTGGAACCATTCTCCGGTGGAAATTGTGAAACTTATAAGAATTGTCTGATGTGCGTGACTGATTCAGGATGCGGTTGGTGTGAAGCTCATCATAAGTGCATGTTTCGTGCTCTGATTAGTAATCCCAGACAACACTGTATTTCTAATAACGTATCACGTCTTTTGATAACCCGTTCCCAAGAGTGCAATATGTGTAAAGATTTCATCGACTGCCAGTCATGTGTTGAGGTATTTTTAAAAAATTATATTTAAATGTTAGTTATTGCTTTGAGTAAAGGCACTACTGTATTGAAAATTTAGTACTCTTATCTAATTATTTATTTTTACAATTTATTATTAAGAAATAAGTGTTTTTTGTTCTCTACTAATTTTTATCATATTTAGTTTTAGCACACATATATGTTTATGTTATACATATGTTCAGTGCATGAGTAAGTCTTCTCCCCATCTCTGATATTCATTACAGGTATAGACTTATGACAATATCATTTTTCTGTATAGACAATATCATAAAATATGCCAAAATTTGTATCTCCTTTACCTTTATAATGAACTATATGTCTGTGGATACATGGTCATGCATTATATTACATTTAAAATTGCCACTTAATCAGTGGAATCTCTAGTAATCGATAGATGTCAGAAGGTTTGTGCATTTAAATCCTTATTTAGTGCTTTATTCAATATTTTAATTTGTGCAAGGATAGGAAATGGTGGTCATGTGATATATTGCATTTATGTCTTGTTATGGAATCAAATTTTTTTGTAGTAGTAACCAAGTGATTTGTTGTGTGGGACATTATACAAATTTTGAGCACTGGAAATAACTGAATTGATCTGTGATCCATGGACTTAAACTGTAGAGCTCATCATTCGACCTTGCACTGACCCAAGCAAGGCATAGTTTATTACCTCATGAGTTTATAAGAAGTTGGAGTACCAGAAATACAGAATTGTAATTGCTGTTCATTAATTTTGAGTTCCAGGGTCTGTATTTCATCTCGTAATTAATCACATAGGGCAATTCTTGTATTAATTATCTTTCAGAAAAGTAACAAGGGTTATTAGTTTTAGGTTTGTGACTTTTATATGAGTTCGCTTCTTACTTTCTAATCCATATTATTTTTTAAAAACTGATTATTTCTAATAACTTTGTCAATTTTTCTTATGATGATTTCAACAATAAACTGATGTTGGAAGATATCTTAATTGATTTATGGGAAAAGTAATTCAAAATCAGACTTAATACAAATATTATTCTTTTTAATATTTTTATTATTGTTTTACAAAGATTTTATACATTTTTATAAAGTTTTAATTTATTATATTAATGATTTGAAGCCTACATGAATCCAGAGTATTGAAGTGCCATCTATTAAGCAAAAGATTGAATATAGTTGATGTAAATAATAACTGGTCTGATTTGGGATTAGCATTTTTCAGGGCTTGGTTCAGCTGTTGAAGGGGGTTGCCTTGAAACGAGCCCTGAAAATATTGTTATAGTTTACGATTCGGAAACTGACTATTGTCACAATATTATCTAATATTTTATTTAACTATGATCTTATAGAGGGCGTTTCAATGCTTTGATTCACAAGGGGCCATTTTACATATCACACATTTTTATAAAATTATAAAAAAATATTTCAGTGAATGATTTTTACTTTAGAGCAATGTTTGCGAATGGTTTCCTGCTGAATCTCATTGCGTACGTCCTGGAAGATTATCAGAAGTCATCATAGATGTGAAATCATGTCCAGTTGGATGCTATATGTAAGAATTTGATATGTTTTTTTAAAAGTATATTTATTTTTTAAATGTAAATTGACTTTTTCTAACATTATATATATGTCAAATGCAAATGAGTAGTTCTTTCTCTAATTTTCCATTTATAGTATACTTGAGTAATAATGCTTTAAAATTTCTATCCCAGACTGATTTTCAATTTTTATCTTTATCTGTTAGGACTTTGATTTAAATTAATATCTGGCATTTATATTTTACTTTTTCTACTATTAAACTAAAAGCCTGAAATAAAAAAAAAAACACACACTAAACCAATTTACTGATATAGTTTTTTAGACCTGATTCCAGGTTAGTAACTGTATATCTTAGGAACCTAAATTTCTTTTTTTTTTTTCAGTAATCATCTATGTTGGTGAGGAAAGTTTATACAAACATAATATCCCTTAAGTCTATTTTATCTCTTTAACTATTGTTAGTTTTTAATGAGTATGTTAAGGCAGGTATAGCTTATGTCAATTCTTGGAAGTATTTTTCCTCTTCTTTTTCAATTTCGATTTAAATACAAGTGATAAAATGGCTTCAGAAAATTTAAATAGTTTTATTTTCATCTAAAGAACAAAAATTACTTGCCATCTCATGGTATAGTAATTGAATAACTTTATTGTTCGGTTATTCATAAAGAGCTTTGATTTTGAGTTCAGGACATTTGAGAATTGGAATTGATCTGAGATTGCTCCAGAGTCTGGCCGTCTACTATAGCACTAAATTAAATCACACAGAGCAGTGATCATTTCATGAAAACATACCATGATGCTTGTCTTATAGATAAAGATGCCGTTGGATGGCGCCGTTTTCAAGCTAAAACTATAAAATATGACCATTCCCGGGCCATTGATTATAATAATTTTGCTGTACTTTTTTGTAATGCGAAAATAAAAACAAAACAAAATAGTCTTTTATGAATATTATTTTTTATTAACATATACAATTTAAATGATAATAATAAATGTAAAATAAAATCAACAAATTACAATTTGATTCGTGTTTTTTCTATCGTATATTTTTTTAATTGTGTTACGGCTTTTTTTTTATCAATTTTCTATCGGATATTTTTTTACTTGTGTTACGGCTTTTTTTTTATCAATTTTCTATCGGATATTTTTTTACTTGTGTTACGACTTTTTTTTTTGTTGGTGTTTAACTAAAAAATAATAATCGTAATAAAAAGTAAAATTTCTTAGTCTATTTTTTATTTTTTTAGTCTTCATTTTACTTTTTTTTTTTTTTTTTACAGACAAAGAGATATTACGGCTATTTTTTACTTCAAATAGAATGACAATAAAAAGTAAAAGTTGTTACGGTTAGGTTTAGGGTTAGTTTTAGGGTTAGTTTTAGGGTTGGGTTTAGGGTTAGGTTTAGGGTTAGTTTTAGGGTTAGTGTTCTGTTGTTTGTAATGCTAAAATAAAAAAATTCAAAATCGTAACCAGACTCGGACAAAATAAAGAAACTCAAACTTTTTTAAACAACAACAAACACATATAAATGTCTTCTTTACTTATTAAACATGTTTATAATATTTGCTTTTTATGAAATTTACAAAAAATTGTGTATATTTGTACTTTTCTTACTGGATATTTTTTTGGTATCGCTCTTTTTTACTTCAAAAATATACACACGGTAGAATCTTCTTTGTCTTGTGGAATGTTACGAACAGTACGTTACTTGATGCATTACCTAATTGCAACTCACTAAAAACATAGATATTTAACATTTTTCCAATTAAAACTTCAATACAGTACATTGTAAAAAGTCTTAGAATTATTACTTTAAAAAATCTGAACATTTCAATACTTTAAAATAAAAAAAAAATCCAATGAGAACAACATTTCCATCCAATTCAAATACAAACTCTCTCATCAAGCCATAACTATTTTATAAACTGTGCGAATTCGGTAAATGTATTTGCTGCGACGCGACATAGCGGCCTGCATTCTGTAGCACAACAAAAAAGTTGTATTATAGAAAATGTGGGTTCGAACGTGTCGGTCGCGGAAACAGCATTTTTATGTGTTTTAGCATGAAAACGGTGCCATAGAGCGGTGTCTTTAGCTGTAAGATGAGTACCCATACCATAATTTAGGGTTGATTAAAATTTCTAAATATTGCAGATTTAAAAATATAATTTCAGTAATATTTAATTTATAAAGCGCAAACAGTATTTGAAATTAAACTGAGAGACTGCAAACCTCTCGCGCTTATTAGCCAATCAGGTGTTATTAATAGCGATGAAATCATAAATACAAGACAGAGAATTTAATGAGAAGAGGGTGTCCACCTCCTCTTTACTTGTTTTTCTATATATCCAAACCAGTCTGAAGTACTTAGATTTGAAAGCGTGAGTGGACGCCCTCTTCTTGTTAAATAATTTCAATAGTAAAGTTGTTGTTGCTTGGTTGTGTAATGTAAAAGAAAAAGATGGAAGGAAAGAACACCGCCATTATTTATTATGCTTTTATAAACTATGAGTCTTTTAATTCTACATCAATAAACAATAATACTGTAGAGTGAATAGGAGAAATTTCTGCTTTTAAAAGCATGAGAAAGAAAATGAGATGATGCTTGACTTTATTTGTTTATTTAGTGAATAGATTTTTTTTAAACCACTTTAAAATTGACTTTTTCTGGAAATCTATATAAGACAAGAGCTGCTCTCTTTTCTAACGCCATCTATTGTAAATTTGAATGATCAGAGAATACCTGATGCATATAAAATCCTTATCCTTAATATTTAAATCTCTATCCTCAAATCAATTTTTGATATCTGATTTTATAGATGCGCTTGGAACTCTAGGTGGAAATAAAGTACACATGCATCCAGTAACTATCTTTAATTAAGTACATTTTACTTGTCAAACTAATGATTTGAAATTCAAATTAACCTAAGGTTTTGAAGTCAAGTCAACCTGCTCGAACTTTAAGACAATTTGAATTTCAAGGTATAAGTTTGTTAGGTAAAAATAGAGTTTAAGATAGTTTCTAGATTCATGTCTGAATGCCTCCAACTTTATATCCTGAGACTCATTAATAAAGGTAAAACTAGAACCGCCTGAAGATAGGGATTTTAGATGTATTTGGTAATCACAGAGGCAAAACTGTCCATACAGTGATGTTTAGTCATTTGGTAATCACTGATTTATCAAGCTTGTGCTGTGAAGCACAAATCTGGAGAATTACTTTTGTCTTATCTTATTGGTTAAGCCAGATATTGGGTGTTTTGTTATTATTATTACAGTGTATATATGTATTGTAATGGGCACACATGCCGTTACATTATTTTTTTTTAAAAAAGAAAAATTAAAATATAAAAGTTCGTAAATAAAAGTTTGTTTTTCAGAATTAAAAATTGAAAATTAAAAGTCATCTAAAGTCGTATATAGATAAAATCGCACAGACGGAAAAATATTAAAAGAAAATTTTATTAAAAAAAAGTATTTTAGAACTAAATTTTCAGAAAAAACTAAAGATTTAAAGATAAAAATATATCTTTAAGAATGTACAAAATTTAATTAATTCTATTGTGTCAAAAGGCTAAAAATGGAAATGATTATTTTTAATTAGTCTTAAGTAAACTAGCCCTTGGGCATCTCAAAATTTATAATTGAAAGTCAGATAGGAGAGAAAAACAATAAAAACAGAATAGCCAATAAAAAAAATCCCTCAGGAAACGGACCACAGCGAAAGAATCATCATCATCATGACGTCATGTTCAGTTAATCTGCAATTTTAATATAAAAAGGAAAATATTGGAAATAAATTATGAGATATGCTAGATGTGTTAAGTCCGGGAGAGTTGAAGAAGAAGGGATCGAAAAGACACACTTTCAATCCCATCAGTTTTTTCAAAAGAAGAAATGAAATATCGTTTTTCTATATTGCGGATCCCAGGACATCAGATTCCTGCAAAGAACTATACCAGCTAAAGCAAAGGACCTCCGAATGAATACCAATAGAATGGCAAACAGCATACCGATCTCCCTAGGACGTCGTGGGAATTAGAAACAACACTGGATCCAAATTACAAGCAACTAAAAAGTATGGACTTTCTCTTTTAAAACCGTAAGAACTTTATATAACTAATGAACTTTAACTATAAAACATTTCCCGTATTTAAATATAAATATGAATTCCTATCTGACCAAACCAAATCATTTATTAATAATTACTTTTATCATATGTAGTTTTAAAATCATTTCCATTAATTTATTTTTTTTGTTCTTTTAAATGTTTATTATGATTTTTTTTCTGTTAAGCTAAACTTTTAATAAATGTTAAATTTAAGCTGGGTGTGGATGGCTGCATAGATTGTAAAGTTATGTTAGTTTAATTAAAGGGAGGATTGATCTTAAGTTATTTGTTTCTGTAGTTAAATTGGGTTAATGATTTGGATGTATTGGTGTAATTAGTAAATGTAGCATAGAGATCTGGTATGTGCAGGATCACTTTATACGCCACCCTTGGGCAAAATAAGCCTATTTCTTATTGACCATTGGAGTCAGACTGTATTCCCTGCTTCTTGGATCACCCCTTTAGCCTATGGAATGGGATCGTAAGTCGGCAAAAAGGACTGCAATCCCTTCCTATGGAGGTTTTTTTTTTTGTATTGTTCTTCTCGCCAGACAGACGTAGCATTCTTGTACTGGATGAGGGACAATTTCTTCTGTAACCACGCTGTTCAGATGTACATTTCTAACAGTACGGTAATATTTTCTTTTTCAAGTGCAATCTATGTAGTCTATCCATACTTGACATTCTAATAAAATATTAATTAATTCATCTGTGTGAACTTCTAAAATAAAAAGTTAAAATGTAAATCAAATTCTAAAGTAAATATTATATTAAAAATAAATAATTCTAAATTTTATGTATGTGCAAAATAAATGTTTCTGTGCATTGTTAATCTGGCAGTGGTTTTATTTTTTTTTAATCTTATACATTATCTCTGCTGCTCCACGAGCTAATGACTGGGGCATTTCGGTCGTATTTATTTAAAAATTGGATCCTAACAGTAAGTATCTGACTACTATATAAATTTTCCAGGTTCGAATGGCCTGGTTGACATCCTTGTACGGCAGATATGGTAAGACTCAAATACACCCCGACCGTTATAGTATATATATTAGATATAAATAATAACAGCCTTCTGTTCTTGTTTGCCATCTATGGCAAGCTTAAATAATCAGGGATTACCAGATAATAGTGTATTAAAAGCTTCATCTCCAGATTAGTTTATTATTTTTATATTTATCAATAAGGAATTGGAAATTCCAAAATTTGAAACAATGCATACACGTCTGGAAATCATCTTTTATTCTTCATTTACTATCAAACTAATTGTCTGAAATTAGAAAAACCTCCAAAATTTTATTATAGATAGGTCTGAAATAGGTTAAATAAATTCAATCATAGCTCCTAAAAGCATTTAATGTGACCTGTGAAATAGTGATTTATATATCATCTGCAATATTCTTAACCTTGGATTCAACTATGGGTAGAACTCAGAATTTATTTTTTTAGTTAACTGAATATTCATATCAACAATACACCATGATTTCTCACTTATTGACTTATATGCTTCTAAGAGCAATCTTCACTTACTTTAGCAATTTTTTTTACTCTTTTCTAGCCCTATCTATTGTAAGCTTGAGTAATCAATGGACACTATAAGATATAGTGCTTTAAAATTCTCATCTTTAGTCAGAATGGTTTCTGATTTTTGCCTTTGTTGGTGAAGACGAGGATTCACAAGATGGAGTTAATGCATTTATGGGGAAGGTCATAGCATTGTAATATCTCAAATCTAATGATTACTCAAGCTTATATTAGGTGGCTGTAGGTTAGGATGAAGAGGATTGTTCTTAAAAGTATATGAGCAAACATATGAAAGGGCATAAGAAGTTGATGTTGGTATTAATTTTTCTGACCAAAAACTAGGAGGAACCTCCAATTGTTACAAAACTTCTCAAAAATATAGAAAATTGGCCTAGTGGTAGAACTATATAGCTATGCAAATGAGATACCTTGTGTTTGAACCACAGGATTTTTTAATATTAGCTTGAATAGTATAAAAGAATAAAAGGTGGGTACCAGTTGCATAAGTGAATTAGTTCCAGCTTTGTATCCTAGTGTCTGCTGATGAAGGAAAAATCCAGAAACTAGCCTATCTGGAGATAGGGATTTTGTAGCAGCATTATACTATCTGGTGTCTGTTGATTATTCAAGCTTTTGTAAATGGGTCTTGGGTAGGGTTATAAAAACTCCTCTTTGCTACTAGAGATTCCTAAGCAAAGTGAAGATTTTTTTTGTATCTAATCTATAGTTAATGCAGCTTTTTATCCAGTTATTGGTCAGTAAAAAGAAGTTATCTAAAGGGTTGAATTAGAAGGGAAAACATTCACTCTTCACCATCTGGCGATTGATTGTTCTGTTAAGCATAGTTTTCTCATTATTTATTTGGAGAGATGTAGAAGATTTAATTTGTCTTGTATGATCTACTTAAGTCGGGCTTAAAATTTAAGCTGCAATTAATAATAGTGGTTTACTTTTATGATATATCATGTCACCAATAATTTACCTACACTTTCAATAATTTTCTACAAGTTTTAAAAATAATATATTAGAAATAACTATTCACTTTTCATTAGCTCCCTTTTCGCTAGAGCTTTAAAATTTAAATGTCTTTTATCGATCAATGGAATTGGCCCCATAATCATAACAGCAACAACAAAAAAATGAACATAACTACATTTTCTATTTATTTAAGTAAGCCTCTCCTTGTTAACCTACAGCTTTAAGCACTATTTTGACATACACCATTATATTAAACTGTGACTTAAAGATATTAAGAATATGGATTACAATTCATTATTATCAGAATATTATTTGTTTATTACTCCAAGACAAAATGTAAATGAGGAAGGTCGAGTCAAACAAATAATTTTTAAAATGCAAAGACCCACAATTATTCTTGTTAAATGTAAACTTCAAATAGAATTCACAAAATGTATGCTTTCAAGAGAAGTTTTTTTAAACTCTATTCCAGAACCATTTACTGTGAGCCTGAATAAGTCAGTTGACGCCAGATCAATTTTTGGCTTATATCCTTTGTTGACAAAGACTTTGGATTCAAATCCGTAAACTAAATGCTCTTATGTATTCAGCAGCCATCTTACTAATTGCCTGTAATTCAAAACTGTTGGCAACACCTCAAGCAGTAAAAGGTAGAAACATTCCACACCATATTAATTATGCACAAAGTTACATTGTATGTAATAAAATCGAAATTAGCCAATCACTATGCTATTAAAATAGATTTAATTGGTATTTTATTATGATATTGGTTATATGTGGTAAGAATCTTGAAAGTATAAAAGTTAATTCTTTATCATATATGTTGCATCTAGTCATAATAAATCATTCAAATACCAAACAATACTAACTCTTTATGAACTTTTTAAACAATACTAATAGAATTTTTTGTTATCCCAAACTTCCAAAATAATTGACAGTTTCGACTAAATAGTTAACAGTTTCGATTATCCAACAGTCTTCCTCAGAGCTATAACATACACACCCAATATATGTTCTCTTATAGCATGTTTAAGACTATCTATTCATCTCTAGCAGCTTTTATTATCATCGTTATCAGCCACTTATTAATGAATATGGCCATTTTTGCTATGGAAAGAATATAAACTTGAATTTTATTATGATTATACAAACCAAGCCATAAAATACAAGTATGTTTACATATATTAAATGTTAATTCCAAAATTTTATTTGATGTTTTATGATGATGTCTTACCAATTGCAGTGTATATAATTTTTTTGATAAAAGTTGGTAAAATGAGTCTTCACCTGGTATGCACTGTAATGATATTTGTATTTGTTAATGTATGATAGATTTAATTACATTAGAATAACTTATGACTACAATAGAACATAATATTTCAAAATTCAAACAAACAACTTAATGGTATCGAATTTTAAAATCTTATTTAGTTTAATATGTTTATAGAAATGGAGAAAGATATCTTGAAGTCTTCAGAAGACAAACAGCTTCATCAGTTTAAATGAATCAAGGATCCATACAGCAACCAGCAACTGGGTGAAAAATTCCGTCAAACTTTTTTATGCTGTTTTAACAATATTTCTATCAAAATATATGTTTTTATTTTTATCAGTTTGTCTTAACTCTACCTTATCACAGCTATTGTCTAATGCAGAAACTTAGATCCAATCTCTACCCATGCATTTCGTAAGCAGCCTGTGCTTATCAGGTGAACTAGGGATGTCAAACACTAGAATCTTAATTGATCACGGAGTTCCGTTTACATCGAATTTCTAATTTTTAATACAAATAGGAAAGTTTTTTCACTTTTCTCTCTTCCAAAAGATTGAAACAAACAACTCTAAAATAGAATCACGCTAGATTTTTCTCTGCTGATATTGGCATTTAATTACTTTACATTTTTGTTTTTAAAAATAAAATACAAAGTGCAGGATGACCATTTCCATCCATTAGTGAAAATTAAAATTTGGTCAAACAATAACAGTTTGCATTTGCTTTAACTTATCAACAGAAAAAATATATGTTAAACATAAAAAAAAAAATAGACATGCTGAACATTTACAATCACTTTGATCATCACCTTTTCTATATATATATACTCACACATAAACAATTTAAAAATGAAATTGGTAAAATTTGCAATAATTATAAATAAAAAAATAATCATATATGAAACTATAAATCATAACTTTTTAAATATTTTATTTACTCCTGTGTGTAGGTAAAAATATCTGCACAGACCACTATCATTCATTCAGTAGTACACTTATATAATTGCGTATTTTATTTATTACTATAACTTAGATAAAATATAAATCTATATACGTATAAGCGGTTGTAGCTTTCATTACAGCCACCTTGTGCATGACCTCCCCAAGAGGGCCTGTCACAATATATATTTTATATACAAAAGTTAAATTATATACTTAAATAATAGTTATTTTTTATACTGAATGCTTCTTATGTATATAAGTAGAGAGATTTGAGTTTAGAATTTTTCAGTTTACATTAGTCCTCCATTCCATCTCAAGCAACTGATGATACACATGGTTACATACATGCGAAAAAGATATTTGATCCCCAATATATGTATTTTGTGCAGAGTCAGGTCAGCCCATCCCTCTCCTATTAATATATATGGATAAATAATGGTTTGGTAATATGAGGGGTTATATTGATGTAATGTCTACATGTGACTACAATATCAAATCCAGTAACAGCTTTGAGCATTCCGTCATTGGTTTTTCAATGGAATGGATGGTTGAATAGTGTGAAGCCTGTCCATTAAAGTTTAAGGAATTGCTTATCTTAATATAAGCTGAGCACTGATTGTATGTATGTATGTGTGGAAGATTATGATCTGGCCCAAATGATGAATGCTGGTTCTGACAAAATATGCCTATTTTGATTATTTATCTTTTTTTGCATGCATGAGGTCATTTGTATTGATTGGTTGCTTGAGATGGATGAATATAGACTAAAAAATCCTAAGTTCAAATTCCTCTACTTATATAAATAATAGTTGTATTAGAAAAAATGAGTACTTACGGAGTAATCCGGACTTCAAGGTTAATGTGAATAATTCCGGACAATAAAATTCATTACATATATCACCACAATGCAATAATTATATATATATTTTAAAAAATTACTCTATCAGATTTTTAAAAAATATATAATCCTGTCTAATAATTAATTTATTAATAAAAAAAACTACACCTAATTGCTTATGACAATTTTGTCTTTTATTTATTGTTAGGAAAACAGAAATCCTTTTTTTTTTTAAATATTAAAGCTTAACTCCCTCACCTCTACCTTTTCTCATTTTCCTGTAAATTTTAATAAAAAATTGTAAGTAAAAAAAAAATTTTAAATTTAAAGAAAAATGAGTAAAGGTGGAGAGAGAAGGTTAAGTTTTAATGGTTAAAAAAAAAGATTTTGTTTTCTTAGCAATAATTGAATGACAAAAGTGTCATAAGCAATTAAATGTCAGTTTTTTAAAATAAATTAGACAAGATTATATAGTTTTAAAAAATCTGATAGTAATTGTAATTTTTTAAAATATATATAATTATTGCATTAATATGATATGTATTATATATAATAAATTTTATTGTTCATAATTATCCATAATCAACCTTGGTGTCTGGACTAATCCAAAAGTACCAAAAAAAATGTTATCTGAGATGCAACACAAGAGATTATAGATAATTAGACTACAAGAATAGAATATATGCTCATGAAAGTATATATTTGCTAGATAAAAGTGAGAATTTATTGTCACTAAAATGACAGTGTAATTCTAACTTCAGATAAACTGATAAACAGCTAAAGTAAACTCCAAACCAAATAGTGTATAAATTATTGAGAATGCACGATGATCCAAATAATTAAAAAGGAAAACGAAGACTTCATATCAGGAACTCCATGGATCCAAGAGTGGCAAGATGAGTCCACAAATCAGTAACCATCTGGTAGTGAAAATGCAAAAATAAAACTAGAAACTTAGTAAAAGGCTGTCTTGGTCTAGATTATTATTCCAGCACACTTATGATTTGTGATTCCCAAAATCTTATAAGATTTCTTTTACTGACAGCAAATAATATTATCTATTACACTATATATTTATGTAAATTTGTAGTTAATCTTTTTCTCATAAATTAAATATTCTAATCCTATAGTTTGGTCATGTCATATTATAAAATTATACTATTTTATTGTCTATGCTCACTTGAGTAAAACCATAGCTGCAGTTGGTTTTGAAGTCATATCTAAAACACTATCACAAGTTGTGAATGATTTTTATAAGTGTATATATATAAGCAAAGTTGGACATTGAATAAGATTAAACATAAAAAAGCCAAAATATGCCTTAAATAAATATGGAATTTACAAATAAAAATAAAATTAAAATATAAAACTAGAAATATACATATATAAGTCAAAATTCTTCGTTTTTTATTGATTACTTAATTATGATTAAATAAAGTTTTATTTTATACAACAGCAAAAGTATTTATCAAACATCTCTTTGAATTTTCATGCAGAGGTCATTTATGCAGGGATATGTTGATAGATGAAAGATATACTGCTAGCTTCTGTAACATTTCATTTATTTTTTCCAGAACAGTAAAGAATAAATTCTGTAAGAGGTTGCTATTGTCCTGAAAAAGTAATTGAAATATTATAGCAAGCAATTATAGATATATATTCTTATTATTCTCATTTACTTTCTTTGCATTTCTTCATTTATTCATATATATTGCTTACAATAACTCCCCTCGTATACACTTTGATGCAAATTTTTTTTAAATATAATTTCTTTATTTTCCTAACAGTTTCAGTTGTCCTGCAGTCTTCATCAGAGCATTCTTAACCTCCTCCTACCTTTTAAAATTTTTTTTTGCATTAAAGTGTATATGAGGGGAGTTATTGTAAGCAATATACAATTATAGATATCACACATAAGCACAAAAATAATCAAGATTGTTTGATATTCTCCCTTATGAATGTTTTTTTTTTTGTATTTTACACATTAAAAAAAGAATATTTGACATCTTTCATCCAAGAAAATATTCATGGCAACACACACAGACATCTTATAAACATTACTAGTTGTATAATTACAGAAAACAATTTTATTTTGATAATTTTTGTTTGTTTTTAATGATGGATATGGTATTCTGTGCCAAAAGCATGTTAGGATTACCAAAATAAAATTTTGTCATATGGTTTATATAATATTTAGGGTTTGCTTACATATTACCTTTTTTTTTTGTTTGCAGCATTTTATATTAATTATGCACACACATACATTTTTATTTTATGAAAATGGGAAAGTTATGAAAAAATTATTCTTAATTAGGATAGTCTTAGTAAATGTTTTTTAACTTTTGAGTTTTATATAATTTTTTTCTTTTTGTAATAGGCATAAAAACTGCACATCATGTGTCACTAGTGCTAATGAATGTGCGTGGTGTCCAGAAACTCAAACCTGTTTTCCATTTTATTCCTATGTGCCTGCATTTACTTATGGTCAGTGTGACCAGTGGGTGGACAATGTAAGTGATGCATCATGTAGTGAATGTTTTCAGCATAAAACTTGTGAAGAATGTTTTACTCAAATCAAATGTGGTTGGTGTGGTAATTATGATAATCCTACTATTGGTGTTTGTGTGTCTGGAGATTTTAAAAGTCCTTATGGGCCTCTTAATTGTTCCGTTCATTTAAATGAGTTTCATAAAACTATCAACAATGACCTTGCTATGTGGTCCTATGGCACTTGCCCTGATGTGGAGGAATGCAGATTGGGACTACACGATTGTCATCCAAATGCTACTTGCATTAATACCCCTGAGTCTTTCATATGTTTTTGTAAAAAAGGCTTTAAAGGAGATGGAAAAGAAATTTGTAACAAAACGTAAGTACATAATGATATTATATTATGGTATTATGATAGTTATTGTAAAATGGAAATAATTAGCAGTTATGTTGTTTTTTGTATGTAAATAAATAAATATCACTGAAAAAAGTTATATATCAATAAATATTGTATTCAATACAAAAAATATTTTTCAGTAATATTTCATTAGCTAATTTAATGTAATATATATTATAAATGCTAACTGAATTATATGTGTATATAATGATATTTAGATTTTGTTTTTTAAATTACTTTTTTTTAATAATACTATAAATGCTGAGAAGGGCAGTGAATGTTGTCGAAAGAAGCTTTTTTTGTATTAATTAATATGGTATTAGTTATATAATATTTTTCAGTGTTGTTTATTTTAGTTATTGATGCTACACCTGATAGGTTAAATTATTTAACTTTCACATGCATTTTTTGGGGTGATATGGACACTTTAAAGTTTGTAAAGTCTTATATGAAAATTCTTTTTTTTTTTTAAATGAAAAGACCATCATTAGTTTAAAAATAATCTGAATATTGATCAAATTATGTAATTATTGCATGAATTCTCTCCTTTGAAATATTAATTGTAATAAAAAAAAAGGTGATTAACTACATCATTCAAAAATTTTTTTTAAGAGTTGTAATTTCCAGAGTTAGATTTGGATCTTATTGTGTGATTTGAGAAAATTTTTGCTTAATTATGCTAAACTACTGTCAATTATGACCAATTCTTAACTTAGCACATAGGTAGAATCATACATCTAAAGCTAAAAGTTTTTAGGCCAGTTGTGAAAGTAAAAA
Source organism: Epiperipatus broadwayi (assembly GCA_028023455.1). Taxonomy (NCBI): domain Eukaryota; kingdom Metazoa; phylum Onychophora; class Udeonychophora; order Euonychophora; family Peripatidae; genus Epiperipatus; species Epiperipatus broadwayi. Next base: position 134,594 of record JAQFVV010006308.1, on the reverse strand, counting down.
TAGAAATCTCAGTTCTTTCAATTGAATAGGACTATTTGGTGTAATCTTCTGTTTGAATTTTTGGACATCAAAAGAACTTCCCAAGTAATTAAGCTTGTTACTATTAGTCACAGTACCTTGGTGTCTAAACATCTGAACCAAGCTTTAGGTAGTAAACTTATTGTACAATTTACATCCCATGTTTCCTATTCTCTTTTTATATTATCACTTTTTATATTTAGATCATCTTATTGCCTACCTCTCTGTATGTATTCAGAAACAAATTTGTTTAAATAGAACTTCCAAAATGACTGTTTTTGCGTATATATCTAATATGGTTGGATTATCCAAATTTCAATGTTAGTAAGTAAAGAATCAAACTGGTAAGCATCGAATTATTAGATAACAGCAGAACTCCATTTCAATTAGCATTGCTATTTATAATGTGCACTGGGCTCAAGCCAGCAATTTAGCAAATAAATTGATGTTCTTGGGCTTTATTGATGAAATCATCAAATGGAAGTTATCTTAAAAAATTTCCTGAATGGGAATAAAACTTATTAGATATTGTAAATATACTAATTATAAATAAAAATAAAGAAATCTATTATTCACATTACTGTATTAAAAAGTAAAAAAAAAAAAAAATGCACTAAAAATAAATTTTTTTCATTTTTCAGAGTATTTTTGATATTATGAGACAGTATTTTTGAGAATATTTCTAAATGTGAGCATCATGTTCTTTTATTTTAGTCATATATTTTCAACAATATTTTGAAACTAAAGAAAATTTATTTTTTACTGAATGCATTTTTCCATATTTTTTAATGCATTTATGTGAATAAAACAAAGCTTTTAAAATATTTTTTATTTTCTATTTTTTAGTTTTATGTAGTGTCAGAAATTAAGCTTAGGTCCAATTTAATACTGCTAGATGGCAGTGCAATAAAGAGTATGGAACCCCATATAAAATTTAAAAAAAATTTCTTTTTGCTAAAATTGTTTTCAGACTCTAAAAATTTTTTATTGCCTTCGGGAATCCTTATATATGCAAAGTTTCAACTAGATCAGAAAATGGGAGGTGGATGAAGATTGAGTTCTAAGATTTCATTTGCTATATATCTGCTAACAAGAAAATGTAACAGATCACAGCAAAATGTGATAATTGGGAATTAAATAAATTCAAATATCCAATATAATGAAAATTTACTTATTTATTGAATAAACAGACAAAATATATAACACCTATATAATCCACATTAATTGAACTATTTAGAATTCAATGTCAATACTGTTATGCACATTTACACATATAGATGTTTTTCACTAGCAACAGTTCTAATTTCTCAATCCACAATATTAATTAAAAGTCTAATTGACAAAATAAAGTCATATTATCCTTCTCAGAGATATAAAAAATAATAATAAGATCAGGCTGATTTGTATGGAATCCTATTCAGCTCATTAACCTGGGATAGGAAACTCCTCAATGACTGGATTAACACTCATGGCGATTTTGTTCAGCTAACTGCTCGATGATAGAGACATATTCCATGAAAGACAATGAAAACACAGATCAGTTTTAGCTACAATTTCTCCTGATTTATATCCCTGCATATTTTTTTATCTTTACACTAATTAAATGTTGCCTTTACAGATTTAATTAATGTATTTTAATTTAATCACAAATAAAATCTTTCCTGCTTTTTATTTCCCATTTTTTCTTACCATTATTATTTCATTAATTAAACGAACAGGACTTTAGCATTTCAAAATTCTTTAATTAATTATTTTCTTATTAAAAAAATGACTATCCTTTTGTTTTATTTCTTTAAGCAATGTTTTTTTATAATTAATTATTTCTTTTCTTCTGGAATATTTTATTTTTTCTTTGCAAACAATGTACTTTTATGATTTCCAACTTTTACGTTTCCGGTGATTACAATTTATATTGTACAATTCTTTTTCTAATTTCAACTACAAACTAACTTCTCTTCTTATATAAATATAAGATCATTTTAAAGATAGGTAGTCAATAAAATAACAATAAATTAAAGTACAGTATATATATAAAAAGTTATTGTTTGACAAAAATTAGTTAAAGTGATTTAAATTTATATAACTGGATAATATTTTGGACAATTTAAAATTAAGATTTATCATCTAAGGGATAAGTATTCATAAATTACTAATTTTAGTGATATGTAAATAACTTTTATTTCTGTTTAAATATATATCGTTTAGGATTATAATCATATCACAACATTCTCATTCACATACATTGCTCAGAATTATTTTCATGCAGACTCATAATGAATCATTTTAGTAAACTTGAAATTACAATTTTTCTTTTGATTTATCATTGCTGAATGGGCATCGATAAATGAAAAGTAAAATTGTATTTCAAAGTTTATTAAAATGATTTGCTATGAATCTGCATGAAAATAATTTTGAGTAACATATTTGAACAAGAATGTTGTGATATGATTATATTCACATGATTAAATTTTGTTGAAATTTATATTTTAATATTTTTTTTTGTTTAGTTGTTATGATGATTGTGTTCATGGCAAGTGCTCTGAAAGTCCGGACTTCAAGTGCCTTTGTGATCTTGGGTGGACGGGTGTTGACTGTTCTGTCAATTGCGGCTGCAACAATCATAGTACTTGTGTGAATGGCATTAATCTTTGTGACAATTGTGAATCTCATACATGGACAGAAGGAAAATTTTGTGAGATGTGCAGACCTGGAAGTTTCGGAAATGCTGTCTCTCATCAGGGCTGTCATCAGTGTGAATGCAATGGCCACGGGAATATCTCTCTGGGAAACTGTAACAGAGAATCGGGTGTTTGCTTTTGTGTTGATAACACATATGGAGATAATTGTGACAAGTGTCTTTCTGGTTTTTATGGAAATCCAAGGTAACCATTATGTCTTTTATTATTGTGAATATTCAGAATAGAAAAAAAATTTGAATATTTTTTTTTTGTTCGTTTATAAATATATTAATTTGCAACACATATTCGTTGTATTTTAAAAAAATTATCCTTGTTTTTTGTGGTTTAATGCTGCAGCAGAATGGAGGGCTTGATAGTTAAAAGTTTCTGGGTAAATTCCCAGAAGAATAAAGCAAAAAAAAAAAACTGGTTAATTTGAATGTCATTGTCATGTTTAACCTATCACTTGAGTGCTAAAATAGCTCATGACCTTTCAAACTATTATGATAATTTTTATTATCATTTAAAAATAAGGAATTTCAAAGAAAATAAGCTACTGATTCATTTTTCAATATGGACTTGGTGGTGCATTGACTACTTGTGTTCGAATCCAGGCCTACCAAACTTGAAAATGATTTTAATTGGCTTAAGATTTTTTTTTTCCCATATAGACTGTAAATAATTAACCCAGATAATTATCTAATAGTGGTCGGCAAATGAATATCTAACTATTCTTAGTTGGAGGATAGAACTTAATACCCAGCAACTAATGTACCTTGTGAATGATGCCACCTACTTCTTGTCTTTGTACGAAGAGCTATTGAGAATGTTTTGTTCTGCAGTGGGATTTTATTGGCTGTTTTACTTGTATTAATTTTAATTCAACTATTTATACAAAGTTTATCAGATTGACTGTTCATATTTTATTTTTCTCCAGTTATGAAATACGAGTAATACAAAGTCGCTAACCCTATCAGAATTCAGAAGGCTTATTTATTATTTAGGAGGAATTTTTATCTAGCAATACAGTAAATAATTTGCCCTCATTGTTTGTTTATGGATTTACCCAACAATTTAATGGCATCATTAATTATTTAAAATAAATCAAAATGATGTTAAATTTTGAAATGCAATCTATGGGAATCTTCGTTTAATTCTGTATATTGCCATCATATATATTCAAATTTTAACATCAAGTATATTATATTGGCAGTAATTAAAATTGAAATTATCATGTTATGTTGATGGTAGTATTAGATGTCTTCTGCAGTTAATAAATGTGATTTACCCAAAACATATATCTTTACATGGCAATGTATTGAATGAAATGGAAGATTTCATTAGATCGTGCTTGGGAATTTTAGCATCATTTCTATTTACTTGCATGAGTGTAACTCAGTATGCATGATTTTAGGATAGTAGTTATGATTAAAAAATTTTTAAATAACCTTGAGTAAAATTCTATCTTGTTGTAATAAAGATGTAGTCATTCAAGATAATCCTCCATATTCAGATCTGCTGTTTCAGTATCTTAGTCTGATATCATTGAGCTGTAAAGTAAATATCCATAATGATTTTTCTACAAAATAGATAGATGATTGTTGTTCACTGCTATATTTGGAAAAAATAAAGAATACTATAAGTAAAGTAAATAATAGTTATGTGAATTAAAAATTGCTGTTGTTTAGAAATAAAATCTTGTAAGCAAGCTAAATAATATTTATGTTAATTAAATTATGTAAAAAGAAAAGTTATATATTTTATTAAAGTAAAATTTTCAGATAGAATGAATTTCTGCTTAGATATTTGTGTTAGTAGAAAATAGTTGTTTCAATTAATATAATTAAAGAACTAGATAATTTTAGAGATCAAATAAGCTGATTAAAATTAAAAGACTTGTTCTTGTTTCAGAAACATAAATAGCACTATAAATAATTAGATTAATAACCAGAATCTAGACATGATATGCGAAAGTAATTAAAAGATTATAATATTGCTACTTGAGAATGATCTGGAACAGGATAAAAGCGCTATATAAGAAGAAATATATATATATATGCATACATTCGCATTGTGGAAACTGCATCATATTGTGAATTAAGGATAACTGCGAGGCTATAGTTCAAGTGTATAAAAGGACAATGGATTCCCCAGTGAATTTCTACCACTGAAGATTCCAAAGTGTACCTAGGGACTTTTACAAGCTACATCGGTTTTATTATTATTTTGTAAGCTTCTATAGTCACATATATATAAGTGTATTTTTTATATTACTTTTTATATTATCATCTTGCTGGCCAAATAAACATTAGTTATTAGTTAATCAAATTGTGTAATATTTATTTCTGTTGGTCTGTTCACCTTTACCATGACTGCAGTATCATGGTGGCAGTATACAGTAGAAAACTGTGCACAGTTGACAGGCTAGAATTCAAGCTGTAATATAAAACTGTACTAGTCAGTGATATAATTCAACTGTAGCTAGAAACTGTAGTAGTTGGTAATAAATTTCAATCTTGTAACTAGAAAGTTGGCATAGATAATTAGCCTGGGTAAGTTAAATAGTGAATGAATTTAAATAGTCATGAAAATTTTTTTTATTTAGTTACTATGTTTGAGATTAGGGTAATAAAATGATGTTTTTGCTGAAAGTAACAATAAACAAATTTAATGTAAATAGATCTTTCAATTGGCCAATTTATTTTAAGATGGCAGAAAAACTTTTTTTTATGAAGGGAACTTTTACTGACCCCATTAAAGTTGCCACTTTACTTTATTATACTAGACAAAATGTAATTGAAATCACAAATTGGCCATGCAGTCATGAGGATCCAGAGAAAATGCCATACACAATAATAGTGGAAAAAGTGTTAAATAGCTATTTTAGTCCCCTAATAACATGTAGCATGGCTACATTTTAGAAATGGAAAGATAAGGAAGAAAGATTGTGATTATAATCAGGCATTGAGAGAGCTTTTTAAAAGTTATAAATATGGAGATGTTCTCGAGAACACTACTGAAACATTTACTTTGGGGGGATGTTCAATGATAATCTTATATAGAAATTGGTGGCCTTTAAAGATTTTACTTATAAAGAAGAGATTAAAATGGAATTAGTAGTATGTTCAGAAAGAAGGCTGAAAATAAAAATGAGTCTGGTAAAAGTAATTCAAAAGAGTTAGTTACTAATGCTTTGTCTTTTAATTTTTCTCACTGAAAGGAAGAAATTAAACAAAGGAAACTTGATATCAAAACAAAGGAAACTTGATATCTTGAAGAGATTTTAAATACTATTATACTTTAAAATAAATAAAAAGAATTACAAAAAAGAGAAAAAGAATTTTGTTCTTGTATCTAATCTCTATAGTCAATATTGACATTGATTTTTTTAAAAATATATACAATTATTGCATTGTTAAAATTAATATAAACTGTATATAGTAATCACTTTTTGAAAATAATAGGTTATGAAAATTGATGATGGTAAAATGCAAAAGATATAACATCTAAATGATAGTACATAGATTACCTACAAAAATTTCATTAAGCATAGGATTTTTAATATGTTGCCACGAAATTATAATATGAATTAGAAATTAAAAATTTTATTTTATTTTTCTAATTTTTATTATTATTTTAATTTTTTGTAACTGTGAATAAATGACGTATTTGATGTAAATGTATAATGTATATATTTTTTTGGTTCAAATATCCAAAAGTATTATTTATATTATCAAAAACTATTTGTTAGTTGGTTAACTTTCTTTCTCTCCCTCTTTATATATATATGTATGCTTTATTTAAATCTTAAATTTTCATTTTAAGCATAATTTTTAATTTATTTTTTTATTATTTTTATTTATTAAGAAATGGTGGCCAGTGTTACCATCAATGTGATGGTCGAACTATTCTTCACAATATAAGATCAAGTGGATTAGGAAGTTACACTGGAAAAAGTGTTATTGCTGGTCGGCACACTTCTTGCTTATGGATTCTAACAATATTTCCTGAGTTAATCTCACAAAGTAGTTCATCATTGATTCCTATAATTACATTCACTATACAAGCAGATATTGTCATGAGATGTCCTGAAAATTTTGTTTATGTATATGATGGTATTCCTGGATTTGTTGCAGGAAAACCATCAGGACACGATCGACGCTTAGGAGTATTTTGCGGTGTTTGGCTTGGTGAGCCTGTCACTGTTGAAGCCACAAGTGGCCAAATAACAGTTTATTTTGAAAGTATAAATACTCTTCAAGGTTTCAATGCTACCTTCCAAGTCAACCAATGTCCTGATTTATGTCGTGGAAATCGAGCTTGTGTTAATGGAAGATGTCAGTGCATTAATGGATTTTCAGGCGTAAATTGTGATATTGAAATTTGCCCTCACAATTGTTCTGTAGCAGCAAGACGTGGTTTCTGTGATCAGGTAAGATTTTTTTTATTACTATTATATACTTAATTGAAAAGTAGAACAAAAAATATTTTATATAATAACCTTTATATATAGAATATTTCACAAACCCTCAGTATTCTTTGAAGCACTAGACTACTGTTTCCTGCTGAAAGAAAATATTGAAAATATTAACACAAACTTAATTTAGAACTGTTATCAAAGGTATCTGTTATATTTTTTTGACAAGAGTAGTCAACATCGAAAATGCATTAACAGTTTTATTTAATAGTTTTAATGTTATCTTTTAGTATCATAATTTTTTTCAAGTTATTCTAAAAGTAATGAAAAATTTGTCCTTGGGCTAGCTAATTCAAAGTTCCAAAGGCTTCAAGATTGATTTTCACTCGAGTAACATAAATAAAAAACCTAAATTTTGTTCTTGGGGGTTGTTAAATTTTCACTCTATCACTAGTGTGCTCAAACATCATGTGATCTCTCAGGGCAATTAACTATACAATAATTTACTAATGTAAGTTATATTTTTACAGATCATGATGTGTCTGGTAGAGAAAGGCAATTTCAAATAATTCTACTCAGTTGAATTTTTATTTTTGAGACCAATTATAAGTCTATTTGAATTTATCAGTGCATCATTTATCCTTTGGTTCAATCCTATCACAACCATCCATTCCATCAGCCCGGAAGTCAGACCAACCTACCACACTGTAGATGCTTCTTATATGTATATTTAAATAGATTTTAAACTTCTATTCCATCAGACATTACTGAAACATATCCAAGACATGTGAAAAGGACAAATGATCTCCAAGATGCACATTTCATGCTGAACAAGCATTCATCAGTTGGCCCAGATCACAATCTCTTATACATATCTTTATCACTTATTCACTATAAATAGATAGCAAATCATTATAGTTTAATTGACAGGTTTCAATTTTTCTGCACTTACAGGTTTCAATTTTTCTGCACTTACAATTTAGATACAAACCACACAATGGAAATATATTAATAACTTTTACTGATCATTTCCTAAGCTAGACATTATCGTTTTTCCATTTGAAAGTATGTTTCATTATTACTGATATTAATTGTGAGCAATAAATTTACATTCAAGAATAATAGTGTAAATATTGAAAAGCTCTGTGAATAAAAGTTTTTTTTGCCTTACACTTTCTTCTGCAATATTAGATATAATTATGTATATAGTTCTTATATGTATATACAAATCTTTTTGCTATAGTTATAGTTGCATTTAAAAAAACAACAAAACAAATTTAACTGTAATAATGTTTAGAAGTTACACTCCTTCAATTAGAATGAAAAATATCAGCTTCCTTTAAATTTTCATTTATAAATTATAAACTTTAAAGTACCTAAAAATGTTAAATTATACCATCTGAGTTACAATTTGAAAATAGAGTGAAGACCAAAAATAAAAGTGTATTTTCTATTGAGAATTTAATTATAATAATTAAAATAAATAAAATATGCAGTATTTTAAATTTATATACAGAAGTTTTATGTTGGTCTAGAAAGTTTGTGATGATGGCATTTTATATGTAACCATGTGTTGAACTATTTTCATCATTTGATTTTCTTATATGTTTCTAGAAAATTTTAAACTTTTCAAGTATATTTTACTATCAGGAATATCATGCAGGTTAGTCTATAACACAAAGTTTTTAATTATATTATTTTCCCCTTTTCTTCAATTGTTACTGGTTTCCATGTGACAGTACTAGCATTGAAATCTAATTGATCATCCTTAGATTTGCTAATATTGAATTTAAGGTGAAGCTTTGTCAACAATGGTATTCTGTCAATGGCAACAGTTAACAGATATTTTATATACTCAACTATGAGAGTTCTCCCAATTTTTCCACTTTTTCTTAAGGGTGAGGTTAATGAATGGTTTTCAAATATTATGGATTATCACATTGATTAAATTATAGGTTTATTTGTTATTATCATGTTAGCAGATTTGTATATATTGACACCTATCTAGCATATGTTTGAGGGATTATGCAAGTTTCAGTCAGTAAGAATAAAAAATATAGTAGGTATTTCTACATTGGTTAGCCAATAAGTAAGTACTTACTAAAAAAATAATAATAATCAGATAGCTGTCTAGCTCAGAGTACCAAAAACTGGAATTAATCTGTTGACTTTATGCTTCAGAGCCACTGCAGTAAAACATATAGAACAATCATTTATGCGGGAAATGAAAAAAACAGCAGTATTATTGAGGAAGCGGAGATTTAGACTTTTTTAGTTGCTAAAAAGATTTATCTTCATGTTTATAATGAATTGTAATGAAATGTAAAGAGTACAGTTTAAAATATCATTGCTAAATGGAATAATTGTAAGTGAACTAAAAAAAATGTGCGAGCAGTTTGTTTGAACATGACCTTGTAAATGACTTTTTAATTAGACTTTTTAAAGATAAATACATATAATATACTTTCTTCATCTGAAAGCCTGCTTTTAAATATCATTTTGGATTCAAGAAATTTCCAGAAGTGTTCATAGTTGTTAGAGTACAACCATTAATTGTATCAGTAAAATGGAATATGCTTCATATTAGCTAGCTTAATCTATTTGTTAGTGAATACTCTTTGAAACTCTTAATTTAATAAGAAAATAAATAATTTTAAATTCATTAATTATATTTGCTTAATTACAAAGAAATTTAAAAAATAGATCATGAGTTACAATATGAAATGTGACAGTGTGTTTTATACGTTTGTAAATCATTTTCACTGCTCTTCATGATATCACAAAATGTTGCAAATCACTTGAAAATATTTCATTATGGCTTACGGATTCATGACCATACATAGTTTGAATCATTTCAGATATTTGCCCAATAATGTTATTAAAACAGGTAAAACTCTCCATACAGTAGTGCCACTCAGGATCATATGATGTTTAATGGTTTAAAATTAAATGTTAACACATTATTCCACTAATTTGGATTTTAAATTACCTTTTATAATAGCTCTCTCTTTTTATTTTTTATACAACTTATTTATTTATCTTATAAATTGTTTATTTGAAATTATCTCAATCCTGTTTCTATCAAGACAGGTTTTAAGGCAAAATCTTTATTTAATGTAAGTTTGATATATTGAGGATAGTATTAAAATGATTCAATAAGCAAATGACAATAGTGAACAAAAAATCAAGGAAGCTATGAGTGAGATTAATCTATTCTTTTTCATTTGGTAAATAGCTTATGGCTTTTTGAGTGTAATTCTGGAATATTTAATCTCTGAATCAAAGTATGTTATGTAGAGATATAATTTACCTATGTACCATTAAAATTTTAAGGCATTAGCATGTCTAGAGCATGACTTATGACAAAATATGACAGTGTGGTTTGACCCAAATGGGCTAACATTTAATTTTGTTTTAAATTGACAAAATGGCTACTAAAGTATATCTTTATTTAATACACAAATCAGTAAACACACAACACTTAAAATCTATTTCTTTTAATATTAGTATACTTAATTGTGTTGCTTTTCAATATATTCTTGACCACATAATTTTAGACATATATATTCTTTTAATCTTTGATAAGAGAAACAAATTTAACCTTTATCAAACCTATTAATTTATCTTAAAATATGACTTTTATATAACTTATTTTAACATTTGGACATTACCTATTACAAATTATTTTTAGTACTTTATTTTAAGGTACTACTTTTATTTTATATAATTTTTTTTAAACTTTTGTACTGCTATATATATTAGCTATTCTCACAATGCTGAAACCAACTTACTACCATAAATCACATGGCTGATAGTGAAATGAATAAGACATTATTTATTTTAATATACTTTATACATTAATATATATCCTCAAAATTTATACTATATTTATATCATAAAATGTCATAAACAATAAATCCTTATTATTTTATAAATTTTATATTTAATATATATATATATATATATATCGAATGTGGTATTTGTTTATCTATTTATATGAATTGTGCATAATATATGTATGTGTAATATATTTGATGTATATATATATATATGTATGTGTGAATGTAATAGGTTACAAAAATGAGTCAATTTATAAAGGGATATAATCTATGGTTGCATTGTTTATTTGATAAACTGTTTGTGTTCATATATTTTTATATATCTTTTAGCTCTGGAAAAGATAGTTGGTTAGTTAAAACTGTCAGATTGATAAGATTTAATAAAATAAGCATTGTAACAGTAATAAAGAAAGGTGGATTGGTTTAATGATTTATAATTTTATCAATGCATATAGAAGGATATAAGGCGAAAGGAAGAATACATTAATTCTAAAGGAATTTGTATCTCTGTTCATCATGCTATTTTCTTGGAATTAATTCCAATGATTTAAACCCCTAAATCTAAGCATGTTATATTAATATGAAATAAGAAATAGTGCTACTCTATTAGTCCACAACTACTCTTTTTTTTAGTATTTATTTTATCTTCCCATTTCTATGCTGATATGTCTAGCAAATAGATTAATTTTAGTACAATTCTTGCTTGTGATAGTTTGTTGTAGGTTGTCATTTCAAACTATCATGTCTATGAATAAACATATATGTCTTAAATATTATTTTGTTGCATATGAAGAGATTTTTTGTTTTCTGAAAGATTGTCATTTCAAACTATCATGTCTGTGTAAATGAATAAACATATAATATATATCTTTTAAATATTATTTTGCTGCATATGAAGAGATTTTTTGTTTTTCTGAAATATATTTTTGTTTATTTTAGGATCTTAATCTGTGTAGATGTTTTAATGGATTTGGTGGTCCAGATTGTTCGAAACGTGTTACACCTGCTTTGTTTAAATTAGAAAGCATTCTTGATCCTGCTGTAATTCCTCATCGTAGCATTCCCTGGCACTATTTACAACGTGCTGGACACACTTTATTAGCAGATAATTCTAAGAATCTGTGGTTATATGGAGGTTATTCACCATCTCATGGACCACACGGTAGTTTGCTGATGTTCAATACTTCTATAAATGTCTGGTCTGTAGTTTCCTCCACTGAAGAAAGTAAAACATTTGTACCTTTAGCCCGATATCTTCATGCTGCTGCATATGTTCCTTCTATGTTTGCCTTTTATATTTTAGGTGGGATTGTTGATAATAATATCACCATTGACTTTTGGAAGTTTCATATTGACAGAAGTCTGTGGCTTCCTTTACCGGTAAGTAATTTAATTAAGTGAACTATATATATATACAATCTTAAGAAATATCTATTGAATTAGTGATTTTTCAAGCAAGAAATTTTAAATAGAATAAATCTTAATATAACTAATGAAGTAAATATTGACAATTATGTCATAAGTATGAAATATTAAATTTCATAAATCTTGACATGCAACTTCAAGTAATTTTAAATGTCTATATTTTATTTACACTAGTTTTTTATCATAGCCATGAATTTTGAACTTCTTTTAGACACATGGTCACATAACAATTAACATCAAATGAAATCTTTAATTACTTTTTTAAAATTTTCCAGCCCAAAAAACATCATATTCTATCTCAAGTATCTTTGGGCATATGCTTTGTATACAGTAAACACTAAGGATATTCAAGATGTGATTGATGGTTGGGTCATCTGAAATAGCCAGTTTAATCGAAAGTGTTATGAACAGGTTTATATTGTCTGATATTTTTAGAAAAGATTGCTCTGAAGTGGAAAAAAAAAGGTTTAATGTTAATTCTTAAGAAATATTAAAATTGTTTTATTTTTTGCAGTCATAAATTAACAATTTAAGTAATACATATATGAAATAAAGATTTGAACAGATAAAAGATGTGAATCTAGTTTTTACAATGAACCCAAAACAGTATTATTTTTTGGTAGTATTATATTGCTATTTTTAATGGAACATATATTATTGGGAACATTTTTAGGCCATTATGCATATCTAATTCCATCAACATTTTCTTTATAATTGTACATCTTTTCTACCCTTTTTATATAACTATTACCTAGATTTTATAGCAATGAAAAAATAAATTATGCATTTATAATTATAGAGGCAAACTAAAAATATATTGCCAAAAGAAAATTTTTTTGTATTAAGTAACACAATATTTATTGTTATGTAACCGTTTTAGGTTCTCTATTTTTTTATATGAAATATAACACAATAGTTTATATTTATTTCCCCATTTTGCAATAATATTGTCTATGTGCATGTCTATATATATATATACTGTAATGGACAATGGACATGTCACTATCTTATACCAGAGGGAAATGGGATGGAGTAGAATATGGGAAAACTTAGACTGGGGATTGGAAAATAAAGTGGCAAACAGGTTTCTCTGGGGATAATTGCTGAGAGATTCTTGACTTTGTTTAAGGAGAAGCTACAGTACATCACATCACATCAAAAGTAATAAAAAAGTGAGAGTTAGTAAAAGTGTAAGAGAGAGGAAAAAAGTATGCAGAGAATATAAGTGTATTAAGAATAAAGAAAATGAAAAGGATGTTAATGTTAAATGGGAAAAGTACTTAGGAAAAAAGAAGTTGGCTAAAATAGATAATTATAGAGAGATAATGAAATTGAATAGTAAATTGTTGGAGGATATTAATAATAGTGGAAGAGATGGGAGTAAAAAATTTTTGGAAATATATTAAAAGAAGGAATGTAGGGGGAGAGAGAGATAATATTATTAGATGATGAGGGAGTAGAGAATAGCTCTAGAGGAGAATTAGAGATAATATTAATTAAGTATGTAATGGATATAGAAAAGGTGTTAGATGTGAAGGATAGAGTGATAGAAAACATGAAAGCATATAGTAATGGAAATATTAGGTTTACAGAAAATGAACTGAATAAGGCAGGGAATAAATTGAAAAGTGGAAAGGCAAGAGGTTTAGATGGATGGGCAGCAGAGATGGTAATGAATTTAGGGCATAAGGCTAAAGTAAAATTATTATCGTGTTTTACTCAGATGGCACAGAAGAGAGTTTTTTCCGGTAGTTGAAGTAATACAAGAGTAAGGCTACTATTTAAAGGAAAGGATAAGGATCATAAAAAGTTAAACAATTATAGACCGATAGCGGTAACATCAGTTTTATATAAAGTTTTCTTGTATATGGTGGCTGGAAGAGTTGCAAAATGGATGGAAGAAAATAATATAGTGGGAGAAATGCAAGGAGGTTTTCGATCGGATAGGCATATAGGAGATAGTTTATTTGTAGTTACACAACTTATGGATATGAGTAGGTATACAGGTAGACAGTTATATATGGTTTTTATAGATATAGAGAAGGTGTATGATAGAGTAAATAGAAATAGATTATGGGTAAGTTTAGTAAATTTGGGAATGGATGGAGCTTTAGTAGATATTATTAAGAAATTATATGAAAATAATTACTATACATATCAATTAGGGAATATAGAATCAGTTAAAGTTAAAAATGGGGTGGGACTAAGGCAAGGATGCCCTATGTCACCTATTTTGTTTTTGTTGTATTTGAGAGAAATGGAGAGAGCAATAGAAAGATTAGGAAGAGGGATAGAGATACCATTAATAGGTGGCAAGGGAATATATACATTATCTGGTCTTTTATTTGCAGATGATGTCTTTTTGTGGGCAGAAAGAAGGGAAGATATGGAAGTTATGCTGAGGACATGCACAAGGGTGGGTAAAGAGATGGGGATTAAGTTTAGTGAAGAAAAATCAAAAGTAATGATGATTAATACTGGGGAAAGAGAAGACAAAAATTTTTTATTGGGGGATATAAAATTAAGTGTGGTGAATAGATATAACTATTTGGGAATCGTCTTAAGTAATCAGAGAAATTGCTTGGATGAATGGGAGAAAAAATTGATAAATGAAGCAAAGAAAAGAAAGGGATTGATAAAGAAATTAACAGTGTTTTCATATAATAAATATGATGTAGCTAGAATTGTATGGAAGGGAGTGGCAGTAGCAGGGTTAACATATGGTAACAATGCGTTATGTGTTAGTAAAGGGGTATTAGATTACTTGGAAAAAGTACAAAGAGAAGTAGGAAGACATGCATTAGATGCAGATGTGTGGATGGCAAAGGAGGCAATTCAAGGAGAA
Organism: Epiperipatus broadwayi; assembly: GCA_028023455.1. Taxonomy (NCBI): domain Eukaryota; kingdom Metazoa; phylum Onychophora; class Udeonychophora; order Euonychophora; family Peripatidae; genus Epiperipatus; species Epiperipatus broadwayi. The sequence continues at coordinate 119,372 of JAQFVV010006308.1, read as the reverse complement.
ATGGGATGGTCAAGTTTTTATATGAGAGATGCAAAAAGCAAAATGAAAATGTTCGGTAGATTGCAGTTTATGGATAATAAAAGAATAGCCAAAATAGTATTTAATTGGGTTATGAATAAAGGGCAGGTAACAAGATGGGTGAGAAAGGTAATGTGATATGCAGAAGATTTGGATAAAGAATTTATGTCAGTATACTTGTACAAAAGGTGGGATGATTGTGTTAGGAGAATTGTTGAGTGTTATAGTGGTAAGGAATGGGATAGAAGAATAGATGCATTAATAAAGAATAGGGAGTTGGAGAGATGGAGAACTAGTATGGAGAGTAAAAAGAGTTTAAATATATATAGAAGTAAACGGAATATTGGGTGTGAGTTAATTTATGATAATAGCAAGGAAAGTAGTTTACTGTTTAAGGCTCGAACAGGATCTTTAGCAACAAGGGAATATACACATAAATGGAAAAATGTGGGTGATTTAGTCTGCAAGTTGTATAAGGAAGGCATAGAAAATATTAGACATCTGTTAATTGAATGTAAATGCCTGAAAGTAGAAAGGATACAAACAATAAAGTTGTGGAAGAATAAATATAAGGAAAGTGATTATACAGAAAGTGGATTATTGATTTTTATGCTGGGTTTCAGAAAAAATAAGGGGTATTTAGATATAAAAGCCATGCAGTTGACAAAGATTATGTTGGGAAATGGATGGAGCAGGATATGGGGAAACTTAAGATGGGGAATGGAAAGGGAAGGTAAAATGGCTAACCGGTTTCTCTAGACATAGTTGCTGAGAGATTCCTGACTCTGTATAAGGAGAGCATCACATCACATGAACATCATTTCAAGAGACATCATATTAGAGTTTACTGGTGAGGATCCTTATTATAAATGATTAAACAGCTACACCATTATTAATAGATAACTAAAATTGCCTCTAGGTCTCAGAGAACAGAGATTCTTTAGAAACATCAATTGGCAGAGCAGACAACAGTAAATAAACTCTTAGGATCATAGTAAAACGAATTTTATTATTAGTTCAATACAGTATAGGTAAAGTAATAAATTGAAAATACCTTTTATATTGGCATATATTGTATTTGACATCAGGCAGCCTTTGAATATTAATGTAATCTTTTTATTATTAATCCAGTATCAGTTCTGAAGACTATCATTTAGTAGCTCTATTGTTTGTCTGATTCTGTTAGATATGCATTAATTAAGATGTGTACACATATATATTTTATTTTTATATTAAAAAACAAGCAATAACAAAGTAGCTTAAGTTAACTATAAATGTTTGCAATGCACTGGCCGTTACAAAATCAGACCTATACTCTTTGCATTTAAATGTCTCTAAACCCGGAGCAAAATCAAAATCATCTGCAAATAACTCAAGTGGGAAATTATATCTATATCTTGGAGAGGCAAAATGCACACACATCTATATCCCAATCTTTAATTTCAGAAGCATATTTGAAACAAATAAAATAAATACGGAAATCTGCCTTCAAGTTTCAAGCACAATAAAATAAAAACTACTAAACTATATATATATATAAGCACTTCGTATTAGACCCATATATCTTGACTTTCATTAGATTTGATGTACATTGCTTAAATGATTTTTGAATAGTTTCAGAGAGATAACTTGTGGTAAACTAAATTTAAACTATTTAAATACTAAATTTGTATTATATTTTTTAAAAACTTTTTTTTTAGAAGGAAGATTGATATAACTTAAACTAAATTTTGATTGTTAAAATCACTGTTATTTAAAACTTTAGGAAGAAAAAAAAAATTAAAAAACAAAATTGAGATTTATCTTTTATCTTGAATATTTAAAGACATAGATTATTACATAACTAAATTTTAAAACAACTTTGTCAAAGATAATGAAAATTTTTTCAATGGTGTCTACACCTTTAGAAAAAAGTATTCAAAAGCATTCCACGATGTATCAAATACACTAAAGTAATATATTAAAGATCAGCCTTTTCAATCTATTGTGCATGCGTTTTTTATGAGTGTTAATAATAAATGAATACTTTCATTCCCAACACAAGATATAGTATTTATGAAAGAATAAAATGAATCCACTTATTCTTTCCAACCCAAATGCTTATATATGGGCAAATCTTAAGTACTGGAAATGAAAGCGTGAGGATAGACCACTCACTTTAAATTACTGTTTACCATGTCTGAATGAATGACGTTGACAAAATTATCTAGAATTTACTAAATGTCACTCTCAAATGAAACTTAAACATATGTAAATACTAAAGTAATTCAAGTGTTATAAATCTAATTATTAAACCAAGTTAATATGAATGATAAATAAAATAAGTACAAAAAAATCACATGAATCAAATTATAAGTTGACCAATATCTAAATATTACTGGCTTGTGATAATCAGAATTTTAAAAGTTTATTAAATTGTTTATGAAGTAAATAAACTGGTTATGTTAAATCCAAGATATGATTGAGAGGAGATTGCTTCTCTATAAAGGTAAAATTATATTTTCATACGTATGTTTTCATATAGACATGATGAAAACAGAGCTCTTTGTTAGTTCATTAGTGAAATCTTTTCCATTGACAATTTTCAAATATTAATCGCAATTAGGATTTATATTTCTAGATAGAGTTTGTCTTAAAATTTAGTCACTTTCTCTGTTGAGAAGGATGTCTGTTTCAGTTGTAACATCATATATTTGAAGCTTGTTGGCACAGCATTGGATTTCATTCAGCAGTTGGAGTTGGATATCCTGATGATTACTCTATGTCTGGGAATATTCTTTTGGCAGCTTAGGTGTTCATGCTTATTAATCTAATTACTAGTAGAGGTTCCTTGTATTTGTGATGGCAGCAAAAGTTGATCTTGGTAAATGATGAAACACAGACAGCAAAGACCAAAGTCAAAATTATTTTCTGAGTCTGCTCTTTTTACATAGTTACCTAAATTTTGCAAAACAAATGTTTCTGTTATAATCAACAAAAACAGTAATTATTTGTAATCACTCACAGTTACCAAATTCCTTAGATAAGTAAACAGATAACAATTAGATATTGTAATCCAGGGGTCCCCAACCTTTTTGCACTTAAGAGCACATTCTATAATACCGTCCAGGTGGCGGGCATCATTTATTTTTTCAACCAGGTGGCGGGCACCATTTATTTTTTCAATGTAAATTTATAGTTGGATAATTATGTTTATATAAATTTATAGTTGGATATTGTTAATAATACACATAATGTACAAAAAAATATTTATTTCAAAAATAAAATATTAACATATAATTAACATTTATATTTTTACGGTGTAAAAGTATAGTATGCCCTGCAAGTTGATTCCAATATAATACAATAATTTATAAGAAATTTTAAAAATTACATTTATTTGTATCAGATAAATAAATTTTTACCGTGTTCGGATAGCGGCGGGCACATGTAAAATGGTCTGTGGGCGCCAGATGCGCGCGGGCATAGGGTTGGGGACCCCTGTTGTAATCCCTAAAAGTATATTGAATTGACATTTTTAAAACTTTTCCAAAACATGAAACAAAGCTTATAAAAGAAATCAATTTCTAAGAATTTCATTTAATAATGAAATAAACTAATTTCTTTATTAATATTTTATTAAACTTTGTTTCTATAACATAAATTTTTAAAATAAATTTATTAAATTAAAATAAATTAGTTTCTTTACCATTTAAAACTAAATTTAAAATTCATCCAATTTTATTTTAAACACAGACCTTTATTGATGTGTGTGTGCATGTAATAGAAATCTAAATTTAATAAAAAATGTGAATTTAATTTATGACACCTGAATTTTAATTTGCAATTGCCAACTACTTTTATTTTTTAAATATAAATTGAGATATACGATCTATCTCAATATATATATAATTTGTCACATTATTCATGTTTCAAAGAAACCTACAAACCTTATTGAAGTTAAAATTTGCTAGGTAAGGAAACTAAATTTATGTAAATTTTGGCCATATTGTTATTGACTTACTTCAGTAATATTTTGATAACAGTTCTGGTTGGCTATTTATGCCCATTAAAATTTAATTACTTTATTAAGAGTGAATATTATATGCAAATCTACTTCATTAAGATAATATATTTAATTACAGTTCATTTGTTATAAGCAATATACACAAATTAATACATTAATTATATCATCCAATTAACTCAAAGACTTACTGAAATAATAAGATCTGAATAACCTGTAGTATGTTATGGTTAACTTTAGTTCTAAGAGAATGTCTCCGAATAGATTAATGTCTGCTTTCTTTCTCAGTTTCTACTCTCTTAATTGTTTTCTACTTGATGTTTTTATATCTTGGTCTTCCATTAGATTTTTTTGTGATTGATCTCTGAAATATAAAAGCTCATTTTTCCAATCTGAATCTTAATTCATATATTGTTAGAAAACATCTGAATCTAAAAACATTAGTTAATAAATACTAAATGATTAAAATCAATATTCTTTTCATATGTCTACTATTTCACATGTATTAAATTTTTTTTATCATCTCTTATACTCTTTAATGCAATCTTTTTTCATAATTCATTCTTTATTTAACTTACAGTTTCGATTGTAAAAAGTTGAAATAATTGATAATAGAGGGAATTATATGAAAGGAGTATATGAAAAAGAGGCTAATAAATTTTTAAAAATATTCAATAACAATTGTAGAGAGAGAAGTGAAAATTATAGAGAGGTAAGTAAAATGAAAAAATAAAAAATGAGATTAGGAAAATAAAAATAGAGATAAGAGTAAGAATAAAATGGGAATTATTAATTAAAGAATAAATATATAAAATAATAGAAGATAATAAAAGATATTAGGTAATAAATATATATAAAAAATAAAATGGAAAGGTTATAGTGATATATTAAAGAATAAATGTTGAATGATAGATAAGATAGAACAAAATAAAAAAATGAAAGTAAAAATAAATAAAAAAATAATAAGAAAATGTAAGTAAGAAAATAAGAGAAGGAAAGCTTTAGAATTAAAGTTAAATATGATCATAAATGTTAATATAAAATTGTATATTAATATGTACAGTATATAAAATAATGATTATATGTTTAAATGTTATAGCTCTGATGAAGACTGCAGGACAGTTGAAACTGTAAGCAAAGTAAAGAAGGAATTATAAAAAAGATTGCATTAAAGTGTATAAGAGGATATGATAAAAATTTTTTAATATATATGAATACATGAAGAGAAATGCAAAAAAAGTAAAGGAGTAGATATAAGAATAATAAATGTCTACTGTTTCATGAATATTTTGATAAATATTTTTTTTATAACATGCCTTAAGTTTGGCATTAGCTAAATGCTAACTAGTCTGAAACTTTTTAATATCACTTAAATCCAGTTACAAAGGATGACTTGATTTGATTAATTCTGATGATTTTATACTATCACTTGTTGTGTTTATATCTATATATTGTTTATTATACTGCTTATTATGATTCTATGCTGATTCTTACTCATTGACAGTGTGTTTGGGATGATAATAATTGCCATCTTCCCTATTATACTCCCAACTTTATATTGTTAGGAATATGAGAAACAAGATTGTTGGAATAGAAGAAAATAATGATTCGGTATATAATAGCAATGATAGTTATAAAAAAATTCCACAAGAGTGAGATGACTGATTTCACTTTTAAAATCATGAAATGAAATGTTTAGTTATTGTTATGTCTGCATCTTACTAAATTTTATCGCTTGAACTCTTATTGGGGAGCTTTACTGTTGCCTTGACTGAATTCCAATAGTTTATCTAATAGTGATTCAACACTACTTGTGTTAAATCCAGTGCATTTAATAAATTCAACTCACAATAATTTAATACATTGAGTGACAATAATTATTAGAGTAACTTTACATTATATATTGTAATGGACCACGCCGTTTCTCTCTAACACTTCTCTATATCCCTGCAAACATATATGTAATTATAATGTAATTATTTATTTAATGAATATCATGTACCCTCGAATGTATGTATAAATTCGGATAAACCGTTTTCTGGTATTAATAATATTGAGATTTATATTTCTTTCAAACAATTTATAAAATCCGATCATATTTCTCACCCAGGATATTTATGGACATCAATTTATGACTACAAGTGCCAATCTTATTTTTATAAGAATTATGCTGGAAGAGAGGTAATACAATAAGGGATAATTATTAAATCCTGCCACTAGCTAACCCAGGGGTCCCCAACCCTATGCCCGCGGGCACCATGGTGCCCGCAGACCATTTTATGTGTGCCCACCGCTATCCAAACATGATAAAAAATTATTTATCTGATACAAATAAATTTAATTTTTAAAATTTCTTATAAATTATTGTATTATATTGTAATCAAATTGTAAGGCATATTATACTTTTACAGCATAAAAATATAAATGTTAATTATATGTTAAAATTTTATTTTTGAAATAAATATTTTTTTTGTACATTATGTGTATTATTAACAATATCCAACTATAAATTTACATTGAAAAAATAAATGGTGCCCACCATGTGGTTGAAAAAAATAAATGGTGCCCGCCACCTGGCCAGTTATAGAATGTTCTCTTAAGTGCAAAAAGGTTGGGGACCCCTGAGCTAACCCCTCAGGATGGGTGGTTATTGAACCGTGGGAAAATATATGAGGGACGATGATAAACCAATCTGTACTCACTCGAACTAACCTTTCTATTTCACTTAAATTTACCCCCCTTCTCTATACTCTGCAGACAACTCAAAATAAGCAAGAAACACAGATATGTATAAGCTTGCTATTAATTCTAATATTAGACATAATTAATGAATCATAAATACTAGTGTTTGTGCTCAAATATTTTTATTTCATGTTTAAAAGTTCATTCCAATTTATTTCCTGGCTTGGTCTTGATTCTCTTCGGAGTAAGTCACGGTTGAAATATTTCAAGATAGGCTTCCTTTCAGTATCGGTGCTTGTTCTACTTCACAGCAGCACACATCTCTTCAGGGATGGGGTTTAAAGCCCAGCATGCTTAGGTTTTTACCTCCACATGTTCATAGCTGATGAATGCCTTGGCTGCTTTTCTAAAATTTTTAATTTAATCACATGTTGAGAATTTTTTTCAAAGCTGTGTCATACTAACTCACTTTTCTTCTGTTTTATACCTCAAATTTTTTTTTTTGTCCACTCCCCTTTTTTCTTTTTTTTTCCTAAAAAGTTCTTATTCTTTTTCTACATTACCACATGGTGTTGAGGTTCGGCTTCTCTTTAAACAAAGCAAAAAGCTTTTAGCACCTTTTTTTACTTTCAAGGTTAGGAAATTCCATTGCCTACCTGTAATTTGTTTTCAACTTTTTATTTTTTTGTTTTTCATTTTAAATTCTTCAGATAACAATCTATACAGTTTTAATATTTTTTTCTTCATTTAAAATCTCTTTTTTTTTTATTTTGTAAAATGAGCTGCATTAGCTTCCATCTGTGAAATCAAATTTATATATATATTTTTGAATTTTGTTCATCCATCCATCACACAGCAAATATATGTACATACTTGTGTTTTAAGAAAATACAAGAACACATATATCCCCCCTCCTTTTTTTTTTCCTACATATTTATTTTAACCTTTTCCCTACCAACTAAAAAAAAAAAAAAATCAAATATATGCAAATAAATAATATCAGAACTTATGGATATACAAATTTCCCTTTTGTGAAACAGGGTTTGAAGCCAGCCCTGTCACAATATATATATATATAAGCCCATGGGTGTACAAAATAATAATAAAGATAGTGCTGACCTGTTTAGTCTCTAGCTTGCTTTCTCACGTACGGAGGCAAGCTCTCCACTCTAGAAACTATTGAACAAAGGGTGACATCCAGCACCTAAATGTAGTCCATCCACCTATTGAGTTTCTCATTAACTGTCTTCCTCTTTCTCCTCCAACCTGCTTGTCTTCTTTCATTGTTTTCTTTCTTCAGCTGATTGTCTGGTATTCCCGCTCATCAGATAAGGTAGTTATTTCTCTAAGTGCACACATGTTGGATTCCAGAATGTTTTATTTAATGAGTTATTATGATCCTCAAATTTTTGTTATCAATGATAGAAATCTGTCTCTGGATTCCTTTAATTATTATAAGTACATTTTTATCTCGTTATCACTAATTTCAATTTTTCATTATAATTAGAATATAATCTTTATTCTAATTTTATTATTTTGAATTATTTTTTTAGTTCTATATTTAAAAGATAAATCTTTTAATTCAACAATTATTTTTTACTTATTTATTATTACCTTTATATGTATGTACATGTACCCACACTGATACATATTTATATACAAGGAAATGTTATAATTTAAATTATCATTAGTGATAGTGATTGATAAATACCATGCATTTAGATTGAATATTATGAACTATTAACTGATACTATAATATTTATAATGACTTATAAGTATTAAGTACAAACAAATTCTACATATATAATACAATTTCTATTTGTTTTTTATGCATATATGTGTATGTATATTAGTTTATATGTATGTGTACATGTATTAAAATAAAAAAAAATAATTGATTAGACTCCAGGTATTCCACCGATGGCTGGTCATACTTTTACTCTTCGAGTTGATGGTGATGATGAAAGCTTATTATTGATTGGAGGATTTTCTGCAGTATATGGATTTTCTCACAAGACTTATGAGTTTTTCCCTCGGAATGGAGACTGGAAGGAACTTTATGTTACTGGCACTGTACCAGCAGGTAAATAAATTTAATTATTTTCTTATACTATTAATACCCATTTATTTATTTGAAATATTGTTTGTAATTATTTTCTTATACTATTAATACCCTTTTATTTATTTGAAATATTGTTTGCAGTTTTAAAATTAGTAATGGAGGTAATAATATTGAGGATTGTAATTGCAATATTACATATCTATATACAGCATATCTTGCTGATAAGATGACTGGTGATGGATTCTCTCTTCAAACTACCTAAAACGATGTACGTATTATGTAGCAATACGGTTTAGCTATTCTCCACAAAACATTTAAGGTGCTAGTATGTCTGTATCACAAGTTAGATATGAAATGTGACAATCTATTTTGCATCTTAACCACATTGGAAAATATACATTAACATTAAATTTTGTTTTAAATTGGCAAAGTGACTAGCTGAAAGATTTGAAATAATTCAAACTATATAGCTGTGACTAGAAGGTGCAAGAATGTTTTCAAGTGGCTTTTAAAATTTCATGATATCTAGTAGAGCACAGAATATTATTGATGGAGATAATAGTATGTTTTGATTTTAAGTTACAACATGAAATGTGATTGTTTCATATCCTTAAGTCACAATGAAGCAATGCGCTAACTTTAAATTTTAAAAGGGGCAAAACTGTTAATGAAATGTTTGAAATGATTCAAACTGTGTATGGCAGTGAAGTCATGAATTGCAAAAATGTTATCAAGTAGTTCAACTTCATATTTTAATATGACTTATTCTATATGTGGATATCTTTTGGATAAATATATCACTGCTATTAATAATTACTCATTAGGCTTGAGATTGTAGTATTAATATAACATCAGATAAAGATTTTAAACTCAGTGTAAAGATTAATATGTCTATTATTATAAAATCCAATCATAGCTTCTTTTCTTTTTTGATATTTTTGGTATTATTAAATACATATTGGAGTGTGAGTGATCAAAAAGTATCGTGAATATTTAAATAAAAAAAAAAAAATTATTATAGGAAAAGACAAATTACAATTAGTCCTTTTCAAAATACTTCTCTCGCTTTGAACACACTTATTCCATTATTCTTGCCACTTTGCATTATTTCAAAACATTTACCTTTCATAATCTTTTTGACTTTGGAGAAGAGCTGAAGTTACAGGGACCAGAAGTGATTTTGAATATAAAAGGTTGTACTGTTTTTTCCCATTTCTCAGATCTTTTTCTACACACATTATCTCTTAAATGCTCTAATAAACTTATAATATTCATAGTTCACTATAATGTTCCTGGATATAAACTCAGCTTGCATATTTCCATAAAAATTAAAAAAACAACAACAAGCAATTAGCATAACCCTAATGTTGATTGGCCCACTTTTTTGCATGGGAAGAAGAGGTGATTTTCATTGAGAATTCTGAACCTTGGTTTCAAAATCGTAACTATAAATCATTTTATCTCTTGTGTTGACATTTTTTAAAAAGCTGGTACCTGAAGTGGTAAGATCATGCAACTGCATTAAAATTAATAAACACTATTGCTTTTGTTCTGCAGTCTACATATGAAATGATTTACTTAATTTTCAAATCTGTTTTTATTAAAGTATGTTGAGCGGAACTATAAGAGCTGCTTAGATCTTTAGAAATTTCCATAATAGATAATCTATTTCACAAAATATATTATCCATTTATCTTTCTTTATGTATTGATAAAATTATAAAAAAATCAAACCAATCCACATTTCTTTTTACTTTTTCAATGCTTATTTTATTAAATTAAAATTAATTCATCTGACAGTTTTGATTTCCCAGCAGTTTTCTTCAGAGCTAGAAAACATATATAAATATACAAAAACATAATCGTATAAACATATGTAAGGATAGTGTAAATGAACATATATATATATTTGGTATGTAAGCATGTAATAAGTATATATAGATAGAGGTAATAAGATATATGTAAAAAAAAATGAGACATTTACAAGTAGATATAACGTTATATGTTTATATAATTTTTTGTATATTTATGTATTTATATATGTTTTGTAGTTCTAAGGAAGATTGCTGAGCAGTCGAAACTGTCAGATGGATTAATTTTAATTTATTAAAATAAACACTGAAATAATAAAAATAAATGTGGATTGGTGTTATTTTTTAGATAATCTCCTATTCGAGTGAATTATTTTATTATTCTTTCAACCTTTTCCTTGGTTTTGATATTGAAGGTTATCTTAATTTTTCATTGTCTTCAGGTGATTCATGGCCATTTGTAAAACATAATGGTAGCATCATTTTTACTATTTTTAACATTTTAATTTTTCCTTGTCTTCAGGTGATTCATGGCCATTTGTAAAACATAATGGTAGCATCATTTTTACTAATTTTAACATTTTATGCATTTCTTGAGCACTTTTTTGAAGTTTGAAACAACATTTCACGTTAAACCATTGCTTGGTACTCATGATTTATGACACATTTTAAAAAACATCTTGTCTCAACTGTTGCTCAAAATGGACTGCCTTTACCGAACAAGTTGAAATCTGTAACACATTGTTACTAAGATTTGATGCTTTGCTTTACTATTGAAATGTCCTATTTTTTCATAAGATAGCGCTCTGCATCAACATTCTCCACACTTTTTGATTATTCCTTACATATCTTCTGAGTTAATTGAAAATGTCATATTTAGCAAGAAAAACTAGGGGAAAAATGAGATCTTATTTTAATATTTTCAGTGGTAAAATACATGAATCATTTTTTAAAGCAAAGTGATAAATATGCAGTGGCTGCCTTGTTTGAATAATTAGGCTTGCTAATAGAATATATTATTTGTTGGACTAGTAATAGAAATAACATTGGCTGAAAAATCTCTTAATTTAATTTTTTTTTAATCTATTTAAAATAAACTTAATAAATGGATAATGATTGCAAAAGGAAAAAAAATGAATATCAGAATCTAAGATGAGAAAAAATTTTATTGAAAGAAAATTTTATTTTGGAAGATTATTTCTGAATCATTTGTTAGAGGAATTGTATAGTCGAAGAAAAAGGAATAAAAAGAGAAACAGTAACATTACATTATGGAATGTCAGTTTTTAACAGTAACATCTTTAATGTAAGAACACAAATATCTTATTGAATCAATTAATATCTCTCAGAAACTTTTCATTTATTAAAAGTGACAGTTTTTTTTTCTCCTCGTCTGCTAATATGCAGATTGTGAATAGCAAAGAGTCCATAGATATATTGACAAACTATGAGTAAATAAACCATCTGATAAAGCATTCCTAGATTAAGATGCATTCATTAGCAAATTTCTTTATTCTCACTATTTTTACGCCCATCTTGACCAGCCTATAATTATTAAAAAACTAAGGATACTTAATATGTAGATATTATTGATTACTAAAGCTCTAATTAAGTGGCATTAAATTAGGGAGATGAGAAGAATTTGATAATGAATAGCAATTTGTAAGCTAAAGTCATGTGATGACTTGTTAGTCATGTGATGTCTTATTGAGATGCAAAGATGTTTTTTAGTGATATGAGATTTTTTCATAAAAATATGTGGTTTTTGATCATATTTATATATGATGAATTATTGATGCTATTAAATGAGTTCTATTGGTATCTTGGGGTTTGAAAGGGAGAGTATTTTTAAAAAGAGTCTGGGGAGAAAAAAAGGCTTCAATCCCAGATAGGATAGAATAGTTGCTTCTTTACTATGATTGGATAAATGAGTTTAACAATTGATCTTATCAGAAATTATCAAATGAACTGTCTATTAAAGGAATTTATTTTTAATAAATATAATTTTTTTCAAAACAAAATTTAAAATGGAGTTATTGGTGCATGCATTGGGTTTTTTTTAAAAAATATTTTTTTCTTCATATGTTGTTTGAAAATTGATAATACACTGTATAGAGAAATTCCTCAATGGAAAAGATAAAAGCTATATGTTATGCAGGAAATTTAAATATAATAGACACATTTTAATGTGAGGATTTTTTTTATTTTATTGTAAATCGATTTTGGGTTCACAAAAGGTATTTGAAACTAGAGTTTTGAGTTTGAATGGTATAAAGTAAAATAAATTTGGCTGCTACATGTTTACATACAATATAATGTTCCTTTTTAAAATAAATAAATGATCAAATAGCTTTACTAAATGATCAAATAGCTTTACTGCTCAGGAATTCATAAGAATTCTGAATGCTAGAAGATGCAGATGGGTACACTGTACCAAATCATTGATTAAGTTTGAAAGCCCAGAAACTAATCTGAGTATTTAAATATGGTAGTACCATCTACTCTTCATTGATTTCTCAAATTAACAATAAATGTCTCTGAAGTAGAGCATATAGAGGGATAAAGATTATATAAAAATACAACGCCCTGTGGTACATAGGCAGGGCATACCTGGTGCATAGCAATACAGTTTGCCAACTAACATTGGGCAATAAATGGATATCTAGCTATCCTTAACTGGAGGGTAAAACAAGGATAGGAAACTCCTCAAACCCTCATTAAAATGACTTTTTTATTTTTGTATATTAGAAACAAAAAAATTGATTAATATTCAGGATAGGAGTGATTCTAGAAGTACTATTGGATTGCTGTCTTTATTGGTAATATTTTAGAATCTGCGACAACATACAAAATAAATCTTTGCAATATTTATATATGTTTTCAAAGGCAGTTCTCTTTATTTCAGACCCATCTATGTTAAGATTAAATTATCAATGGATGCTGGATGATAGTGTTATTATATTTATATACTTATCACATAATTTGATTATTCAGCTTACTGTTGTATTATATAAATTAGAACAACTCTACTTTAGTGCCAACTTGTATAAGCTTGAGTAATCAATGATATGGTAGTGTTAATGGGTCTAGCCAGGGAAACTATGCATATGGTTAAAAAAGAAGTGAGTTTACTAAAGAATATAGTTATTGATCTTGTATCATGTATATATAACTATGCGTGGATTCAAAATCTAAAGGTTTTTTTTTTAAATTTGAAGCATTTATTAAACCATCAAACATCACATGATCACCATTCTTTATGCTTACCCAAGCTGTTTTCACAGAGCAAAACTCTCCATCCAGTAGCGCTGCCACTCAGCGCAAGCTATAGTAATCAGTGGATGCAGGAAAGTTTGTGCATAAAGTCTCTATCTAGTGCCTATTCATCCAATATCCCCAGATTAATTTAAAGCTTATGGCTTTCATCAGTGAAGAGCCGTGAATCTGAGAGCATTGCAGCTAGACCTTAGGATCTAATGCAATCTTCCAGCAGCTACCTTTTACTTTTTTAGCTAACTATAAAGCTTTGAGACCAAAATGAAAACACAACAATGTTTTCAAGCTAAGCTCATCAGCTTGTATAATCATATATATCAGGACTCAGTTCAGCATCCATACTTTTTGGTATCTTTGATTCTTTAATAACCATAGTCATCATAATTCTATTAAGCATGGTTGTTATTAAACCATCAAACATCATATAATCATCATTCTTTATACTTATATCAAAAAGTATTGATGCTAAACTAAGTTTAAATCTATATAACTACAAACTAATGAGCTTAGTTTTCATTTTGGACTTAAAGCTTTATAGTTAGCTAAAAAAATAAAAGGTGGCTGCTGGAGAGTTTCACTAGATTTTTTTATTAGTAAGAGGGAGTTATATAGTAAAGATGGATTGCACTTATCAAAACAAGAAAGAGAAAACAAGAAAGGGAAGCTTTAGGGAGTTTGATTTATAAAGAAAATATAGTTTGGGAAACTTATGGGGGGAGGGGGTAACTTGCAGGGTTATCAGAAAGAAGAAGAATGGATGGGATGTAAGAAATAAACAAAGGGTAGTTGATTTAGATATAAATGTAGATATGGAGAGGGAATGGATCTGTAAAATTAATGGTAAGTAAGTTATTTATAAATGTATTGGAGAAAAAAGAGTCAAAAGAATTTATAAAAGAGTGGTTAGAAAAGAAGAAATTGTTAAAATTGGATATTTGAATATGCAAGGTGGTAGGAAACCAGAAAAATGGTTGGAATTAAACAAAGCAGTTAAAAATGAAAAACTTGAGATATTAGCAGTAGTGGAAACTTGTCTAAGAACAGAAGAAGAAGAATCTATACTGGAAGACTTGGTATTGTAGGGTATAAATAGAAAAGAAAAAGAAAAAGGGGTGTATAAGAGTTACGTTAAAAAATATTTAAACACAGTTAAATATCAAGAACATTTGTGGTTTGAGATAAAAGAAGACAAGAATGGATGGAGACTATAGTTGTATATAGCCATCGGAGATAGCCAAACTACAATGAAATGGAATAGTAGCATATATGAATACCTAGTTAAGAATATATATACAGAGTTTAAAAAAAAGGGGAAAAGAATAATTGTTATAGGGGATATGAATGGGCATATTGAAGAAATTGATGGTGTAGATAATAGGGCAGCTTTTGAAGAATTTTTTGTCAGAGAGCGAATTTGAGCATTGGAAATTTGTCAAATATTTATGAGGGACAATACACATGGTTTAGAAATAATATATATCACACAATGTATTAGTAGAAAAAGAGGAAATGAATAAAGTGTTTGATAATGAAAAGAGAGTATATAATAGTGATCATAATTTTTTTATAATAGAAATGGTTAGTAATGTGATGGAAAAGAGTAATAAAAGTAGAAAGGATAGTGAAAGATATGGATGGAGAATGAATAGTAAGAAGAAGTTAGAAAAATATAAAATAAAAGTTGAAGAAACCATGGAAGATTTGGTTAGGGATGAATATAAGGACTGGTGTGGTGAAGTAAAAAAAGTGACAAATAGGGTTTTAGATGAGAATATTCAGAGAGGATAAAAGCATGCAGAGAATATAAGTGTGCTATTAAGAACAAAGGAAGTGAAAAAGATGTTAATGTTAAATGGGGAAAGTATTTAAAAAAAAGGAAGTTGGCCAAAATAGATAACTATATATAGAGAAGATCAAGCCCCTCATGTGGTCTATAAAATGACATGCCCTCAATTAGGCTGCCAGGCATCTTAGTACGGTGGACTCGGGCTAACCTTAATACAAGAATTTACCAACACAGGTCTGTAATGTATACAACAGGGTTAAAAATAAAAATGAAGGAACATCAGTATTCTGGGACCACCAAACAGCTACAGACCATGTATTTGAACCAAGTTCTGCCCAAATAATTTGTACAGAGAAGAGTGATGCCAAAAGAAAAGTTGAAGCTTTTTACATTGCAAATGATCCCAGTGCCATTATTAGAAGAGAGGCATGCTTTGCTCTCTCTAAACAATGGACTAATTAATTATTGAAACTCATTTGCATATGTGTACAATAAATCATAACAGTAATCATTCACAAAGCTATGAGTATGAGATTCGAACATTAAATCTCGAAAGCGCTAAGCAGACCTATTACACATTATTTTAAGTATAATTATAGCTTCATTAATGCATGCGAAAAAAGTCGCATATTTATAATTAAATAATAAATTGTTGGAGGATATTAATAAAAGTGGAGGAGATAGGAGTAAAAAATTTTGGAAATACATTAAAAGAAGGAATGTAGGGAGAGAGAAATGGTATTACTAGATGATGAGGGAATAGAGCATAGCTCTAGAGAAGAATTAGAGATAATCATAAATAAGTACTAATGGATATAGAAAAGATGTTAGATGTAAAAAGCTGAGTGATAACAAACATAAAAGCATATAGTAATGGAAATATTAGGATGCAGAAAATGAATTAAATGGGGCAGGGAAGAAATTGAAAAGTGGAAAGGTAATAGGTTTAGATGAATGGCCAGCAGAGATGGTAATGAATTTAAGTCATAGGCAAAATTAAACCTATTATCATGTTTTAATAAGATGTCACAGAAGAGAGAATTTTCTGGATAGTTGGAGTATGGAGTAATACAAGAGTAAGGCTACTATTTAAATGAAAAGGTAAGGCTCATAGAAAGTTAAGCAATTATAGATCAATAGCAGTAATATCAGTGTTATATAAATTTTTCACATATATGTTGGCTGGAAGGGTTGCAAAATAGATTAAAGAAAATAATATAGTGGGAGAAATGCATGGTGTTTTTCGATTGGATAGGTGTATAGGAAACAGTTTATTTGTAGTCACACAACTTATAGATATAAATAGGAATATAGGTAGACAGTTACGGCATAGATTAATTGGAAATAGATTATCAGTGAGTTTAATATATTTGGGAATGAATGGGGATTTAGTTAATCTTATTAAAAGATTGTATGAAAATAATTACTATACATATCAATTAGGGAATATACAATCAGTTAAAGTTAAAAATGGGGTGGAACTAAGGTAACGGTGCCTTATGTCACCTATTTTGGTTTTGTTGTATTTGAGAAAAATGGAGAGAGTAATAAAAAGACTAGGAAGAGGGATAGAGATACCATTAATAAGTGGCAAGGGAGTATATACATTATCAGGCCTTTTATTTGCCGATGATGTCTTCTTGTGCACAGAAAGAAGGAAAGATATGGAAGTTATGCTGAGGACATGCGCAAGGTTGGGTAAAGAGATGGGGATTAAATTTAGTGAAGTAAAATCAACAGTATTGATGATTAATACTGGAGAAAGAGAAGACAAAGAGTTTTTATTGGGGGATATAAAGTTAAGTGTGGTGAATAGGTATAACTATTTGGGAATCGTCTTAAGTAATCAGAGAAATTGCTTTGATAAAAAAACATTGATCAATGAAGCAAAGAAAAGAAAGGGACTGATAAAGAAATTAACAGTGTTTTTATATAATAAATATGATGTAGCTAGAATTTCAGGGTTAACATGTTGTAATGATGCATTATATGTATGTATAGGGGTGTCAGATTACTTAGAAAAAGTACAAAGTGAAGTAGGAAGACATGCATTAGATGCAATGTGTGGACAGTAAAGGGGGGAATTCAAGGAGAAATGGGATGCTCCTGTTTTTATATGGTAGGTGAAAAAGCAAAATGAAAATGTTTGGTAGATTGCAATTTATGGATAATAAGAGAATAGCCAAAATAGTATTTAATTGGATTATGAGTAAAGTGCATGCAACAAGATGGGTGAGGAAGGTAGTATGGCATGCAGGAGATTTGGGTAAAGAATTTATGTCAGTATACTTTTACAAAAGATGGGATGATTGTGTTAAGAGAATTGTTGAGGGTAATAGTGCAAGGAATACGATAGAAGAATAAATGCATTTAATAAAGAATAGGAAGTTGGAGAGATGTAGAACTAGTAGTTTAAATATATATAGAAGTAAACAATGTTGGGCATGAGGTAATTTATGATAATAGCAAGGAAAGTAGTTTATTGGCTCAAATGCGATCTTTAGTAACAAGGGAATATACATATAAATGGAAAAGTATGGGTGAGTTAGTCTGCAAATTATGTAAGGAAGGCATAGAAAATATAAGACATCTCTTAGTTGAATGTAATGCCTGCAAGCAGAAAGGGTACAAATAATGAAATTGTAGGAGAATAAATATAAACAAAGTGATTATACAGAAAGTGGGTTGTTGGTTTTTATGCTTGATGAGAAAGATAAGAGGGATTAAAGCCCTAGAGTTGAAAAAGATTATATTGTGGAAATGGAATGGAGCAGAATAGGAAACAATATGGAAAAGACTTTGGGTGCGGAATGGAAGGGGAAGGTAAGGTGGCTAATAGGTTACTTTGGTTATTGTGCTGTGATTCTTGACTTCAATAAAAGGTGGAAGCCACAGTGCATTACATCACATCTTAAGATCTAGGTGCAGTGCTCTCAGATCCACAGCTCTTCACTGATGAAAGCCACAAACTAGAAGCTAGTCTTGTGATATTGGATGAGTAGGCACAAGATAGAGATTTTATGCACAACCCTTCCTTCATCCATTGATTATTCTGGCTTGCAGTGAGTGGTGCTACTGTATGTAGATTTTTGCCTCTGTGAAAACAGCTTGTGTAAGCATAAAGAATGGTGGTCGTGTGATGTTTGATGGTTTAATACAAATCCTGTTCAATAGGATTATGGCAACTGTGGTTATTAAAGAAGTAAAGATACCAAAAATTATGGATGCTGAACTGAGTTCAGATCTGTATGACTATACAAGCTAATCAGCTTAGCTTAAAAACATTAATTAGTTAAAAAAATAATAGGTGGCTGCTGGAGGGTTGCATTAGATCCTAAGATCTAGGTGAGTGCTCTCAGATCCAAAGCTCCTCACTGGTGAAAGCCACAACCTAGCAACTAGTCTGGGGATATTGGATGAGTAGGCACTAGTTAGGGATTTTCTGCACAAATCTTCCTGCATCCATTGATTACTCTGGCTTACACTGAGTAGGCTACTAAATGGAAAGTTTTGCCTCTGTTGAAACTTTTATCTTGATAACAAATAAATATGCTAAAAGATGGTACTATGTCCATATCGGCATTGGTATCAGATTTGAATTTCAAGTTGTTATTGGTAAAGGCAAAGGCCAAAAAGTGGTCCAGAAATGAGCATTAATAAATCAAGCTATCATCAGGTTATCACTGATTACCCAAACTTATAATTAATGGCACTAGAATGGAAAACTTCCCTTGTTTATAGTCATATTTCTAGACTAGTTTTGTGCTTGTGGCTTTCATTAACAAGGATTAATGATTAAACTGAAATTAATTAAGAAATAATGTTATAAATAACTTTTAGGAAAGAAATTTAAAAAAAAGAAAAAAAGAGAGAGATTTTCTAGATTAGTTTTGTGCTTGTGGCTTTCATTAACAAGGATTAATGATTAAACTGAAATTACTTAAGAAGTAATGTTATAAATAACTTTTAGGAAAGAAATTTAAAAAAAGGAAAAAAAGAGAGATTTCAATGAATTTGTTGAACTACGAGATTTCTATTGATCATTTGTCATTTTTAAATGTTCAAAGACTCATCACAATGTGTATTGATTTTTGTAAGATCCATAAATTATACAATAATTTTTTTTCCAATATTAGTGAAGTTGTATTAGTATCAAGTATTTAGTTCAACCATGATTCTGCTCTGCATGTTATTTCTTAAGAATTTCTAAGCAATAAAGACATTTGATTATTTATTTATCTATGGTACTAAACATATCTATTAGTTTCTGCCTGAATGAAGCTTTGAATAAAATAAATAACTAAAAAAAAAAATTAGTTGATGCATGGGAGATCATATGATGCTTGAACAAAGTTGAGCTAAGGAACCATAGGTCCTTAGTTTTCCAGTTCATCACTTTAGACCTTATGGAGATAGGATATTATGATTAAGAAATAATATTTGTCTATCATTATCAGTATTTTCTATTGGCCTCCATCTATTAGCATTAGTTTTCAGTATAAGAAATTTATTAGAAACTTCTATTTATTAATATTGCATACCATACAATAAATACACATGATAGAATTAATAAAAACTTTGTTTGAAGGAGAGTACTCAAATTAAGGGATCTGTTTTTTATCTTTTAGATAATAAATATCGTCATTTTAATTACTTAAAATCTTAATTGTTTCTGAAAAAATTTAAATTGAGTTTAACGTTGATCTGTCTATAAAATGTGTGCTTATTGTACATGTAATCAAATTAGGTTAATAGTTAATGTAAAGTTGTAATTAATAATTTGTTAAGCGCATACTCATTACCCAAGTAATATATATTAAGACTATAACCTTAAGACTATGCGCCTAGATGTGACAGTAGAGACCTCTACAAATCTTAAACACAAGATCGCTCTCAAATCAAAATGCTTTAGATTAGCCTATATAATTAAAAAGTAGGTTGAAGGTCCCTACTGTCGTATCTAGGCACATAGTCTTAAGGTTATAGCCTTAATATATATATTACTTAGTTAATAGATCATGTGTTGTTATCATTCATTATTTTTTAGGTATTTACGGGCATAGTACAGTTTATCATGCACCTACCAAAAGTTTTTACATCTTTGGAGGATATTTATACAAAGAAAGACGCCCTATTATTTCGGACGAGTTGTACGCTTTTCACTACCCAAAGCAAAAATGGACTGTTCTTCCAGCCAATAAATTCAATAAGGTAAATAAAGTGTTTTATTTTTTTAATTTTTTCACCTATTTTTTAAATGATTTTTTTGAAATTTGTTTTTATTTATTAATCAATCAATAAATAAAATGTTCTCAATTTTTCGTACTGTTTAAATTTTTTCCAAAACAATAGTGAAACAGATTTTTAATTTCTTTCTTATGCTATATTTTTTAAAGATTTTTACCATTTTTTTTTGTTTGTTTTCAGTATTTATCAAATTAAATTTTTTTTAAAAATAAACTATTTAATGAATTTGTTATACTGCATTAATAAAAAGATTTGATCGCAAATTATATATAGTAATAACAATAATAAAATGATTTATTGCTTGGGAATTCATAATACGTTCAAGCACTAGAAGTGATAGAGATGGAAGGCAATTTATATACCATGCATTCCAAATTCTGCCATTCTAATCAAAGCACCAACTGTAAGATGTATTTAAACACTGAAACAAGTAGATCAGCTAATGTTAAATGTGAAAATAAATATTTAAAGATCTGTCAGACTGAAGAGGGTTTTCCATATGACAAATGGGTTTTCTGGATGAAGTCTCTCTATTATTTTTTCAGGTATACTCTTAAATAATTTTCTTTCATAACCTGTAATATTAGTTGTTCTATTTGGTTAATACCACAACATTATTATATATCTGCACACTAATACATATAGTTTTTTTGAATCAAAAGATCCATTTTCCAGAAAATTGTTTATAAATATATATATATAAGGTGTGATAATTTAATTCTTTGAATGTATCTTTAAAAAATACATTGAACTATACATTGTTGGCTGTTGTTGTATTCCAAGTACTCTCTTTGCATATTTCATTTTCCAGAATACTATGTGTTTCATATTTTATTAGATATCAGTTTTATTAAAAAATCTTTGTCCCTTCAGTGCAGTTTCTTATTTTGGAAACTGAAATACAGTAAGTCAGCTGAATATTCAGGATGATTTAATTGGATTTACTTTTTCATCAGAAAAGTTTTCACTGTGAATATAGGATTGGTGCATTGCCATGATGATTGATTCACTCGACAGGCCATGGTTCAAACCTTTTTTTTTTCAGCAGAATCTCATAATTTTTTCAGTATCCTTAAATAGCATTGGTTGATTGACAGTTTGCACCTGTTCAATAACGTTTTGGTGAACCTTTCAGGTTGAAGAAACATTTAAGAATAGTTCTAAATTGCACATATGACATTAGTGCTTTTTTTAGGGCATGAAACCAAAAATTTCTATTGTTTGCTTTGATGTTCTATTGTATCACTTACTCTGGGAAACAAGTGCATATTTGAGGAAAGATCAGTCACAACTTCAATCCAGTGCTTCTGCTGGTCAACTATTAAGATTTGAAGCACAAATTTTACAGAAATCTTTCTTATGCCTAATTCTTAAATTAATTTAAGGCTAACAGATCGTGATTAATCTGCAATTTTTCAGTTAATAATCTCTCAGTTGTCTGTTGGACTGTATTACATCTCATACTCTGTTGATATAATGTCAGTTATTGTTTTGTCTGGCATATCTTCTAATATTTCTGTAGCACTTTTTTCATTTTTTCAAAAAGTTTAATTTAGTTTTTTTTTTATATATAAATGAATATTAATATGCTGCTCAAAATTTCAATCCATTCATTTTTGCAACAGAAATGCACATATAGTTTTTATTATCTTTCCAGTAGCTAACTAAAATCCCACTCTTTGAGATTGAAATTTATATAGATATTAGTTTAAACAGATGTGATTTTGATACAATAACATCATGAACAATAATATATAGCCATTTTAGGAATTAAATTATCACACTTTGTAGGTACCTATTTTTTAATTATCTATGTATGTACATGTTGAGATGTAAAGTGATTTGGAGAAAAATTGATTGTTGGTTCCAGAGAATGTCATAGTGAAAAACATCGAGATAAAAAAATTAGAAAACATCCCTTCATCATTATTGACAGTTCATTATTTTTTAAATATAATTCTTAGAAAAAAAATTATCTCTTGTTTTTATAGTTTTTTATATATATATAGCAATTGTACATTACATTTTTTTAAAACAAAATAACCAATCAAATTGCTGTGCTAATATTTACTTCCAACTTTGACATTATGTTAAGATAATCAGGCAATCATCTCTCCTGAGGCAGTTAGTTTGTGACTTTAATATCACTCATTAATTGGAAATTAGATAATAGCTAATATATTTTAACAAAAAGTGCAAAGTTTGTAAATAAGGATTACCTGCAATTTGATTGGTGGCTAGTTTGTTAAACTTTGTTATAGCAAGTTGATTTATTTCAGTTTATGATATGTTATTTGGATATACATATATTTTGCCAAGTGCTACAATTTGCATCCAGTTTTAATGTTCATTATTGTCTTTTAGATAAATATATCAATGTTAATTAATAGTTATTTATTTATTAGGCTAGAGATTGGTACATTATTATTAACTGGAAATACTGACCCTATACTTCAGTATACTGCAAAGCTTGTTAAGAGCTTATTTTGCAAGCTCTATATATAACTTCAGTAAAGTCATTATATCTTATCTTACAAATTATTAATTTTAATGCAAACCTTTTTTTCTACATATATGCAATGTTTAAATACATATATATAATTAGACCACCATTAATTTGAATACCAGTAGATTTGAAACTTCTTTTATCTAGTCAAAATTACAAATTATTTTGATTAATTGCTTTAATTACTGCTATATAAACATTTTCTGCTGATATAAATATAAGCATATTTTGCATTTTAAAGTGTAAATATTGTTATTAATAAAATAAATTTTTACAGGTACAAAAAATATTTATATATATACAAATTATAGATAAATTACATCACCCTAACTATTATTTAAAATTAATCAATAGAATATTATCAATCTATTGTCAAAGCAACACTTAGATTTCCATTTATTATCTGAGTGTTGCTTTAAAACAGATTGCTGATATTTGATTGGTTAATTTTAAGTATTGGTTGGATGATGTGATTTATATACAATAACCAAATAGCTCTGTACACTAATGGTTTATTACATTTAAAAATGCATTCATGGTTTATTATATTTAAAAACTGTAAATAGCAAAATTAGTATTGTATTTACATTTTTAATGGAATTTTCATTTATAATAGTGAAGGAAAATATTTATTGTTGAAATCCGAAAAATTTACAATTATAAAAAAGCTGTAGAACCAGAGATTTTGGTTTAATGATAACCTACCTGTATTTTAAACTTTCACTTAACATTATTGAAATTCAAATTGATGAATAAAGACTTCTACAAAAAAACAAAAACTACATTATTTCAGCAGAATACATCTCAGATATTTGCCTTATTTGTCTTTATCCTTTTGTTTGAAATACATTAATATTAAATAGAAATTTTCAAATGAATATATAGAATTTCAAGTCATTACATATAATCTTTTATATTTGTTTTCTTCTGCCATTCAAATAACAGGAAGTTATTTTAAAGACTTTTATTTAATTGTTAATATTTTAAATTATGTAATATATAATATATGTAGCAAATCTAAGTTTGAGTAATCAATAGTTGCCAAATGGTAGTGCTTAAATCCCTATTCACTATTATCACATCCTTATCCCAAACTGTTTTCTAGCTTGCGACTTTCATTATTAAGGAATTTTTAATCTAGATTTAAGGTACCTGTATTTTTGGGATCTAATACACCTTTCTTATAGCAGTCACTATTTACTTCCATTTTGCATGGTATATAGATCTGACATCAATTTGTTATCTCTATGTTTTGGTGCCCTCAATTTCTTAATAAACGTTGCTATCTATATTTCTTGGGCAGGATTATCACAAAAACAATAAAATGCCATGTCATCCCAGTTTAAATAACACTTTTAAATAGTAATTTCAGTGATGTCACTATAAGCTTGAATAGTTACTAAATGCTAGTTTGGAATAATTATTGATTACTCAAGCTTACACCAGGTGGAAGAACTGAAGTTGAAGAAATAGTTGATTTAGATATAAATGTAGATGTGGAGAGGGAATGGGTCTGTAAAATTAACATAAGCAAGTTATTTATAAGCATAATGGAGAAGAAAGAATAAAAAAAATTTATAAAAGAGTAGTTAGGAAAGAAAAAATTGTAAAAATTGGGTATTTGAATATGCAAGGTGGTAGGAGACCAGAAAAGTGGCAGGAATTAAACAAAGCAATTGAAAATGAAAAGCTTGAGGTATTAGCAGTAGTGGAAACACGTCTAAGAGAAGAAGAAGAACCTGTTTTGGAAAATTTGGTATGGCAGGGTGTAAATAGAAAAGAGAAAGAAAAAAAGGGTGGTGGTATAGGTGTTATATCAAAAAAAATATTTAAATACTGTTAAATGCCAAGAACATTTGTGGTCTGAAATAAGGTTGGGAAAACAAGAATGGATGGTGGCTATAGTTTATATAGGTACTGGAGATAATCAAACTATAATGGAATGGAACAATAGCATATATGAGTGCCTAGTTAAGGATATAAAGAGTTTTAAAGAAAAGGGGAAGAGAATAATGGTTATAGGAGATATGAATGGGCATATTGAAGAAATTGATGATGTAGACAATAAGAATGGACAGCTTTTGAAGAAATTTTGTCAGAGAGTAAATTTGAGCATTGGAAACTTATCTAATATTTATGAGGGACAATATACATGGTCTAGGAATAATATATTCCACACAATAGATTATATATTGGTAGAGAAAGAGGGAATGAATAAAGTACGGAAAATTAAGGTGTTTGATAATGAAGAGAGAGTATGTAATAATGATCATAATTTTGTTGTAATTGAAATGGTTAGTAATGTGATGGAAAATAGGAATAAAAGTAGAAACAATAATGAAAGATGTGGATGGAGAGTGAGTGATGAGAATAAGTTAGAAGAGTATAAAATACAAGTTGAAGAAACCATGGGAGAGTTGATTGGAAATGAGTATGAGGACTGGTGTGATGAAATGAAAAAGTGGCAAATAGGGTTTTAGGTGAGAATATTCAGAAGAATAAAAGTAATAGAAAAATGAGAGTTAGTAAAAGTGTAAAAGAGAGGAAAAAAGCATGTAGAGAATATAAGTGTGCTATTAAGAACAAAGAGAGTGAAAAAGATATTAATGCTAAATGGGAAAAGTACTTAGAAAAGAAGAAGTTAGCTAAAATAGATAATTATAGAGAGAGAATGAAACTAAATAGTAAATTATTGGATGATATTAATAAAAGTGGAAGAGATGGGAGTAAAAAATTTTGGAATTACATTAAAAGAAGAAATTTAGGGGAGAGAGAGATAGTATTACTGGATGAGGAGGGAATAGAGTGTAGCTCTAGAGAAGAATGAGAGAGAATATTCAATAGTTATGTAATGGATATAGAAAAGATGTTAGATGTGAAGGACAGAGGGATAGAAAATATGAAAGCATATAGTAATGGGAATATTACGTTTACAGAAAATGAACTGAATGAGGCAGGGAAGAAACTGAGAAGTGGTAAGGCAAGAGGATTAGATGGATGGGCAGCAGAGATGGTAATGAATTTGAGATATAGGGCAAAAGTAAAGTTACTATCATGTTTTAATAAGATGGCACAGAAGAGAGTTTTTCTGGGTAGTTGGAGTAATACAAGAGTAAGATTATCATTTAAAGGAAAAGGTAAGGATCATAGAAAGTTAAATAATTATAGACCAATAGCAGTAACATCAGTTTTAATATAAAGTTTTTTCATATATGGTGGCTGGAAGAGTTGCAAAATGGATGGAAGAAAATAATGTAGTGGGGGAAATGCAAGGAGGTTTTAGGTCAGATAGGCGTCGTTTATTTGTAGTTACACAACTTATAGATATGCGTGTAAATTCAGGTAGACAGTTATATATGAGTTTTATAGATATAGAGAAGGCATATGATAGAGTGAATAGAAATAGATTATGGATAAGTTTAGCAAATCTGGGAATGGATGAAGCTTTAGTGGGTGTTATTAAAAAATTATATGAAAATAATTACTAAACATATGAATTAGGGGATATAGAATCAGTTAAAGTTAAAAATGGGGTGGGACTGAGACAAGGATGCCCTATGTCACCTATTTTGTTTGTGTTGTATTTGAGTGAAATGGAGAGAGCAATAGAAAGTCTAGGAAGAGGGATAGAGATACCGTTAACAGGTGGCAAGAGAGTATATACATTGTCGGGTCTTTTTTTTGCGGATGATGTCTTTTTGTGTGCAGAAAGAAGAGAAGATATGGAAGTTATGCTGATGACATGCGCAAGGGTGGGTAAAGATATGGGGATTAAATTTAGTGAAGAAAAATCAAATATAATGATGGCGAATACTGGGGAAAGAGAAGACAAAGATTTCTTATTGGGGGGTATAAAGTTAAGTGTGGTGAACAGATATAGTTATTTGAGAATCATCTTGAGTAATAAGAAAAATTGCTTGGATGAATGGGAGAAAAAATTGATAAATGAAGCAAAGAAAAGAAAGGGATTGATAAAGAAATTAACAGTGTTTTCATATAATAAATATGATGTAGATAGAATTCTATGGAAGGGAGTGGCGGTAGCAGGGTTAACATACGGCAATGATGCATTCTGTGTTAGTAAAGGGGTATTAGATTGCTTAGAAAAAGTACAAAGGGAAGTAGGAAGACATGCATTAGATGCTGAGGTGTGGACAGCAAAAGAGGCAATTCAAGGAGAAATGGGATGGTCAAGTTTTTATATGAGGGATGCAAAAAGCAAATTGAAAATGTTCGGTAGATTGCAGTTTATGGATAATAAAAGAATAGCTAAAATAGTATTTAATTGGGTTACAAGTAAAGGGCAGGCAACAAGATGGGTGAGAAAGGTAATGCGGTATGCAGAAGATTTGGATAAAGAAGTTATGTCAGTATACTTGTACAAAAGATGGGATGATTGTGTTAGGAGGATTGTTGAGTGTTATAGTGGGAAGGAGTGGGATAGAAGAATAGATGCACTAATAAAGAATAGGAAGTTGGAGAGATGGAGAACTAGTATGGAGAGTAAAATGAGTTTAAATATATATAGAAGTAAACGGAACATTGGGTGTGAGTTAATTTATGATAATAGTAAGGAAAGTAGTTTATTGTTTAAGGCTCGAACGGGATCTTTAGCAACAAGGGAATATACACGTAAATGGAAAAATATGGGTGATTTAGTCTGCAAGTTGTGTAAGGAAGGCATAGAAAATATTAGGCATTTGTTACTTCAATGTAAATGTTTGGAAGCAGAAAGGGGACAAATAATGAAGTTATGGAAGGCTAAATATGAACAAAGTGATTATACAGAGAGTTATTGGTTTTTATGCTAGGTTTGGGAAAAAATAAGGGGGATTTAGATATGAAGGTCATGGAGTTGACAAAGATTATATTATGGAAATGGAATGGAGCAAATTATGGGAAAACTTAGGGTGGACAATGGAAAAGGAAGGTAGGTAAAGTGGCTAACAGGTTTCTCTGGGCATAGCTGCAGAGAGATTCCTGACTCCGTTTAAGAAGTCACAGTACATCACTTCACATAACAGATTTGCTGCTTAAAAGTGTTATATAAGTTGGGGTCATGGTGTATTTGTTGATAATATGTAATATATATCTTTACAATGCTCCATTTTCAGGCTTTCACCAGCTTAATTTTTTATTCAAGGAATGATTTTCCAGATACATGTGTGAATAACCTCACATTAGAAATAAAGTGCTAGTAATTACCCAAAATCTTTCACTGTTAGTTCTTTTAATGTCTTTCTATTATTAGTTAATCTGAAATCATAATTTATATCGATTGCATTCTCAAATTTTTTTTTTAATAATTTAGTTAATTCCTTGTTAGTGTTTTTATTTTCAAGACTGAGATCTAAAATATCCCTTATTTCTAAAAACTAATTTTTTACATCACTTTCTATATGATCACTGAAACATTATCATAATCATTTTTGTTTTTAGCTATCAGATCAAAGACAGGGCTTGTGCTCAAAACCATTAATATCTTCAAATCTTTCTATATTTTTCAGTAATCTTAAATACTTTCCATTTAAGATAATGCATCAACTTTTTCTTCTTCTTTATTTTACCTTTTATAAATTCATTCTACATATTTTTTTGTATTTCTCTTGCTTTGATGATAACAAATTAAAAAGACGACTACTAGTCTGAAAAAGAAGTGAAATATAATTTTAGCATTACAATTTAACCAAAATAGAAAATAATAAACCGTTAAGAAAATGCAAAAAAGAAATTAAATAGGAAATTTTTCTCCTATTCCAATTTTCCTACTTAACATAAGCTTAAGCAATCGATAGGTGCTACTTGATAATGCTTAAAAATTCCTATCCAATGCTGTCTGTTTTTGTTAAGCCTATTACCATCTTGTATCTGTTGATTGTTTAGACTTTCACAAAGGTGGCAGAACTGATGTTGGAGAAATAGGTTTGCTACTTAAAAATAATACGCAAGTACAGGTCACATATTTTTTAGTATAAAAGTTAATTTATTAATACCTACTCATTTGATTACTTTATTACAAAGAATCTTAGTATAGTTGTTATGATTTATTATTATTTTATTTATATAATGGTACCTTTTAATAGAATTCAGATTAATTAATCATTTGATAAATTTTTATTTAGCTATAAAATATTGATCTTATTTGCTTAATTTAACTTTTTAATGAAATTAGTATTTAAGTAATAACATATATATGCTTATTTGATTATTTTATTTTATTTTATAGCCGTTACCTCGCTTGTTCCATGCTGCTGTTACTACTAATGACCTTATGATAATCATAGGAGGACGCTCTAGAACCATTGATTTTACAAATGTCACAATGATTTACAAGTATGCCTGTAACAACTGGTATCTTCTTACTGACTCCAGTGAGTTAGTTTAATAAAAATTTTGTAAATTGTGTTAAAAAAAAGATGATAGCTATTAAGAAAAAAATTATTTGCAAATTTGTGGAAATTTGTACAAATATTTGTTCATATATATGTATATAGTCAAATATGTAATTATTATATTACAAAGCTATAGGTTATAATAATATGAATGAGAGCATTTAAGCACCTCCTATTAGCTCATTATTTGATTAATAAATTTTGTAATGTCATTGTTCATAATTCAAAATTTGGCTCTTATATAACTTTTTATATCTTATTTAAATAATATGCGAATAAAGTTCTTAAATTCTCTTATTTGTAATTGTATATATTTCAAAATAGGATTGCATTACCCCCCTCCCCCCCCCCAAAAAAAAAAAAAAATTAAATATAGATTGCCAATAAGTCATATAAGCAAATCGTCAGATTGGCTGCAAGATTTGTAAGGGCAAATAGTTCATGGAAATGATCAAATTGTTTATGTTTAATTCTAAATGAAACAATGCAGCAGAGGGTTCAGGAAAGATGCTTATAAGACTTCATTACCAAGTTTATCAATTGAAAGGCATGTTTTGGAGAAGTACAATCATTTTCAGTATAAAATGATAAACAACTGATTGTTATTAAACCACAATTAGATCTGAACAGTAATTAGATATATTAGTATTATGGCAGCAGCAATTATGTTGAAGCATTAGTAAAATAAGAGGCCTAATACAAGCAAATAAATCTTATCAATTAATTTTTAAACCAGGGTTCAAAGAACAGATAATTGGCAATGGAATATTTTTGTGGTAAGTCAGATGGTTAATCAAAAAAAAGGTCCTAATTTATGAAGGCAATTATTGACTGATTCATCATAATGTATTATCAACCATAGATAGAAGAGTCATCTAGTGATTGTATTCAATGGTTTTTCATGATATAAAATTAGAAGTCAATAGTTATCAAGTTTGTGTTTTGTTTTCCATTGCATTTTATATATTTTGATGTATGACAGTACTTTTTTTTTTACATTAAAAACCAAAAGATCAAAATAACAATGATGTCATAAAATGGGGTGAAATGGTTTTATACTGGATGCTAAATATAAGTAAGTGATAACATAGGTATTGTTATATTGATCTCGTGCAGATAAGTGTTTGTAGTGTTTACGTTTGATAATTCTTTCATAACGGCTTGTACTGTTTTTATGAGAAGTTTGACAATGTGTAACATTGAACACTGATATTTGTGAGCATTACACAAATGTATTTATTTTCATTTTAAAATCTTTTTAAAATTAATTGTTTTAGCTTATCTGCATAAAACCCTATTGCTGTAAGACCTGTGAAAATTAATCATAAAATTATTTCCTTTGCAGAGGACACTGACACATGTATATATTTGTAATTATTATTTCTATCATTAGTTGAATCATAAAATTGTTTTTAGAAAAATTAAAACTTTATTTATACTTTTACTGATAAAATATTGATTGCATGACATTGCTATTCAGTAGTAATTGTTTTTTCTGCTACCACAGTTACACTACATAGTTTAAGCTTGAGTAATTAGTAGATTCGAGATGGTAGTGCTTACTAAATTCCTATCCAGAGCTTCCTTATTAAAAATATTAATACGTTTTTTAATTCGAATTAGTTGCTTGATAGTAAAACAAAGAAATTCAAGATGGTTGCTAAAGTAAAACTAATTTAGATCAAAAAGGTTCATATGCACTGCTCCTAGATCCACAGTTTCTCATTTATCAAAGGTATAAACTAGAAACTGTTATTGGGATATTGGATAGCACAATACTGGATAGGGATTTAATAAGCACTACCATTTGGCGTTACTTAATTATTCAAGGTTAAACTAGATAGCAAAACTATGGTGAGAGGAAAAAAAATACATTCATCAGTTACAGATAACACACAGGTTGATATTGAACACAATTTTTCGACTGATATTATTTTTTTCAGATATTGCTAGCCTATAACGACCCTAGAAATTGAACCTGATGATTTTTAGATTCATGAATATCGAATTAACCACCTGGCTTATTCAGTTAAAAATGCCATGATAATTGATCTTCATATAAACATACTTACACTTATGTAGATTGATAGGGTGGGCCAAAAAATTTTTAACAGTTTTTTTTTAAAAAATTTTTCCTCATATAAATACAACAGGAACATGAAATTAATAAATTTTAGGACTACAGTTGATTGAAAACAAAATTGACTGACACTAAAAGTTTATATTTTGATTGTAATATATATATATTTTTTTTAAGTAATTTTTTTAAATGTATAAAAACTTTTGGTCCTCCTTTTATATATATATAAAAGACATATTTTGCGGTTTCATCTGTGTTAAAATATTTTAAAATACTGACGTTT
The DNA here is from genome assembly GCA_028023455.1 of Epiperipatus broadwayi. NCBI lineage: Eukaryota > Metazoa > Onychophora > Udeonychophora > Euonychophora > Peripatidae > Epiperipatus > Epiperipatus broadwayi. The sequence goes on along the minus strand of JAQFVV010006308.1, from coordinate 87,227 downwards.
CGACTTGGTAACACAAGTCATCCACTGAGTAATAAAAAATAAAAATATGTCTTTTATATATGGAACCCATGTAAATCTTCATATCAACACATATATATATATATATATTAGCAATGATATTATATGACTTTCTCATATGCTTGAGTTTGAAGTTGAATATTCTTTTTAATTTGAATACATTGTTATTAAGAAAAGTATCAATGAAAACTATTGATTAAATAGAATTGCGTGATGCATAATTCTTTATTTGGATACTTCTGAGAGTTTTGTATTTGCTAGTTAAATAAAATATCACACCAAGACAAAACTCTCCATGCAGTAGTGTGATTCAGTGTGAGCCAGAGTAATCAATGGATGCAGGGAGGTTTGTGCATAAAATTTCTATCTAGTGCCTACTCATCCTATATCCCCATACTAGTTTCTAGCTTGTGGCTTTCATTAGTGAGGAGCTTTCGATATGAGATCACTGCACCTAGATCTTAGGATCTAATGCAACCCTCCAGCATCCACCTTTTACCTTATTAGCTAACTATAAAGCTTTGAATTCAAAATGAAAACTCTGGCTTGCATTGAGTGTGCTAATGTATGGAGAGTTTTGCCTCAGTGTAAAGAGCTTGTGTAAACATAAAGAATGATGATTATGTGATATTCAATGATTAAATAAAATATTTATTGCTTTTTGCTATCTGATTATCTTTTTTTGAGAGTCAAGACACTGTAGTGTTTAGTAGACTTTCACTCCCCCACTCCCAAGCACATATATTATTTTTTAATTTTAGTTTATTTAAAAATATGCTTTTATTGTAAATTAGATTACAGAATAACTGGAGCCAAACTCCCTGCAGTAGTTGGTCTTGATGCAGCGATTTTAAATGGAAGTATTTATATTATGGGTGGTTTTAATGGTGTCTCCTCCGGACAAATGTTCAAGCTAAGATTGATTGATGATTTGTGTAAATTAAATACTGAAAACCAAAGGTGCCTCCAAGCAACAGGGTGCACATTGTGTGTAAATAATCATCCAATCTCGGGAAATAAGTCTGCGCATTGCTACATAAACAAAAGTCCAACTCCTTACGGGTATGTTTAAATTTTTTTCAAAATAAAATAAATTTTATAATGGTAATATTAAAGTATAAATACATTTTCATATTTTAAGCTTATTGTTTAGTTTTTATATATGCAAGGGTAAAGTTTGTAAGCTTGAGTCCATCTTCGAATCTTCTGGAAATCATAATTAACCTATTTCCTAAATTTATTTGTCAGTTTCTTTCTTTTTTATGAAGTATTAGTAAATTCTAACAAGTTTATTTAATTTTTGATACAATATTAAAGTATATATTTGGGTTAAAAAATACGATAATTTTTAATCTTAAAAATAAATATTAGGTAATAATGAAGTTGTTTAAAGATTGAAATTATCTACGAATGCTTGCTAATAAAATGAAGCTTTTAAACCGAATTAATATAATAATCGTTAAATAAATAAACAATAGCCACAGACTTTGGTATATGTATGATAATTTGAGCCCCCTGACGAGACACTTTGCAATATGTATGATGATTTGAACTCACTGATGAAACACAATTCAGACTGAAATGCATCTTGAGAATCATTTACATTTTCTTTTTGTCTGTATCCATATGTTTAAAGAGATAACATAAATGTATGCATGAATAAAAAAGAGGTATAAAAATGGATTAAGAAATAATTATGTGTTGATAAATGTTAATAAATATATTCAGTTCTTAATATAAGAAAGTATTTATAGTGAACTCTTAATCAATTATTTTTCAAGGGACCAGAAAAAATGACCAAAGGATTCATTGTTAAGAAGTAATTTAATGATTAAAGCTCACATAAATTAAATATTGTAATTCGAAACATTCTCCATTTATTTGCAAAGTGTGTACACATTTATATTTAAAGTATAGTATGTTCTAATAAAAAAATGACTGGTTCAGTTGCCTTTAGTTCTATTTCTGAATCAACGCTTGCATTATGTAATTGCAGTTTAGCTATTTACCATGAAAGTTTAAAGTGCAAGCATGTCGAGATCATGAATTGCAGTATGAAAAAAATATATAAATGGCTTTATTGCTCAAGTCTTCCTAAGAAATTAGCGTGCCAGAAGTGCCAATGCGGGGATAGATTCTACGACCCTCATTCCAGTTTCTGACTCTAGTAGACCACTGCACCAAAACACACGGCATGTTTTTTTAAAACCTATGATAGACAATGCACTAATATTCCAATTTTGTTTTTAATTGAGAAAACTGCCACTGAAATATTCAAAATTATTTAAACTGTATATAGCATGGAGGCCATGAGTCGCGCAAGAATTTTTTCCAAGTTGTTTGCATGATTTTATGAAGGCAGGAGGAGCAATGAAAATAATCCACAAAGGTATAAAACAAAGCCACATTGCATGGGTTGTTACTTGTGATAAATAAATTTTTGTAGCCAATAGCTAAATTATGTTGTTACATAACACTTGTTGATTCAGAGAGGATGCTACAGAAACCTTGGAGGGGGAGAATCAGTTATCTTTTCACTGAAATGCATTGTATATATATATATAAAGTACAATGTATATATATATCATCTTAGTATCATATAATGAGCTCTCAATCCATTGTTTTTTAAGGGAGAAAATTAATTCTAGATTTATAAAATTATAGAATGAAACTCATAAAAATTACACATAAGAAGCAATTTAATCATTATTCACAGCAATATAGTAAACATAAAGTACAACTTAACCATTAGCTTTAAGTACAACTTAGATATTATGATTCAAAACATTCTACAAATATTTGCAAAATGTAAGTGTATTTGTTTATATATATATAATAAAAATAATATGAATATAACAATAATAAAATATTATAAAAAGTCATACAATCCACAGAAGTAATCACTTAATGTTCTTCAAGTGCTATTTAAGTGGCACTTGTATAGAAGTTTAAGTGATTAAATGGTAGTTGGAGAAGTTTATGTAATTAATTGAAAGTATTTCTCCAGATTGTAAGACTTTTTATAATACATTACCACCATTAAAATGGCAATTAATATATAGGGTATATGAGCACAGACTTTCACACAACCCATCACTCTCCAGTCTATCTAATAACACTGATACACTCAAGCACATATATGCTTGAGTGTATCAGTGTTATTAGATAGACTGGAGAGTGATGGGTTGTGTGAAAGTGTGTGCTCATATACCCTATATATTACATATATAGACACAGGTGTATATATAATAAGCCTGTGTTTCAGTTAAAATGGCAATTGAAAAAGGTTTATTGATTAACTGAAAATACTTCTGCAAATTGAAAGACTTATAATATATTATCATCGTTATGACAACGGAGATTTTATTTTAATTGTTTATATATATATAAAGGATTTATATATAATTTCAATACGAATATTACATGTATTTAAGAAATTGGAGTTGGTACTACTTTCTTACACTCCTTTAATTTTTTTTAAATAGTCTTTTTGAACCATTAATTTATTATAAAAAGTAAAAAAAAAATAAATTTGACATTTATTTGCTTATGACAATTTCTAATGCTTCAATTATCACTGACAATGCTATGACAAAATTGCAAACAAAACAAAAATGCATCTTTTTTTTTTTTCCATATGTCAAAGCATCGGCCGGGAGGCGAACCCACAACCGTCTGCAACCAACTACTTGCTTGCAAGGCAGCTGCGATGACCTCTCGGCTAACAAAAATGCATCTTTTAAACTGTTAATGATTTCAGTAGAAATTTATAAACAAGTGATAAATCTCTCTTTAATTTTTTAATAGGAAATTTTAAATAAAACAAAAATTTTTCTTTTTAAATTTAGCAAAATCTTTTCTAAAAAAAAAAGTTAAAAAAACACCATAACTTTGAATTATAAAAATTAAAAGAGAATATTTGATTGTCATTATTGTTATTTTCAATAAAAGAAAAAATTCAATTTAAATTAAAAAAAAAAAAACTATCCATATGGATAAATAGTGCATTGGGACCACGATTTGTCAAAGATAGCTGCTGGAAAAAATGCCGACAGTTTAAAAAACAAAAAGTGTGAATTTCTATAACATAAGTTGACTTTGAATTTGGGATCAAAGAAAATATTGAAAATTGGTACTTGTAGCAAAGTGAGGAAAGATGGAGTTGGGGGTTACCTTTTCTGAATTAAAAAAGAAAAAGAAACGGTTATTATTTTTCTTGATTATGAGAATTAAAAAGGGGAGAGAATGATTACGATTATTTTTAGTAAAGTAAAAATATCAATTCAGATTAAGAAAACAAACAAACTATCCATATATAAAAATATTTCAATGGGGCTGTGATTTATGAATTATAAATGCTGAGAAACAGCAGTCCCAAAAACGATGGATGCGTATTTCTATGACATGTATTTCTGGGGTTCTGAATTCAAGACGAAAGAAAGGAGACAATGGGAGCTGAAAAATAATTTATGTATATCTAGTGATTAAGATTTCACTATATCCAGTTGAAAGAAATATAATAATTTTTAATTTTAAAATAAATATTAATAGTTAATAATGAGGGAGAGGGGTTAAAGACAGTAATTATCTATTCAATATGTGCATATAGAGAGACACTTGTAAATTGAATTTATGTAATTATCATTAGATAAATGGAAAGCATCTGCAGTGGACATTGGGATATTTGTGATAACCTTATATGTCTGATGGAGATATAATTAATTTCAATGCATTTTTTGGCCATTTAGATCTTCCCTTTGTCAGTAGCCATATATTTAAAAGTGTAACATGAATGCTTTGTGTTGGATTATTTGAGAAATATGTAGTTTCTAAAAGAATTGTAGTTTTATTGTTAGTTAAAGAGCATGGATTTTAATGATTTATATGTGTACTCATAAATTATTTTATTTACTTCATAATTACAATTTAATATATATTTAGCTGTAGCGAAACGGTTGGTGCTGATTGTTCAAGGCAGACTTTTGAAAGAACAAACTGCAGTCAGTTTAAGACCTGTCGTGAATGTTTAGCTGCTTGGCCAAGCCATCTTAATGCTGAACCGGTAAACTTTTATATATAATATTTTTTTGGTAGCTTATGTGTGTGACTGTATGTATGACTGCATATATGTCTATGACATTATTGCAGTAATTATTGTGGAATATCATTCATATTCACTATTGCAAAGGTACTTTTGAGGAGTACATTCAATAAGTTACTTCTAATCATAAATGATTGGTTGCCAAAGATTCATTGATTGATTGATTGCCAAAGATTCATTGTGTTTTACATTATCAAGAAGCCCTATAAACATGGTTTTTGTTGTCAGACAAATTCAAGAAAAATATTAGGAATAGAAGAGTGATTTATAAATCATTTTTATAAATTCGGTCAAGGCATTTGATTCACTTAATTGAAGATTGTTTGAAATTAGTTGGTTGGCCACCAAACTTTATTTTATTATACAGCTTTTACATGGTAAAATGAGAGGAAGGATCACTACTACAAGTGGAAAATATAAGATATTTGAAATGAAAATTGAAGTTAAACAAGGATGAGTATTTGTTTCGACATTGTTTTCAATTTTATTATAGTTGTCTTTGGAGCTATTCATAGGCAGCTTAACGAAAGAGGGATAAGAATGCCATACATGTTTGTTAGGAATTTTTATTTTGAATCGATTTAAAACAAAAACAAGAAATTCATCTTCTTGGATTGTAGATTTATAGTATGTTGATGATCGGTTCACTTCAAAAGTCGAATTACCAAATGTTTTTAATGTTTTGGAATGTGATATTTAAAGACTTTTGCTTAATAATTAACATCAATGATGGACGAAAAAATTTCTATAACTTTTAGCTTGGATAGTTATCAACTTAAGAATGTAATTAAATGCCTTGGCGATTGGTGGACTTAGATGATGAGATATAACACAGATTTCAATAAGCTGCTACTGTTTCTAACAAGCTTATCACAGTGAAATAGTTACTGCAACTAAGCTGTATGTGGAGCTGTTATTTTACCTAATTTATTATAATAATTGAATACCAGTATAATATATATATACTTAACACAGACTTTCTAGCTCTCTTCAGTCATCCATTCTATCTTATATAACTGATATGCATAACCACATATATGTGAAAAAGATAAATGAGCTTCAATATACATATTTCATGCTGAACCAGCTCTCATGAGATTTGATATTCTATTGAGCAATATAAAGATATTACAAAAGTTTCATTTAAAGATACACCCTAAAAATTTTAAAAATAGAATGGCAAGATCATAAAACCAATCATAATGCTTCTCTTCATGGCTGGATGTGATATTACAGAATCCACTATTGTAAAATCACATTTTTGTTATATTAGTCTTGTAATAAATGCTGCGAGTCTTTCTAAAAGGGTAATTAGTTTTCATAAGAGAGTTAGATTTGTCTTCATTATAAGGATTATCTCAGACATTTTAAACATTGATTGTTTATATTGGAAAGATATTGCAGTGAATAGAATACTTTGGAGAGATACATTCAGACATGTTATAGAAGTATTTCAGAAAGAAAGTTTTCTGCTAAAGAAATTAAAAGACTTCAGTGCAAAATATCAAAAAAAAAACAACAACAGAAAAATGGGCTATCTCTATATGTGGACGCATTTGTGATTTACAGATTGGTTTGTTATAATAATTGCAAAATTCATTTCTGTAGCAGGTTTTTTTCCTCTTGTTTGTGATTGGTTGCTATATGTATTTATATAAATACTATTGATCTATTTAATGGTAATGTAACTGATTTAAAAAGTCTAATGTAAGTCGTTTCTGTCATTAAAAAAAGCATCTTTATAAAGTTCTTATTAAAATGGATAAGCAGCAGCATGGTTTCAGGACAGAGGTGTTTATTTTAACAATTAAAAAGTCAGTCTATTTCCATTTATAGCTTAATTTCATTGATTTAGATGAGGTAACATGTTAAGCAATATTTTTAATATGAATAGTCTAGTATCATTTGAGTCATATTTACTAAAATTATTGTATATAATTTTAATGCGCAAATACGCGCACAACAACCGAGCTATAATTATTTTGAGTTTATAATATATTGTTATTTAATCCTGATGAAGCTCGGTTGTTGTGCGCGTATTTGCGCATTAAAATTATATACATGTATAGTAAGCACCTGAGTTTAATAATTTCTTTTTAAAATTATTGTAATAACTTGCATATGTTTAAGTCTTTATAATTAATAGAACATTTAATTGAATATTTTAGGTATGTCGATGGTGTAATTCTTGCATACAAGCACGTTGTGTTACTTTTAAAGAAGATTGTACAAAAAACATGTGTAGTGCACACAATCATGTCATCGTAGATGCTGAAGATTGTTCAGATCGCATCTGTTCAGCTACCGATTGTGAAAAATGTATGGATATGGGACATTGCAATTGGACTCGACTTTTAAAATTAAACGGTAAATATTTTACTATAGCTTATGCCAATTACAATTTTCTTCCAATTTCATTACATTTATGCCATCTAGGTTAAACTTTAATAATCAATAAAGGCCAGGTAGCAGTGTTTAATAAATTTTTAGACATTGCAGTCCTATCCAATATTCCCAGACTAATTTCTAGTTTATGGCTTTCATCAATGAAGAAATTTCTCCTATACAAAACAAATTGGCTTAGGCTGAAAAAATTTACAAGTTTTTCAATTGGGCTGGCAGTTTGAAAGTATAACAAAAAGGTAAAAAATAGCTGCTTTAAGAAAGGTGCATTAGATCCTGCTATGTCTGGAAGCCAAATTCTTGCTCCCCAGATAGCATGAAGTTGGAAATTCATTCCTGGTAAAAACTACAACTACTATTAGTATTTAATATCACTCTAGACAATTGATTACATTATTAATAAATATAGAGAGCATACCAACAATTCAGACTAGCTCTATAATTGATAAGTGCAGTAAGAGAAAATATTTAAAATCTCTATCTGGAATATTCTTATCCCCAGACCAATTGGTTTCGAGCTTATGGCTCACCTCAGTGAGGAGCTAGAACATTCAGACAATAGATCCTAAAATGTCAACTCAAAACACAGCACTTATTTAATACGTAATATTTAAGTAGAAACTCTGAAATTTTCGAAAATGTCGTTAACTTCAGATCTACCATATATTAATAACCTTAGCATTGCCATAAGCTCGGAACCAATTGGTCTGGGGATACGAATATTATAGATAGAGAGTTTAAATATTTTTTCTTACCACACTTTTGTTTGAACTATTGGTACACTCTCTATATTACATATTTGTAAATATAAGCTCATAAAAGCAATGTCATGCTATATATGACTTGCTTTATTGATTATTATTAATAAAGTATATACAATTTACAATCCATACATGAATCCGAAGGAATATTGAAATGATAATAAAGATGTATATGACTTATTCAGTCCTAGACTTGCTTTTTACACATTCAGATGCAAGTTCTCCGCAGTAGAAGCTTAAGGTACGTATGGGTGATATACGGCACCAAAGTTAAAAATCCATCCATACACATCAAGCTTTTTCACATGAGTGAGTCTCCCTTTGCACTTTGCTGGCATAGATTAATTGCCCAATTTCTTCTCTTCTGATTGGTTCTTATTTCCAATCCCACCAATAAGATAATTAATTAATTTATTCATGATACATCCTTGACTGTGTAATTTTACTGCTAATTAGTTCTATTGATTTATTTTTAGATTTCTGAATAGTTACTAATGACTGAATCCAGAACCCACAATCATTTAATTATTTTAGGTCTATATATATATATATGTTCATTGAAGGAATTTAATTACTTATCTCTAGAAATTTAACTGATTATAATTTCACTCTATTTAGGAATTAAACTTTTCTGATCTCATTTTACTATTTATTATTTTTTAAGTTTTAGTAATCTTTTAAACACTAGATATTAATTTAATGAGTATATCAATTTATATGTATATTTATATACATACATAACAGATTCAAAAGGTGTGACTATACTATTCAAAAAACCTATAAGCTTCTCATTGTTTAAAGTCATAAGCTAGAAATTAGTCTGATTAAGACAGAACTAAATAAGGATTTTTAAGAATTATCATGTGGTATCTATTGATTGCTAAAGCTTATACTAGATTTTATAAATGTAGTGAGATTGGAAGTACATTATTAATACAGATTGCTAATAGATAGCAAAATGTGTAAACAAGGATTATATGATGTTTTGTGGTTCATGTGATATATTGGTTTCTCATATTAATTAGTCATACATTGATTTTTTTGTATATTAAGTAAAAACCATTTGTTAATCTACATTTAAGTTTGCAAGATTAAAATTTTATTAATTGCAGTATTTATTTGATTTTTAACATGGACTTCTTTAATCAATATCATGTCTATATAAGCATTTTAAAAGTATTAACTAGTAATTAAAAATTATAATTTTGTATTTCTGATTGAACTTAAATTGAACATTTTTCTAACTTTATGTTGTGATTTAAAATTTTTTTGTAGATTTATTATTAGGTTTTATCATTCAGTCAGTTAAGTGTTGTTTTGTTAAAATTATTCTAGTAAAGAGATCTTGATATATAAACTATGTCCACCAGCCACAATACCCAAATAACAAGAATCAAACTAATAGGAATAATATTAATAGGTGTTTTCCTGACAGTAACATAATAAAATCATGATACTTAATTTTATATCACTCAGTTTTAAAAAAATACAATCAAAGGCTAGCTAGTTAGGATATTTTGTGATGTTCAAGCACTAAAAATGAGATTAAGCTTCGAGGCAGGAACCATAAACTTTTTAGCCTATCATTCTATGATTGTGCTAATCTATATACTATGTATATATCCAAATTTTTTTTTAGCTGTTGTTTTTATTTATGTAGAAAATTTATTTCTATAACAGTTTATAAAACGTATGCTTTATATAAATTTAAAGTGTAATAGAGACATTTTTTTTCAGCAATGTTAATTTTTGAAAGTCTAAAATATTTTTTAAAAGGAAGAGAGAAAGAAGCTTCAGTATGCTTATTTGATTGCAATGGAGTATTCTGTGATCTAGCACAATGGTAGAGTGACAGATTCATTAAAGAATGTCCATCAAAGTTTAATATATCACTTATGATGTTCAACCATCATGATACCTGGTGAATTAACTATTCCATTACATTTTTTTTTAATAGATTGGAATCTTTTTCATTTTTGTTCAAGAGGTTAGAACTTTTTTTGTTCTCATGGAGAAGAGATCTTTTTGTAATAATTTATGATTTATCTTTTTTTTTTTTTTTGAGAATTGGGAAAGAAGTGATTTTAATTTTCAATTTGAGAAATTTTCATTTAATTTAATATCATTCAGTCAATTTGGATGGTAAACAAATAAATTTTGAGGAGAAAATGACGAAATAATTTCAATAACCTATCAGATTAAAATTTTTCTTTTTCTTTTTTTTAATTGATCATTAAAAGCTTGATAATTAAAAATAATTGTTTATGAAAACATAACTGTCATTTCTTGATTTTTTTTGTCACAATTAATAAAGTTTGAAGGAATTTATTTTTAGTTATTTTTTAAATTATTTTGTGATGCAGTTAAATAGAGCAATTATTTTTTGTTCGTTTAAAATTTTAGAGTAGCTTATAGTGATAATGATATTATTTGGAAATTCTGTAGAATTATAATCTGTAAATGAAATTAAAATCTATTGGGAAATTTTCCCATGTATTTTTGTGTAATTTCTTAATTATTTAACATTTAATCTATAAAGACATAAATAATGATGATTAAACCAATACAAACTATAGGTTTACTTAATAAACAGTAATCCCAATTCTAATTTATTTATTTGTTTATGTGCATGTAAATTTTTGCTTATGTATATAGAGTCACCATTTATTTAAGAGATATTGCACATTAAGATTATATTTACTTAATATGCTTCAGTTGCTATTCTCTTCATTCTCGTTCAGAGCTATTTATTGTAAACTTGAATAATCAAAGCCAGAAGAGAGTTTGGGAATGTAAATAATAGTACAGGATATGAATGTATTAGTACTATTATCACTATCTAGAAATTCTTTAAGCTTACCGTAGATGGCTCTGGAATAAAAAGAATTGCCCATAATATAGCACATGCAAGCAAGGATCAAATGATGTTGGTCTACTACAGTTTATATCTTAGAGTTGTTAGTATTCAGATGTTTTACATACTAAAAGATAAAAAGAATTTTTCATATGCTTTCTTTTTGTATGCTTTATATATATTTATATAATTTGTTTTTAAACCAGCACATTTTATGCATGTATTTGAATGCAAATTTGTGGTAATAGTATTTTAGTAGTGCACTGACTGGCATTGATATTATTGTGAATATTGTAAATAAAGTACTATTTTGATTTGTATAATTAGTGCTAGTAGTTGAAACAGTTTCCTCCCGGAAATAATTCACTCTAGGAAAGTGTATTAAAGGTATGAATATTTGTCATGCAAATGAGATAAAAAAGAACTTGCTCTCAAAAGATATACGAGAGTCTGTGCAGCAGTTGCAGTTGAGAGGAAAAAAATGCTGTTGATAGTTAATAGTCTCTCTCACAAATTGAGAAAAGTGCATGCAGAAGATATAGTTAAATAGACTTAATGAAATTGTTTAAAAGTCTTAGTGGTTAATATAACCAAGTACAATTATTAATGGACTGTGATTAGTAGCTATGAGTGAATAAATGTAAGAGACTCATTTTGCTTGTTACTATCCCCAATATTATGGGGGAAATAGTTATTATCATTATATTATAATTTCCATTATATATATATATACTATTATTATTATTGTTAATTCAGCTTAAGAATAAATTCGCTCAAGCATAAAAGTGTGTGTTTATTTTATTATTAACATTATGCTATCATGGCTGGGTAGAGACCCCTTGAATGTCTTTAGAAAAATTCAGACTTGATTTAAACTTTTTGAATCCATTTAATTGCTAGTAATTGCACTCAGATTAGTATATAACACATCATTTCGAGTGATATCCCTCTCTTGTCTTCAGGTGCAGCTGGCTTAACCAGTGATAGTACTAAAAAGGGAATTAAATCTGGGACTTTAGATTCAAGAATATTGACTTTAAGACAATGCTCTAATCAACTAGGGTATTCTGTCAAAGATGATAGTCAGTTAGAAGTATAATATATTTATGTAATAGGATCCTGGCAAATAAGTAAAAAATCTGGGAAATCAGGAGAATGTTCATAGATAAGTATATGACACCTCTACTGATTACTACCTTTGACAGAGTAGCTAATCAATTAGAGCATCGCCTTACATGTAATATTTATGGAGCTAAAGATCCAGCTTTAATGCCCATGCTGATACTATCACTAGGCAAAGCAGCAACACTTGAAGAAGAGACGAGAATAATATTACTCCAAAATATCACTAAGCTGTGTGCTATTATTAGCAGTAGAATGTGTTTGAAAAGTTTAAATAAAGTTTGAATTTTTCTAAAAATATTTAACAATTAATATTAGATGTTCAAAATAGTCTGATATATAATTACTAATTTTATACCTCTTTCAAATGGCTTTCTGAATAATTAAAATAATTGATTGCCCCAAGTCTGGTGTTCTGTCCTGAAAACATGCTTGACTTTTATTATTTTATAGATCATTACTCTGTTTAACATATTGATGTGTTTGATTATATATATATATATAAAAGACATATTTTGCAGGTTCATCCATGTTAAAAAATTTAAATATTGATATACCGACGTTTCGATTGGTGTGGTATATATATGTGCTTAGAAATATGATTATTTCTCATAGGTATTTTGAATTTATCTTTAAAATGTAATAATTGAATTCTTTAGGGGATTCAAGCTTTCAACCTGAATATGATTGGAACTGCTACTTGAAATCGAGTTTAACAAATAGTCATGTTTTGAACCCTTCTATTCCTCCAAATTCCTGTCCTCGTAGATGTTATCAAGAACGCCAATGCTCTTTTTGCCTTAATTCAACAGGGGGGGAAGGAGGTTGGCAGAAATGTTATTGGAGTGAAAAACTGAGAGAGGTATTTGTTTTTTGTTTTTTTAATATATAAATATTTACATACATAAATGTATTTATATGCTATTATAACTTATGTAAGTAATTATAATTTTTATTATTTTAGTGCATGACTCCCAGCTATGTTCTTTTACGTTGCATGACTGGAGAATGTGGTCTCATACTACAAGGAGATTCATCAGAATGTCGGAAATCTTGCACTGTTTATACACAGTGTTCACAATGCTTAAAACATGCTGGATGTGGCTGGTGTGCCTTTGGAGGAATGAATGGCTTAGGAGTATGTATGCCAGGGGGAATCCAAGATCCAATTAAAGCATATTGCAGTGAAAATAATATTAGCATTAATGATGAGTCCTTACCAGGTAATACTATGCAATCTATGTATACATGTTCTTGTTTGCTTGGGGTTGTAATGAGAAAGAAAATATTCTTAACCCAGATAGGTGTGTGTTCAGGCTCGTAGTGATAACTACAAATAGAATAAATATATTACTTTGTATATCTATTATTTTATACTTTAAAATCAAGTGATAGACTTTATAAATACTTATATATGCATGCTTTTGGAGCCAGATTCATCTCTAACCAAAAGCGTACTCAACTCCTGTTAATAAATAAACTGAATAAACCTTTTTTAAAGCTAACATTAGAAATTTTTCAGCAACTAAATAAATACTTAGATAAAATTCAGGCTGATAATTAATTCTAGGTGTTTCCAGATATTTTAATTTTTTGTCCCACCTGAAGAAGGTGGTTCACTTGAAATATATATATTTAATGCTAGAGGAAAGATCTGATGTTTTTTTAAAATCTGGATGACAGATTAAAATACATATTTTTTATTGAATTCAGATCCATATAGCTATCTGGTTTGTAGGGCTGGATTTCAAGACATTTACATGTCTGAACAATTCAGGCTTTTAAATTGATAGTAACATGTTTTATAAGTGCTGACTTTTGAGTTAGTATTTTAGATCTAGTTTCTAGAGTCCCAGCGCTCTACTGAGGTGAGCCACAAGCTCGAAACAAATTGGTCTGGAGATAGGGACTTTCCAATAGAGATTTTGAATTCTTTCTCTTTTGGCACTTATAAAATAAAGCTTGATTAGGGCTATTGGTAAGCTCCATCTAGTGATCATTAAATGCAAGCTTAAAAGCAAGTTACGAAATTTATGACTTGTTTTATTAATTATTATATATTGTACCGATATCTTATCTGTACATACATAATTTTATCTAAAAATTATTAAAATTAGAATATCTTATCTGTACATATATAATTTTGTCTAAAAATTATTAAAATTAGAAAATTCTCATAAAAACAATGTAATGTTTCAATGTGATAATAAATAATTAAAATTTTAATAAAGGGAAGTTTAATATAAAAGTTTAGAGTTTTTAAAAATAAAGAAAGAAGAAAATACTGTTAGCCTGGGAGAAAATTAAACCTTGCATCATTCATAAAATTTTACGAATTAATTTAAAAGTAATTCGGGGGAGAGAGTTTGGCTTGGAAAGGGTTAAAGCTATAGCTGTTTAAATGAATCTTTTACAAATAATTAAAAATATCTTTTCCATTTAAAATAGTAAAGAAAAATAAAAGCTTAAAATATAAATCTTTACATGAAATAAAAATATCTCTTTAAATTATTAAAGAAAAAGAAAAAAAAGAAATCTCTTTTGTTTAAATCATTATTAGAATAATATATATGTGCATAAATGACTAGTGGATTTTAAACATAGCAAAATGAGTGCTTGTTGATAAAATAAATATGTGCGTGTTAAATATTAAAAATGATATAGAAAATTAAAATGTAAAACACAGAATTTGCGATGGCTACTAATTAAAAATCCACAAAACAACAAGTTTGCAATGGCTACTGACAACAGGATTAAAACAAGTAATCAAAAGCTTATCTAAGGAATTTCAACAACAAATATAGCTGGCGGATACCAAAAAGACAACAGGTCATCCTAATAAATAGTCCAGTTTTTTTATCGGACAATCAGTTCGATCAGTTAATTAAAGAATTCAGATTGCAGTTCAGTTCAGTCAATTAATCAGTTCAGATTGCAGGTCAGTTCAGTCAATTAATCAGATCAGTCTATTATGTATCCAGAATTAGTCATGCATTGTTAATCATCATCGGAAACATACAACTTTGCTCCAGCCTGAGTCCGATGAAATAGCCAACCTGCCCGTGAAAATAATGCCTGCCTAACAACTTGAAAATCCGCTTTCAATATCTAACTGCCTTAAAGAATAATGCCTCGGAACACTAAGCATTAAATCTCCACAAGAAAAACCTCGAATCCAGCCGGTTGGAAATATTTTCATGTGAAGTAACAACCAGCAAGAAGACAAAGTCCTATTGAGAATAAAGTTCACAGCAAACAGCAAGAAGTATTTATGTTCTAAAATCCTAGGTAACAATTCTTATTTCCATTTAAAGTAGCCATTGCAATAATTTGAAGCCTCCCAGAGTCAGTTAACAAATGACCTCTATAACATGCATAAAGAACCATTGAGGTGCGAGTTTTGAAATGTCGTGTATATTAATGCTTGAGAATATTTTATATTGATTTCATGTATATATTTAAATGTCAAATATTATTTAATGCTTGTGTTATCTTCTAATTTATTATATGAATTCAGAGTGTGTGCCTGGTCATTATAGGTAATTATCATTGTCTGATTAAAATAAGTAGTTTAAAAGTCAGAAGAATAAATGTTTAATTAAATAAATTATCTTTAAACTTAAAGCTTGTCCATCAATTCTTTTTACCACTAATTGAAGCAGCAATTTGTTATTCTATTACAATTGACTGAGCTATTATGGGATGTTTAGGCATTGAATTAGTTGCCATTGTTCAAAGCACGTTAATTGCTTTAATAATTAACTGGCGCCCGAGGTTTATTCCGAAACAAAAAAAGTGTTTTGAATGATAGGTGTTGAATTCAACAGTCGAGAAGAAATCTGTTTCCTTCAAATGTGGTCAGTTAGATATATATATATATATCTGCTGGCTTGGATACAAATGCTCTTTGAATACTCTCTTCTCTGCCTAAGGGGCCATGGTGGAGCAATACGTACCTTGCATCAGGTGAAGATCAAATATATTAAGAGTAAATTATGCCTCATATTTTGTATAAAAGTCTTATAATTTTGCCTTCATAAAGTTATTGTATTAAAGAGTTAAAGTATATAGGTTTTGTTTACTCCTCCGTAAGTGATCTTTCTCACTTAGAAACATGCCACCCGGTTCAATATATATAAGCATTGAATTATTAGCAAGACCTAGGAGATTTAAATGTTTGAAGTCTTTAGCTCACGTGACAAGTGAAGATTATTTTCAAAGAAGATTATTTTCAAAATATATGTGGAGAATATTATGTCACTTTTATACCTTGATGCATAATTGTGCTATAAGGTATTACGAAATAAAAGATGCACTTAATTCATTGCAGTGAAATTTGCTGTTCCACAAAGTATTATTAGACAAGCAGTTTTTTGTTCATTTCATGCAAGAGCCATATGAAGAATAGGGTACAGCTAATCTTATCTCACCTGGTTCTTTCACACTTCTGTTAATTATTACACATATAGAATCTTTGACATAATCTTTTATATATATAATTAGCATTGCAAGTACATTGCATGACTATTTTTAATTTGAGAATAAATGAAATAAGCATAGAAAAATTATCAATAGGGATAAATAAGATTATGAATGTATTTTATAAATATTAAAAAGTTACTTACTAACCAGTGTTTCACTTGGTATCCAAGTTCGTCTCAAATGTGTCCGAGTGGAACTCCCAAGCTGCCCATACTGCGATTTTTAAATTAATGCATGTGTTGTGTAGTGTCATAATTTAGCTATTAACCACAAAAGTTTAAGGTACTATCATGTCTGGATCACAAATTATGACATGAAATGTCAGTGTGTTTCATATTTAATTCATTTATGTCTGTGAGGATGAATAATTATTTTGATTATTTAATTTCTCAGACATCTTTTTATATAAATTTTTAATATTTAGTGTGTGTATGTTTTAAGATAATTGTTTATTTATATTGGAAATTCTCTACTGGAGTTGTGTAAATAGATGATGGATTGATCAAAGGAAATAGATTAGAACAAACAGCAGATAAACTTAATGTTTTGAATATAGTTGACAGGCTTTATATTTTTAAACTTTTTAAACTTGTTTGCTCTTTACCCCATTTTAAAATATTGAATGATTTTTCCCTCTCCTTGCTTAATAAAGGATTTAAATTAATTGTTTAATTAAAAGGACATTGCTGTGTATATAGGGAATTTATAATTCCAGTCATGTCGGCTTCAGCAATAAATTAAATCGCACAAAAACTTTTGTTTAGTCTTATGCTGAAGACTAATAATAAAATGAATAAATTAAAGATAATAATTATCCCTCAACTTTGGGTCAAACATCAGAATCAGTTGATTGTGGAAAATACTTTCTTTCCACATACTGGGAATATATATATAATTCATTAATTTAGAGTTGCTTTACCTCTTACCTTTTAAAGTCTATACATGAGTATCTGTAACTTGTAATTATTCTCCATTTAATGCTGTCATTTCTTTCTTTCGAGAAATTCATTATCATTAGCAATATAACAGCTCTCTATTGCTCACTAGTTATGCGATTACCTTCTATTTACATACTGTTTTCTCTTTGACTGTTCTCCCTCAGGCACACTCTCAATTCATTTCTTTACTAATTGTGCTAATTTGCACAAATTAGTATTCAACTTCTTTTAACAATAAAGTTTTCTAGAGTGTTCTACTTTCCAGACAGAAAATAATACAAAGTACTGTCTGTTCATATTACATAAATTGAATAATAAACTATATACATTATTATATGTATACATGTACAGATACTGCAGACATAGATAGTATTACTTTATTTTTAAAAAACATAGACACTCAACAACTCGAAAGATGTACTGATATTTTCAATTCTTTACCCATTCATCCTTAATTTAGATAATATTATATTTATTGAATTTTATTATATTATAATTTTATTTTGCACAAGTTATTTAAAAGAGCAGTTCTATTTATTTTTTCAATAAGTTAATAATCAATGGATAACAGATGCTATATCTCTCTAGATTGTTTTCTAGCTTTTAACTGCCAGTGACAATTATTCAAGCTAATGGTTTAAAATTAAAAAAACCCATAAGGTTTTGAAACCAAACTGAGTATAAGGAGTAAAAGATGATTTTTAAATATATGATTAAATACATTAGTTCTGGCTTTGAATGCTAGTTTTTGCTAGCAAAGGGTTCTGGAATAGGGTGAAGAGAAATGCTTCTAAAAGCAGACGAGAAAGTCATGATACGTTAATTAATGAGTTCTTTAAATTTTTATAATGATTTAAAACATCTTTTAAAATGTTTTTATTTTACCAAACATTGTGCGGATATTAAAAAAAACATGAGGAGCAGAAGTTATTACTGAAATTTAATAAAAGGGTTGGGAAAAATTGCAGGGAGAGGAACTAAATAGTGATATAAGAAAGTTAAGCATTATTTTTGGAATTGTTACAGTAGTTAATTGTAGAACTCTGTGAAAAATCTTTCTATGATTTACTGAAGTTGCGAATGTAACTTTTCTTATTGGATAAGCTCACCAAAAAATTGTTAAATAGACGTGTATGGAATTAAAGGATAATAGTCATTTTCTGCAAATATGAGAGTGATGTTGGAAGCTAGAAAGTCTTCATTACTAATATGAATAGTGAAATCATTTTTCTTATACAACTTGTATAATACAATTTATTTTTCACATTTGCAGTTTCGACTGTTCAACATTCTTCCTCGGAGTTAATAATATTTAAAAAAGTTGTTAAAGAAACAGATTTTTTTGTTTATTGGGCCATATACTGTGACTAATAATTATAATAATAAATGCTATATTATATTTAAATTTTAAATAATTAGAATTCATATTTTTAATATTGTTAATTTAATATAATTAAGTAATTAATAATTTTCTTTTTTTAGTTACAAATCACAGATAAAATTATAAAATTGCTGACTTGTTTATAATCAAAGATTGATTTCACAAATCATCCATTTTTCCTCCAACTAATTATATAGTAATAAAACAGAAAAAATAGAGGGACTACTTTAGCATAGTAAATTTAAGTGCACATATAGTGAAAATTAAAAAAAAAAACAATTATTTGTTCTAATTTTTAATATTAAAAATAATTATTTAATATTTTGTAACACAAATTATTAAAAAAAAAAAGATTATTTTTTTACATTTTGAAAAATTGTAAGTCAAATGAAGCAAAAACTTGCTATTTATTGGTTTTTTTTTGATCAAAGAATAGTCTCAAAGATTTTTTTTTTTGTCCCTCACTGAAAACAACATAAAGAAAATATCTTTAGCTTTACATCAGGTTAGCCTATTATTCAACAGTTTATGAATAATAATTTTTATCTTTTAGTGTTTATTTATTAGCTCAATAAAGAAAATAATATTAATTAAGAGCCCACTCTATTTTTTAATAAAATGTTTAAAGAAAACTTAATTACATAAAGTAATTCCCTAGTAATCACAGATTTACTATCCATTCTTTGAAAAACTATAAAAAAATAATTAGAATTTGGATTCTTAAATCTGCCCCTATTAGCATTATTATGAATCATCTTTCAGTCTATTATTTCTTCATTTTATGTATTTAAACAGTCATATGGTTGCACTCTTTCTATATTTATTATTCTATTATCTTTTTTATAATTTTGTTAATTATTTTTATTGGTGTTTAAGTGTATACATTTTAAAATTAAATTCTATCATAGATATTTGTATAAACATGAACATTAAATAAGGCTCACTATTATTCACAGGGGTTTAAATAAAATAGGAGTGCAGATAGGATCAGTATATGGAGCATATATTATGTTATTGATCTCTATTTTTAAACGCTTTTAACTTAGAATTTATTTGTTTATCCAGGTAAATTTTGTAATTAAATTTTAACATACTTTTGACAAATGGATTTTGTCTAAATTTTGTACACATGTTAGGTGTTGATGACACTGCAATATGACATTAAAATATTTTACAGTTGGCTAGATTAACAGTGTCGGTGAGCTGAAATCAAATATTATTAGTTTACTAAGTTTTCAGTGATTCACAGTAGATATTCTTGACTTCGTTTAAGGAGAAGCCACAATACATCACATCACTAAAATTGAATATTCGCTAAAAAATGTTTATAGTTAATTAAAATAGAAATAAAAAAAAGGATGAAATCATATTTTTTCTTGATTGTTTAAAATTTGCATTTTTAAAATGTCTTCAAAAACAAAAAAATTCTTGTAAATGATGTTTTTACACACATAAATTTTATTTCAAAAATTAAAAATACGGCAAATTGTTTATATTTTTAGTATTTAAATTTGAATATGAAATAGTTAGAAAAAATCTGCTGCAAAATATTTCATAACTTAAAAATAAAAAGTATTTTGTAGAAAAAGTGCTTTAAACCAAAAAAAAATTTTTTTTCTTGAACTACAATTTGGGCGGTATATTTAATTTGAAATAAAAACAAAAAGCATCAATAAATTAATTAATTTAACCACTAGTTTCTAGTTGTAGTTCAAGAAATTTTTTTTTTTTTAGTTTTTAGTTTTTATGCATTACTTCTCAAATTAGATAAAAGCATTTTTTTAAATAAAATATTATATATATATTATTTATAGATTCATTATATATGTATATTCTTTTTTCCAGCACCATGTAATAACCATCAAAGGGGAATTTTTTGTATAATATTATTTTTCATTTATTGTTGAGGTTATTAAAAAATTAATATAATATTTAATAAATACTGGTCACATATTTAGAAGGTGTTGAAGATCTTTTTTTATATTCATCTTAAGTTTGGGTTGGAATAATGCAAATTTTAAATATTACATTTTTTTATTAAATAAAAAGCATCATTAGTCAAACTCTTTTGCTTTTAGATAATGCTATTTCTTCGAAATCTCGAGCAAAAGGGAGTCCAACTTGGGCATTTGTTACTTGTCCTCAAGAAGATGAATGTTTAAATGGGCATCATACATGTAATCATCGTAGCGAAGTTTGTGTTGACACTCCCGAAAGTTTTCATTGTGAATGTAAGGCAGGATATATACAAGAAAGGTTTATATTTTTCATGATTTTTTTTCTTTTCTACTTTTTTTTTTTTTAAAAAAATAAAATTGGTAGTAATGCTTATCTGGTATTTCATAAGGTTTGTTTTTATTTGAATATCTAGAGAACGCTGCAAACCTATCTGTCAACAAGGCTGCAACAATGGCGAATGTGTAGATCCTAATGTTTGCCGCTGCTCTTTTGGATATGTTGGTTACAATTGTTCAACTGCTTGTGCATGTCATGGACATAGTAATTGTCCAGGCGTGAATGACTTGACCACCTGCCTTAAATGTCACAACAATACCAAGGTTTGTGTATTTTATTATTAATAATTTTTTTCCAAATATTTTTGATAAGATAAAATTGTGATAAAGAATGAACCTTCAGCACTGTTATTTTTAACTAAATAATAATCTTGAATTACTTTTTCCATGTGATTGTTTTAAATAACATGAGAGAATAAAGCAAATTGAAATGCATATTGCTCCATTGTTAGTGCTTACACAAAGATGATAATTTTTTTTCAGGATGAAAAATAGTATTGGTTCCACTTAATTATCTGATTTTCTGGAAGATGAATATAAATTGTAAAAGTGGTTGATAGAATGTGATGGAAGCATATTCAATAGCTCTTTTCGGCAGGAATTTTTTCCCTCCATTATGGATACAAATCTTATTGAAAGATATAATAAATTATAAAATAGTATTATATAAAAATAATAGTCCTATATATTTATTTATTTGTAATACCTAAAAATGGTTTTTGGTTACTATTTTATGCTCTTTGTCAGTGTGATTGTAATATATTTTATATGCTTTAATTTACATTACATACATGATGATACCTATCATTTTTTAATATAAAATTAATCAGAATTAACAAAACTATTATAAAACAATTCAAATACTTATGTACATAGCAAAACAAAAGTAAAAATTATCATTTATATAACAATTATACAATATATACAAAAAGTACATTATATAAAGATATATACTATTTACTTAAAAAATTATATGAAAAAATAGCAAAATGGATTTTATTTCTTTTCATTTTTGATTATTATTTTATACATTTATTTTTAATTGAATTGTATCAAATATGTTATTTATTGTTTGCATCATTATTTATCTAAACATTTCTAGCTCATTGATTACCAAAGAATATGTTTTTTTTTTTATGTAATAGTATATATATATTTTTTTTGCCATTTTAAAATTAACAATACCCACATATTTATATAAATTAGATATCACATCCTTATGCTTAAAAATGAATAGAATATCACTGTTACAATTAAATTACAAATTGAAAACAATTTTTGATTTACTATCCATTTACTATTTAATTGTAGTGTTGTCTTGCAAACGGATTGCTAATATTCTAATGGTTTATTTAAACATGAGTATGTGGTATTTGATTTACCTACAATAATTAATAACTGTTAGCACTTGTGATTTAAAATGTATATATTTATATAAATGTTTTACACATATTTATATAAATTGTATATGCATACATATATACTTTTCTATATTGAAATCATAAAAGGATGTGATCTCAGTTGAGACTTGTCAAGTTTGAAACCACTACAAGAAAGATTGGTCATGGTCTCAGTGGCAATAAATGTGGAAAAAGTCCATTAATGTGGAAATGAAGTTGAGATGGAATATGTGTACTGTTAATCTTACTCTATTTTAATAAGAAAAATCTTTTACAAATATATTGTTTCTTACGACAAGCACTAACTAAGAGTAACTTAATTTGTGTTTTAAAACAAAAGCTAGAAAATTTAAATACAAAGTTGATTAATAGTTTATCTTAGTGTTATATAAAATAAAATAAATACATGGATATCAAGTGTGTTTATGCATTCTAGGATACGATAACGTTAAAGGGATTTTATGTACACTATCTTACTCAATACTTTTCTATTTCAGATAGCATTAATTTTAATAATGATGTATTTAATCCAGATAGATTTTAGGTATAAGATAATATCTGAAATATGCCCTTTATATCATGAATATGCAGTGACGATGTTTCTTTAATATAGACAAAAGAGAATTACTTTATTACACAATATAAAATAAATGATAAAACGAGTAAAAACAATAAAAACATATATAAATAACATATCTAATAAATATTACTATTTATTTCCTAAATCTAATTTAAATTTGGGATATGGAAAGTGTGTTATCAGACAGTATTATGAAGATCCTAACATTAAATAGGAATAGATTATTTATTATTTCAAAATAAATAATATTCCTCAATTCAAATATTGGAGAATAATAATTATCATCATAATTATAAAAGATAACTGTTTTATAGTCGTTCTTAATTAGTTTGTTTCATTAACTAATCAATTATTAATCAATCTCACTTAATAATGTTGGAGAAGTTTTTCACACTTTTAAGTGAAGCAAGTATAAATCATTGTTTAGCATACCTGGATGATATTTACTACATTGAGCTTATTTATTTTACCTTAGGATCCTTTACCGGATTCATTCTCAAGCTTAAATGTTAGGAGTGCTACTCCACTAATGTGAATATAACTAGATCCTTAGGCTGACTTGTTACATACTATATAACTGTGAAAAATTAATATTAACATGTAATAGTAATGCATAAAATATTATTTATACATTTACTTATCCACATAAGGATGATTAACTCCATTTAATTTTGAGATTGAAACTTAAGAACTCATAATTCATATAATATTTGTAAGATAATAGTTTTATTTAAATATAATAGTTATTTACGTTTGTACCCAAAGTAAATCCCATTCAATATCAACAATAATAATATTAGATAAAATATTACCTGTTCACAGCATAGTAATATCTGATAGAACTTTATTACATTAATAACAATTATAATATTAACTAACTAAGAAAGAAACGATTATGAGAAAGTATATTAAATAATCCACCCACTTTACTGCACAAATTTCTTTTTTGTAATATCACCCTTTCTGGAAACAGCATAAAGAGCAATAAATTCCATTTAGCATACTTGTTAATCCAAAATAATCTATATTTAATACATTAATATTTTTTTAAAAATTGTTTATAACTTGGATGTTTATCATATTTAATATTTGATTTGATAATCCACTATTCAGAAATGATATTAAATATTTAGCTTCATAATCCATTATTCATTGAATGGTATTTAAAGATTTAGCATGGATAATCCTTAATGCAGTTCCTTAAGTACTGGATACAAATTCGTTTTATTCCAGTTTATTCCATGCAGTGATTTAATTCATTTGAACAGATGTTGTAATTTATCCAAAGATTAGCTTCTTCCTTAATCTGAGATGTAAAATTAATTTATTCATTTATAGATCTTTAATCCATGATGTGAGTGATTCTGCTTGTAACTCTGATAAAGCACATAGTTTATCATTCGTAACAAAAAATTTTCATCACTTTTTGAATCAAAATTTGTTTTTCTAAGCGACAAGTTTATAGAGGAATATTTGAGTTGAAAAATTATTATTTAAAGTTTTCCCTTATATAATTAAAAACAAGATAATTGACAACATTGAGATGAATACGCATACCTTTTTTGTAGTGAAGAAAATAATTATTCTTACAATAATTTGAAAAAAATAAACATCAACGACTTATGTGAAATTAATAAATATAATTTTCCAAAATATTTAGCTATTTACCATTACTTTTAATTAAAGAAATCCAGCAATTTATTGACGAACTAGTTAGCCAGCATTTCACAAGTCAATTTGTCCATTTTTCTGTTAACAGTTGACTATAATAAATGAGATTTCTTGAAATAATGAATTAATTAATGATGGTTTTTTTTTTTTTTTGGTTTATCCATTGTTGTTCATCTTTCTAATAAAATGATGAGAAGACATTTGACTAGCAAAGGCAACTGCCTAGCTGTTTATATAGCTGGTCACCATTGTGTAGAGAATAAATAAAAATGGCTATTTAAAAATTTGAATCTGTTGGTCCTGACTGCAATAAGAATTTTGTAGAAACTATTTGGATTTTCCAAACTTTAGTTTTATTACCGGTTACATAATGGCTGGATTACAAAATATTCTCCATTATGCATTGGTGTTTCTTGGTTTGTCCAGGAAGGTCATCATGGTTTTTGCTGGGTGCTAAATACACATATATTAAAAAAATCTGATCAAACGCATATTTTTATTGAAACTGAAAAAGACTGAAAATGTTAAAGTAAATTAAATATGTGTGTGTATAAACGCAATGGACATATAAAAATGCTATGAACTAATTAACTAGTTGAAGCCCTTGAAGAACAGAAGTGTTTTTTTCCTCTGGCATAGCCTTGCCAATCTGGCCTCTCCGAGAACTATTCTCCAGACTTTAATTAATATTCTGGGACCACAGTACCAGGTCGCAAGACCCATATGAATTAACTACTTTCAACCCGTTGGAAACATATATGTATAACTTCGTAAGTTGAAGAGTGAAGAAAGTTTCTAAATAACTATTTAAATATTATGGAGTATCAATAATTTTAATTGCCGTGCCGCCTGTGATGATATTAATGTCACTTCTCTAAATTTGCAATCCAACTGTGCTGTAACTTGGTCACCGCTGGACATAGCAACTGGTGCAGTCGTTGTGAACTAACCCCGACGGTCGAAATCCCATCAGATTACGTAACGGGCAAAAGAAAAATTACCAGTTTAATTAATTCAGGTAAGCGAATTATTCGTTTTTCATAAACAAGAAAAAATTAAAGTGATTAATTATATATACTGTAATGCAGCCAGCAATATCGGAATTTGACATCGCAGTGGCAAGTGAATGGCCCCTCTTTGTCTAACAAATTAAGAAACTTCTGGTCATTAATAGAATAAAAGATGACAAAATTAAAACTGCAACGTTATTGTGCTATGTGGGGAAAAATGTTATTCAGATTGCTAACAGACTGGTTGAACCTAAAACCCCGGAAGAATTAACGTTTCAGCAGTTCAAAGAGAAATTTGCAGAATACTTCAACCCTCATGAGTCTAGATACATTGCCAGACTCCATTTTAGGAACCACCATCAAGGAAAGAATGAGTGTACTCAAGAATATGATATGCCCTTGCAAAAATTGGCCAAGAATTGCATCTATGAATCATACCTGGAGGAAGCACTCCTTGAACAGTTTCTATGTGGTATGACCAGTGACACCTTGAGACAACAATTATTGGCAGACAGTGCCATCAACTACAAGAAAGCTATCAAGCATGGGATAACCCATGAGCTTGTGGTCATGCAAGCAAAAGAATTTGCAGCTATCAAATTAGCGGACAGCGACCCTTATAAAATAGCTAAGGTCGATTATTTGGAAGGAAGCGCACCCCAGAAAATTAACACAACACAGAAAATTCATAATAATATTAAGTGTTTCTGCTGTGTGAGAATAGGACAGGTCCACTGAATGTGTGTATAAAGATTAACGATGCACAAACTTTAAAAAGATCGGCCATTTAGAGAAAATGTACCGGAAAAAGAAACCTGTTGATTATACAAGCGAAAACCACCAGGAGCGCCTTACTAAAGACAAACTTACTGAAGACAAGTTTGTTCTAATAAATAACATATTTTCTGACCACGATCACAACATTAAAATTTTTAGGAAAACCTGTTCTTATGGAAATAGACAGTGGTAGTGGAGTATCCTTGATCTCTCTTACAGACTGGAAAACCATCGTGGCCGACATGACACATCCCTTGAAGATACTAAAGCCAAACTTAAAAGCTCATGATGTAACTAGTAATTCTATTAATATTAGAGGCCAAATCCAGGTTCCTATTACAACTAGTAATGCCAAGAATCAGAAACTACCATTATACATAGTCCACGCCAAGATAAATCCTCTCATTGGCCGCGAATGGTTCAGCGAATTGGAAATTAAATTACATACTGGAAAAAATTAAGGACAAATACCAGTTCTCCAAGCATTGGAGTAAGGACTACCATCTTGTGAAAACTGAGGATGTCAAACCACCGACAGATATCATAAATAAATTTTCACTGAATGACTGAGTTTGGGTCAAAAATAATCAAGATAAAAAGTGGACTAGTGGAGAAGTAGTATGTTACATGAGCAATCAAGTTGATGCCATTGGATGGCAGATGTAAAAGTACTTCATAAGCATATTAATCAACTATGAAACAATAGCAGCAAGTTTATTTTCAAAGTTAAATCGGAAGCAGAAACGGAAAAACTACAGACCTGGAATAACTCAGTAAAACCTTTTAATGCTAATTACTTTTCGCAGCATTAGAATCCAACACCCCACTGTGCTCTAGGCACGAGAGGAAAACCCCCGCCCACTTTGGTGACTACGCTCTTAATTCAGAGAGCATGAAACGAAAACCCTCTGATCTCTGAACTGGGGGGAGGTGTGCTAAATATGCGTATATTAAAAAAATCTGATCAAATGCGTATTTTTATTGAAACTGAAAAAGACTGAAAATGTTAAAGTAAATTAAGTATGTGCATGTATAAACGCAATGGACATATAAAAATGCTATGAACTAATTAGCTAGTTGAAGCCCTTGAAGAACCGAAGCATTCTTCCTCTGGCATTTACTGTCAGCCTTGCCAATCTGACCTCTCCGAGAACTATTCTCCGGACTTTAATTAATATTCTGGGACCGCAGTACCAGGTTGCAAGACCCATATGAATTAACTACCTTCAACCCGTTAAAAATATATATGTATAACTTCGTATGCTGAAAAGTGAAGAAAGTTTCTAAATAGCTATTTAAATATTATGGAGTATTAATAATTTTAATTGCCATGCCGCCTGAGATGGTATTAATGTCACTTCTCTAAATTTGCAATCCAGCTGTGCTGTAACTTGGTCCCCATGGACATAGCACTGGGCAAAATGTTAGTTAAGATTTTTTTAAATAAGGTGGTAAAACTTTAGAAATACTGTTCAAAAAAAATAATAATAATTTCAGTCTTTTTTAATTGCTTCACTTTTATTTTCAGATTTTGAAATAATTCTTCAAGCATTTATTTAAAATATGTAAATCATAAACTATAAAGTTCTCAGATACTTATTCAATTTTTAAATTGACCTCTTAATAAATAATTTCTTGTTCAATAAATATTCTAGCATCTAAATCAATCTTTGCTAGATAAAAATCTAAACATGTATGTTTACACATGCACACAAAATATAAAATGTAAGAACTGTTTATTCTACACATAAATAAAATATTTTTGTATTTTAATGTTGGATTTAGTATAATTCTATTCTATATTTCTATTTTTTGAATTATTTGTTTATATACATTTTGAGCATTTCTTTTGATTTATTCATTTTGATAACTTAATTTCTTAATAAAAATAGCAATGAAATATGAGTTTGAATATGAACGTATTTTCTTTATACAAATATAGAAGTCTATTAAAAAAAAAAAATGCTTGGAAAGCCATTTTAAATGCTTTATAAAATTATGTATTTCTCATAAACATTAGAATGAGAGACTATTTAAACATGATACTGATTATATTCTATGTACTATAACCAATGACAATGATGAATTCATTTGCTTAACTATAAAAATTGAAGCCAGTAAAATTTTTACATACAAATTTATAATAGCTGATTTACAATGATACTATAATGTTATAATATATATACAAAAATTATATAATTTCCAGATATATTACAGATATGTGTACACATATTATATACTTTCATTTGTATTTTGAACTTGCACACATATCTATATTTGTAATATTGTGTAAAAGTTAATCTTTTTTAGCATATAAATTGAATAAAAATTATAATTAGTCAGCAAATCAAAGAGGTTTTAATCATTCAAACTATTTCATAGCTTTCCTGAATTAAACTTCATAATCTTGTAAGGTATTAACCAAATTAAAATAACAGACTGACCATTTTCATTACATATTTCTAGGCATAAACTTTCAATCATCGAATGAATTACCTGTTTAAACATCTGAATCTCTTCATCAGAAACTGATAGTCCTGATATTCTGTTTAAATATCATGAAGACTTGCAAAGCTTGGTTATTCAAATGTTGATGGAAATCAATTTCATAGCTTTCCTGAATTATACTGCATAATCTTATAAGCTATTGAACAAATGAAAATGATAATAGACTGACCTTTTTCATTACATATTTATATGCATATTTCTAGGCATAAACTTCCAATCGTCAGATGAATTACCTGTTTAAACATATGAATCTCTTCATCAGAAACTGATAGTCCTGATGTTCTGTTTAAATATCATGAAGAGTTTCAAAGCTCGATTATTCAAATGTTGATGGAAATCATTTCAACCCATTACCAAATATTTACATTAATTGAATTAATATTGTATATATATATTATTAATTCTAATATTCGCATGGATAAAAGATGATTTCATACTATTATTTTCAGGAGATTCCATATAATAAATAAAATGGTTAAATAGCTGATGTTTCAGTACAATAACAAGTACTTTCCTTAGAGCTTTTTTCTCAAATCACTTTCATATGATATGAGAAAGAAGTCATTCTGAGAAAAGTACTAAAGTCAGCTATTTAGCTATTTTATTTACTGCATGGAATCTCTTCAAAATAATAGTATGGAATCATATATATATATATGTAGTACCCTTTACAATTTGTATAGATAGTAATTTAGTTTAGAAGATAGCAATATTTAAAAAAAGTTTTAAATCTAAGTGCTTTTATTACATATAATTTTTATGTTCTGAATAGTAGGGATTCAAACTCAGTAGGTAGGAATTTATGAAGGTAGATTTAGGAGTTTGGGCTCATTGTTAGGTGAATTTAATACAAAATGATATAATAAAATATTTAAAATATATTATTTTTTATTTATTCTAGTTTTAAAAATTCTACAGAGATAGAGTAGTTTTAAATTAGTAGTAAATATTTTATATGCTTTAAATAATTAGTTTTGCCTAAAATATCAATTAAAAGATGTCAAATTAATTTAATATTATTTTAAAAGTGTGCTGAAAGTATCGCATGACTAGGTTGTGTGTAACTATGTGTGCTTTCAGAAAGTTAGGGAAATAAAACTTTATTTTAGCTTGCTAACTAATGTTTGATGCTATAAAATGTAAATAAGCTTTTATTTTATATATAGTGCAATGTTTATAAATTGTAATACATTAAAGATCAGCCTTTCAAGCTATTGTGCATGCGCTTTTTATGAGTGTTAATAGTAAATGAATACTTTCACTCCCAACACAAGATATAGTATTTATGAAAGAATAAAATGAATCCACTTATTCTTTCCAACCCAAATGCTTATATATGGGCAAATCTTAAGTACTGGAAATGAAAGCGCAAGGATAGATTATTCACTTTAAATTACTGTTTATGATGTCTAAATGAATGTAGCAAAATTATTAGACTAAGAGAATAATATGTGAAAAGTAATATTTAAAAAAACTGTTATTATTTTTATTTAATTGTAATAATATATTTTGAAAATTAATTTTAAGTTATCATAATGTTTTAATATTATTTAAATAAAAATATTAAATTTTGGGTGAAAAATATTTGATAATTGAAGTATTAAGTAAGTTGGAAATTATTTAATATTGATGACTTGTAGTTTTAATTCTTAATTTTTAAAAATCATTTTGTGCAAATATGTAAATTAGTAATTTTGTTCAAGCACTATTGACCAATGAAATTGTTGGATCAGATAGGTATAAATACTAAGGTTGATCTCTGTCTAGACACTTCTTCTTCACTACTTCCCTTCACTTCTACCATTACTTCTTATATTATTTATACTTCACTTTTCAATTGTTTTTCTACAATCTACAAATTTTACAGCGATAATTTTTTATAATTTTTATTATTTTATTTTAAAAATATAGTGAAAATTATTATTAGAATAGTGTGTTTTAAAATGAATCACTAAACATCAAAGTTTTCCTGTCAGTTTTTATCTACTTGAAATTAACTTAGGACTTTCAAAAATATGCAGAATACGATGGTAACTGTTTGGATATCTCAGAACATAAATGTCAATTGCCCAGAGAATTATTACAACAAACCTGGATTTAAATTATGTAAGAACTATGTAAATTTTATTAATGGTGTGTTTGGAAGGACTGACTGTTTAATTAAAATGAATTTTATAGATTATAATGCAGTTAATTTATTTGAAATGAAAGAGAGGAACTGGATATTTATTAAAAATTTCATTTTAAAAGGTAAAGTTTCTAAAAGAAGAAAAATTAAGACTCGGCATTTGTATTTTACAATTAAGCTTTAAATGTCTGATGGAATGATGAATGCCTGTTTTGTTTTATAATATAATTGATATTACTGACTATTTGATTTGTCTTTGAAAAGTCCAATGAACTGATATTTTAAAAGCGATGTATTTAGAAACAAATTAGAAAATACAGTATATACTTTGAACTTTGTTTATATGTTTGATAAATGGATTAAATGACAGTATAATTTATTTGGAAATAATCAAGAGGATTTAAATTATGTTCGTAATAATGCCAAACTGATACAATTGTTTATATCTGAAAAAGATATGCCTAAAAAATAAAATTAAAAAATATTATTATTAAAAGAACAAGATAATTACCTAAATTCCTGACAAAATATCTGCTATAGAATACATAAAATGAATGTATTAAATTATATAATGGCTACTGATATATGTATTTAAAATAATATTTTATACTGTGATATCTGCTATAGTAATTTATCATTGAAAATATGAACATTATATATATTATATATGTCATGATAAATATTTGTTTATACAAGGGCCGAGAGAGAGAAAAAAAAAACTTCATAAGGATTATTTTTTTAAAAAATGGAATATTAAATTATTATTTAAATGGATTAAATCTTTTGGATAAAATTTCAGAAAGGACTGAATTAACATTTTGTCTTAAAGATTTTAATATTTTTCCATGGATTACTCCAGATTTTAATGGATTTTAAAAGTTGATATTTGTATTTTTTTTTTACGAGGCGCCAAGAGAGTGAAAATAACTGTACATAATACTGTCAGCTGTAACTAAGCAACAGGGGAACCCCCATTTCAAGCTATTCCATGTATAAGACAAGAACTTATCATAACTTTAATCTTTATTATTTATTTTAGTATTAAGTTAATATAATACTTTGAAAGTTTATCGTTATTGATTTTAGTATTAACTTATGATTAGGAAATAGATTAAGATATAATAATTTATTATTATTATGTTTTTTAATAAAAATATTCAGAAAGTGATTTCAATCATAAATTTTATTTCGATGAATGGAGCTGAAGAAGCAGAACGCCATGAATGATCTTACTGAGATCATTGGTAATTTTATTGTTATAATTATTATAATTATAATTGCTTGAAGATTTATTTCTTTTCTTATGTTTGAGAAAAGGTATATTTTATTTATAGTTATTCTCAATTATAGTATGCATTGCTTGAGTTTAATATTGATAATGGAAGAATGAACCATTAATAAATTATTGTATGTATGTGCGTAAATGTTGATAAATGCATATAAATGTTTTGTAAAATCTATAAGTATATATTCCTTACTTTACTCTTTAGCTAAAACGTGAACACTTTGAATATGCATAATCATATGGCATTGTCTAATTGTTGAAATGTTACTTTAATGAATGTTATATAAAAACATAGTATTGATTTCGTTATTCCTTAATAAATGAGTAAGAGGTATAGCATTTTATGAATGATTGTCAATTTTTAAAGAAAAAAACATCATGTGTGAATTTAGATCATTGTTGTTTCCTATAATATTGTTTTTTAGGAGTTATTTTTAAAATGTTGTTGGTTTATTTTTTTTTTGCGATATTGAATGAATTATACAGTGGGACAAATATTGATAGTTATCAGGAAAGTAATGATAATTTGTGAAATCCTGGTGCTGGGGTCATGTTGAAAGTTATTATTGGAGAATTGTAGTTCCATGTATATTGAATTTTATTGAAGTATACAGATAATATAAGACTATATTTATTTTTAGGACTGTGACATTTCTTCTATGTTTATAAGTGCTATGAGGGAGGCCTGACTTAATTTTAGGTGCCCGATGAATATGGACCTGCTTCATTGATTTGCACTGTGCCCATAGTGATTCTCGATTGTTATTCGCTATTCGTTTCCACAAGTATCATCATAAAAGATAGTTTAAGCTGGAAAATAATGACTGAATTATTTTGAAGTAGTTATTTTTGAGAGGGCAAGATAGTATGCAAAGATTTTTCTTCAAATGATGTTGAGATGCTTAATGAATTCTGTAATATGCAATACAAGAATACAATAATTAAAACTGATATAAAAATATTAGAGATCACTTGTTAGTCAATGCATATTCAAGTGAATGAATGTGGGTAAAGTGAAAATGAGATTGGAAATGATGTGATGTGTAAAATAACATCAAGATGAAAGTAAGATAATTTTAAGCAATCTGATTTATAATTAATTTTCTTAAAATTTTTACTGTTAAGTTACTTTTATTCAAATCATAGATTTTATAAAACTTACTCCTGAATATTTTCTTGCATAATAAAGTAATTTTCTGTGAAGGGAGATATTTATGTTTTATTAAGATATTTTCTGTCAAAACTGAAAGAAAATTTTTGAATAATTTTCTTCAATATTTTATTTATATTTTAAAGATGTTAAAATGTAAACATACATTGGAATATTTATATTTTGAATATGTTAGCCCATGGTCAAATAAATATTTTCATTTTATTGTATTATATTTTGAAAAATAGTCAGAGTGAAGACTATTTCTGATTTCAAATTTTATATTCTTATGTCATCTTATTGTAAATATTTTTCTTTAATTTGTGCTAAGTAATGTAAATATACTTTTCTTTGTAAATATTTTAATTTGTTATATTATAAAATTTATTGTTAACTTACTAATAAATTTGTTAATTGTTTTTTTATTAAAATTACTGTAGCCCAGTTATAATTTGTTTACTTGTTAATTATTGATTTATCACATTGTATGCATGACCCACAGGAATTAATAATCTGTTCTATATTATTTATTCAGTACATGAATTATAAGGATTTTTCTTAAACATTATTTAATCATATCTGATTTAGTAACCAAATATATTTTATCATCTTAAAGGATCTAGTTATTATTAATTATTTTGAATTGATACGATACCTATGAGAAATGTTTGATATTGCCACAATAATATTAGGATATTATATTTTTTCTTTAAGAATGCCACATTAAGGGGACAATTATATAATACATTTACTTAAAATTTATTATGTTTTATTATTTTATTTCTGAATTTTAAGCCATTAGGTTGTTGTATTGAGAGTCATGAGGATATGTAATTGCTTGTTGTAGTTATTATTTTGTAGAAGTAGTTAAATATCATATAAAATCCCATATCATATTTAATTACAGGGAATTAACATTGATTAGTTTATTAATTTGTTAAAAGATGAACCTGAGTTGATTATCATTATTATTTCTATTATTATGATCATTATTAGTATTATGATTTTTTTTATTACAATTATTGTTAGTTTATTCTGGGAGATTGTTATTAATTAATATTTTAGTAAAGGAATATTAAATAGTTTGTTATTGTTTTGTAAGAAATTCATAAATTATGTTTAGGATTATTACAGGTGTATTGAGAGTATTACACAATAGTTTTTATTATATGAATTTGGTTGGAATAATGCTCTTATGCCATTGAGGATGTATTCTTCCATTTTCTGCAGTTGTGTATTGAATTAAGTAGTCATTCAATTGTAAGGATTAGGTTGATGCCTTGAATAATACTTTTAATTGTTTTAAAATATGAATTTTACTCTTCACTTTGTTTAATTGTCTCTTAGGTAAAATATAGTTTTAACATCTTGCTAAAATATACCAAGTCATTATTTCTTGATAGTTCATTTTGAATTAATTATTTATCATTCTCTCAAGTACTTAATTTTCATTTTAATTTTTAATTTGATACTCTTGAATATTGTTAAACAGTAATATATTAGCAAATAGGATTATCATAATTAAATTATAAAAGAATTAATTGCTTGGTAGGTAATGTGACATTCAAAAGCCATTACTGATAGGGTGAGCTTTATTCCAAGAACCTTTAGCTGTTAAGTCTTTCCCTTTACCACCTCAATAAACTATAAGGTAATAATAATCCAAAGCTAGTTGCCCAGAAGGTTGTTTGATATTCAAGCAGCAGAAGTGTCAAATTGAACTTTGATTCAGGAAGTTTCAGCTTTCACATCTGTCCTCTGCCTCAGCAAGTAGTTAAAAGTTTCAGTATTGATTATTATCTGAATAGTATAAAAAAATAAAATTATCAAATTGTCCATTTGAATGGAATCATTTGCACTTAATCTAAGCAGTAAGTTTTCGAACATGACAGTTTCTTCTAAGTGACTAATTTTATGATTATATATCATAATTCTTTTTTTTTAGTGTTGGTTTATAAACATGATATTATCTAATTGATATTGACATCATCATCATCTTTTTTAACCCTTGTCATTCCATTCCAGAATGAAGGTATGTCCAAATTTAATCCAGTTACTTCAATCCTTAGCCTTTCCAAAACATAGTGGCAAACTTTTTTCTCTTGAGATCCAATTTAAAACTTTGACTGTCCATCAGTTATCATTTTTTCTAGAAATATGTTCAGCAGCTCCATTTATTTAAATATTATTGTAAAATAGTTGGATAATAATCAAATAGTTTATTACTTGGGAGTTCCCAAAAAGTGCAATTGCCAGAAGTGATTACCAGTAGCCTCGATCCATGGGCTTTGAGCTCTAGTATCCATCTTGTTACAATTTTACTAATAATTATAGTGCAATAGTTCACTTTATTATGCAGAAAAATTCTCAGGCAAATATATACTCTTACTTGAAAGTGTATGATAAAAACTTCCAAGCATTAAAGTTGATGATTGTTACATTTAATTTTGGGATATCAAAATAAAGAAGAAATATTTTCTCTTTTTTTATATGTGTATATTGAAAATTTTTACATTGCCCATATTTGAACCATTGCTTGAGGCAATAAGAGTGTCATATTCCATGCAAACTAACTTAGCTGCAAAAGAAGTTTGTCAAGAAATATCAATAAATAATTAAGGCCAAAAATGTAATTTTTAAGATGGAAAGATTATAAATTTTATTATATATTATTTTTTGCAAAAATTTTTTCTTTATAATTTAATTTTTTACCTTTTGTAATATATCATTTTCCACTATCACTGAAAAGTACAATGATATCTTCCAATTTTAGTTGAATCTATCAATTATTTTGAAATATATCACAAAATGTTTATGTAACGACTATATATGTATGAATGTGTGTATAGTAAATATGATGATGATGAGAACGACGATAAATTTAATAAATAAATACTATATTGTGAAAAATCAACGTTTAGAATATAAGTAGTATAGTATTTTATATTCGTGGTAAATGTTTGTTCATTATATAAAAAAATAAACACCGAATTCCAGATTCGTCACAAATGCTAAGAAAAGAAAAATTAAAGAAGCGTGGTACACTGCTAGTTCCAACAACATTTGAATTGGAGATTTACTAATGTGTATTGAGCATGCTCTGAAATTTGTTTGTTAAATAATGGTTTTTTTTTCCATATTAATAGTTGATTGGATTAATTTTGTGTATTGCTTCAAAAATACACTCGGCTATTCATATTTTACTATATATTTATTATGATTTTTATATTGATGTGTATGTGTGGTTTGTTATTTATTATATAGTTATTGTCTAAATATATGTTTTTTTTTTTTTATATTTATAATTATTAAAGTTTTAAGCGAATAATTTTTTATCTGTATATAATTTAGAATTTATTTCAAATTTTGATTTGTTTTAAATTGCAATGCTAAGATTTATTATTATTATAAATGTATATATATATATATTTTATTAAAGGGATCTCAATGCGAACAATGTCAACCTCTTTTTGTTGGAGATGCCAAGACTGGCCCTTGCCTTCCCTGCTTGAATTATTGTCATGGTCACACTAAAGTTTGCTTGAGTACTCTTTCCTTTAAGGAATTTATGAATCATACTAAAGTAATACCAGAAAGAATTGTGGACTCATCTCTGGTAATTTTTAATGCACTTTTTTTCACTCACGTATGTATACAATAGATAAATAGCAGTAAAATTAGTTGTAAATGAAATTCCCATTTTATATATGCATTGCTTTATTTATAATTATTTAAATATTATGATTAAACAGAAAAAATTTCCATAGTTATTGTGAAAATAAGATATAAGTTGTATAATAGCTAAGTCCGAATTGTAAATATGACAATACAAGGCACATAGAATCAATTTACATCTCAAACCCATGTGATTAGGATAACTTTAAATCTAATGTTTGCCAAATATCTGTCTTTTTTTTAATTCTATCTGGTATTAAAATAGGTGTGTTCTCATGCGCTGTTTCATTAATAATTCTGTTGAAGTTTTCTTCATAGCAGAACTAAGCATATAGTGCTGGTAAAACAGTGCAGTTATAAACACTTTGTGAGTTTCAGTGTACTCCTGTTTATTTTAATACATTTTTTCAGTGGCCATATTGCCTTCTCCATTATTGTGCTTGAATGAGGGTGATAAGTTTTCCTAGCTAGGCATTCTATATTGCTGGAGACAAATTATCTGGTCATATAAATGGTCATCTATGTTTTATCCAATTCTTTTTGATGCTATATTTATTTTTTTAGTTCACTCTACTATAATTTTGCTGTTAACCATTTTGAACTTTAACTTATGTAATGGTGAAAATTCATTTTGGGCATTTATTTTTACTGTAGTAATTCTAACATGTCTGATACTTATTTCCTGAACATTGCCATTCATCACTTCTTCTTCCCTTGATTTATTATTCGATGGTAAATCAATTTTAGACATTTGATGTTTGTTATTGTAAACCTTTACTTTCAACATTTTAGGCATATCATTGCTTTCTTTCAATTTGTTCCAGTTGTAAATTTTTAAACTCTCCTCTCCTCGATTTACTTTTTACTAGTAAATCCTTTTTTTTCCTTTTGCCTTTTTTTATTGCAAATCTTAGATGAATGACCTGTCATTCTGCAACTAAAAGATTTATAATGTTTAAAGTAACACATTTTTTTAATGTGGCCTTTCTTTCAATAACAATTCTGAATTCTTGGGTTCCTTTTAATAAAACTTCTCTGTTGTCTGTGCATTCACAACTTTTATATATGTGTTTGATTTAGCTTCTTTATTCACATTTTTTAATGCTTCAAGTGATATAGAATAACTTCAAATGATATCCCCTATTCAATAGAAGCCTCATACGTTAGTGTCAATTCGCTTAGGAGCAAGTCTAATGTCTTTGATGCCCCGTAATAACTGATCCAATAATATCTCATCGATTTAATCATTGAATTCATATTTCTACGCTAAAGTTCATAGAATACTAAATCGTATTCATGAATTGTTTCATCTTATAATTGCATCCTACTATGGAAACGAAGACACCCTGTGACTTGATATTATTGTTTAAAATAGGCATTTAATTTTATTAATAACTCCTTGTATGTGATTTTTTTCAGGTGGCTTTAAATCACAAAAATGATTTGTCAGATTTAAGACATCTTGTCTTGACATCCATAATATCCTCAATTGTTTCATTCCTGAGCATGAATTTTTCCATATGGTTCAAATATATCTGCTACCATGCTGAATTTTTTACATCAAAGGTCATTGGTACGTTGTTCTGCATATTTCTTGAATTTATCCTAATCACTACTATAACTTTCAGGTTGTAAACTGTAGAGTAATAATAACTTTACAGTTATCCAATTTTGGCTGCATCACTTAAATTTTCCAGTTGACTACATCATTCGTTTTTTACAGGTTATTCCAGTGACCTTATATACTT
Source organism: Epiperipatus broadwayi (assembly GCA_028023455.1). Classification (NCBI taxonomy): domain Eukaryota; kingdom Metazoa; phylum Onychophora; class Udeonychophora; order Euonychophora; family Peripatidae; genus Epiperipatus; species Epiperipatus broadwayi. The sequence goes on along the minus strand of JAQFVV010006308.1, from coordinate 47,941 downwards.
TCAGCTTCAGAGGTTATTCCAATAATTGTATCATATAATACATCTGGTTTCACGGGTAAAATCCTCTGTTGACTACGCCACATAATATATCCAAATGCCACCTATATTCTAATAGCTGGATAATTATATAATTTGTTTAAAGAAACAAACACAATATGTTTAACAATAAATTCGAGAGTTTATTTACTCTGAATAACAATAATATTAGTGGATTAATTGGTACTTTTCTAGTTGAATACAAGATCAATCTATCTCTGTAGATAATTAATATATAAAAGTCTGTTTCCAACTATAGTTTTGTAAACACTTTAGTACTACACACATCTCTTGAGATAGTCTAATTAAATTATGTCTAGAGCTCTTCTTTACTGTTAATCTGGCTTATAGATGCCATTAACTGAACTGAATTGACAGAAATCATTTTAAGTTCTGCAGGCATTTTTATCCACTTTATTAATTTGCATAAAGTTAGACTTTATTGACATGCAAATTAGCCTGTTGCTTTTGCAGTAAACTAATTTCCTTTTCTGCATATCATTATTTTTTCTGGAGTGCTTTAAGTTTGTCTATACTGACCAGCCTGTACACACATACATCTTTATTAATAAAAATATCTATATACACCCAATCAGTATACAACACCACCAATGTTCCGTTTAATATTAGACAGTTTTTCTTCCATTTCATGCAATCTTCCATCACCTGAGAATGATTTGCAGTTATAATTATCTAAATGAAAAATTGTCATCAAATAGCAACCTGGATCAGCAATCAGATGATTCTTAACATTTGTCACCTTCAACTGCCAACTGCTACTTTGACTGGTGATTTTACGGTCTCTTTGAAATAAGAGTTATAATTTAATTTTGTCTTTCATGATTGTAAATATCTTGAAAAAATAAGATCATTCCCCAACACTTCAAAAAAAAACTCATCTAATATTTTAATTAAGAACTATGAGGCAACTGAAAAGAAAATACACTGTATTTTTTCATTTTGAACTCGGAGATAAACAGCCAATAAACTCGTCATTCTGGCTGATACATGTTAGTGAGCAGCCTATCTATATTCATCTACTATATGGATAATCATATAGTAATAATGACTATAGCAACAAGAATATATGGAGAATTTGGCCTGCTCAGTTCCTTTAATGCCTCAGAAAGGTAGAAAAAGATCTTCCAATTAACAGCAAATTTTTTTCTGCAGCCAAAAGTGTTATATACTTTATGAAATTGGAAATTTACAGTTATTAATATATAGCCCCCTATACAATCAAAAATCATGCTCTCACACATATTCTAATCAGAAAGAAGCTTGACTAATTAGGTTTATGCAAATCTCCCTAATTGAATTAAATATAAGCAATAACAGATACCACCTTGTCTTTTATTTTCAGTGCTCTAATCGGGGGTGTTTAAATACTTTCATTCATGATACAGTAATGTATTCATTACATCACTGAACCTTTTAATATTGCAATTATATGATAAAATACTTATTTTGAAATTATTTTATAAACTTGTTTAAATTTTTAGTTTTATATAAAATTAATGCTCTTTTTGAAAAGCTTAATATTCTAATAATGAATTATAACATTATTATTTAGCTTTCATCTTCCGTAATCTAAAATAATAGTTTATTTTATATCTCTAATTTTATATATAAAGTGTATTTCTTAATCAGCTTTTGGCATCCGCTGTTTAGTTTTGTTACCAACTCACCGATGTTATAGTGAGTATGCAGGATATTCTCAAACCCAAACACAAGATAGAGACTTTTAAAAAATAAGAATGGCCATTTTATCTTTGTACCTAAATGCAATTGTGCAGACCAATCTAAAGCATTTGGAATGAGAACATAAACATTTAATTTTCGTAAATTTACGTCCATTACTCAGTGCATGTTGAAGGCTGATTACCTTCTGATTAAGAATTACTAACAAAAACTGCATTTGTAAATTAAATTGCTATTAAATGGATATAAAGTGTATTAAATTTTAATTAAAATTACTACTATATGGAATGCATTCATTCTAATTTATTACTTGAGACAGTTTTTATACTATTTGTCATTTAGGATTGTAAGTAATTAAGAACTTTAAATTTTACAGAATTTTTTTAGCAATTCAAATAGCATTCTTTTACATCTACAAAAAACAGAAAATATATATTTCATATATGGATGTTTCTGGAAAGACAGATTAAAAGAGTTGAAAGTTGCTGAATCAATTCTCTCCCAATGAAAAAAAGAAAAACAATTTCAGTTTGGATAATTGAAAGAGACTATTGTGTTCAGTCTGTCATATTATGCTCTGGCATCATATGATCCCTCAAGCAATTCGTCATATGATTATATATGTATGATTATATATTTTTAAAGCAGTTCAATTTTTACTGAAGCTTTTTAATTATATTTTATAATTGAAATGTAAGCATTTAATGCTTTAAACGTAAGATTTGATAAGAAGGATTTGAATGCATAATTCTTTCAGACATTAACGGCCACTTAAACCACTACTATTATCTATTCAAAAATATATTTTGAAAATTTTGAATTTATCATCTTCAACCTTCATGAAATTTTAGATTTTAATTTCTATTAAACTATTATCATATGTATGAATATGTTTGCAATATGATTATTGAAGTTTACTTTCCCACTTATGTTGATATCTGAACTGTATCATAATATGTCATTTAAAATAATGACATTCATTATTTGATAAATGAATATTGAATATAATGACTGTTAGCCTTCTCATATTGGTCAGTAAATAAGTATCTTGCCATTTTCATCTAAGATACAAAGCAAGCATTAATACTGCCCAAATCCTCGCCTCCTGGTAATTGGCAAATTTGTGAATACTATCTTCTTCACTCTTTACGTAAGTTTTAAAAATATTTTTGATAAGTTATTACTATGTTTACCATGTACTTTTGATTTCTTTTTGTTCAAGAAGGTATCTACTATCTTTTATAATAATATTTCATTGTAAAATATTTCAGTTTTTAAACACTTATGTTTTTGGACAATTTGACCTACCCAGTGTAGCAGCTTAAGTATATTTTGGTTCTAACATTTAATTTAATGATCATTATAATTCTATATCATTACTTCATAAAATGCTTAGATAATATGATTGAGCATTTGATTTTTGGGTGAGGTGTGGTTCTATGTTGGAAAGTGTTGGTGAGGAATATGTTTGGATTTAAATATGGAGATGTGGCAAGTTTGCAACTCTAGGAAATCTTTTTTTATTATTATTATTTTATTTAGATATAATTTTTGGATATTGTAGTTCATATTGAAAATTCCTCAGTCAATATGGCAATAGATAAACTAAGGTGCACATCTCAGGCTGAAAGGATCATGAGAACTTTGAAGTATTTTGATGACCTTGAAGATACAATGTAAAGATATTCACATATATAAGGAATTAATTGTTAATTAAATAACTAATCATTAAGAATGTTTGGAACTATGTTAAAAGTTATGTTCTGGAAGAAAAAATCAATTGTATGGGTAGTTGTTCTGGACATCAAATGATGTTCAAGCATCAAAGTGATGTGCTAAGTACTTCAGCCTTATTTTATTATCCCAACTGAAGTTTTTTTTCTTTTTTACTCATTTCTCAGATGGCAAGTGATCATCCATGAATCTTTTCACTATTGGATTCATCATTATAAAACTTGCATGCCAAATATATTTCCCCTAATTAATTAACTAATTTTTTGTCTAAAAAAAAAGGCAATATATTATACTAGTGCTGATTTATTTTATTGTATAGAGGAAAAAAAAACTATTTCTTTTAATTCATTCCTCTATCTTTTCATTTTTTTTGCACTATTAGTTAACTAATATTGGCATATCTTTTGTTTAGTGTTTCCATACATTTGTTTATTTAATTGTGCATAATTTTCACAATAAAAAGTCTGGTTGCTTTATAAATTTTAATATTAAGATGTTATTAAATAATGTGCACACATATGGCATAGTTTATTTATAAATAAAACTTTGTTATTTATGAATCATAATTATTATTCTTTTTGATATAAAAAAAATAATGCTTATGATGCATTAATAAAATTAATAAATAAATTACAATTCAATTTAAAGAGGTTTGGTAATGAAATATTTTAGATTTATTTATATTTTCAGAATATATGTAACCGATTATATAATTAGTACATTTTAGTACTATGTTTCATAATATTATGAATGAGTGTATTAGATTCTCTCTGGAAGCTCATTATTCATTTTAAAATATAAGTTATTATATAATAAAGTGCCACATTCTGAATGTGAACTTTCACAATACAAGACTAACAGTTGATGAAAGCAGTTTCCTTGAAACTGATGCTGCAAGTCTTGTATTATCATAATTCACAATATGAAATTTGTTCTAATATATATATATATATTAGATAATGAGCTAATAGATGGTGCTTGAATGAATTCATTCATAATACGTATATATATTATTTTTTAAAGCCCTATGCCATAGCAGATTTGGCTTCTTATGGTCCTAATTCTACTGAGGCCGTTTGTGTAAATTGTGGTAATTATACACAAGGAGATACATGTGATGTTTGCAAACCAGGATATTTTAGACTTCCCAGGGATTCAAAAGACACCAGGGATCTTCGGGATCCTTGTATTACGTTAGTATCTTTTTTTTAGTTTTATTTTATATATTTATCAATTTTTTTTATACATATGAAAATGCAAAATAAATATGGTATTCATATAAATGGTTTTAGAATATAATGAAAATGGAAAAAATAAACAAACTGTATTTATATGCTATGTATATAGTCAGTTACATAATTTTTTTAATTAATGAGCCACAAATTATAATATTCAAATAGGAACATTAAAACGTAGTGTATAGTAAATAGTATCAAATTTTTGTTTTTATTCATTGAATTTACTGCTATTTGTAAAAGGGAACCTATATATATATTGTAACGGGAGAAAGATCTTTGAGATTCGCATATACTGACCCTGGGGGCGCCACTAGTCCGAAAAAAGGAACTAGACATTTGTTTTAGGGTGGGCAGGATATGCGAATCAAAAGGGCACCGAACTACACTCAGGGAGGAACAAGATATCTTAAATATTATTTAGACAGTTGAGAAATCAAAGCACAAAGACAAACGTCAGCCAAAGTAAGTTTAAACAATTTATTAATTTTATTAAAAGTTGTGCAATAGAGTGAAGACATCTAGCCACGAATATAAAAGTGACTTATGTTAACATACGCATATTTACCAGAGAGTGCACAAGAGTACGACAAACATGAAGGCATAAAACATTTTGGCAGCAAAATTATCTCACTTAAAATAGAAGAAATGGTTAGGAAAATATCTTCTTGCTGGCCAGTTGTAAAATTACAAAACAAACAACAACTTTAGCTTCCTGAATCAGGGATAATAAAACAGTTACTGTCCCGCCGGAAATCAACGTAACCAGCGCGAACGTCCGAGCAGTAATATTCTAATTACTGTCGTTAAAACGCCGCAGGACTGCTGCGCGTAATACTACATTCAAAGTAAACGTGGTTGATCTCACTTACAAGACAGCAAAAGATATTTGATTACGATCTTACGTAATCCAGAAAGAAATGACTACTTTCAGACAACCCGAAGAAATAACTTAACAAATAGCCAGCAAAAAGATTTTGTTGTTTGCACAAAAAGCGCAAACGAAACATGCTTAAAGATTCCTTATTTTACAACTAAGGGCAGGTGAATAAATAAAGACTACGAAAACTGCCAATGCGTTTTGTAATAGTTAACGAAATAATCAGGTATATATTAAACATATAAAATACAATCTCCTAATGCACCCTCTGATAAACGAAAATTGCAAACAAACTTGGAATCTTAAAACTAAGATTCCAAGACACACTTTAAATACTAGAAAAGAGTACATACAGATAATAAATAATTAAAAAAACAATTAATACCATTTTAAAACATATTTATCATTAGATTGAGCGGAGATTTAATTAAATGCAATTTATTTACCCTGGCTAGAATAGGAAAAAGTTTAGCTTACGGTAAGGCAGAGTTCTAGTGATTTAGTGACGAGTGCGCACTTTTGATAATAGTTCATCTTTCAGGTCCTTTGACAGCGGCAAGGTAGAGGCAGTGTTTATTTTAGAGGTTCATGGCATGACTGAAGAAGAGCTGGTAGGCGTGGGTCCATCCTTTGTTTAAATTAGCCAGACATTCTAATGATGGCAAAACTCACAGCGGTGGATTTTGACATCTTGCACAGCAACGAAGTTTGTCAATAATTATTTAAGTTTTTAGTAGGAATTAAACGTCCGAACAGCTACTCACAATGGTATCTCTTTGCAGGCCATAATCCAAGTGTGTATCTAATAATGAATCTCTTCTCTCTCCAAAAATTGGCGGGCTATCCTTGCCTCGCTACATTTCCCGCGCAAAACTTTCATTAGTGTCCATTCTATATTCCAGGCAGGGCAAATATTAATTTCCCGCTCAATCTAATTTAAGACTTCCAACCAGGGATAATTGAAACAAAAACGACAAATACAAAACTAAATCTCCGCTTTTTTTAGAATTAACTTTAAAAATAATTACAATAAAAGCAACAGGAATATATAATTAGCAAGCTTGCCTGTTTTTAATCAAATTGATTAAAACAGACGGTGAAAGTAAACTATTTTACAATCAATTTTATAAACATTAAATAATCTATTTTAAAATATAAATGCGTATGTGTTTTAAATAATAATAAAAAAAATTGAGCATTAGACATTTAATGAAAATGAAGTTGTTTTCCCTTTTTAATTTTAGTAATAAAACCATTGAATCGGAAATCAATCCGGCTCAACTGCCTCAACACGTGATCAAAAAAAAAAAAAAAACATTCCTGCAACTTTTTTTCTTTTTTTTTTTTAAACTATAAACATTTTAAAAACTACCCCTAGGAATTTGGCTGAACGCACTCATGAAAAACCAAAACAATATTTCATTTCTTACATTTATCCATTCTCATAAATCATTAACAAATTTTTTTTTTTTTTGTCTGTTTTAAAACAATCCGTCCGATTGCTAAAAGCCGAACCTTTAACTTTTGTCCGGCGGTTCTTTTACTCTTTTTATTAATTTTCTGAAATAAGTTCCTTTCCCTCTCTTATATTTTACCTGCCTAGAATTTATGATTTTGTCTCTTTCCCGTTCTGTTTTGCTTTCTAGCGTATATACCTGAATCTTTTTCTTAACAAAACTTCCCAATTCTTCATCTTTTCCTACTTTATTTTTAGTCATATCAACACTAGTAAATGGCAACACTTCATTTCCCACAGACTTTTTACGTGCCTTGAATAAGATTGCTTTATAAATGGCTTTTATTTCTGTTTTAAAATCATATTCCGAAAACTTTTCCTTAGTTTTAAACCCCTGTTCACAACTAACAGTTATTTTACTCAACTCATTTTTAACCTCTTGAGGTAACTTATAACTGTCTCCAAGATTTTCTTTCTCCACCATACTATCTATCTCTCTCCACTCTCTACTTATTTCAAACTTTATTTCCACCCTCTCTGTCCTAGTACTCTCCTGTGCTACTTCAATTTCTATATCTTTTACGACTACTTTTTCTACTTCCTGACTCTCTTTACTCATCTCATTTTTCAAATCCTTTTCCATCTCCACTTCTTTTTGTTGAGTTTCTTCTACTCTTCCTGTCATTTCTCTTCTCATTTCTTTCATTTCTGCTCTCAGCTCCTCCAGTATTGTTTGTTGACTCTGTTTTATTTCTATATTTTGTTTTGTCATCTCCAATATTAACCTTATCAACATCTGTGTCTCGCTCTCTTCTTTTTCTACTATCTGGGGATATTTAAATGAAACAGGGCTCTCTTCCAAACCTGCCGCCCTGTCGCCTTCTTCTTTACCTTCCATTTTTACACACGTTTAACTCGCTATACTAACTTTTTTTTTTTAAACAAAAATCTCAAAGCAAATAAACGCTATTTATTTATATGCAAGAAGACAACGAACTATTTTTACTACTTTTAAATTCGAAAATTTACTCCGAACGATTTTTTTTTTTGTTTAAACAACAACAACAAAAAAAACTCTATTTATTATTTATGTCATATGAAAAAGACGAACTATATATATTTAACTCTTCAAAAAAAATTAACTCCGACAGACTTTTTTTAGAAAATACGCTATTTATTGTTTATTTATTTATGTCATATGAAAAAGACGAAACCCCGTTCTACCAAACTGCTCCAACAATACATGCAATAATTAACAAAAATCGAACCTCTACCGATCTTGCCACTTACACCTGAAATCTTTCTCAACTGTCTAAACAAAATCTCACATGGGTTTGAAAACTCGGAAGCTCCACGTTGACGCGCCAAAAATTACTATATATGTAACGGGAGAAAGATCTTTGAGATTCGCATATACTGACCCCAGGGGCGCCACTAGTCCGAAAAAAGGAACTAGACATTTATTTTAGGGTGGACAGGATATGCGAATCAAAAGGGCACCGAACTACACTCAGGGAGGAACAAGATATCTTAAATATTATTTAGACAGTTGAGAAATCAAAGCACAAAGACAAACGTCAGCCAAAGTAAGTTTAAACAATTTATTAATTTTATTAAAAGTTGTGCAATAGAGTGAAGACATCTAGCCACGAATATAAAAGTGACTTATGTTAACATACGCATATTTACCAGAGAGTGCACAAGAGTACGACAAACATGAAGGCATAAAACATTTTGGCAGCAAAATTATCTCACTTAAAATAGAAGAAATGGTTAGGAAAATATCTTCTTGCTGGCCAGTTGTAAAATTACAAAACAAACAACAACTTTAGCTTCCTGAATCAGGGATAATAAAACAGTTACTGTCCCGCCGGAAATCAACGTAACCAGCGCGAACGTCCGAGCAGTAATATTCTAATTACTGTCATTAAAACGCCGCAGGACTGCTGCGCGTAATACTACATTCAAAGTAAACGTGGTTGATCTCACTTACAAGACAGCAAAAGATATTTGATTACGATCTTACGTAATCCAGAAAGAAATGACTACTTTCAGACAACCCGAAGAAATAACTTAACAAATAGCCAGCAAAAAGATTTTGTTGTTTGCACAAAAAGCGCAAACGAAACATGCTTAAAGATTCCTTATTTTACAACTAAGGGCAGGTGAATAAATAAAGACTACGAAAACTGCCAATGCGTTTTGTAATAGTTAATGAAATAATCAGGTATATATTAAACATATAAAATACAATCTCCTAATGCACCCTCTGATAAACGAAAATTGCAAACAAACTTGGAATCTTAAAACTAAGATTCCAAGACACACTTTAAATACTAGAAAAGAGTACATACAGATAATAAATAATTAAAAAACAATTAATACCATTTTAAAACATATTTATCATTAGATTGAGCGGAGATTTAATTAAATGCAATTTATTTACCCTGGCTAGAATAGGAAAAAGTTTAGCTTACGGTAAGGCAGAGTCCTAGTGATTTAGTGACGAGTGCGCACTTTTGATAATAGTTCATCTTTCAGGTCCTTTGACAGCGGCAAGGTAGAGGCAGTGTTTATTTTAGAGGTTCATGGCATGACTGAAGAAGAGCTGGTAGGCATGGGTCCATCCTTTGTTTAAATTAGCCAGACATTCTAATGATGGCAAAACTCACAGCGGTGGATTTTGACATCTTGCACAGCAACGAAGTTTGTCAATAATTATTTAAGTTTTTAGTAGGAATTAAACATCCGAACAGCTACTCACAATGGTATCTCTTTGCAGGCCATAATCCAAGTGTGTATCTAATAATGAATCTCTTCTCTCTCCAAAAATTGGCGGGCTATCCTTGCCTCGCTACATTTCCCGCGCAAAACTTTCATTAGTGTCCATTCTATATTCCAGGCAGGGCAAATATTAATTTCCCGCTCAATCTAATTTAAGACTTCCAACCAGGGATAATTGAAACAAAAACGACAAATACAAAACTAAATCTCCGCTTTTTAGAATTAACTTTAAAAATAATTACAATAAAAGCAACAGGAATATATAATTAGCAAGCTTGCCTGTTTTTAATCAAATTGATTAAAACAGACGGTGAAAGTAAACTATTTTACAATCAATTTTATAAACATTAAATAATCTATTTTAAAATATAAATGCGTATGTGTTTTAAATAATAATAAAAAAAATTGAGCATTAGACATTTAATGAAAATGAAGTTGTTTTCCCTTTTTAATTTTAGTAGTAAACCATTGAATCGGAAATCAATCCGGCTCAATATATATAGTAAAAAGTGATATTTCATTATCTTTATATGTAGTAAATAGTGCACTGGTGATAATGATTAAGGTAAATTGCACCAAAAATATATTTGACTCGAAAAGTCTAAAATAATGTCATCTTTATTTAAAAGATAATTATTTTCTTTACTTAGCACACATATATGTATATATAGTAACACTACCGAAAATAGGGGGTTAATACAAAAAGAAACTATGGTTACAATGTTCCACCAAAGGGTAGCTATTTGTAACATTATACCACATTAGGGCATAGTTATGCGATGGGAACCCATCATCATCATCCCCAAATAAACAAAATATAAAATTTAATATAAAAGGGATGAGCATGAGAGATCACTCTGAGAGATCAGCACAGCTAACTGTAAGTTCACCAGAATTACACAAAAGTAATAACATTCATAATCAAGAATGATTAACAATAAAAATAAATAAACAGTCAATCTGGTGACTGGATTTAAAATGGGTCTACTATAGACCAAACTAATCATTTAACCCTTGCCAGCTTGGGGCAGATTATTGAAACCATAATTTGGATGTGCTAACTTAAGTGCTAATCCATAAAAAGACAATAGTAAAAAAATAATAATGCTAGGATACTAAAACATGGCGATCATCATCAATGTTCTGGTCATTTAGTAACTTTAATGTATTGGCCAACTATAAACCTAGTTTCTAATAAATTCCAAAATAAATAAAATGTAGTGCATGGTCTTTAAAGGATATCCCATTGTTCAATCCAGGATTATCATCATCTGGATGTCCATAACACTAAACATAATCCCTGCCCCATATAACTGTTATGCACAAATCTAGCTCAGGAAGCAAGAACTCTATAAATTATTATTGTGAGCAAGAGATAAATAAATAAAACAGTTTATTATAAATAATCTTAAATAATTCATAGGCTTAAATAGTTTTATTGGGATCATAAAAAAAAATCCTAAAACATTAAGTTGTCATGAAATAAAGTCACACATACTGCAATTTATGAAACAGGTATTGGATAGAATAAAGAAACTAAGACTAAAAAATATTTTTTTAAAACAGTTATTTAATATCTAATTGATTAACAATAAACAAAAAAAATGATATGATAATATGAAATTTTAAGCATTCATTTCATAAAATATATATATATATTCATAAAATATTAACCAATCAGTTGATTCATTAAGTTATTTCTTTAAAATAACTCAAAATTTGGTAAAAAACATTTACAAAATCAAAGATAACAATCTGTGGTTTAGCTCAATTAACCCCTCCTTTTTTTTAGTAGGGAAAATGAATGATAGGGGAAAATGTGTTTAAAAAAAAAAATTAAATTTACAACAGATTAATTTTTCTAATTGCTAGTTCATAATCTGGAAGAGAAAATTGACTGGGTTTTAGAAAAAAGATGTTTTACAATTTGAAAACATTAACTTAATGAAAGTATTTAAAATTATCAATTCTTACAACAAAAAAAAAATATTACTTTTATGAAAAATTTTTTTTTCTATTAATAAAAATAATGTGCACACAGAAAAAAAAATCTTTAACCATCATGGCTTTATTATTTATGGAGTCCTTTCCAGTTGCAATTTTCAGTTTTTCCCAATTGAGTTTCTCCTTGAAGGCTTTAGACATGCACATCGTTAATTTGTCCTTTTCCTGGTCTGCAGTAATTCCAAGTAAAAAAAAATAGCAAATTTTGTCCATTGGGTTTTTTTCTTGAAATTCTAGATAAGACTGACACAGACAGAGACTCATGCTTTTGGTTCAAGGCAAAGGCAGATTACTTTAGGGGGTGGGATACCTTCTTTACATTTTTATTTCAGTGAAAGTAGGTTACATAGAGGTCCAGCTTTTATTTAGCACATGGTTTTCATTGTATAAACGATTCTTATGACTAAACTCATAGGATGCTATAAGTTTGTTTAAAACTTCTGCTGTACTATACAATAGCATAGTTAAAACTTCTGATGGCAACAGCTTGATGAATACTTTTTTCGTATTTATCAGCTGGATTAAACTTGACTATTCTCTTCAACAGCTAAGTAAGGAATCTCTTCTCATCAGACACTTGTGTCTTATAACTTATTCACATCTCCATTATTTTTTTTGGAATAATCTTGCCTACAAGCCAATTACAGTTTATTTCTTACATAATCATTTTTATAGCAACCAATTAAATAAATTTTTATAAATACAATTGTTTAATTATTTTCCTCCTTAATCATAGACATTGAAAAACAAGTCAAGAACTTGAATTAACATCATAAAATTCTTGGCATTTTTTTCTAATTAAAAATTTTTTTTGTGCAAAAGAAGAAAACACAATAATCAGTTAATTACACTGATTTGATTTTTTTTTGCATTGAAGAGATGCAGAGAAAAGAAAAACAACTCTAATTAAAAATAAAAAAGTATTAAAATCTTTTTTTTTACTTTTTTAAAATACTTTTAAACGTAAAATTTTATCTTTCTTAAAAGGTTAAAATTAATATTTATTAAATAATTTACCAAAAAAAAAAAGGAATTTTTTTTTCTTAATACATTTTCATAGTTTAAATTAGAACTACTAATTAATTATAATTACTAAAAAGAGAGAGTTTAAGAAAATTAACTTGTTTTCACTCTTTTATAATTTTCTCTCCCTTTTACAATCATTTATAACTCTTATTAAAATATTCAAAATTAAAATTATATTATTATTTAACAAATTTAATGTTTGAGAATTTTCATACTATCATATTGAGACTTAAAATATTTAGTTAAATAAAGACCCATTAAAAAAATATGTATAGGAAAATTAAATATTATTTCTCCCATTAATTAAATAATTCTATATTTAAATCTGAGGAACATGCAGTGAACTATTTAATTATTTTTTTAGTGCAGCCACGTAGTCAACTGGTTACAATATATAAAACAAAACACTGGAATCAGCTTGTAATTTTCAATATTAACCCATGAAACATCACATGATCACCATTTCCTATGCTTATGGAAACTGTTAAACAGAGAAAATTCTCTATATAGTAATGCCACCCAATGCAAGTCGGAGTAATCAATGAAAGCCACAAGCTAGAAACTAGTCTGTGGATATTGGATGAATAGGCACTAGATATGCACAAACTTTCTTGTGTCCATTGATTACTCTGGCTTGCATTGGGTGGCACTACTGTATGAAGAGTTTTGTCTTAGTTTTCAGTATTCCAATATGTAAATAATACCAACTATAATAGCTAGTTTACAACATGACTTCCATCTTGAATAGTTGAAGTGGCAATGCTACTGTAAGCTAATTACAGCTGATATTTATTTATTTAGATATTGATGTACCGAAAATTTATAGAGTTAATTTCAGTGTTTCGTTTTGTTAATTATTATTATGTCTGGTATTGAGTGACATAATGTCATGTTAAAAAGTTTAGATCAATATTCATACTTTTTGCATTGCTTATATTACATAATTTCATAATCTTAAAAAAAAAAATCACACTTTATATTTTTCATAATATTTTTGTTCAATTGTTTGATGGTTTCAATTGCATAACAATCTTCTTCAAAGTTATTATTTTAATATGTTAAAATAATACCTCTGAAGAAGATTGCTATACAGTCGAAAATATCAAATAATTGAATGAAAGTATTATTTGGAGTGTAAAGAAGAGGCATTGTTTTAAAAGTTTATTTAAATTTACAACATGAAATTTTAGAATTATAAAATTAAGAAAAATGAATGACATGTGGCTAAAATTTCTGTTTGTTATTATATTATAATAGCATAATTTAACACATAGAGGTTAGCAGGCCTGAGAGCTAAAAGTTTTCAGATAATTAGTTACTACATGAAAAAAAAGAAAGGAGAAATATTACAATTTGTTTGTTTGAATGGAACTGTTATTATCGGCCTATTATTTTGGTGGGCGAATATATTAGGACATCCTGAAAAACTTACCACATAAGACTAATATTATATATGGGACAATTAATATTATTGCCTAACTTGTCATATACTTATATTTAGTTCACAGTTTCAATACTAAATTTTCATTTAGGGAAGATAATTAATATTTTTATTTTGTGATCGACAGAAAAGATGTAAAATTATAAAATATAAATGTTTTGTACCATAATCATTATATATTTTAGGTAACTGATATTTATAATATAAAACAACTTATAAATTATTGAACTGAGAGTAGAACCAGATTTATGTAAGCAAACATAGGCAGTTGCTTATAAATGTTAAAGAAAATGGAGTGCTTGAAGTTCTTACAAATAGCCAAAATTATTTTATGTCGCAATAAATTAAATTAAAGAAATAAATATGAGTGTTATTGGAATTGGTTCCATTTGTGTGGGAATACTTAACTAATTGATCAACTACATTTTTTAATAGACATTTTATTTTATTTCTCATTCACATGATAATTCATATGAAATAATGTCTTGTTTTGGTTTTTTGTATTTAGTGAAATGAGCATTTTTCAGATAAGAATATCATAAAATCAGAAATTCTTTTATCGATCAACATTTTGATCAATATTTACCATTATCTTTCCCTTTTGATATTCAGACTTTTGAAGAAAAATTTTTCTTTAGTGCATTGTTAAAAATCTCATCAGTAAATTATATATATATTTTTTATTTCTATTCTGTTTTACATAGTCCTAATTTTGATGTGCTTAAGAAATGTCAATATCAGATTCTAATATATCACACTCTCATCAAATATGAATATTATTTAAAAAGAATACACTGCGCATTCAAAAAAACATCAGATACTCTTGATCCATTGTCATTAGTTTTTTTATGCAATACTGACATATTCAGAAAAATGAAAGGATTTGAAGATGATGTAATGCCAAAGAACTAAACAGAATTTTTTTTTCATTAATAGTACACTAATTATTTCAGAAAAAATTATTGGTATTAATTGATTGGCAATTCAAAGAAATTTAGATAAATAATACTATCACTAATGTTACATTTACTACAATATATTCTTATGATGAAATTTTCACTAATAACTGCCCTCTCTTCAATTACTAATAATGATAAAATTATGGCAGCCATTGAATTAAATGCAAATGAAATTGATAGGAAGAATTAATGAGATTGACTATTTGTCTACACTATCTGCATTGAAAAATTTGGGACAGCCAAAAGCAATGAATTTTATTTAATCTTATGCCACACATATTATCACTGCTTTGCCTTTGTAATATTGTGTATTGTACATGATGGAAAATAGTTTCTGTTGTACAGATTGGCTACTGAATTTTTGGCAATATTGCTTTGAAATTTGTACTGAATTAATATTTTAACTATGTTTTGAGACTAAATTAAAAGAATATGATTTTGTTAAGTTAAATTAATGTATTTGATTTGGAAATCAATTAGTTGCAGAAGTTTTAAATGAATGTTACAAAACTAACAAAAGAAAACATTAATTACAATTATTTATATATTACTAAATCACAATTAATTTGAAGGATTCCAAAAATAATAAAAAGGTCCCAATGACCTTCAGTACAATCTATTTTTGATAGGAATTTATTTTTCTTTTTGCGAATTCTTTCCCTCTTGTGTTGATTTTTCTGATCTTTTTATAGCTTTGCCACAATACTTAAAATAGACAACACTCTTATTGAAGTCAGATTCAAGACTTAATCGCTTTTATATTCATAGTTATTGAACTTTCTCTAATCTTTTGTGATTGGTTTTTGGTGTACATTGATTTGACATTCAGTCTAAGTTTTGTTGCTGCTCAGAAAGTTGCTAATCCAAACTCTTGGAAAATCCTATCTTACTAATATCTGCTGTTTAAAAATGTTGTTTTGATTGAGTATGCAATTTAAAGTATGTGTAATTTATCTTTTATGAACATATATTGTACTATACATTTTTTTTTTCTTTCTATAATTGATTATCATTTATTTGTGCTTATCTGATGGCCTTATAAATAATGTTAACATTATTCACTTATGCTCTGTATAGAAATTTTCTCTTGTTCAAGCAGCAAAATTTGATAAAAAAAATGGACTAACTTTTTGATAGACATGTTTTTCTCAGTCAAACTTGATATCATAAATAGCTAGGGAAATCAGTTGAGGCTCAACAGACAGCTATCTAGTCACTTGCAAAATTCTACATGATTTTAAAACTTGAACCATAAATTTAGCGGTAATTTAGCTAAGCGTCCTTTATGTCAGCTTAATGGTATTAGACAAGGCAGACCGTTAAATAAACTCATTTTAATTAAATTTGCTTTTTAATTGAATATTTAAATTAATTAATTAAATAATTACATATTTAAATATTTATTTTAAAAGCAAAGTTAATTAAAATGAGTTTTTTTAAAAGAAAGCTCTGCCCTGTTTAATAACATTAATATTTAAATATTTATTTAAAAAGTGAGACTTTAGCTAAAATGCCTCTAAATTTATGTTCAAGTTTTAAAATCATGTTAAACTTTGCAAGTGATTAGGCAGCTGCGTCTCAGCTATTGATGATGTCAAGTTTGATTGACTGAAACATATGTCTAGCAAGAAGTTGGTTGAATTTTTTATCAAACATTGTGGCTTGAAACAATAGAAAATTTCTGTAGATGATATATGTAAATAACATTAGCATTGGTATATAGTCATGTGGTATTTAATTGATTATAACAAACACACACGTAGTAGAATAGGCACAATAGCAAGGATATCTCTTACGTTTTAATTACACATTTCTTTTTAAAGCATTACAGATTTTTAAAATCTTATAAAATTATTAAATAATGATATTAATTTTACTACATATTACGTATATATACTATGTATAATTATAAACTTTTTTTGAATAGAAAAATTTCATTTTCATGATAATAACTAACCTTTTGGCTAAAAGCTATTGTAGCATAAACAAGAGCAGGTTTCTTCCCAATTTAATTTGATAAGGTTTATTCTATAATGAGTTGATAATTTAATTAATGTATGATAGTTAATTCTGAAGACAGCTGTGTTTTGATTGAGACAATTATTATGAAAATAAAATTGTCCATTCAATAGAAAAAAAGGGATCAGTAATTTATATCTATAACTTATAATTCTTTATGAATGGAAAAATGTGATATTTAAGTATTATATTTTTTTTTCTATTTATACAGAATACAAATAAACAAAATTATTTCTACTGTATGCAAACATATGTTCCAGCTTTTTATAACTTTTACATTAGATTTACAGTTTAGTTTAGTAATTTAAATTTACTTCTATTTATTTACATAGTGTGGTGTCACGGACAAGTTAGTTTAGGATTGTTTGAAATTTATTATGTTAATAGTATTGTAAAAATTAGGGGGATTCATAAATAAGTATAGAATTGTATGACTAAATAATATTAGAAGTGTATAATTAAATAATATTGGAATTATCTAACTAAATAATTATAGATCTAATGTAACAATGTCATGTAGAAAATAACCATATATGGTGTGAAGGTTTAAGTAAAATTTACCACCAAAATACCTCCCTTATAAGATTAATTTGGGGATTAATAAAAACCCTTAGGGACTAGTGAAGGGCTCACTTAGCAGACTATATAAGGAGAGGTATTTATGGAATGAGAGATGTTTTGCTTGAACTCTAGAAGTCAGGTATATAAGTGGGATATAGAGGGAGAATCGGGGTAGTAAAAAAATAAGAGACTACAGTGGCTCTCTAACGGGCAGACCTATGATACCCAACTTCAAAGGAGTGCTTTACTGATGTATGTGCTGAAAATTAAACTAATATTTTAAGTTACACAATCTGTCTAAATTTCTCATTTGTTTGCCACATACACGTCAAAACTGGTGCAGTTGACAGTATCACCATTAGACAGATTTTGGGAACAGCAAACAAATATCAGACTTCAGTATTAAACCAAAAAAGGGAACTATAACCAGAGATAAATTTGTGCGGTGAAAATGGCTGGCAACATACAATTGCAAATAGCAAACTTCGATGTTGAAAATCCAGGCAACTGGCCATTCTATGTAAAATTAGTTGAGAAAGATTTCCTGGTAAATAGCGTCAAAGAAAATCACATAAAAATAGCTACTCTTTTCGTTTTTGCAGGATTCAAAGTATTGGAAATAGCCAACCTTTTGTGTAAGCCTGATGTGCCTGAAACGTTACCATAAAATGAGGTAGTCATGAAATTAACTGCAGAGTTCTGCCTTCTACTGTCAAAACATATCGCAAGATTACATTTTAGACTACAATGACAGGAAAAAGGTGAAACCTTTAAGGAATATGATGCTGCTCTATGCGAGTTAGCAAAAAATAGTGCTTATGGTCAGTTCTTAAAAGAAGCTTCTCGAACAATTGTTACTAAGATTACATGAAACAAAATTCCGCGAACAGTTACTAGCAGACTCTACTATAACGTATAAGGAAGCAATAAAAAAGGGAATGGCACATGAATTTGTAATCAACCAAGCTAAGGAATATATAAATAACACATCGCAGCATATACAGTATCAGTCGATCCAGAGAATAGTTGAACGAGAAGGGAAAGGCAGGAGCCAGAAAAAATATAGGTGCAATTGCATATGTTATCACTGTGGAAAACCAGGATACCTCGAGCGAAATTTTAGTCAATCCCAATGAAAACCATCAAGCCATGGATTATGAGGACCTCTGGTGAGGGATTTGACCAATTAAGTTTAAGAAAGCAATCCCCAGAAGTGTATGATATAAAAGCGTTAAAGAGCGTAGAGTCCGAAATTAAACAAACATTATACATAGAAGGGAAGCATTTCAAAGTGGAAATAGATAGCTGCTCGGGAGTCTCTCTTATGTCTTTAAGAGATTGGAAGAACATTACTAAAGAAAGCAGACTTTCTAAAAAAATTGAGAGGACCGAAGTTTGTGCTAGAGACATAAATGGAAACACGGTTGAGATTATCGGAAGAGCTATGGTGAGAGTAAATTTGAATGTGAACAGCAGAATGCTACCATTATTTATAGTGCATAACCGAATAAACCCACTAATCGGTAGGAACTGATTCCAACCATTGGGAATCACGATCAAGGTAATAAAAATAATTAATATTGGAAAAGAAATACAAAGTAAATTCCCACTTCTATTTAGTACAAGGTTGAGTCACATACAAACAACACCGGTGCAACTAGAGTTAAAGGATCACTCGATGCCTGTAATATGCAAAATCCAGAAAGTATCATACATACAGCAAAGCAAGGTGGATGAAGCATCTAAAGCAAATAATGTGAGTTCGCAGAATTTGGATAAAAACAAAGGAGAAACAATTGTTAAAGTTAAGAGTGACAGAAGTGAAAATGCTTCTAAATCTAAAAATCCGACAAGCAAACTTGGAAAAAAGAACTTGCTAACTTTTGATAAAATTAAGGAAGAAAGAATTCATGAGTGGCAGTGACAACATGAAAGAGAATTACGTGAAGTAGCTCGATGTAAGCATCAAGTGTGGCTTCGACAGAAAGAAATTGAAAGAAAGACAGAGAGAAGAAACTATAAGATTACAGACAGAGCATGAGAAGTTCATTGTTCGTGAGAAGGTGTGGATTAGAGATTGTCTGGGAAAAATTTCGATGAAAGGCGAAGTAATCAGCATAATTTCAAAGAATATTATGACAGTGCAAAAGGAAGATGAGATGGTATACAAAAGACATTTTTCGCCACCGGAGATGTCCGAGCTGGGAATGAAGATACCCTGACCAAAACAATGAGAACAAATCAAAAGAGACTAAACCAGAGATCAGTGAGATTCAAGTTGCTAACCCGGAAATCCAAGCAAAAATTAGAGAAGCAGATAATATACCTGAAACTAGAGAGACATTGATGAGCGAAGAACAGCCAGAAACAGAATTCAAGTGAAGTAAAGCAGTCAAGGAAGAGTGAGGGTACTGCCATCCAAGACGAAATAGAAAACCACCCCATACCTAAGACTTTGTGAAATAACCGATACTTCTGGAGTGGGAGGAGGAGTGTGGGGTCATGGACAAGTTAGTTTAGGATTGTTTGAAATTTATTATGTAAATAGTATTGTAAAATTAGAAGGATTCATAAATAAGTATAGAGTTATATGACTAAATAATAATATTTACTGAGGCTATAACCTCGGGAATATGCATATAAAATGCGATAGTAGGGACCTCTACAGGTGTTTAACCGCAAGCTTACGCTATGGAAGAAAAGAGGGGAACCCTTCTTTACTTCAACTTACTTTTCTTCCATAGCTTAAGCTTGTGGTTAAACACCTGTAGAGGTCCCTACTATCGCATTTTACACACATATTCTTGAGGTTATAGCCTCAGTAAATATTACTTATGTAATCAATGTGTGTTTAATAAATTTATAATTGCAGCTTTGAATGACTAAATAGTGTAAATAATATTGGAATTATCTAACTAAATAATTATAGATCTAATGTAGAAAATAACCATATATGGTGTGAAGGTTTAAGTAAAATTTACCACCAAAATACCTCACCTTATAAGATGAATTTGGGGATTAATCAAAACCCATATGGACTAGTGAAGGACTCACTTAGCAGACCGTATAAGGAGAGGTATTTATGGAATGAGAGATGTTTTGTTTGAACTCCAGAAGTTGGGTGTATAAGTGGGATATAGAGGGAGAATTGGGGTAGTAAAAAATAAGACTACAGTGGCCCTAACGGGCAGATCTATGATACCCAACTTTAAAAGAGTGCTTTATCGACGTATGTAACAGTTATGTATGTAATTGAAATTTACTGATAATTAAACTAATATTTTAACTTACACAATCTGTTTAAATTTTTCATTTGTTTGACACATACACATCACATAGCATTTTTTTAAAAATAAAGATTAGAATCTACTAGAATTATTGGTAAACATACCTTCATGGCTAAATTTTTCCTGACAAACTGAGAAATATAAAAGAAAAATATGCATGCACATCTGTCAATTTTAGTGTGAGATAATATCTAGAGGAATCTTGTCTTTTATTGTAAATTCTTATACGTTAAAAATATTTATTTCTTATACTATATTTATTTTTTAAAATAATAATGAAGTTCGGTAATTATGAAAATCTTAAAGCTTTCTTATAATTTTGTCCAGGCTAATCTGTAAAGTTTCACAGTCTCTATATTTTTATATGAACAATTTGGAATATGAATTTATTTACAAATGTGTTGAGATCTGCTTTCTGTGGTGGGGAAGGGGTAGGGGACAATGAAAGGTGTTAAATATTAAGAATATTCTGGAAGATCCATTCGAAAATTTATTTGTAAATATTTTTGGAGACATTTATTAAAGTTTTCATTTGAATTGCATGTTTTTTTTTAAATGTAAGTCATTGATATTTATGTTGCAGCAAACTACGAGTCCAACTCATCGTTAAAAAACTTGATTTTTTTAAAATGATTTTTACTTTTAAATTAAAAGTATTCTATTTCCTGATTAATTGATATATACTTAAACTATAATTAATCCAAATATAGTTTAAAACTTTTATTTGGCAAACCGAAATTATGAAGTACGGTTTTAATTTATTGGTTTAATTACTGCTATATAAAATTTTGTGTTGATATAAATATAAGCATATATTAGGTAAATTTATACAGTATATAAAAAGTATTTCAGTATATTCCAAATTATAGATAGTAAAATTAAGGTTTATTAAAATTTTGCAGAAAAGTTTTATGTTGAAATTTGAAAAATTTTTCAATCCAAAAAAATCTCCAGAACAGGAATTACAGATTAATGACAGTCTGTCATACATTCAGTATTTTCCAAAATGTCTGCCATCTTGACACTTGAAAGTGATGGTTTTGTCATTAGCTGGCTATAGCAATTGGTTTGATGTATTAAAATTTTTACAGATGTGTAACATCTAATTGTAGAATATTACATCTATATTGCAATCCTCTACTGACCTTTTTTCATTTACATTTAATATTTGCTTCCAGGAATAGTTCTCTTCGTTCTACTCCAGAGCCATCTATTGTAATCATGCATAATCAATGGACTCAAACTTCATTGATAAAAGGCTATAATTCAGAAATTAATCTGAGCAATACAGATATAGTAGTAGTAGTATATGATGTCTTAATTATTCATACCTGAATTAAATGGCTCTGAATGGAGAACTAATCTTGAAAATCTTATATATATGTAATATTTATAGTGCAAAATATGTTTATTTAATGTTTTGAGATTAACTCTTTGTAAATGTGTATATATAATTGAAATGCCAGCATATGGCTATATAAAATAGTGCACTCTCTTCCCTTTAAATTTATTATCGTATCCTATAGCTAGAGGAGCAGTTCAATTATATATACACAGTTGCAAAAAGTTAACCTCAAAACATTATAGATTGATGAAAGAAATGGCTTTTTTTTTATAGAAAGACTTGTGCAAACTAATAATCGGAGCATTTTCTTACCAATCTCCATAATTCTTATCTCCAAATAATCTCATATCTAGTGTTGCCTATAAGAATGTCATTACATAAGAACAAAAAAATTAAATTGTTTTTTGTATCAGTCATTTGACAGCAAATGAAGAGAGCATTTGAAGATTAGCATTATAGACAATGCTAAGAAAAAGCTTGCACTATTTGTTTGTATTTATATATATGTAGTGTATTGTGGTGAAAAAAATGATCATTCTCTTTCCACATTGTCTGCAGCACCATCTCTGAATCGATGTGTAGCAACATAGTTTAACTATAAAATTTTAAGATTCCTTTCTGGATCACGAGTTATATCATGAAATGTGATAGTGATTCATCCTTTGTAGATCATCTTCAATGCTTTCCCAGCCATCGTGAAATCTTACAAACTACTTGAAAACGTTTTTGCAAATCATGGCTTCACTATTGTACATAGTGTGAATTATTTCAAATTTTTCTGTAGCTGTTTTACCCAATTTAAAATAAAATATACTTATTCAGTTGGTTAAGGTACAAAATGCATACACATTTCATGTCATAACTTTGACACAGACATGCTAGTGTCCTAATTTTTTTATGGTTAATAATATGTTGCTACGTAACATATTCATTTAGAGTTATTGCTGTAAGCAACTTGGAATGAGAACTAGTCATCAGTTATCTTTTCACTGAAATACATTGTGGAAACATATATACACCCTTACATATAAATCCATACATATCTACTTACATTGTTATCTATGTATTTTATACAGGTGCCAGTGTAATGGTCACAGTGATACATGTTCTCCTAACGATGGCTTGAATTGCAATTGCCAGAACAATACCGAAACTGAATGTGGACGCAAAGAAAATGGTAGTGAGATTCCATGCTGGAGGACTCAGGTTACTTTTAAAAGTTTAATTATTAATTCTTTAAGATTTAAACTTGCCTTTATATCTACAGTCCACATTATATTCGGTTAATAAATAATTGAGTAATTAGTTATTCAAGAAGTTTGTAAATGTTTTAGAACCAGAGGCAATGGGTTGAATTTTGATCTGGGACTTTCAACTTTCTTTGTTCATTACTGCACTAAATGGCATATTTCATTTAAAGAATAATTTTATCAGTTTTTCACTTTATGTCATTTAGCAAAGAAAAATCAAAAGTAGTGATGATAAATACTGGGGAAAGAGAAGAGAAAGAATTTTTTATTGGGGGATATAAAGTTAAATGTGGTGAATAGGTATAACTATTTGGGAATTGTCTTACGTAATCAGAGAAATTGCTTGAATGAATGGGACAAAAAATTGTTATATGAAGCAAAAAAAAAAAAGGGGGACTGAAAGAAATTAACAGTGTTTTCATATAATAAATATGATGTAGCTAGAATTGTATGGGCATGACAGTTGCAGAGTTAACTTATGGTAATGATGAATTATGTGTTAGTAAAAGTGTTTAGATTATTTAAAAAAAAGTACAAAGAGAAGTAGAAAGACATGCATTGGATGCAGGTGTTTTGACAGCAAAGGAAGCAATTCAAGGAGAAATGGGTTGATCAAATTTTTATATGAAAGATGCAAAATGAAAATGTTTGGTAGATTGCAATTTATGGATAATAAGAGAATAGCCAAAATAGTATTTAATTGGGTTATGGGTAAAGGATTATGAGTAAAGGACAGGCAACAAGATGGGTGAGAAAGATAGTACGGTATGCAGAAGATTTGGATAAAGAACTTGTGTCAATATACTATAACTGACGGAAAGATTTACCTGGTTATATAGATCATATTCAACAATCAGCTGGTTCGATCACAATGTATGACCAACTTACACAAAGTCTATATGTGATGGTACACCTATCTATCAAGCCCCAAAGCTGATGGCACCAGATATAACAGACGGAATGATTACCACTAGGCCAAACGTTGCTAGCACCAGATATAACGGACGGAACTCTACATCAACAATCATAAGCTAACCAAGCCCAACAATGGTGTGCCAGATGTAACAAATGGTCAACTAACTTGCAGACTGTAATACTATGCAGATGTTAATATGCTCTAATTTATTGCCCCTAATGAAACAATCTGCAGATACCTACCAGGCTTAGAAGGGGAAAAAGTTGCATTTAACCTTGGTCGGACTTTGGGTCTTCTGGGAGAATGCTAATAAAAACCTGATGAAATGCTTAACCAATGATTGCATACACTTTAATTGACTAACTCTATCCCTATTTAATAATATTAAATGCAATTTAGGTTAGTTCATCCACTTTCCTCCTTTTTAATTCCGTTATGCCCTAATATTCAAACCCAGAGAAAATATTGCTTTTGATATATTTTTTAAAAAAGATTACATTCATCCAGACTTAAATTAATAATGGTTCTTAAAATTTTTTTTAGAGGATGAGAATACTTACTAATGGAGATTTACCAATCATTGTTTAATGGGATTTTCTATCTTCATATTGGAGAGTATTTTATTTGTGGTAATCAGGTAGGATTTTCTGAGCATGAATCTATATGTAAAAATAGTCTGAGATAGAATTGTTTCCTTTCAGCAATGACAGTTTAGAGAGATCATTTCTGTTTTGCCTATGGAGGGTGTGAGCAAAGTGGCGTCTGAAATTTGCTGTTTTTATAGGCTAAATAATTTTGGTGAAATTTGTAACTGTGAAAATGGCTAATTGCTTTCTCAGCATTAGATTGGAATTATGCTTTGCATTTTATAATGTACAATGGACTTGTGCTAGTATAGTTTTTT
This sequence comes from Epiperipatus broadwayi, assembly GCA_028023455.1. Taxonomy (NCBI): domain Eukaryota; kingdom Metazoa; phylum Onychophora; class Udeonychophora; order Euonychophora; family Peripatidae; genus Epiperipatus; species Epiperipatus broadwayi. The sequence goes on along the minus strand of JAQFVV010006308.1, from coordinate 22,403 downwards.
TATGTCTTTGCTGCATATTGAGATTAAGTGATTTACTCACATTTTGGAAGTGTGTCCAATGTATGTAACATTCACATGATACTTTACATTATGTCAACAAGAATTACCGATTTAGCTCTACAGTAGGACAAAGGTCTTGCAATAATCTGGTAATGGGCAAATGATTAACTATTCATTGAATGTTAGTCTAGATGTCTTTAAATATTTTATGCAGTTTATAATTTAAGCCAATAATTATGTCTTGTCTAAAAAAGCATGTGAAATTATATTTTACTCGTGTATATGATTGAATTGAAGTATGGAATGTAAAGTATGTGCTGCATTTGTTTTATTATAAACCTGGTTTAAATATTAGGCAATATTTTCATGGCGAAGAGAGAGAAATTTTTAAACAGAAATTAATGCAATGTTAATTTTTTTTTTTTGTAATACACCTAATGACCCAATGAAAAGATAACTGATGATTGGTTCTCTCTCTAAGATGCCTGCAGCGCCATCTCTGAATTAATGTCATGGTTACATAACAACATAGTTTAGCTATTTATCCAAAAATTTTGAGGCACTATTGTGTTCAATCACAGGTTATGGCAAATGCGATAGTATGTTTCAAATCTTAACTCAATGATTGCTAACATTAAATTTTGTTTTAAATTGGGCAAAACTATAACAGAAATGTTGAAATGGTACAAACTGTTTATGACATTGAAGTTAAGCATTGCCAGAACATTTTCAAGTAATTTGCAAGATTTCAGGATAACAAAGGAATCATTGAAAGTGATCTAAAAAGGTATGAAACACAGTATTACATTTCATGTTGTAATTCGTGTACCTTAAATTTCTACTTTTATGTAATCTCTTCATATACACTTTAATGTAATTTTTATATAATTTCTCCTTTATTTTTTTAACAGTTTTGACTCTTGCAGTCTTCATCAGAGCTTTTTATAACTTTCTTCTTACTTTTTACATTTATAACCGACTCAAAACTGTTAGAAAAATAAAGGAGGAATTACATAAAAATTGCATTAAAGTGTTTATGAGAAGATTTATATAAAAGTAATATATATGAATATAAAAGAAATGCAAAAAAAGTAAAGGAGAAGATATAAATTTCTGTGATAAATAGTTAAACGATATAACTATGTAAGGCATATTGTTTTAGTCATGGAGCAGCTTGGAGAGAGAACCAGTCACCTTTTTACTAGGATACACTATATACATATGAAAGCTATTTTAAAATCATCATTATTATAACTTATAATAATTCTAAAAATTTTGATGTAATTTCATTTAGTTTAGCATCTTATTCTTTTATTATAATTATTATTTCATATACATATGTTTTATAGTTTTTTTTTTTTTTATATAGTGTTCTAAATGTAAAGAATATTTTCTTGGTAAACCAACAGATGGCCATCAGTGTTATCGCCAGATGACAGTAGAAAAAGATTACTGTCTAGATCCAGTCAGCCATAGTAATTTATTCATTTATATCTAAATCTTTGATTTTTTTTGTTTAATAAAATAAATATTTTCTTTAAGTAGATTATTTTTGAAAATGCTTAATATTTAATAAATATGTTTAATGTTTCTAATTATTATTGTATTTGACATTTAAAAAAATATTAATCTTATAATATCAGTTTTCACTACTATTTAATTAAAGTAAAATTAACAATTGATTATCCAAAATTTAGAATTTAAAATATGTACATTGCCCCATTTCTATTTTCAAATTGAAAAAAAAAAAAAATCATAAAGGGATTGTAAACCCTGAATACATGGTAGTTACTATGAGATAGAAAATTTATTAATATTTTTTTTTTTTTGAGTTACTTTAATTTTCTTAGTGATATCTAGGGTTTGGCACAGTAATAAAGGGAGTTTACCCTGAAACCAGTTCTGTGAGCCTTTTATTATTATAGTTCACAATTTAGAATTTAGCCACTATATATAATATCTTAATCTCCCAATTTTACAGTGAGCTTATACAGGGATAAAAGAATAAATTTATTAATAAAGACTAGGGAGTTAGAGAGATGGAGAAATAGTATGGAGAGTAAATAGAGTTTAAATATATATAGAAATAAACAGAATATTAGGTGTGAATTAATATATGATAATAGTAAGGAAAGTAGTTTATTGTTTAAGGTTCGAACGGGATCTTTAGCTATAAAAGAATATACATGTAAATGGAAAAATATGGGTGATTTATTTTGTAAATTATGTAAGGAAGGAATAGAAAATATTAGGCATTTGTTAATTGAATGTAAATGTTTGAAAACAGAAAGGGTACATATAATGAAGTTGTGGAAAAATAAATATGAAAAGAGTGATTATACAGAAAGTGAATTATTGGTTTGTATGCTGGGTTTGGGAAAAGATAAGGGGGATTTAGATATAAAGGTTATAGAGTTGATAAAGATTATATTGTGGAAATGGGATAGAGCAGATTATGGGTAAATTTAGAGTGGGGAATGTAAAATAAAGTGGCTAACAGGTTTATCTGGGCATAATTGCTGAGATATTCTTGACTTCGTTTAAGGAAAAGCCATAATACATCACATCACATCACATTAATAATCAGTTATGAAAGAATAAATATGAAAAAAAGTGATTATACAGAAAGTGAATTATTGGTTTTTATGTTGGGTTTGGAAAAAGATAAGCGGGATTTAGATATAAAGGCCATAGAATTGACAAAGATTATGTTGTGGAAATGGGATGGAGCAGAATATGGGAAAACTTAGACTGGGGAATAGAAAATAGAGTGACTAACAGGTTTCTCTGGGCATAATTGTTGAGAGATTCTTGGCTCCGTTTAAGGAGAAGCTACAGAACATCACATCACATAAGAAGTCACAGTGCATCACATAACATCAAATAAATAGTGAATTGTTGGAGGATATTGATAAAAGTGGAAGAAATGGGAATAAAAATTTTTGGAAATATATTAAAAGAAGGAATGTAGGGGAGAGAGAAATAGTATTACTAGATGATGAGGGAAAAGAGGGTAGCTCTAGAGGAAAATTAGAGACAATATTAAACAAGTATGTAATGGATATAGAAAAGATGTTAGATGTGAAGGACGTAGTGATAACAAACATGAAAGCATATAGTAATGGAAATATTAAATTTACAGAAAGTGAAAATGAGGCAGGTAAGAAATTGAAAAGTATAAAGGCAAGAAGTTTGGCTGGATGGGCAGCAGAGATGGTAATGAATTAGGACATAGGGCAAAATTAAAATTTATCATGTTTTAATAGGATGCCACAGAAGAGAGATTTTACAGGTAGTTGGAGTAATATAAGAGTAAGGCTACTATTAAGAAGAAAGAGTAAGAATCGTAGAAAGTTAAACAATTACAGACTGATAGTGGTAACGTCAGTGATATATGAGTAGGAATGCAGGTAGACAGTTATATATGGGTTTTATAGATATAGAGAAGGCATATGATAGAGTAATTAGAAATAGATTATGGGTAAGTTTAGTAAAATTGGAGCTTTAGTGGATATTATTAAGAAATTATATGGAAATAATTACTATACATATCAGTTAGGGAATATAGAATCAGTTTAAAGTTAAAAATGGGGTGGGACTAAGGCAAGGATGCCTAAGTCACCTATTTTGTTTTTGTTGTATTTGAGAGAAATGGAGAGAGCAATAGAAAAACTAGGAAGAGGGGTAGAGATACCATTAATAGGTGGCAAAAGATTATATGCATTATTGGATCTTTTATTTGCGGATGATGCCTTTTTGTGCACAGAAAATAGGGAAGATATGGAAGTTATACTGAAGACATGCACAATGGTGGGTAAAGAGATGGGGATTAAATTTATTGAAGAATAATTAGTTATTATTTGGGGTTATGTATTTTGATTATAATTTAAATAAAAGTAGTTATTTATTATTAAAATATTAAAAATAACATAATATGAGATAATATAATTTGTTATAAATTAAGGTAAAAGTAATGATGATTAATACTGGGGAGAGAGAAGACAAAGAATTTTTATTGGGGGATATAAAGTTAAGTATGGTGAATAGATATAACTGTTTGGAAATCGTCTTAAGTATTCAAAAAAATTACTTGGATGAATGGGAGAAAAAATTGATAAATGAAGCAAAAAAAAAAAAAAAAAGGACTAAAAGAAATTAACAGTGTTTTCATATAATAAATATGATTTAACTAGAATTTTATGGAAGGGAGTGGCCATGGCAAGGTTAACATATGGTAATGATGTATTATGTGTTAGTAAAGGGGTGTCAGATTACTTAAAAAAAGTGCAAAGAGAAGTAGGAAGACGTGCTTTAGATGCAGATGTGTGGACAGCAAAGGAGGCAATTCAAGGAGAAATAGGATGGTCATGTTTTTATATGAGAGATGCAAAAAGCAAAATGAAAATGTTAAGTAGATTACAATATATGGATAATAAGAGAACATCCCTAATAGTTTTAATTGGATTATGAATAAAGGACAGGCAATGAGATGGGTGAGAAAGATAGTATGGTATGCAGAAGATTTGGATAAAGACTTTATATTAGTATACTTATACAAAAGGTGGAATGACTGTAATAGGAGAAGTGTTGAGTGTTATAGTGGCAAGGAGTGGGATAGAAGAATAGATGCATTAATAAAAAAATAGGAGTCGGAGAAATAATATGGAGAGTAAAAAGAGTTTAAATATATATAAAAGTAAACAGAGTATTGGGCACGAGTTAATTTATGATAATAGCAAGGAGAATAGTTTACTGTTTAAGGCTCAAACAGGATCTTTAGTATCAATGGAATATGCACCTAAATAGAAAAATATGGATTATTTAGTCTGCAAGTTATGTAAGGAAGGCATAGAAAATATTAGTCATCAGTTAATTGAATGTAAATGCCTACAAGTGGAAAGGGTGCAAATAATGTTGTGAGAGAATAAATATAAACAAAGTGATTATACAGAAAGTAGGTTCTTGGTTTTTGTATTGGGTTTGAAAAAAGATAAGGGTGATATAAATGTAAATGCCATAGAGTTGACAAAGATTATGTTGTGGAAATGGGATGAAACAGGATAGAGAAAATTTGGGAAAAACAGGGTGGGAAATGTAAAGGAAAGGTAAGATGGCTAACATATTTCTCTTGATATAATGGCTGAGAGATTCTGAACTCCAATAAAGGAGAATCCACAGTGCATCACATCACATCAATAATAATATTTAAATATAATTGTTTATTCTTAGCTGACAGTATTTAACATTTATGTTTTCTATTTTAGGAGAGTGTTTGAGATATCCCCAACCTTTACTACAAAGTCGTACAGTTTTCTTCGCAGTTCCACCTAAATATTTAAATGTAGATATCCGAATTACAATTGATATTACTGAAGGTGGAGTAGATGTTTATTTCTCACCAAAAGAAGATACTTTTGTGGTTGATATAAACCATTCTAATGGGGAACATTTAGTAAGTATCGATAAAAACTATACCTATATTCCAGTTAATGATTATGATGATGAACCATTTCCCTTTTCATCTTCTCGGAATCAAAGATCTGTTAAAGATTTATCTTTTATTCGTAATACAACTCGTCATGAACAACCAAAATATCGATTAGAATATCGAAGAGCTAAAGGATTAAATACATTTGTTACTATTATGCGAGAAAATACTTTTTTAGTTGTGAAAAATTTGCAATATAGACTTGTGATTACACTGCCATTAGAAATACACAATTTAAAAACCAACCGTTTTTATTTAATTTTAAGAGGAACAGCTGATCATCGTGTTACTTTTGGAAATATTTTTTTCCGACAAGATCAACCTCATATTGATTTGTTTGTCTTCTTTTCTGTCTTTTTTTCTTGTTTTTTTTTGTTTTTAGCACTTTGTGTTGTGGTTTGGAAGGTTAAACAAGCCTTTGATGTTAGACGTGCTCGTCATCAACATGCAATTGAAATGCAAAACATGGCAAGTCGGCCTTTTGCACAGGTTTTCATTGCGATAGATGATATACCAGATGAAATTATTTTAAGACCTGTAAAATTTTGTCGAAATGGACATACTGGAGAATACTTTCAACAGGAAAGTAAAATTAGTGTGAGACCAATTGCTTTAGAATCTACAGACGATGGAATTGCTGCAGTAGGGACTGTACTTTTGGAACTTCCGGGGGGCAATATGTCACCTGTTCGTATGTGTCTAGGGTCAGCTCTTGTAACAATGAGACTTAATTTTCCTAGTATACCATCCTGTAATAGTATTAAATGTTCTACTAGGAGGCGTCTTCATACCTATACTTGAAGCATTTGTATTATAGAATATTTTTATTTTTTAGAAAATAATTAAAAAAAACATAAACCTTGTGAACTACCTTCCCGCAGAGTTTGCTCAAGGGACAGACTTCTACAGCCAGTAGGTGGCTTCACCGTTGTTGCTTGCTCGTCGAGCTTTATAAATTAACCAATTGGCACCAAAGAAGATTTTATTCGTCTTGAGTTTCAGATTTTTTTTTATTTATATCAAAATCATGTTCCAAAAACGAGGATTAGATATTAATATTTGCCTGTGATTTTACTTATTTTTTAAATAAAAATAAAATAAAAACTTCTTTATGGGAACAAGAAGTCTTGGAACAAGCTGATCTGCCTCTGGCAATTAAGACTTGCGAACAATCGATGAAAGATTAAAATGAGAACAAAATAGTATTGATGTTTTATTTGGATTTGTCAGATTTTTATTATTATTTAATAATATCATACAATTATTGGTTTCCATGCACTCAAAATAGAAAGAATATGGTATGTGTGTGTTTAAGCATGCACGGACATGCATACTTTACTAACTTATTTCTGCTAGCAAGGCTTTTAGAGCAGAACAGTCTCCAAAATATCATTTATCTGTCAACTGATTATAATTTTTTTTTTTTAAATTTTTAAATTATAAACTTCATATAAATGTTAATTCCTTATTATTGGAAATTTTTTTTTAAAAACCAATTTTTTTTTTATTATTGGTAAATAGTTATTAAGAAATGTTTTTAGAGTTTGTTAATAGTGGAAAAAAATCTATGAAGGAATCCATATTGTTATAGTGTCTTATTTATTCAGAAAGACCTTTTAATATTATTATAATTCCTCTATTAAGTTCTAAAAATATTTTACTCATTATTTAAAATTGTAGATATTCTACTAAAATTTAGAATCACAAAAGTAATATATACAAGTGTTTTATTTTGGAAAAATAGACTATTTATTTTTAGAAAAATGGAAAATTTAAAGTAAATAAAATAAAAACAAATCCAAGATATTTCAAGAAATGAGTGAAAAGAAACTTTAAACTTTATTTTTTATTTCCTATCTTTCTAGAGAGTAAATCTCATTTATTTTATTTTTAACATATACATATTTACAATATTATAATAGTTTGAGAGAAAATTTGTCTTTTTTTTTAATTTGAACTTTGTATAGAATATTGTACTGTAATAAGATGTCAGTTCTACATATTGTATATATTTGTATACACATGTAGATGCATGCGTACATATGCCATATATATATATATATATGCATATGTAAAAATGTAGCATTAATAATGTATAATAGTATATATGAAATAATAACTTTTATATGAGCATAATATAAGGATCTTTTGAAAGTTAACTTTCTAGAAAGACCTTTTTATAAAGTTTTAAATAATACCTCTCTTATTAATCTACAAATCGCAGATGAAAATTAGTAATTTTTTTATATTGGTAGTGAATTAATCATTGATATTTCATAGGAGTGAAGCATTATATTAGAGATGATCTAACCATTTCCCACATTTCAGATGACAATGCAGATATAAATTTATTAATAGTAAATGAATAATGCCTCACTGAGGATAATCAATAGCTTGAAACCAGTTTGGGGATGTTTCTAGATATAGATTTTGAATGCTTTCTCTTACAACATTTATCGATAAAGCTTGGTTAGAGCTATTAACACCCTCATTATTTTATTTTATAAATTGATTAATTTTAACTTTTTTAAAATAAATAATAGCTGTCAAATGTGTAGGGTTGATAGTATATAATATTTAAGTTCTTTATATATAGCTATTTCTTTGTTACAAAATTGTTAAAAGTAATAAAGTTGATATCTGCATTGTTATCTGCAACAGTGAGCCGATTATATGTCAAGGCTTTGCTAAAATCACCACTAATGTAATGTTTTATCCATACAATAGATTAACAATAAGTCTACTATCCATATAAGATCATAAAGAACTGAAGAAGATGAATATGAAAGGATGCTGTTTGCAAATTTAGTAAAATAACCGTGATTCTTTGCACATATGAAGATTATTATTTCAGAAATATTATTATATACATGTGTATACATAACTGTATGTGTACATGTTTCTACATAAACACATTTTGTGTTTATACATGTATATATACAATTTTTGTAAGAAAATCGTATTTATATAATTAACAAATGTACATTTTTTTATGTGTAGAGAGAAAATTTCTGAATCTCTAAGAAAGTCAGATAGGAAAAGTAAACTGGATTATATTTAAGAATCTTGTAATAATACTTTTATATAAAGAATTTGTCTATTTTTTATTGTTGTAAAAAGTATTCATATATAGTAAAACTTTTATTTTACTAGTCAAATTAAATTGTACTGGTTTAAATAAATGGTAAATATAAAAATGAAAGGGTATTATTGAAAAAGCAAAAAAAATGCATTATTAAAATTATGTTTAAAAAAAAAAAGAATTTATTGAAAATAATTAAATTTAATAATTTTTTATTTCAAATTATTATTTAAACCCTTTAAGTAGTTATCTTGTAAAGAGACTGGAATTTTCCGTTGGTAATTGTTTCATAAGATTGAATCACAGAGATTTCATCGGAACATAATCATTTACATCTTGTAATTTATTTTATCAGGTTTTAAAGTTATCAAACTGTAGATCTTGTTTCTAAAAGTTTAACTTTTTTTTTTACTTTGTATTTATTTCAGAATATATTATATTTGATTTTTCCCCCTCTCATCTTCAATGAATTAATTATTTAAAATAAACAGACAAAAAACAAATCTGTTAAGAAAAAAAAAATATTTGTGTAAACATTCAACACATCTGTCAGTCATCCTGATTGTATTTATTGATACCGTTCATAACTCATAAGAAAGCATATTGATTTGAAGATCCAAATAAAAGAAGAAAAAAAAACTTATTGTGTGTGTGTGTGTTTTTTTTTAATGTTTTCTTTTACAATTATTTTTTTTCCATATGCCATAGCATCAGCCGGGACACGAACCCACAACCGTCTGCAACCAACCATCTGCTTGCAAGGCAGCTACGATGACCTCTCGGCTAACAACACTTGACCACAATTATTTTTGCAAGGCGGCTACGATGATCTCTCAACTAACAATGCTTGACCACAATTATTTTTATGCATGTATAACTAATGAAATCTCATATATAGGGAGATTATTTAATAAATACGTTTTTTTAATCTGATAAATAAGACAATCATACATTATATAACAAAGACAATTTTTAAGGCTAAAATTTATTCACACCAGTAATTAACATTTCAGCCAACTATATTAGTCATCTTGAGTATTAATTATTATTTATTAATTTATCAAACGATATAAAATAAACCTCCACAATTAATTTAACAGTAAATTCAAATTGTGGGGAAAATGAGAAGTGAAGATGGTTTGCAAATTGGATGCCTAATGAGAGGGGGGGTTGAGTTTTTGTGCTAGTGGATGATTACGATAAACGAAAGATGCATTGGTAATACAAAAAAAAAGTCAACTTGGAAATAACTCTACACTGTAAAGATTTTTTCACTCTTTTAGGTGTTAAAAGTGGATGAAAACCAATCCCTAATTTGCATGAAAGTGATGTAATGAAAAATGTTATACGTGGAGATTCAGATGTTTGATACTTTCAGCTAGGCAAGTTGCATGTTAATGAATGATAGCGATGTAATGGAAATGAAATGAGGCTGCACTGATAAAATCCAAAAAATGTTATTCACTCTTTCACAAAATATTACAAGATAGGTAGAAATCAGTCCTTTTATGTGACAATCTTGAAGTGAAAAATATCGAATTGTCAACATCAGCATGGAGACTTGGGACTGGATACCTCTACCTCATTCTACATTGATGAATGGTTACAACATGGGATTGAGGAGAAAAAAAAACTTGAAAATTATTTCATATTGCTTTATAAATTGATAAATAATAATTTTGAAGGTAGAAAATTGGGATGGGTGGGTGTATAGGCTTATAAATAATTTTTTTCATTCAAGAAAAAAAAATTACAATTTGTTGTGTAGTTTATGATTATTTATAAATGGAAAATGTAATATGTTTTATAGATAGTGATTTTACAATTTATATGTAAATAAGGTGATTTGTATATTCTAAGTTCTTTGAATTAAACACAGAGTATTATTACTAAATAATGATCATTATCACTAGTAATTGGGCATTATGAACTTCTAACATAGTTTCAGCTCTATATCATAAGCTTTAGAGAGCTCTTATTATTAAGTTGCAAAAGTATTAAAGTAAAGAATTTTATATAAAAAATGTAAATCCATTATTGTTTTATTGATAGTGATTATTGATATTCAAATAGACTCCTGTTGACCTGTGCAGAAATTTTAAATAAAAGCATTTAAAAAAAAAAAATCTAAAATTAAATCTGTATAGTGAATATTCATGAGTTAGAAATGTGAAGATACGAAAGTATCATGTATTGGGAAGCGAACTTCGCAGAAAGTTGAAGAAAGCATAAAGAAATAATTCAAAATAAACAACTTTTGTAAATATAACCAATTTTTTCATCAGTACTATTATTTTCTTTCTAATTTCTTCAGAGATATAAAAAGCAAATATATTATTTAAATATTTTACAAATTGAATTTTACAATTAAATCTTTTGAATATATGTAATATTAAATATGTCAGGTGTTCACAATCTTTGTCGACTTGATGAAAGTTTTTCTATCTGAAATACTTGTATAGTAAAAGATGAAGGATTTGAATTTGTATGTTAATTATAGATCCAGGATTGCCAACGTGATTACTACTGCTCACTAATGGGTGTTTAAAACTTTCAAATGGGCAGCGTAATATTTTCCAGATATTAAAAGAAAAACCATAGATTACTAAAGATGTATAACAAGTGTTAAAATTTTTTGCAAAGTTGCTCATGCCTTATGAAATATGCTAACTTGACATAAGTCTATAAAAGTTCCAATTTTGGTATTGACTTTCATATATGGTTTGCAATTACCATTTTACTTCAGCAATACAACAAAACAACCAATGAGCTCTATGTATTATTTGTTACAATAGTCAAACTTGTAACAACTGTGTGGATTACCTCTATTCATGAGTATTTGAGGTTAGTTCAGTGAGTGTGATCTTAAGCCCATTTGAAAAAAGTTATACATTTTTTAATCAATTTTAACCCATATTTCAAAAAAAGAAATATGTTCATGGCTGATACAAGAATATTTGAAACTGGGTTTTATCGAATATGTAACAAATAAGAGCTTCTAATATGTTTATTGTGTCAAATACAAATACATTATTAAATGAAGCACTAAATTAAGTTTTTCAGACATCAGTGGATAGTAGTGAAATTATACTGTTAATGAGAGTACAAATACAGGTGATATGTAAAAAAGATTGACTTCCCTGATCTAGATGATACTTTAGTAATATAATGAACATGCTAATAGCTCTAAACAAGCTTTTTCAATAAATGCCGTAAGAAAAAGCATTTAAAATCTCTATCTAGAATTATCCATACTCCCAAATCAGTTTTGAGCTAATGGTTCTCATCAGTGAGGGGGTGCTAGGTCATTCAGACATTAAATCTAAAATACAAACTCAAGCCCAGCATTTATTGGAATACATAACTATTAAGTAGAAAATCTGAATATTTTGGATATTTATAGGCTTTTTTCCTTAATAAGAAGTACACTAAATTCTTAAATTTGATTGGTTAAAATTATTTTGATGCAAGGTGATTGTTTCTTTAAGCTAAGTAGCATAATTTAACTATTCGCCACAAATTTTAAGGCACCAATATATTTGGATGATGACATTTAACATGAAATTTTGACTGTGCTTTGTACCTTAAACCACAATGGAACAATGTGATTAATGTTAATTTTGTTTTAAATTGGACAAAACTGCTCAAACATTTGAAATCATTTGAACTGTGTATGGTAGTGAAGGCATAAGTCGCAAGAACATTTTCAAGTGGTTTACAAGATTTTGTGATGCAGAGGGAGCATTGAAGGTGATCTTGGAAGATGTGAAACACATCTCCTTCTTCCAAGTCATAATATTATTATCAAGACATGCTGATGTCTATATTGCTACATAACATATATTGATTTTGAGGTGGTGTTGCAGATAATTTGGAGAGAGAACCAATCATCTTTTCACTGGCATATAAAATTTGAATAAGTTAAATAATATGAAGGATAAAATAGATAAATTGGGTCAGTTTAAGATTGTAATTGTGAAAAGGAATATGATATGGTTTTGATACAGGTATTTTTGAGTGATTTGTAAGGAAAAATGATAGAAAGCGAAAGATTAAGGGGGTTTGGTTTAATGCACAAAATGAACTCTTGCTGAATCAGAGAGCCAATAACATTAAAAAAATTAAAAAATGGATTTTTAAAAAATTTTAACAAAATATTGTGGATGTTTTTTCCATTTATTTGTTAACCATGATCATGAAGCTAAGTGTTGAAAGTATACTTGGTTTACTTCATTAAATGTTAGTTTATTTTCTGTAAAGTGAACATGGGAATATCTGTTCTATTTTATTTTAGCAAAACCACAGTCAGATGATATTTATAAAGAGAAAGTACTACAATAATCGTAAATGTTTCTATACTTTATTATAATACTCTTCCACCAAGAGTTGAATGCTATAAATTAATAATTTTTAACTGACATTATTATTGAAATATTTTTAAGAACTACAAGTATCTGTTTTATTTTATTTTAGAAAATTCTGGTTTTCATTTTTCTAAAATAGAATACATATTTTCACATTCTTAAAAATAAATTTCAACAATAATGTGTTAAAAATTATATATATATATAGTAATATTTAATAATAAGCATACTATATATGCATACATTAATAAGTAGATGACCATTCAAATTTTTAAAAAAAGATTCATGTTGAAAAATATTGCATCAGGATTGATTTGGGTACTTAGATATTTTCCATCCTAGCGCTTCTTGTCAGCCACTTTGCTTTAAGTTATCTTATTGATGTGTTTGGTCTGGATCACAGACCCAACTTACAGAAAAATAATACAAACACCCAAGTTACCATTAATATAATTTTTATTATATCTACAAATATATATAATACAAGAGAATACATACAATACTGAATATTATAGATTAACGTAAACTCTGGGCTCTGCCTCCTGCTTCCCGGTTAGGGGATATGACTTACGGCAGTACAAGACAGCTTGCCTCAAGTCAACCATAGTCTTAGTGCCTGGTCCCTCTATGGATTTGCCTAGCTGCATAGGACATAGTGTATTGATATCATGGAAATGCTTACTGCTGTTCCGGTTAGCAGAGGGAGAACGCGTACTGTCTTTGTAGGTTAGACAGACATTCTCCCTGATTCTCACAAAAGGCTGACTATTTATAGCTAGATCCCTGACCTTACTGAAAACATTCGGATTCAGCGATCACTGCTTATCGGCCTGTACTAATCATTGGCTAATATGTTTAGCTGTACATTAGCCCATTGGCCAGCAGCAAACAATGCTTAATCTGATCAGATAAAAACGGAATCTGGAATAGTCCACTTCTGAGGAAAGGGAGAACTATAACAGTTATAAAAATAATTACACAGTTTCATGAGCCTACAACTGGCAATAAAAGAAAATATATATGGTTCTTTATTGTATTTACACATAATCCTAACAATTTTGGAGAACTTTTTCTTTTTTAAAATAATAATAAAAAAAATGTAAATATAATTAAAACAAAATTAACACATACATATATTTTATTGCCAGTTGTAAATCCTATAAAGCTATAATTATTTTTATAACTTAAACAAAATGGCCAACAAGCAGTTGGAAAATATGTAATCCTCTGATTTGTCTTCTGTAAATGCCCTTGCCTCCTCTCAAAAATAATGAACGGTTGAACAATAATGGATACATATTTCCATATGGCCCAAAATCAAAACATGCATATTTAGTGGATCAGGAATTCACTGTATTTATATATATGTAATAAAAACATAATCATAACCCTTGTTTTTAAATATCTGTAATTCAAATGGAAATAATCTCCCCCATTCTCATTATTTTTGATACATAAAAGTGGAAGGTAATTAGGACTGGTAAAGTAACACAGACTTGTGATGATCTAGCCTATCATTTTTATGAAGATCTGATTGTATGTCAAGATAAATATTTATTCAAGAAGAGAAATCAAACTGAGGATTCTTAATATTTTGTCCAAGAATGACTTTTAGAAACAAAGTTATATAAATGAGGTGGCTTCTTTACAGTTCTCATTCTGATATTTGAATGCATGGATCACACTATCTTTGAAACTGAAAGCAATGTTTGCACCATAAGGAGAATATGTTTGCCAAAATATCTATCTGCAATGTGCTTATGTAGAGCAATGATTGATTATGACAATTCTACCACCATGTTTTACAGATGGCAGAGTTATTGGCTTCACTACTTGACCACAAAATCTAAACTTCCAGTAGTGAGAAATATAAATAGTGATTTATCTGATCATATGATATTCTTAAACTACTAAACATCACATGATCACTATCTCATACTAGCACAATTGTTATTAAACAATTCAAAACAAAGCAAAACTCTCCATATAGCAGTGCCATTTTGTGCTAATGAGCAATCAATGGATGCCAGTAGGCTTGGGCATAAAATCCCTATCTAGTGCCTACTCATCCAACATCCCCAGACTAGTTTCTGGCTTGTGGCCTTCATCAGTGAGGAGCCTTGGATAGGATAGTGGTGGCTATGGTTGTTAAAGAGCCAAAGACACCAAAATGTATGGGTGCTGAATTGAGTTCAGACCCACATGACTGTATAAGCTATTGAGCTTGGATTGAAAATATTAATTGTGTTTTCAATTTCATTCTCATAGTTTTGAAGTTAAATAGAGTTAAAAGGAGAGTTGCATTAGATCCTAAGATCTAGGTGCAGTGCTCTCAGATCCAAGGCTCCTCATTAATGAAGGCCACA
The DNA here is from genome assembly GCA_028023455.1 of Epiperipatus broadwayi. Classification (NCBI taxonomy): domain Eukaryota; kingdom Metazoa; phylum Onychophora; class Udeonychophora; order Euonychophora; family Peripatidae; genus Epiperipatus; species Epiperipatus broadwayi. The sequence continues at coordinate 7,103 of JAQFVV010006308.1, read as the reverse complement.
AGCCAGAAACTAGTCTGGGGATGTTGGATGAGTAGGAACTATATAGGGATTTTATACACAAGCCTTCTGGCATCCATTGATTGCTCGTTAGCACAAGATAGCACTACTATAAGGAGAGTTTTGCTTTGTTTTGAATTGTTTAATGATATTCTTACATGTTGTGTCTGTTTTTTGCATGAAACGTGATTCCAACATTAGTAATGAGTAGACTCGGTCATAAGTATTTATTTGTGAAGTTTATGATCAATCAATTTGGTAAATACTGGAATGTTAAAGTAGGTGTGCTTTTTGCAATATGTGTTAACATTGTGATTTCTTTAGCTACAATCTTTTGTAGTATGTGCTACTCTCAATAGGCATTGCCTTTCAGTCTTTGTTTTGGCAATATTTTAATTTGATTTGAGTTAACAAAGTCATCAATCTAATTAATAATTTTGAAACTAACATTTCAGTAATTTTGAACACCAGTGCTTTAACTCGCAACTATCCAATCTTAAATAATCCAAGGACTTCATTAAAAAATATATATTTGAGGGCCATGTCAGAAATACAGTACAGTACATATATTAAATTTTTGGAGAATCCTATTATTAATAGCAGACAAACTATGACTGAACATAACTAATTATATTCTTATCATGAACATGTTTTCTGTGAATACTTGGGTTATGCATGTTAGATTAGAACTGCAAGATTGCTTCTTTGACATTTTATATTCGAAAAATATGTAAGTATATATAGTGATATTAAAACACTTCATGGTAATAATGTCAAGGTTATTGATTACTGATAGAATTAAAACATATAATAAGCATTAGATTCAAATTATTATTTCTCCATTTGAAAAAATCATCCTTACTGTGGGCTATATTTTGAGCAGCTCTATTTTAGCTAATGGTCACCACTTTTAAATCCAGGTTTATCAATTCCCATAGGTTTATGAAATTGATATCAACATTGCATTGCTCTTTCATATTTGTAAAATGGAAAAAAAATGTATTGACGATGTATTAAGTTGGTATTTATGTCAAAGATATTAATATGACATTATTTTATTTAACTATCTTGTAAATAAATAAATCAATAACTTTGTCTATAATGTAAATTATACATGTATATTTATGTGTCAAACAGAGTTGAACAATTCAGTGATATTAGTAATATTTAGCTGAGAATGCTAAATGAGACATGGTTTCTTTTTTGTATGCTAAATGAGACATAGTTTCTTTTTTGTATAATAAACCAGGTCTCTCTTATCTTCTTTCTATCATTAGGCTTGCTGCAGACAATATATTTTTTTTGTGGATTAAGAAAGATTATTGATAATATGTTCAATAGTCTAAATCATGGGTGGTCAACCTTAAACCTTATCACCAATGGAAATTCAAAGCTTTCAAGTGGATGGTAAGTTAAAAGAAAAACCATGGATTACCAGAGATGTGCAATAGACATTTAAATTTTTCTGCAGAGTTGCTTGTGTCTTAATATTTTCAAATTCAAAATAAATATGCATTTTATTCTGTCAAATTTAAATTTGCTGCTTTGCATTGTTATGCATCTACTAGTATACTAATATAAATCCTTTTATGTGTAATTATTTCCATAAGTAATAAGTTATTGAGCATCGATGGGCAATACTGTTAACAAGAATGCAAATATGGGTGATAGGTAAAAAAGTTGATGACCTCTGATTTAAATAGTAATTCTGATTTAATATTGACTATAGTTTGAAATTAATCAATCTGGTGTTTAGTCATGATTATACATATAAACACAAATGAGTATACATATGTTTTATACTTTATTTTTAATTTTATATATAGATAGAAAACATTGAAATTTGATCATTTAATCAATTTAAAACAAAATTGAAATAGACAACTCACTATAAATAAAAATATTTAATACATCAATCCAAATTTCATTCATTAATGGAACCTTTTCAAGATGTTTCATTTTACACGATCTGATGATGATTAGATGCATGTGGCTTCTTTTTCGGATTCAGGAATCTCTCAGCACCATGCCCAGGGAAACCTGTTAGCAACTTTACCTTCCATTTTCCCCGCCCTAGTTTTTTTCATATTCTTCTCTACCCTCTGCATCCCATTTCCACAACATAATCTTTGTCAACTTCATGGCCTTTATATTTAAATCCCCATTATCTTTTCCCAAACCCAGCATAAAAAACAAGAACCCACCTATATAATTGCTTTGTTTATATTTATTTTCCCCCAACTTCATTATTTGTACTCTCTACTTGCAATCATTTACATTCAATTAGCAGATGCTTTATGTTTTCTATGCCTTCCTTACACAACTTGCAGATTAAATCGCCCACATTTTTCCATTTATGTATATATTCTCTTGTTGCTAAAGATTCTATTCGAGTCTTAAACAATAAACTACTTTCCTTGCTATTATGATAAATTAACTCACACTTAATATTCAGTTTATTTTTATATATATTCAAACTTTTTTTTACTCTCCATATTAGTTCTTCATCTCTTCCACTCCCTATTCTTTATTAATGCATCCATTCTTCTATCACATTTCTTGCAACTATTACACTCAATACTTCTAACACAATCATCCCACCTTTTTGTATAGGTGTACTGACAAATTCTTTATCCAAATCTTCTGCATACCGTACCACCTTTCTTTCCCATCTTGTTGCCTGCCCTTTATTCATAACCCAATTAAATACTATTTTGGCTGTTTTTTTTCTCCTAAACTGCAATCTACCTAACATTTTCATTTTACTTTTTGCACTTCTCATATAAAAACTTGACTATCCCATTTCTTCTTAAAAATTTCCTCCTTTGCCATCCATTCATCTGCATCTAATGCATGTCTTCTTACTTTTCTTTATACTTTTTCTAAATAATCTGACACCCTTTTACTTACAATGCATTGTTACCATATGTTAACTCTGCTACTATCACTCACACCCAATTTAACATATATGAAAACATTGCTAATTTCTTTATTAATTCCTTTGTTTTCTTTGCTTTATATATCAATTTTTTCTCCTAGTCATCCAAGCAATTTCTCTGATTATTTAAGGCGATTCCCAAATAGTTATATCTATTCACCACACTTAACTTTATAAACCCCAATAAAAATTCTTTGTCTTCTCTTTCCCCAATATTAATCATTACTTTTCATTTTTCTTTACTAAATTTTATCTCCTCTTTACCCACTCTTTGGCACATCTTCAGCATAACTTCCATATCTCCCCTTCTTTCTGTACACAAAAAGATATCATCTGCAAATAAAAGACCTTATGATGTATATACTTTCTTGCCACCTATTAATGGTATTTCTACCCCTCTTCCTAGTCTTTTTATTACTCTCTCTATTTCAAATACAACAAAAACAAAATAGATGACATAGAGCATTCTTGCCTTACTCCCACCCCATTTTTAATTTTTACCCGAGTCTACAATCCCTAATTGATATATATAGTAATTATTTTTGATGATCAATTACCTTACAGCACCCCCCCCACCTCCAATGAACATTATTTACATTACATTAGAATAAATATTAAAATACATACATTAAATATAATTAATAAAATATATTTACATAAAAATGATTAAACTTATTACAGTTCCTTTCCCACCCATAATATATATTGTTAGATTATTGGAAACTTTATAGTTATAATTTTAAAAATAAAAGTGATTATTATTATTGCCTTTTTTAAAGATTATTGTATGTATATATATTATGGGGAAGGAGTGAAAGGACTATTATAAGTTTAATCATTTTTATGTACATATATGTATTTTACTAATTATATTTAATGTATGTATTTTAATAATTATTTATTGTAATGTAATGTAAATAATGTCCATTGGAGGGAATTGCTGTAGGATAATTGGTCATTAGTCATGCAAGATGGTAGGAGACCAAAAAGTGGCTGGATTAAACAAAACAATTAAAAATGAAGACCTTGAGGTATTAGCAATAGTGGAAACATCTAAGATAAGAAGAAAACTATTTTGGAAGACTTGGTATGACAGTATATAAATAGAAAAGAAAAAAAAGGTGGTGGTATAGGAGTTATGTTGAAAAAATATTTAAATGCTGTTAAATGTCAAGAATATTTGTGGTTTAAGATAAGGTTAGGAAGATAAGAATGGATGATGGTATTGTGTATATGGCCATCGGAGATAGTCAAACTATAATGGAGTGGAGCAATTGTATATATGAATGCATAGTTAAGGATATACAGAGTTTCAAAGAAAAGGGAAAGACTAATCGTTATAGGGATAAGAATGGGTATATTGAAGAAATTGATAATGTAGATAATAATAATGGACAGCTTTTGAAGAATTTTTGCCAGAGAGTGAATATGAGCATGGAAATTTATCAAATATTTATGAGGGATAATATACATGGTCTAGAAATAATATATACTCCACACAATAGATTATATATTAGTAGAGAAAGAGGGAATAAATAAAGTACAGAAAATTAAGAAGTTTGATAATGAAGAGAGAGTATGTAATAGTAATCATAACTTCTTTATAATAGAAATGATTAGTAATGTGATGGAAAATAGTAATAAAGGTAGAAAGAATAGTGAGAGTTAGTAAGTGAAAAAAAAAACATGCAGCAAATATAAGTCTGCTACTCAACAAAGAAAGTGAAAAAGATATTAATGCTAAATGGAAAAATAACTGGCTAAAATAGATAATTACAGAGAGAGAATGAAATTGAAAAGTAAATTGTTGCAGGATATTAATAAAAGTGGAAGAGATGGGAGTAAAAAATTTTGGAAATACATTAAAAGAAATGTAGGGGAAAGAGAAATAGTATTACTAGATGAGGGAGTAGAGTGTAGCTCTAAAGAAGAATTAGAGATGATCAAATAAATATGTAATGGATGTAGAAAAGATGTTAAATGTAAAGAATAGAGTGATAGCAAATGTGAAAGCATATAGTAATTGGAATATTAGGTTTACAGAAAGTGAATTGAATAAGGCAGGTAAGAAATTAAAAAATGGAAAGGTAAGAGACTTGGATAGATGGGCAGCAGAGATGGTAATGAAATTTAGGGCATAGGGCAAAATTAAAATTTTCATTAATAAGATGGCACAGAAGAGAGATTTTCCAGGTAGTTGGAGTAATACAAGAGTAAGGCTACTATGTAAAGGAAAGGTTAAGGATCATAGAAAATTAAACAATTATAGATCGATAGTCGTAATGTCAGCAATATGCATAAAGTTTTCTCATATATGGTGACTGGAAGGGTTGCAAAATGGATTGAAGAAAATAATGTAATGGGAGAAATGCAAGGAGGTTTTCGATCAGATTGGCGTATAGGAGATAGTTTATTTGTAGTAACACAACTTATGGATATGAGTAGGAATACAGTTAGACAGATATATATATGAGTTTTATAGATATAGAGATATATGATAGAGTAAATAGAAATAGATTATGGTAGGTTTAGTAAATTTGGGAATGGATGGAGCTTTAATGGATATTATTAAGAAATTATATGAAAATAATTACTATACATATCAATGAGGAAATATAGAATTAAAAAAGTTAAAAATGGGGTGGAACTAAGACAAGGATGCCCTATGTCATCTATTTTGTTTCTGTTGTATTTGAGAGAAATGGAGAGAGCAATAGAAAGACTAGGAAGAGGGGTACAGATACCATTAGGTGGCAAGGGAATATATACATTGCTGGGTCTTATTTGCAGATATCTTTGCATGCAGAAAGAAGGGAAGATATGGAAGTTATGCTGAGGACAGGTGCAAGGGTGGGTGAAGAGATGGTGATTAAATTAATAATCAAAAATAATGATTAATACTGGGGAAAGAGAAGACAGAATTTTTATTGGGGGATATAAAGTTAAGTGTGGTGAATATCTATAACTATTTGGGAATCTCTTAAATAATCAGATAAATTCCTTTGATGAATGGAAGAAAAGATTGATAGATGAAGGAAAGAAAAGAAAGGGATTGATAAAGAAATTAACAATGTTCTCATATAAAAAATATGATATAGCTAGAATTGTATGGAAGTGAGTGGCAATAGCAGAATTGACATATGGTAATGATGCATTATGTGTTATAAAGGAGTATTAGATTTCTTATAAAAAGTACAAAGAGAAGTAAGAAGAGATGCAGTTGTGTTGATGGCAAAGGAGGCAATTCGAGGAGAAACGGGATGTCAAGCTTTTATACGAGAGATGCAAAAATTAAAATCTTCAGTAGATTGCAGTTTATGGATAATAAAAGAATAGCCAAAATAGTATTTAATTGGGTTATGAATAAAGGGCAGGCAACAAGATGGATGAGAAAGATAATGCGATATGCAGAAGAAGTGGATAAAAAATTTATGTCAGCATACTTATACAAAAGGTGGGATGATTGTGTTAGGAGAATTGTTGAGTGTTAAGGAATGGGATAGAAGAATAGATACATTAATAAAGAATAGGGAGTTGGAGAGATGGAGAATTAGTAGAGTAAAAAGAGTTTAAATATATAGAAGTAAACAATATTGAGTGCAGATAGCACTAGATGGATTTTATGCATAAACCTTCCTGCATCCATTGATTACTCTGTTCTTGTACTGAGTGGCACAACTGTATGCAGAGTTTTGCTTCTGTGTAAACAGCTTGAATAAGAACAAAAAATGGTGATCAGGTAATGTTTGATGGTTAGAATAAAGTGATCATTCTGATAGGATTTTTATTAGATTTCCTAAATCAAGTGAATGCTTCCTTTGTACTTATTCTCATTTGGTTCCTACTGCATAAAGTGACAACTCATTAACAAAACAATAGAATAATGCAGTTGTAAAAAAAGACTATACTGTAATAAATCTTTTTCTTTTCTAAAATTGTGAAATCTTCCTCTCAAAACAGATTTACATGATAAAGCATCTATATCCTATACTTTTGGTTCTTCATCTTAAAAATATTCTTCCCGTTAGCTCTAAATAATTTAAAACCAGTACTAATGTTGCCATTGGTTATCAAAATTACAATCATTTATCAAGGTAAGACCAATCTCTTCTATTTCATTTTTAGATTTAAATTTTTCAAAAGTGATTGATCTGCTATTGAAGTTTAA